>OX382346.1:7463503-8143503 GCA_947507615.1 Hemithea aestivaria
TTTTATATTTTTCCAAATATCCTAATGAGCTGTAAATAGCTCAATCAATACGCGTCAAACGCTTTCATCAATCAATTAGGTGCCACTCGATGTGTTGCCGCTAATGTGATGTAAACACACGGTCAAAATGTTTCACAAATACATATATTTTGTGAATAAAATAACAATTTTTACTGCCTTTTACATCCTTGTGTTCGTCTCAAGCCGTGTCTTCAGCTCGTGTTTCTGTCTACATAATCAACAAAAACATATTATCAACATGCAACAAAATTCTTGGCGATTTTTTTAAATGTTGCTATTATGTTTTTGTTCTACGTGCTATCCATCGGGCATGGAAAGCAGAAACATGTTGATGCAAGCAAGTAGAGTAGCTTTATTCACTCCTCTAGCACGCAAATCCCCTTTAACAAATCATCCAGTAGTTTTCTAGTAAAAACTTCTACAAAACGACTACTACTTATAGGTATCTACTACAAAATTGTTTGGTGACAAAAAAACAGAAGAAAAAGGTTTGGATGACCTGTGTGAAAGAGGATATGCGTGCTAGGGGAGTGAAGATGATGATCATACTCAGTCATTGATAGCATTTAGAAGTCCGTGTGTCACTTATTTTACGATTTCCAAACGCGAAATTATGTGAATTGCCCAGATAAGGTTGAGGACACTAAAAACTTATTAACGACTTTGAAAGCCTGTTTACGACTGAGATATAAACCAGCCATTCAAGAGTGATTATGTGTTCTCAATTTAATGATAAATGATAATGCTCTTTGTGATATTTGTTTGAAATTCACATAAAAATGTTGCGTTTTCAGATATTAAAGTACGGAAGGGTATTTATAAATTCTACCAAGACCAGCAACGCCTCATTAACTCTCCTGTTGTTGAAGGGCCATAGCCGTCGGTAACCACATAACATCAGGTGGGCTGGCAACTTTCGGGCAACTAACTGTTTCATATATATCTTAATGCAATCGCTACATCGAAAAGGCCTTAAACTTGCAAGTTGCACCAATATAAGTACTGCAACGATCATATTATTATGAGCTAGTTGCTAGAAAGTTGTGCAAAAGACTCGTCGCTTACTTTTGTAAATAAATGGTAACTTCATTAAAAAAATCGCCTGGACGTTACCGTGTTTCGGAAGGCACGTAAAACTGTGCTGTTTCCTATAAGATATGTAGCTGAGACCGTTTCCACCAGTGCTGAGCTATGTGCACTGTGCACCAATGAATATGATTGGTGGATTTCAAACGCATCCATAGCAACGTAGCATAGCATCTCTGGTGGAAAGGCACCGGAATGATTGCCCATTACCGCTTGGCGGAACAATAACTGGCAAAGGTGTAATACTTCTCCAGGCGGCCTCTGCAATAGAGACATACCACTACAAGAGGAGTGGGGAGTGGGGGTGGTGGGGAGTGTGTGTTCTTGGCCTAAAATGTGTTGTCAAGTTGAAAACGGAACATAAAAAACACTTACAATATTAGTTTTTCATCGATTAGTCTATTTCCATATACGACTGTCCTTGAAAAATAATATTATGTTTTAGTATCATAAAACATCATTTCAATTAAATTTCGTAACGAACACACACGTATCGAGTTTTAAATACAAAAAAATGGATTTAAAAGTTAAAAACAAATCAGTCATTAACATTTCCACTCTAAAAATTATACGTTTAGCGTGTAGTTACTACCAAGACTTTGATTTCTGTATATACACCCGAATAATATTATATATTTACAGTTTCATATTTTTTATTATATATATTTTTATCAGTTACTATTTATTTTTTAGTATCGGAACTATAAGTTATGTGTATTGTGTTGAATATATTACTTATTTCGTCGTTGCGATAATTACCAATGATTCTGTCATCAACGAATTTTACAATATTATTCCTGTAGTTGACGGGCTAGCATATGCAAAATCACTGTTTAGAGAAATGAAGAAACGTTTTTACGTATACGGGTTTTGTCTGGTATTGACAAAAATGTTTTTGTATGCCTTAGATTACAAAACGAGCGTTAATATTATCAGATCAACTTGTGTAAACTTTTATTTTATGGTTTCCGATGTGGGAAGACTTGCCCTTTTATTTTATATATCTCTGATTTATTATCGAATGAAAGCAATACGATTGACTCTAGAACACCATGGATTCGCGAATAAGCCTGGAAATCGATTTACCCCTTCTAAATATATACAAATGTATGGAGCTGTGTTGAAACAAATCGAACTTACGCAGACACATGCAAAAATTATAGTAAGTATAGTCGTTTAGATAGATAGAGAATGCTTTGTTTAGGTCACTACCCGTCAACCCCTGAACCTCCCTGCTGGTAGGTGGACGGGGAATTTACCATTCCCTCTCTACCCACCACGTTAGAATGCACTAGAAATATACATATATGCACCAAGTAATCAAAAAACCCAGAAAATGTATAAATGTAAAAAATATGTATTCTTGGAATTACCTATACTTAACACTTTTCACATTATTATAAAATTCTTTATCATTCTAATTTTATAAACCAAGTGTTTTAGTGTAAGCGACGAAACTTACTCGTATATAAATCGATAGCACACCCACCCTCGTAAAATTTCAGGTCCTACTCTAAAGTAGGTAATTAAATTTTAAATATTCATCGTCTGAAAAACCTTGTTCTAATGTTGCAGATAAGTGCCTTTCTTCTCAGCACCTTAACATCGTATACTGATCACATATTTGAAGGTATTGCAAACCTGAAGGCAGACGTAAGTTGACATATTCCAACTGAGACAATCGGTATAGTAAAATAAAACCGGACAAGTGCAATTCGGACATGGCATCGTGGGTTTCGTCCAAAAAAAAAACTTAGACTGACTGACTTTGAGGACTGGGAATCGGCAGAGCCTTAGCATCAAGAAATTGGCCTGCGTCAGTGTTACTGCATTCATACAGCTTCGCTTTTTTTATTAAAACATGCTGTCTAACTTCTGGGCAAAGATCTCCCATCACGTCTCTCCAAGTTTCTATGCTGCCCAATCTTATTCAGATGGAATGTTAAATTGATATTGATTCTTGTATAAAAGTAAAATGTATCAAATTACCAAAAGTCACACATCACATTTTGTTGTTTATGATGTTAGCTAGATCATGCGAAAATGCAGAAGTTTAAAAAAAAACCCTGTATTGGTTTGCTTTCACACAATCTCGCGTACCGTTAAGCGACGATGCGCCCGAAGATGGTAACCATAGATCTCTATACAAGATTCAACCCTACCTTGTGCTGCAAACCACAAAAACTGCACGTGTTGTATTTTTGCGATTCTTAACAGATTCGTTCCACTTCACGGTCGGCGCGAGACTGACGCCGAAACAGTGCTTATTATGGACTTAAGCACAGTTTAGTTTGGTCGCTTTTAAAGCGGTTACGCGTAATCTTGTTTGGAGATCGTTGATGGTAGCCAAACTAAATCTAGAAAGCGGGAGGAATATCTCACTGCTTTCACTGAACATCCTTACCTTATGCTAAAAAGAGTTTTTCTATTTTCTTATTTATTTTAGGGTATGGATGCTCACTTATTGTATGTTTTTGGTATGATTCTTGCACACATGCTTCTATTTTACTTAGTGCCGGCGATACTCTTGGATAGTACGACCAAAGAAATTGACACCATGAAAACTATAACAGTACAAGAAATAGCATTGTGTAAAAGTGAGTTGAGAAGACTATAATATTTATTTATCATTTTAATCCAAGAAATATGATTATACCTCTAGATTAAATTATAATAGCTCTAGTAAGAAGCGTTGGCGGAGTGCTCCTAGAATTTTACATCATTGTGAAATCCTGTGCACTGTATTGATTATGGGCAGCGTTATCTCTTACCATCTTGCATCAGCGTCTTGCTCTTCTTACTTCTTCGCAAATAACAAACACAACCTATAACTTAGTGCTTGTTCATGTTGAACGCGCGGGCGCAGGCGCGGGCGCGGGCGCGACAAACTTTGCTTACACCGCACGTGCGTTTGTACGTGAACACTTTAATAGCACGTTATATGTTTGATATTTCGCGCCCGCGCCCGCGCGTTCACGTGGGCCAACGCATAGTGATTGTGATTTAACTTTGTAAGTATGATAATCTATTCTGATGGAGTATAAACCCCAATTATTTACTTTCAGATAATCGTCAGCGTTTGGATATTGAACAATGGATGATGGTCCTAGAGAACAATCCTTTCTCATTCGAGTTACTTCGTGTGATTCCACTGACTGTCCGTTCCTTGCTCTGCTTTACGTCATTCTTCATAACCACTGTTATAGCTATACTGCAAATCAAAGATAATGCTAATTAATCAATGAGGAAAGGAATAGTAAGGAGAGCCTCTTTTCGTCTCTAGTACCTATAAAAACAAGTGAAATTTAAAACAATATATTAAAAACAAGCTATTATTATTATCATCTAGCAGCAAAAATACTTGTCAAGACGAATTAAAGAGCCCAAACTCGATGGGGTTGCGTCGTTTAATTACGGAGTTCCTATGGCCACCTTCCAGCTCCATCATCAGATCAGCTCCATGTCATAATAATATTGCATTATCATCCGATTTATACATGCAAATTTTCAGCTCAATCGGTTAATGGGAAGTGGATCAAATCAAACTAGCAAGATTTGATTACAGACAGACCGACAACAGAGAGGTGAAAGTGAATAAAAGCTTGCAATAAAAGCTTGCAATGATATCTGCGTCAAGTGTGGCAATTTTTTTATATTTATGGTTTTAAAATAAATAAAAAGCAATTTATTGACAGTAGAAAAATAGAAAAGATTGAACACATGAAAAAAGTATACAATTTGCTTCAGCTTTGTGCGGCACAGGGAGAAACCACTGCGCAGCGCTGGTTTTCAGTCTATCCCATACTCGAGCGCCGGTGTTAGTTGAGTAGTTACAAAATAGTTTCAGCGGGGTTTTTCACACATAAAAAAATAAGACTACTTACAGCTAATTAAACATCCACAAGTCACAAGATTTATTACTAATATAATATAATGTCCGTTTGAGTGCGGTACCTTTAGTGTTATAGTGTGTGCGTGTGTGTGTGTGTGTGTGTGTGTGTGCGCGTGTGTGTGTACGAGTGTGTGTACGTGTGTGTGTTTGTGTGTGTGTGTGTGCGTGTGTGTGTGTTTCTGTGTGGGTGTGTGTGCATGTGAGAGCATGGGTGTGAGGGACGATTAAGATATTATTATGTCCTTAGTTAGGTGTTGATCATTGGTACATCGGCTATCAGTGTTGATATTCTCATACATTTGACGGACCGCAATAACCCAGAATATACATAGCACTTTGAGCCGGTCCCTGTATGGTTTATACGAATATAGTATGTAATTAATTAAGAGTTTATTCATTGCGTGGAACGGGCTCCCTCACCTCGCACGATATGACGAATTTTGAAATTTAAATTCGCAGAATTAACTTTTTGACAATGTTTCCGAGTAAAGCTCTAGATAACATAGGAGCTTTAATATTTTCATAAATGTATTTTTCTGTGTTATATCGTTGTTGCAGCAAATGGGCAATTTCATAGCATGGTTTGACGTAGCGTGATCACACCTTAAAATTATTAAACCTCAGCGATTTTTTATTAGTATCTTCTTAGGGTTTATTTACAAAAATATAATTTTGCACCCTTTAAGGGTTCTTATAAATTTAAATTATTTACTGTAATTAATCATGTAAATCTGGTGTTATACTTCACGTGTGAAACAATGCTAAAATTATTAAAGTTTTATTAAATTAACATTAGTTTTATTTTGATCTAAAGAATTGAACCTAACTTAAAAGAAAATAATATAGGTACTCTTTTGTATGAGAAAATTTGCGTAAAAATTATTTGGTTTCATCATCAGCCTATATTCGTCCATTGCTTGACATAGGCCTCACCCGTTCCCGTGTTTCGGAAGGCACGTAAAACTGTGCTGTTTCCTATAAGATATGTAGCTGAAACCGTTTCCACCAGTGCTGAGCTTTGTGCTCTGTGCACCAATGAATATGATTGGTGGATTTCAAACGGATCCATAGCAACGTAGCATAGTACATCTCTGGTGGAAAGGCACCGTAATGATTGCCCATTACCGCTTGGCGGAAGAATAACTGGCAAAGGTGTAATACTTCTTCAGGCGGCCTCTGCAATAGAGACATACCACTACAAGAGGAGCAGAGCACGAAGGCGATTCCATTAAGAAGAGGCGTAAGACAGGGAGACGTTATCTCTCCGAAACTGTTTACGGCCGTAATGGAAGACACCTTCAAGCTCTTGGAATGGCAAAATCTTGGCATCAATATCAACGGCGAATACATCACTCACCTTCGATTTGCCGACGACATCGTAGTCATGGCAAAGTCGATGGAGGAACTCAGCATGATGCTCGATGACCTCAACCGAGCTTCCCAACGGGTGGGCTTAAAAATGAACATGGACAAGACGAAGCTTATGTCAAATGCCAATGTTGTGCCCATCCCAGTATCTGTTGGAGGCTCGGTACTCGAAGTTGTGGACTCATATATCTATCTAGGACAAGTAGTCCAATAAGGTAGGTCCAACTTCGAGAAAGAGGTTAACCGCCGAATCCAACTCGGTTGGGCAGCGTTCGGGAAACTACGCAACGTCTTTTCGTCCGACATACCTCAGTGCCTCAAGACGAAAGTCTTTAATCAATGTGTGTTACCGGTGATGACTTACGGCACCGAAACGTGGTCCTTCACTATTGGCCTCATCTCGAAGCTCAAAGTCGCACAGCTAGCTATGGAAAGGGCTATGCTCGGGGTTTCTCTACGTGATCGAATCAGGAATGAAGAGATCCGTAGGCGAACTAAAGTCACCGACATAGCCCAGCGGATTAGCAAGCTGAAGTGGCAATGGGCAGGCCACATAGCGCGGAGAGCGGATGGCCGATGGGGTCGAAGAGTGCTCGAGTGGAGACCACGGACTAGAAAACGCAGCGTAGGACGTCCACCCACAAGGTGGACAGACGACCTTATAAAGGTCGCCGGAAGACGCTGGATGCAGGTCGCTTCCAACCGGTACATATGGAAGTCCAAAGGGGAGGCCTATGTTCAGCAGTGGACGTCTTACGGCTGAGATGATGATGATGACTACAAGAGGAGTGGGGAGTGGGGGTGGTGGGGAGTGTGTGTTCTTGGCCTAAAATGTGTTGTCAAGTTGAAAACGGAACATAATAAACACTTACAATATTAGTTTTTCATCGATTAGTCTATTTCCATATACGACTGTCCTTGAAAAATAAAATTATGTTCTAGTATCATAAAACATCATTTCAATTAAATTTCGTAACGAACACACACGTATCGAGTTTTAAATACAAAAAAAATGGATTTAAAAGTTAAAAATAAATCAGTCATTAACATTTCCACTCTAAAAATTATACGTTTAGCGTGTAGTTACTACCAAGACTTTGATTTCTGTATATACACCCGAATAATATTATATATTTACAGTTTCATATTTTTTATTATATATATTTTTATCAGTTACTATTTATTTTTTAGTATCGGAATTATAAGTTATGTGTGTTGTGTTGAATATGTTACTTATTTCGTCGTTGCGATAATTACCAATGATTCAGTTATCAACGAATTTTACAATATTATTCCTGTAGTTGACGGGCTAGCATTTGCAAAATCACTGTTTAGAGAAATGAAGAAACGTTTTTACGTATACGGGTTTTGTGTGGTATTGACAAAAATGTTTTTGTACGCCTTAGATTACAAAACGAGCATTGATATTATCAGATCAACTTGTGTTCACTTTTATTTTATTGTTACCGATGTAGGAAGACTTGCCCTTTTATTTTATATATCTCTGATTTATTATCGAATGAAAGCAATCAGATTGACTCTGGAACACAATGGATTGGCGAATAAGCCTGGAAATCGATTTACCCCTTCTAAATATATACAAATGTATGGAGCTGTGTTGAAACAAATCGAACTTACGCAGACACATGCAAAAATTATAGTAAGTATAGTCGTTTAGATAGATAGATAGAGAATGCTTTGTTTAGGTCACTACCCGTCAACCCCTGAACCTTCCTACTGGTAGGTGGACGGGGAATTTACCATTCTCTCTCTACCCTCCACGTTAGAATGTACTAGAAATATATATGCACCAAGTAATCAAAAAACCCAGAAAATGTATAAATGTAAAAAATATGTATTCTTGAAATTACCTATACTTTACACTTTTCACATTATTATTATAAAATTCTTTATCATTCTAATTTTATAAACCAAGTGTTTTTGCGTAAGCGACGAAACTTACTCGTATATAAATCGATAGCACACCCACCCTCGTAAAATTTCAGGTCCTACTCTAAAGTAGGTAATTAAATTTTAAATATTCAACGTCTGAAAAACCTTGTTCTAATGTTGCAGATAAGTGCCTTTCTTCTCAGCACCTTAACATCGTATACTGATCACATATTTGAAGGTATTGCAAACCTGAAGGCAGACGTAAGTTGACATATTCCAACTGAGACTACAATCGGTATAGTAAAATAAAACCGGACAAGTGCAAGTCGGACTAGCCACCGTGGGATTCGTCCAAAAAAAACTCCCACATCGTCTTTGTGACGGAGGACTGGGAATCGGCAGTGCCTTAGCATCAAGAAATTGGCCTGCGTCAGTGTTACTGCATTCATACAGCTTCGCTTTTTTTATTAAAACATGCTGTCTAACTTCTGGGCAAAGATCTCCCATCACGTCTCTCCAAGTTTCTATGCTGCCCAATCTTATTCAGATGGAATGTTAAATTGATATCGATTCTTGTATAAAAGTAAAATGTATCAAATTACCAAAAGTCACACATCACATTTTGTTGTTTATGATGTTAGCTGCTAGATCATGCGAAAATGCAGAAGTTTAAAAAAAAACCCTGTATTGGTTAGCCTTCACACATTCTCGCGTACCGTTAAGCGACGATGCGCCCGAAGATGGTAACCATAGATCTCTATACAAGATTCAACCCTACCTTGTGCTGCAAAGCACGAAACTGCACGTTTTGTATTTTTGCAATTTTTTTTTTTTAAATAATAATAATAAGTTTATTAGAAAGACACAAGTTACATTAATTTAGGCATGAAACAGTTTAATTCTTAACAGATTCGTTCCACTTCACGGTCGGCGCGAGACTGACGCCGAAACAGTGCTTATTATGGACTTAAGCATAGTTAAGTTTAGTCATAGGTCACTTTTAAAGCGGTTACGTGCAGGCGCGGGTCAAGGGGGTCATGACCCCCCCCAAAATCCTAGTCGAAAAAAAAATCTGATCATATCGACTGGTTTTACGCTTCTTTCATGGATAAAATTAGAATATTTTCTCTTAGAACAAGCTTTACGTACAAGTTCATAAATATGTTGCGCATTGAGTAATTTGTGTACATACTTAATTTATTTTTTCGGTCCTCGCCTACGTATTATCCGTAGGTTCTCGTAGCAAGCTGCACAGCATCTTTCATAGTTAGGATTATTTGGATTATTTTAACTGCTGCGCGCTTTATGTTGTCTTTGCGCTTGCAGCGAGGTGCTCAGTGCTCGCGCATGTATATAATATTATTATAGTTTTATTTTCACTTGGTTCAAGTAAGTCGCGCACCTTGCATATAGTCTGAATTACTTACAGGTACAATTTATGAGCGTTCACAAAACTTTCAATCTAGGATTGTAGTCGACGACTAATCAGCTACTTTTCGAGGTCAAGTTATAAAAAAAAATCTGATTTTTTTGGTCAAAATATTTTATTTTCTTTCCACTCGGAGCAAGCTAAAAGCACATCATTCGTGCTGAAAAATTGAAAACTTTGCAGCGAGCTGCTCGCGCTTTTATATATAAGAATATTTAATTTTCTTGCCACTCGGAGCTAGCTAAATGCACATAATACGTGCTGAAATTTTCAAAATTCTCTCGGCGCTCGCAGCAAGCTGCTCGCGCTTTTATAAATAAGAATATTTAATTTACTTGCCACTCTGAGCAAGCTACACGCACATCATTTGTGCTGAAGAATACAAAATTTTCTTGGTACTCGCAGCAAGCTGCTCGCGATTTAATAAATAAGAATATTTTCTTGCTGCTAGGAGCAAGCTAAACGCACATCATTCGAGCTGAAAATTTCAAAATTCTCGGCGCTCGCAGCGATCTGCTCGCGCTTTTATAAATTAGAATATTTAATCTCCTTGCCGCTCGGAGCAAGCTAAACGCACATTATTCGAGCTGAAAATTTCAAAGTTTTCTCGGCGCTCGCAGCGAGCTGCTCGCGCTTTTATAAATAAGAATGTTTAGTTTCCTGGCCACTCGGAGCAAGTTAAAAGCACATCATTCGTGCTGAAAAATTGAAAACTTTGCAGCGAGCTGCTCCCGCTTTTATAAATTAGTATATATCATTTCCATGCCGCTCGGAGCAAGCTAAACGCACATCGTTCGTGCTGAAAATTTCAAAATTTTATTAATTAGTTTATTTAGTTTCCTTGCCACTCGGAGCTAACTAAACGCCCATCATTCGTGCTGAAAATATTAAAATTTTCTCTGCGCTCGCAGCAAGCTGCTCGCGCTTTTATAAATTAGAATATTTAATTTCCTTGCCGCTCGGAGAAAGCTAAACGATCATCATTCGTACTGAAAAATGCAAGATTTTCTCGCCGCTCGCTGCTCACAAATACTCACGACTCGTTTAGAGTAAAAAAAGGTGTAATGTATACAAAATTGTAAGACGTGTGTTGTTGTATTGTTGTTGTTGATTGTTGTGTTGTTGTTGTACGCATAAATGTTTCCCCAAAAAATTCTTACTTTGAAAAAAAATTTAGTCAATGACCCCCCCCCAAAATCATGGTCTGATCCGCGCCTGGTTACGCGTAATCTTGTATGGAGATCGTTGATGGTAGCCAAACTAAATCTAGAAAGCGGGAGGAATATCTCACTGCTTTCACTGAACGTCCTTACCTTATGCTAAAAAGAGTTATTCTATTTTCTTATTTATTTTAGGGTATGGATGCTCAATTATTGTATGTTTTTGGTATGATTCTTGCACACATGCTTCTATTTTACTTAGTGCCGGCGATACTCTTGGATAGTACGACCAAAGAAATTGACACCATGAAAACTATTACGGTACAAGAAATAGCATTGTGTAAAAGTGAGTTGAGAAGACTATAATATTTATTTATCATTTAAATCCAAGAAATATGATTATACCTCTAGATTAAATTATAATAGCTCTAGTAAGAAGCGTTGGCGCAGTGCTCCTAGAATTTTACGTCGCTGTGAAATCCTGTGCACTGTTTTGATTATGGGCAGCGTTATATCTTACCATCTTGCATCAGCGTCTTGCTCTTCTTACTTCTTCGCAAATAAAAAACACAACCTATAACTTAGTGCTTGTTCACGTTGAACGCGCGGGCGCGGGCGCGGGCGCGGGCGCGACAAACTTTGCTTACACCACACGTGCATTTGTACGTGAACACTTTCATAGCACGTCGTATGTTTGATATTTCGCGCCCGCGCCCGCGAGTTCACGTGGGCCAACGCATTGTGATTGTGATTTAACTTTGTAAGTATGGTAATCTATTCTGATGGAGTATAAACCCCAATTATTTACTTTCAGATAATCGTCAGCGTTTGGATATTGAACAATGGATGATGCTCCTAGAGAACATTCCTTTCTCATTCGAGTTACTTCGTGTGATTCCACTGACTGTCCGTTCCTTGCTCTGCTTTACGTCATTCTTCATTACCACTGTCATAGCTATACTGCAAATCAAAGATAATGCTAATTAATCATTGAAGAATGAATAGTACATCAGGGCCTCTTTTCGTTTCTAGTATATAAATGACTAGCTGCGCCTAGCGGTAGCCTATGTGTTACTCCAGGATTTAAGCTATTTCTATACGAAATTTCAGCTCAATCGACGTGAAGAAGTACCTACTCGTAACAAACGTACAAAGTGGACACACTCACAAACTTTGGTCTTTATAAAATATTTACGTGATATTTGTCAAGCGTGGCAATTTTTCATTTGTTTTCATGTTGTGCATCATTTATTAGTATGTGTGTGTGTGTGTGTGTTCATACGTAATTTTACGGACCGCGCTGACCGTAAAAATTACACGCAAAAGTAGCAATTTGGGCCGGTCCTTATATAGTGTATGTAAGAGCTTATTCGTTGCGTTGCAACTGTCTCGCTCGAGAATTAATTAACTGTATATATTATAACAGAAGCGTTTTAATATTTTCTTAAATTGTTTTTTCTGTGTTATGTCGATGTTGCAGCAAATGGGCAATTTTATAGTACGGTTTGACGTAGCGTGATCACACCTAAAAAACAAACCTTAGCGATTTTTTATTAGATTCTTCTTAGGGCTTATTTAAAAAATATAATTTTGCACCTATTATGCAATAGCCCTTTAAGGGCACTTATTAATTTAAATTAATTAGTGAAATTAATCATGTAAATCTTCTGTACTTCACGTGTGAAACAATGCTAAAATAAATAAAGTTTTACTAAATCTACATTGGTTTTATTTTCTGCCGTGCAGAGACTAAACCGCAGTATTCGACATTTTGCCAATTTTTAGTTATATATGCCACCTTATTGCGCACAAAATAAGGAATACATCAATCTAACCCATTTGTCAATTAATAAATTTTAAGGTAGTAAAAACCTTGATTGAAAATAGTTACTGCGGGTCACATTTGAGCACTTTTTATCAAAACACTATTTAAAATACAGTAAGAGCATTTACGTCTTTTGTGACCTATAGACTCCCTAGTTAAAATGCAGTAAACGTTGTCAATATAACGCATAGTACTGTTTTATTCACAAAAACCAAAAATGATTCATTAAACGAAAATGCAGTAACACGATAATGTACTGAAAATAGTTATACTGCATTTTGGTTTTCGAATAACATTACTGACGAAATTGCAGTAAAATATTTTTTTACTGCAGTATGGTTGGTTTTCTAGCAAATTTTAAAATTATAGTTACTACTGAATTTGCAGTTTAAGTTCATTTTGGCTGCATTCTAATCGGCATTTTAGATAGTCATTTTGGAATTTACTTCATTCGTTATAGATCATACTGCGATTTAGTATGCATCTACCCTTGATTCGTCGAGTAGTGAAAACGTCAGTCGGATTAGACCCACCAAATCTAATGGCGTATAGCAATTCACTCAAATAGCACACAATTATTATATTATATAGCTACCCTTATCAAACTTCAAAGATAAAGAATAATAATCTTACATTTTTGACTCCTTAGTTCGATTCGATTTTTTATAAAAATAAGTAATGGTGTTGCATAAATGAAAAAAAGTTCTACCGTTTGGTTCATTTTAATCTAGTAAAATAAAATGCAAAACAAACACCAGTGTTTAAAGCAAAAGGTTTTCTTAAGTCAAAATCAAACTAAAGAATAAATAACCACACAAGCCAGTGAAAGCGGAGAACTATCTACAAATACAAGGATGGGTAGAAGAAACTTAAAAAATACTAACAGAATCGCCTCCTACTCAAGCCGCCTGAGCAGTAATGTCCAAACATTACTGTGCTTCGGTAAGAGGGCACTGTACCTAGTGAAATTACTGGGCTAAAGAGTTTTAACATATTATGACACTTGAGTAAGAAGCGTTGGTGCAGTGCACCTAGAATTGCACATCATTGTGAAATTTTGGGTAGCACTGTACTGATTATAGACAGCATTATCTCTTAACATCAGGAGAGCGTCTTGCTCGTTTTCTTACTTACTTCTCCACATAAAAAAAAGGTAGACACACCTAAGCCTTTTAACACCAAACTACTCATAACTTAAAAATGATGACAAATATTATTATGATAATCTTTTTATCGATACATCTGTAAGCAATCCAGATTTTCATTTTATGAACTGTCAGAATATTCTTAACATAGACAATTTTAATATCTAGAAATCATTCTGATTATTAAGCATAACGAAGATTAATAAATAAGGTTGCTTAATAGTACCAAAGTCATTTCACATGATAACGAATATAACTTAGGACATAACATTTAAATGACAATCGTTTAAAGAAAGATTTGTAAAACTGCTACAGACACAAAACACACCTACATAAAATTATAGAAACAACCTCGCTATACTACCTGAAACAGAGAAACCTCAAAGTGCTAAAAGTACAATGATTTGAACAAGAATAAAGAAGTGAGCCACCAAGTCTTAGAATTCGGTTTGTCTGATTTTCGTACTAAAATTCTATAATTTTATTTGAAAGTATCATCCATCTACCGTATAAACTATCTAAACCGAAATGTGAGACATAATTCTGACAAAACTGACTGAAAGCATTTATAAAAGTCTAAAATCCAACTTATATCAATACTAGCTTATGCTCGTGGCTTTGCCCGCACGCTTTGCACTTTGCGTGAAACCCTTTCTTAGCGGTGGTGTACGTTATAAAACCTATCTGTGTTCCAAATTTAAACCCAATCTGTCCAGTGGTTTAGGTTGTGCGTTGATAGATCAGACAGTCAATCAGTCACTCTTTCCTTTTATATATTTAGAAGATAAATAGAAACTTATTAATTTTACATATTTTTAAAATATACTTGCCACATTTCATATAATAATATTTGAATTATTAACATACTGCTGAAAAATTTATTCAAGACATAAAATTAAAATGCAGTAAGTTCAGCTGGATACTGCAAATTAGTTGTTAATGTTAAACAAAAATTAGAAATTTTGCAGTAATGTGTATTATTGCTGCACTTTAATTAGTTAATATATACTAATTTGCCTGTAGTAACTGACACCATTTTCAAAAAATATTATTTTCTATATTATAAAACAAATATTTTCATTATTTTTTCTGCTTAAATTATACTGCTGCGGTATCAAGTTCCGATGGAAAAAAAATATTTATTGTTTTTTATACATAACATATAAAAAAACCGCTTCAAAACGTTTTTCGCGATTTTCTCGAAACCGCGATTTTGCACTTACTGCGGTTTAGTCTCTGCACGGCAGTTTTGATCTAATGAATCGAACCGATCTTATAAGAAAAATATACGTCGTTTTTCTTTTGTAAGAGAAAATTCGCGTAATTTTGTTTTTGGTTTCATCATCAGCCAACATTCGTCCACTGCTGGACATAGGCCTCACCCATGGCACGCCACTCAACTCGGTCCTCCATTTTCCTCCTCCAACCACTACCAGCGACCCTCCGGATATCATCGCTCCATCTCGCCCATGGGCGCCCTACACTACGTTTGCCGAGACGTAGTCTCACTTGAGAACTCGACTATCCCTGCGGTTAGCGGTACCTATATTTTTTTCTAAAATCTAAATATATATAAGGAAAGAGTTAGATACAGATTGACTGATCTATCAACACATAGCCCATACCGCTGGACGGATTGGGTTGAAATTTGCAACGCAAATCAGTTTTATGGCATAGACCTCCGCTAAAAAAGACTTACTCCACGCGGGCAAATCCACGAGCATAAGCTAATTATAGATAATATTATTATAATAATAATATATTTATATTTTGACTGTCCCGGCTGGGACATTGAAAATACAGGTTTTCTTTTTATATTATTTAATCCGAAGATAACAGTTTAATCTCGTAAATATAAAGTTAGGCTAATGCGCGAGCGTCGTGAACGCGGCGTTCGGCTTGGTGGCCAGCGCGGTGCGAGAGTAAGTGCTTGTTCACGTTGAACGCGCGGGCGCGGGCGCGACAGAGTTTGCTTACACCGCACGTGCGTTTGTACGTGAACACTTTCATAGCACGTCGTATGTTTGATATTTTGCGCCCGCGTCCGCGCCCGCGCGTCAACGTGGGCCAACGCTAACGCGGCGGTGACGGAGGCCGGCCGTAGGCCTGCGCCCCCGCACCTCAATCCGCGTCCCTTAGTGGCCCGGGGAACCGGGTACAGCGCCATACATGCAGGCGGTGGCGCATACATTGACTTTATATCTAACATATTCAACTAAGTGCAGTTTTTATCATTTCACCAAACAAATCCAATCTAAAACAATTCGGGAAGCTTTTACACTAAAAGTTGTTAAACGGTAACAATTGCGCAAAACTTTTCGACATTTTCAGGTATGCAACATTTTTAAAACACACAACTATGTTGCAGTTTTAGCTTTAATAAAACTATTTCAATCAACGTACAGATGAACCGTTTTGAAATTGCTTCTGTCAGCCAAATAGAATGTTGGTAAGGTCTGTGAAAGTGACTATCAATTCAATAGCGGTCGAACTCTGTCTAAGCCATTGCATTGTATGAACATTAACATGGAGTTTAAAATAAAATTACGGTAGCAGATAACATCCCACGCTCTTCGACTAGATATCCACTGGTTACGTCAATGTCAGGCAGCCCCCGCTGCCAAAAAATAGACCGCTGGGCATAGAACTAGCTGTTTAGATTATCCCCGATGTACTTCAGGCATTAAGTTAGTCCTAGCGTTGTGCTGAATAATAAAATAAAATAAAAAATACTTGTGTGAGTACCTAAATTTTATGCCAGTGTTTGGCAATGTTGTCGTAGTGACGTTATCGAAAATTCATTAGTGTGGTATCATAATTGGTGTGCGTTACCTTTTCATGGCCTCTCCCCAGCAAAAACTGGCAGAGTTTTCAGCATTGAATTTGTACCCGGGTCGTCTCCTTTAGTGGTTTAATACTCAAAGCCTACGTACGTCCACCAATATTGTCAAAATAAATGAACAATCAGTACCAAAATAAATAAGTTGTCGTAATAGTAGTTGTCTTTAGTTTAAGTACTCGTAATACAAAACAATACAAAAATACACTTTATAGAGACCAAGAAAATAAAATTTTACAATAAATAACTTAAAGTTAAATAAAAATACTGTACAGAACTGTACAGATAACAATTTGGTCTACAATGGGCGGCCTTCTCTAAGCTATAAATATAAGTCTAAAGCTATCTATTTCAGGCAAGCTAGATATTGATATACCTCTAAATAGTGGGGGGAAATATTGAGTGTGTTGTATGTAAGGATAAAAACATGATATTACACAGCACCAACAATTTTTTTATAATGTATGGAGCACAACAAATAATATATTATTATTTTGTTGTTCTCTATTTATATTACAATCTAGCCTATGACTTAGGCTTATAGGTAATTTACATTTAACTTAAATTGCTCGGTAGTTAAATTGCTAAAAGTAAGAATGTGTTCATCAACACTTTTCTTATTGAATTAAAAAAAAATAAGCCTTAAAGGATATAATATTATATTACGTATTCTACCTACCACGACGCCTCAGGGAGGTATTACAATATTCTAGTTCTAAACGACATCATATTTCGCACATTTACTAAGAAAAGTCCAGTCCGCGAGGTGTCGTTTCGCTTCAAGCATCAGAAAATTGACTTTTACTATAGCAAACTTGAAAGTTACTTTTCAAGTTGGTTTTACCTGTTGAAAAGTAGCCTTTGTGTTATTTTAGGGTATTCCTAAGCTGAAGGTATAATCAAATCCTTGGTTGAGTAAGTCGTTTAGGCGTAAAGAAGTAATAAACACACACACACACACACACGCACGCACACACACGCACGCACGCACGCAAGTACACAAACGCCTGAACCGATTCAGGAATTAGATGCCTATATAAAAGCTTACGTCACACTGAGCCGGTAGAGCGAACGCGATCCGGGACGGGATTTTTGTAATATTCTAGTTTGTACGTAACCTGTCACACATAAAGCGAACGCGGGCAGGAACAAAATGAAGATCGCGACCGCTTTACCGTTCCGTCCCGGCTCAGTGTGACGTAACCTTTAGTAATTTACATCCTGGAACACATAGTAACTTTTCAGCAAGTAAAACCGCTAGGCACAGCTAGAAATCAACAAACTAATAAATTAGGTCGTATCTGTCCACATGGAGTTCTTAGCTTTAAAGGATCCTAATCCTAAACGATTCTCACATTATGCGCATTTTCAAAAGGAAAGTCCGGTCGGTAAGGTGTAGTTTCGCTTGAATCATCTGAAATTGAACTGTCAAAGGCAGCGTCTGGCGTAGGTCCAACTGCCGTGATTAGATATTCCTGCCGTATGCATAATTTATTAACGTTATCCATAAAAAATATGTATTAATATTAAAACATTGGCTTGTTATTTTTTACCGAAATCGTAATAGATTTTTGTATAAGTAGGTCAGAATGGATTTCAATCGACTTCAGAAATGGAGGTTATAAATTTGATATATAATATGCTGCGCCCAGCGGTTTTACCCGCTGTACTTGTAGCCTATGTGTTATTCCAGGGTCTAAGCGATCTCAATACTAAATTTCAAATCTGCACCAGTTTAGGCGTGAAAGAGTAACAAACATACATCCAGACACATTCCAGATACATTCCTCTCTTGAGTAAGAAGCGTTGGTGCAGTGCTCTTAGAATTTCACATCATTGTGAAATCCTAAGGAGCACTGTACTGATTATGGGCAGCGTTATCTCTTAACATTAGGATAGCGTCTTGCTCGTCTTCTACACGTTGTCTTAATTACATTTAAAAAAATCATTCTTACAAATTTTCATGTGTATAATAATTAGTAAGATTATAATAATTTCAGTCAGTTTAAATATAATATGCGAGCATATTATGGTCTCAATGCTGACCAAAAATGTTGTCCCTAAAGAAATATACATACCTACGAAGTTTTTATTTTAAAATAAAAATAAAACCCACATGTTATTTTTATCATTATTCTGAAACAGACTCGCAGCGGGAATAAAACAAAGATGGCGACAAAAAGTGTCCTCGTTTCTACGAACATAAAAGCACTCGCGATATATTACGGACACATGTTCATATTCGCAATACAACTGGTTACAGCCGGTTATAAGCTGTTATAACTGGTTATAACCACGGTATTGTGGTTGTAGTTGAAAAAATAGAAGAAAGAATTACAATAGTCCTACTATTAAATTCTGAATATTACAAGCTTTTATTTACTTTCACCTGTCTGTTGTCTGGCTGTCTGTCTATCTGTAATCAAATCTTGGAAATTTAATTTGATCCACTTCCCGATTTCTGATTGAGCTGAATTTGGCATGAATGTAGGTATAAATCGGATGACAATGCAATATTATTATGACATGGAGCTGGAAGGTGACCATCAGAACTTCGTAATTAAACGACGCAACCCCATCAAGTTTGGGCTCATTTGATTCGTCTTGACGAGTACTTTTGTGCTAGATGGTAATAATAATAAAAGCTTGTGTTTTTTAAGTTTTTTTTTTAAATTTCACTTGTTAAAAACTGGCTGTCATACTTTTTTGTTTGTTTACTTTTTATTTATCATACTGGTGGTAGACTTGGGCCGTGGCTAGTTACAATCCACTGAACAAAACCGTGTCACCAAACGGTCATTAGCGTGTTCCGGCATGATGTTAACTGAAGTTAGGAAGGGATTTATCCCACCTTTTAGGTTTAGTCTGCTATCTTCTACGGCCACATTATCGCTTAACATCTCGCGAGATCGTGGTCAAAAGGTAACCTTTTGTAAGGGGACTGGTGTATTAAAGGACTTAGCGTAGATTCACCGCATCGAAGTCAATTTGTAAAACTCAATCAGTCACTTATGAATAATTGCATCAATTCCAACTCAATCCACCGATACAACTACCTATATTGTTGAAAACTTTTTCAACATAGTTTAAAAGACCAAATTAATTCTCAATTTAAAATTTAAATTTGCAAAGTTTTCATTCAAATGTATAAAACTTCCATAGTTTCGACACAAAAGTCTAAAATTAAAAGAACTGTAAACGAAAGAGGTTGCACTTGCGACGTCTCAAGAGCGCGCTCCTTCTCGGATTTCCACCGTGTTTTCACTGGTCGTCTAACTTTACACACGGAGTTAAATAACTACTGGATGAAACATCTCAAAAAAAGAGAATGATGCACCCCTAGTACGCTCAACTATCGTGTAAGTACACGTACACCTACACTAAAAGAATATCTGAATGAACATCAAATCATTGGCTTCCCTCTTTTGTACAATTTTGATTTATTGTTGTGTGTTGATTGAATTTGGTTTTTTATTTATTAATTTATTCTGACCATGGATACAAGTCCTTCAGTCGAAAACTTTATTATAATTTTAGTTCATTGTTTATTGGAGGATATTCCCTCCAAAATTCGATAAAGAGTGGGGGTTTATCGAATCACATCGATTCATTTTGTGACGATTCTTGAAAATAGCAGACTGTTGAACTTTTTTCCATTCTTCGACAGTAAATCACATTCACAAACACTCAACGTTTATTAAACCCACTATTAATACGCGTTTAGCACTTATTGCAAAATTATTATCCAAGAACAAAAAAATTTCTTCCGCTTTCCAAAAGCGCGGCAAAATGAATCGATTGAATTTGGTCTATGTCAATGTTGCCACTAAGTAGGGTTCTCATAAAATATAAATTATAGCCAATTGACTTGACAAGAAGACACTCAGATCTCACCTTTAAGTTTTTATTTATGTGGAAACTTTTAGTATGATAGCTTCACATACACCAAATAGCCTAATACCTACCTAATATTTTGCCTGATTTGTAGAAACAACGGGTAAATTTTCTTGACATGGCAACTTTTCTCTCACACATAGGTCTGACATGTTTGTGCTTCTTTGATTTTATAATACAAGTACCCGTTGACTTCAACTTTAAGAATGTCTGAAAATAGGACAATAAATGTAAGTTTGTAAGAAACTAGATTTAGAGCGTCGCGAGGATTTTATTGTGGAAAGTTTGTTATAAGTTTTAAGACTGGATGGCATGTTGGTCACTGGAAGTGTAAAGTCAGTTTAGTGCTTGAACTCGTGGTCGCACTTTTACTTCTATGACCTCTTATATCACCAAGTAAAATAATATTATGAAATAATAATTGAATACAAAACATACTCGAGATACGACTGGACAAAACCGTGTCGCCAAGTGGTCATTATTAACCTAGTTCCGGCAACATCATGCGAGATCGTGGTCAGGGGCTAACTTATATTGGATAAATAACCATAATAATCCAGTAAAAAGCAGTATGGCAAACTCCCAATATGTGTAGTTACACAGCACTAAACAAACGAAACTTTCGCAAACATATTCACTTAATGCAAACAAAACCTGTAAAAACCCACCAAATAATTATTCGCAGAGCCAGTTCAAAGCACCTGTTCACAATTAAAATAGTTAAACGTGCTCTAAATGACAATTACGCTAAGCACTTGTTGATATTCATACGGGCTTTTATTGCTTGTATTGTTGCAGAAATTAGCAAAATAATAGGTGCTCGTGTTTGTTTTATGTTGGCTACAGAAATACAGTAGCATAAAGCTCATAGTAACTGACAAAATCGAAGGATGGAGGTCCCCAGGCCGTAGTCCTATGAAGTATAAATCTATCTATTATATAAAATTCTCGTGTCACAGTTTTTGTTGCCATACTCCTCCGAAACGGCTTGACCGATTTTGATGAAATTTTTTGTGCTTATCCGGTATCTATGAGAATCGGCCAACATCTATTTTTCATCCCCCTAAATGTTAGGGGTAGTCCACCCCTAATTTTATTTTTTTATTTTTTAGACAAAATTTTTAATTTGTATTTTTTTTTGATACAACATACAAAAATACATACAATCCTCAATTTTCACCCTTCTACGATCAACCCTTATTTTTTAATAGCCATTTTAGTAATTTAATCATTTTTCCTCTCCGGTCGAAAACTGATCAATCGTCATTTAATTAGTTATTTATTATTAAAATCTATGAGATTCGGCCAACATCTATTTTTCATCCCCTTAAATGTTAGGGGTAGTCCACCCTTAAAATTTTTTTTTTTGACAAAATTTTTAATTTCTATTTTTTTTTGATACAACATACAAAAATACATACAATCGTCAATTTTCACCCTTCTACGATCAACCCTTATTTTTTAATAGCCATTTTAGTAATTTAATCATTTTTCCTCTCCGGTCGAAAACTGATCAATCGTCATTTAATTAGTTATTTATTATTAAAATCTATGAGAATCGGCCAACATCTATTTTTCATCAACTTAAATTTTAGGGGTAGTACACCCCTAAATTTTTTTTTTATTTTTTAAACAAAATTTTTAATTTTTTTTTTTTTGATACATAATACAAAAATACATACAATCCTCAATTTTCACCCTTCTACGATCAACACTTATTTTTTAATAGCCATTTTAGTAATTTAATTATTTTTCCTCTCCGGTCGAAAACTGATCAATCGTCATTTAATTAGTTATTTATTATTAAATTATTATTTATTTATATTTTTTATTTATTATTATTTATTTATAATTTATTATTTATTTATTTATAATTTATTTATATGGCAAAACAACGTTTGCCGGGTAAGCTAGTATAATAATAAAAACGTAAGAAGACGAATAAGACGCTCTCCTGATTGCATTGTCATCCGATTTATACATGAAAAATGGATGCAAAATTTTAGCTCAATCGGAGAACGGCAAGTGGATCAAATTTAACTTGCGAGATTTGATTACAGACAGACAGTCAGACAACAGACAGGTGAAAGCTTGTAAAATAGAGGTAAGCAATCGTTTTATCGCATAAAGTAATCTAAAATAAAATATTATAATTATATATTTATCTATCTCTAATCATAGTAATTTATCAAGACATTTCCATCATTTACACTAATTTTAGTAGACTAAAGAAAAACAAAGTCAATCCGAATTTTTATTAACACAAATGTTTACCTTACGAGAAGAAATGGCGACTAAGCCTGAATGATAACATCATAGTGTATCCCTTTCAAATTACTGCGACTTAAGGTTGGGCGGTTTAAGTGTAGAACTGTAGCGATTCTTAAACATTTTGTCATTTATTATATTGATGCTTTCAGGATACTGATGGGGTCCCACGCTACTGCAGCGCATCACAAATGTTTGCGGAGGGTCATGTTGACGACTTCTACGCCATTATGAGAAAACGGACCGCGTCGATGTGGTGCAGAATGCGTGTGAGCTCCGACACTATCCTGAAAACATTATTTAATAAAATGGAAAATCCATTTATAAAGCACTGGCTGGACATTCATCTGTCCAGGTAGCGCAGTAGACCGCCGGGCTCGCGATATGTTCCCAACTCGCTGAAATAGTTTTTAAAATTACCAACAATTTAGAATAATTATTACTAACATTTTTATGGAATTCTTATGTTCTGCAATAAACACATTATTATTATTATATATTATCTATCTATTCAGCATGTATCCACTCACTGCTGGGTCTAAGCCTCCTCATCATTATGCCACTTCCAACGCTGTGTGCTGAGCACCGCAATTTTTTTTGCATGTCTTAAGCCGCGTCTCCAGCTCCTGTTTTGGTTCAAACTTTCAACATGGGCATGACAATATTTTGATGAATAATGATATTAAGTTTTGTTGTACGTGCCTTCCATCGGACATGGAAAGTAAAAAATATTGTTGGAACAGTCAAAATCACCGAAGTTTTTTTTTTGATGTTATCATGCTCATGTTGAATGTTTGAACCAAAATAGAAGCTTGAGACGCGGCTTTACAATAAGTTTTCTCCAACATATTTGACAATAATATTATCATCTGCCTATCGGGCTGGTAGTATGTCTCGGGAGATTTTCGCCCTTACCTTGAATTTTGGATACCATACCATAGCAGTCTTGATTCTTGATCCACCTGTTTTCATCCTGTCTTACTAAGTGTCATTCACTTACCATTTTAACCTAATGGCTATTCGTGCCTACGTTTTCAACCAAGGTTGAGTCTTATCAAGTTTTGGTACGATTTTGTAACTTTAACGGATTGTAAGCTTACTAAACAAATATGCTTTGCTAAATGAATAAAATGCTTTTTAAGCGACTAATCAACTAGTGTGAAGGACAATTAAAGTCGTAGTGTTAGGTACCTAGATATTCAATAAATAAGAAGACTCCAAGGTCAAAGTTAGAGTTATAATTTATGTAAGTCAAAAACTTTTCATCGCTATCCTGTAAGTAGGAATTTTTCAGATGTAACTTTTTTCCACGGATAGTTTGATATATAGTCACAACTGGACATAAGCACGCTTAAGCTTACAACTCACACCAAATATAAAGTTAGGATTCTCAACACGCATTCACCCGTTACAAATGACACTATCCATTAGTGCGCGTTCTTGCTTTTACCTCATTAGGGTAGAGGCTAGCGTAATTAGTGGCTCGGTGTTATTGTTCAACTTTTGTTTTGTATGCTATCTTAGTTGACACCTAGGCTATTCATTAAAAAAAATCTCATTACTTGTAAAAAATATTTTTAGAGTGAAGCTAAATTATGACGCACTTGTAATTTCTGTAAACACACATCATTATCTTCTAAATATGTATATATAAGGAACAAGTGACTGATTGAATGAATAAATAAATATTTCAGGACATTTCACACAGCGCCACCTAACTCCAAGCTAAGCAACTTAATGCTTGTGTTATGGTGGTTAGGATAACGGATATATAATACTTATATATACTTTTCTTTTAAAAATACATACTTATAATAGATACAGAAAGCCACCCAGACCAGAAACAAATATCTGTGGATCACACAAACATTTGTCCCAAGCGAGAATCGAACCCGCAACCTTCTGCGTTGCAGGCGGGTATTAACCCACCGCGCCACAGAGGTCGTCACAGAGGTCGAATGACTGATCTATGAATGCACAGCCAAAACCGCTGAACAGATTCCTTTCTTAGCGGATGTCTACATAAAAAAACCTGTCTGTGTTCCAAATTTCAAGCGAATCCGTTCAGCGGTTTGAGCTGTGCGTTGACAGGTCAGTCAATCACTTACTCTTTTCTTTTATATATTTAGAAGAAGACTATTAAAGAACACCAAACCCGAATTCACAGCGATTATTCCAAGAAAACCACCAAAAGTTCACCAGAATAATATCGCCATGTCAGTACGTCAGTATGTCTGTAAAGGCTATAAAGAGATTCACCCAGACTCTGGCACATGAATAAAACATTATTTACTCCTCAAAGGTTGATCGCACAACGGAGCCTACTTAATAAATTATTATTTTCTACGAAAATGTGGATCTATTAAAATATTTATTGCTCTAACAAAGCTTAGCTCAAATTATTAGGTACCCTGTAGGGCATTCTCCGACTTTGATGCGACCCTTTGAGCGAATTTAATCTGACTGTAGACGAGAAACGCTCTATAGAATAGTAACTCATAGTTAATTTATTTACCGTTGATTTACCTAGCGATTATCGTCTATTATGATATTATATTAAATCCTTTAAAAATGTTAGTAAGAACAATTCTCATTTTCTATGTTAGAAAATGCAATGCAAAAAGTTTAAAAGTTGTAGTTAACAGAAAATCTTGACCAGGTTCAGTCATCCTTGTTACCTACAGGTTTTTTTTGCTAGCTCTATCGCTTTGTTTTTTTAACATAAAAGCTTGATTAAAGGGCTGCGCAGACGACAGACTATCCATGACGCACTTTTAGGGGCTGCGCAGACGACAGACTATCCATGACGCACTTTTAGTCTGTGAAAATAGAACCTATGCAATTATATTATTTGTGCGCCGGACTTTTTGCGCGTCGTGTGCGTTACTGCATATAATTGCATAGGTTCTATTTTCACAGACTAAAAAGTGCGTCATGGATATTTAGTCTGTCGTCTGCGCAGCCCCTTATCTTTTCATACTTTAAACAGTAGAGTGAAAGTCATTCTTAAGTCGAATAATATTAGACCACTAGTTGAAAATTAGATGACCATGTGTGTTGTCCCCATTTTGATTTTTAACTTCATATTTCAAGGCTCAATTATTCAAGGCTCAAGGTCAAATATTCCACAAAAAAACATATATTATATTAAAAGAGTAAAAAATGTGTCCACAATTATTTTAAATAAGCTTGAAGGGTAAACATATTTTTAGCACATTCAGTAAAAGCTTCCTATATGCGATAAGACCCTTGCTTGATCACTGACCTCTCGATTTGGTTTGTGTGTACCTATAACTATTTTTTAAGACCATGTTTGCAATAAATGTTATTCCATTCTATTTTAGAATCAGACGACCGTATGTGTTTTTATTGTGATGATGTAGAAGACGAGCAAGACGCTCTCCTGATGTTAAGAGATAACGCTGCCCATAATCATCATATCATAGTTCACAATGATGTGAATTTCTAGAAACAATCCACCAACGCTTCTTACTCAAGAGTCATAAGATATAAAGACTCTTTAGCCCAGTAATTTCACTACCTACAGTGCCCTCCTACCGAAGCACAGTAATGTTTGCACATCACTGCTCAGGCGGTAGAATAACTGGCACTGTTGGGGTACCCACCTAGACGACCTCCTGCAAAGGAAGTCTACCCCCGGTGTTGTTCCCATTTTGATATTTAACCTCATTTTTCAAGTCTAAAGCTCAAATATTCCACACGCGCGGAGTTATGAGACAGCGGTTGTCAAACGTTGATCATCAAATATTCAAGTTAGCTTCCGGCGCGTCACGTACAAATCCACCGGTTTGTTCGCAACTGGGACGCGACAAAACTTTAGCAAACTGTGGATACTTACTGAATAATAGTTAACGTCTTGCTTGGAATGTTTTCTTACTTATTTCGTATACGTATGTGGAAAAAGTTTCGTATTTAGGTCGTATCGTATTCTTAAACATGTAGAAACCCATGTATTTATTTTCTTACAATACATCTAACATAGACTAAAAATCCAAAAAGTGACCCCGCGGCCTATCACCTAGTCGCTAGTGTGATCAAATAACCGCCCTCACTGGCCTACTAGTCGTGAGCGCCATACGAGAAGCTGAGGACCAGACGAAGTGGAAATAACTCACGATCCAGGCTACGGTCGATTTCAAGGTCGCGACCTTCAGTAATGAAGAACACGACCAAGAAGAAGAAAAATCATAAAATGTAAAAAAAAACAACATTAAATTCACTATAAGAGAAAAATGATCATTTTGTTTAAAAATGAGTAGGTGTGTAGCTCATAAATGATTTTGAAAAACAAAAAAGCAATTAATACTATGTTTATCGATCAGACTGATTAAAAGTTCCAAGATAAACTTTTTAATTTTAAACAAATTCAATTGAGACCTAAATTGTATTTCTTAAAATCTAAAATATATTGTTTTCCCATTTAATTCGCTAGATATAAGGAAAAAATAAATCTAACTTAAACCTTTAAAATAATAATGTAGGCACCTAAGTCAAATCTTTAAATTTACGATAAGAGATACATAATCACGTCGTTGAATAAGTAGGTATTAGGTGCAAATGTTAACAGTGCTATGAATAAATCAGACTGTTGAATACATTTCTTATTCGCTTACTAAGCGTAGGTGTTTTTTAGTAGAGGTGGAGTCATTTGCACTGAGGTGGAACTACGAAGATATTTGGATATGTTATGAAAGAAAATTAATTGAAATTAATTTTGATTTTTTTAATTAATTGATTGAGCTCACCGCATTTTCCAAAATTTATCTGAGCGCTTGGTCGAGGCGACGTGTGACCGAAATGCTGGGGTACATTTGGCCTAACGTATAAGTATTGCCATTCAACGTGGCAATGCTGCCAGCATTCTGGGCACTCTGCCAACTGACAGTGGTTTTGAGCACTTGGATTTTCTGTGGATCGGCTTGTGGCCGATCTGTGGTTAATTAAAGTGTTCTTTACTGCTGTAGTAGCTGTAGTATTATTAGTTTGTTTTTCTCAATAAAGGCCTTGATCAATTGATTTCATAATATATATAAATTGTCAATTATAAGTCTCTGTTTGTAATGTGATCTTTTGTAGATGGTGTACAATAAAGTAGATGTATTATCTAATCTAAATTACATAGCAGTAAGTAATTTATTCATTCAGTCACTTTTCATATAATTTAATTAAATATGTACCTATCATCTAAAACTTTTAATATTATAATAAAAAACTAAATCAAATAATCCTATAGTGGAAGGATATTATTATGTTTTTAAACATAAATTTGTGCAATTACATCATACAGAAATAAGTAGAGAAAATACCTGTAGAGAAAAATATGATTCGATTCGTAAATAACGTTTAAACTGTTTTATTTTAAACGTTACTATAATATTTATATTTAGGTGCTTTAAAAAGCGTTATTGTTGTTTTTGTGTTACGTTACTGTGAACCTTTACGTTAAGTTTTTTTTTTTTTTTTTTTTTTTTTATTGAGGCTGTTGATTGGCACTTTGTGAAAGGGGCTCGAGGCTAGTGGGATACTTCTTACCCCCCTCGTGCAGAGATAATTTAAATGAGAATTAGTTGAAGTAGAAGTATGCGTTATCCCCATTGTATGTTATATGTACCTATATGTACAATTTCGCACAGATGGCTAGGTTAACCTATTATTACTTATTTACAATATTAAAATATTAACACACTTTCACATTGTTCTTGATTATTGTACACATTTTTTTTTTTTTTTTTTTTTTTTTTTTTTTTTTTCTTTCTTAACTTAACTTAATTTCTACGTTTAGGTCTTAATCAATTCACATAATATTGTCTTAAATAATTAATATTATACAAATATCCTACTACATTACGTTTAGTTTTACAACTTGGACTTGGCCCTTAACCTTTACGTTAAGTTAAACCATTCTGTAATTATTTATTTAACCAAATTATGTATCTTACGTCATGTTAAGCGGCAGTAGATGGTAGCAGACTAAACCTAGAAGGCGGGATAAATCGGGAAGGATTAAGATGTAAAAGTTGAATGTTTAATTTTGAATATTATACATGATTATAATACTCGTATAATGCCACATCCCCTTTAAAACAATCCTTTATACCTTCATGTACAGTGCTTTCTTTGCGCACTCAGCTCGATTGCTTTTCAATGGATCTGATTTTTTTTTGTAAATTCCTATTCAAGAGAATTAGGAATGATTAAGGAGTGAGTCGCAGGTGCGTTTGAGTCATCTACTCTACCTTTAAAGTATTTGATATAGAATAACATTTTTTCTGTACATAAAAAGAAGAGCCTTAGGGAGCGTGAGTAAATATATTTTTGATGAAAAAAATAATAATACTACTCATAAGCTAATAATAGGTACAGTTACTAAAAACACTTTTCTGAAATATTACAATACAATATAACTTTATTGCATTCCAGCAGGGCTATGATGCGCACGTCGACATAATGTCGCGTGAAATTTGATTTAATGTGAATAATACTCTATGTGGCTGTCATAAAGTCGAAAATTACACACCAGTGAGATCATTTTGACATAGGAGTTTTAACGACAAAATCATTTCACTGGTGCGTAAATCTCGATTTTATGACAGCCACATAGAGTATTATTCACATTTAATCAAATTTCACGCGACATTATGTCGACGTGCGCATCATAGCCCCGCAGGTTACAGGAAATAGTCTTAAGTATACAATACACACAAAAGCTAAAAAGTTAAACAAGCGGCAATCTTCATTGAGCAATCTTTTACAGACAACCTGGCTGGAAAGAATGTGATATTAGTTGTTTATTCTCGTCATGCCCAGTAATTTCACTGGTGATTTTACCCATCATAGTAATGCCTGCACATTACTGCTTGGCGGATGAATAACTCGCGAAGGTAGAGACTAGAGATGAAATGAAATGAAATCTTTATTTTGAAAAGTTATACAAAAAAGTTGGTTAAATGATAAACTTATGACTATTTGCTATTCTATAAGATTTTTGCAGGTAAAATTTATTCAGTACAAAATTAAAAAAGATCTACCAATAGAGCGCGTAGATTCTGTACTTGGCTTGACAAGCTACCGCGTGTCTAGACCAAGACGAGACGTCGGCGCAGCAAAATGAAACGCGTTTGTAACGTACAATATTTATTTATTTTCATTAACGCTACTTTGGAGTTAGGAGTCACTAAAAGATGCAAATTAAAAAAGAACTAGTTGCATTTGATTTTGTACTAAAAACGGTAAGGTTTTTTCAAAGTTTAAATTTGCGAGGATGGCAAAAAGAAAGTCTAAAATGGTTGTGAATTACGCCCTTGATCTTTTGTTTTTGCACAACGTCTATAAATAAAAAAGCCATAAAATATCGCCTACATAGCGTCTCATCTCGTAAAATAACACATGTTGTCCTACAAGACTTTTACGGATTACATCGTAAGGGCGCTCGTAAAAAATCTGTTTTAGGAACTCTGATGAACTATGTTTTGCGATAATACAGTAAACAACATGATTGAGTATTTCTTGTATAAATAGCTGAATGTGGATTAATGTATGTAAGTGCGTGCGTGCGTGCGTGCATACGTACCTGCATGCGTGCCTTCGTGCGTGCGTGTATATGTGCTTTTCTTACCTCCTTATGGCTAAACGGCTAGAACAAATGGGCTGAAATTCTGTAGCTAAGACCCTATTGTAACATAATATTACATACATTTTAGGCACTATTTTCAGCGGGTTAAACCGCCGATTACAGGTAATCAAGTAGCGTCTGTCATCTGTTGTCCGGGCCCACATGCTCACATATATCATCGTGACGGCCTATATATCGATCGCCTGGTAGTAGAAGGGCGAGTAGAGGGAACTAGACCACGCGGCAGATTATCTCCAATGCGGTGGACTGACCAAGTGAAAGCCGCCGTGGGCAGTCAATTGCACGAGTGTTCGAGGAAAGCTGCAGTACGACACCAGTGGAGACATATTGTGCGACGGGTCACAACACAGACGTCGTAACGACCACGACCACTCTGTCAACAGTGAAGCGACAAAAAAGACAGGTAATCAAACAATGACTAAGTACAAAAACGTTTTTCCTCTAAATCGAGGAAAAGTGTTACCTCTCATTCCCCTCTCGTTTTCTTAGAAATACAAGGAACCATACGAAATAGACTAGAACATACGTCAAAGAACTAGTAGAAGCAGTACAGTTGATTGAAAAGCTTACACCATTCGTTCGGAGCTCGAAACAATCTTGCGATCTCTTTAGAAACTGCCAACGCTTTGTTTCACTATCCGTTGGTTTATTTTATCTGCGAGACAATAAAAATAAAGTTTCTTTGTGGAGCAAACATGGAAGAACAAACTTTTATTATACAGAAAAGATATAGTAGGGATGGTACGTACCTCTTTTTTCTTAGCAATGAAAGTTTAAGTTGGTTTTCTTTACATTGATACTATCTAGTGAACTCCTAATCACAAATTTATGTCTGCTTATTTTTTAAAATTGTAATTAAAAACAGTTTATTTTCAAATAAGGGTTTTTTATTTTTAAGTTGTTATTAGGGGTGCGATACATTTAAGAAAAAGCCTTATCACGAATTTATGTCTACTTATTTATTATGCTTAAAGTTTTTTGCAGTGGTGGCCGAGAGATTATGTGGTGCGGATGCAAATTCGGACCACCGAGTACGAATCCCGGCTCGACCAATGACTTTAATTAGTTATTTCAGGCATTTATTAGAGGTTTGATATAAAGGCAATTTTTGTGATTTTTATTCAATTATTTTGGCACGATTGCCCGTACTGTAAAATCTTAACATTGTACAGAACGTCTGGATGTAAAGTTGTCTTACCAAATATTTGCATGTGAAAAGATGATGTATTGCGCGACTTTGCTTTCTTCTTTTTGCTCTTGCATTCATATTTCTATCGCTGAGTAAAAATAAGTCACTTTTTGCCTTCTGTACTCTGATATCTTCTGAAATTTGTAACGATTTTAAAGCGGTTTTCACAAGTAGACATAACATTTTAAGGTAATTTTTACTGCTATGGCCAACCTATAGGCCACACAACCTATAATTTTTATTGTTATCTCATCATCAACATCCGCAGTACTCTACATCACACATTGTATTCTGATGATGAACGGTTCTTTGCTATTTGTAAGTAACCTTCTTCACTTTTATTTCTTTATAGCAAAAAGATTATTATAAAATAATATATCTGTGGCTTTTGGGTTATTTTTGATCAAATTATTTTTCCATTATTTTTTTTACTGTAGTCTGTGATTATTTTCTACGGTTTATTTACCTTCATGAAGTCTGAATTTAAAGAAAAATATTCAATTAATATAACAATATCTTCTAATATGTGTGAAGTATTATGAATGATTTTGTTGGAATAATTTTATTATTTTTATTAGTTCTAACGGCAATTTCCTACTATTTACGCAGAAAATACAAATGTTGTTTGCCACATGAAGATGAACTGGATCCTAATCAGCCGACTATACGTGGTCTCTGATTTCATTGAGGTCATAGAGTGATACATGTTATTATGGTCTGGAGAAAACGCTTCGATTAAAAGGATTGTCCTGACTGTAGAATAGAATAGAAAACTCTTTATCGTACACACAAATGCAATATAATAAGCTTAGAACTAAGATTACAAAGAAATATGTGTTACGATTGGCAGTCTTATCGCTTATAGATCTCTTCCAGACAACCAAGGAGGGAAAGAAAAGACATAAAATAAAGCCGTGCTACTGCTGTATAGAGCTGTATTGCCTGAATGACTAACTATTAGTCCCTCCACCCTAAACATTGAACGCATTATTAGTTAGTGCTTTTTACTTGAAATACGGACCTGACATCTCAATCTTTCTCGCTACCTTAAACACCTAAAAGAACAGGAAAGAGACCTCACGGACGTCCACCGATGCGATAGATGGACCAAGTAAAATCCCTTACTGGCATGCCAGTGGCTGAGGCCATGAGATCAGTGACGAATAGAACAACCTGGCAGAGTGTAATTCGAAGAGTAATGGCAAATCCTGCAGACTAGACAAGACCCTCACTTCGTGAAGAAAACGACTAAGAACAGACCATAAACAACGCCAGTCACAAACGACACACTCACTCCAATCACAACACACAATCACTCACCGTCAACACACAACAACACAACAAACCACAAAAAAACTTCACGAACAACACAAATCAACAAACAACCACATAATTTTGCACAATCGTCACTTGCTACAATTTTACCATGATACAAACTCTACAATCGTTGTAAACTTTTAACAGAAAACCAAGAAACTTTAAGCAAAATAATACACTACACTCATATTCAAAAAAGACAAATAAAAAACTAACTGCCTTACACAAACTTTTTCATTTCCATTCATAATAATTTTAAATTTTATTCTATTTGGTTTCCTCATTTTTATGCGAATATTCAACTTTTGAACACATTGTGTGCAAGTTTAAGAATATGTAAAAATCCATGAGTGTGCTAGAGTTCTTGTGTTGCAAAAGGGGTACACCTATGCATGTTAAACCGTGATTTGCATTTTTACTTTAAAACTTAAAATATTGTTGAAAGTACAGCCTATCGCCGACTGAAATGTTTGTTATTTTCTTTCTAAAGTTTTGGCCTTATCGAAAAAAAGGGAATGTGAAAACAGTTGCAAAGAAAACTCGGAAGTGTTTTAAAAACAGTAGCATGGTGACAGAGTGGGATTTGAAGGCGGATATTTTCGTACATGAAATGTTTGGCAAAAACAAAGAGCTGAACCGATTAAACCGAACTTTGGTTTACAGGTAACATAGACCCTGGAATACCACTAAATAGGCTACTTTTCAAGTAAAACCACTGGGAACATCTTTTCTTTTCGCTATACTCGTATATAATTTTTATGACGTTTTTTGGGTGGGGACGCGTGACGTCACTAACCGGCACAAAATATATCAGACTTCGGCCAGTGAAGTCACAACCCAGCAACTTGTTCGTTGTATTTCACACGTATTTTATTAAATTTATATATTAAAAAAAAGGTGTCCAACATTTTTTATACAAGCTTTTATTTACTTTCACTTGTCTGTTGTCTGTCTGTCTATCTGTCTGTCTGTAATCAAATCTTGCAAGTTTAACACTTTCCGGTTTCTATTGAGCTGAAATTTGGCATGCATGTGTAAATCGGTTGACAATGCAATTATTATTATGACATCAAAGCTGATCTGATGATGGAGCTGGAAGGTGGCCATAGAAACTCCGTGACTAAACGACGTAACCCCATCTAGTTTAGGCTCATATGATTCGTCTTGATGAGTACTTTGGTGCTAGATGGTAATAATAATAGCTTGATAAAAAAAAATTTAATGTCACTTGTTTAATAATTATCTATATGATGGTCAAAAATTATCAACATCCCTATTATTGTTTTAATAATTTGTTCCTTTCTATTCAAAACAGCAAAAAAACCTACAATCCTATCACATAACTATAGTTGTCTAATAAATTCCTTTCCCGGTACCGTTTTAGCGACTTTTTATCCAGAAAACCGGCCGGCAGTCACGTCGCGAAGCTATTTTCTCGATTCGAGCATTTTGTTCGATCCTCGGCCGAGAAATCAGTTTTTGTCTTATTGTTGAATTGTAGATTGAGCTGGGATATTAGATGGGGAACTGGAGCTAATAAAAGAAGGAATAAATACAAGTAAATTTATAAAATGCTGGTGTGTATCTCGCACGACGTATAAAAGTATTGCTATCTAATGATGCAATGCTGGCAGCATTCTGGGCACGCTGCCATCTGACAGTGGTTTAGAACTCATGAATTTTCTGTAGATCTGATGATGTTTCTGATTTGTTGTGTGTGCATGTGGCCGGCCTGCGGTTAATATAAGTTAGTGGTACAAGTACTTTTTACTGCTGTAGTAGCAATAATATTATTAAAATTTTTAGATCTCAAAAAAAATACTAATCATAATAAAATTAACTTCAAGCTCCCTTTTAATGTCTAATTTAAAAAAACCGCCCCATCGTCTCCGAAAAAAATAAAATTGGATCACCTGGAAATTAAAGTCCCGCAGCAGCGCAGCGGTCGGCGATGCGCCAAGTGTGACTTGTCTTCAATACAGAGTTCAAAATTCATCCGACAGAATAAAAAACTTTATAATCTACTTTTTAATTGATGGTGACACTTGTATAATAACAATTTAAAGAATTTCCCCTGAGTTTAAAAACGGGCGAGGACGTATGTGAAATGCGAAATCTTACAATTTGACTATGATATAGTATACACATTGTTCTTCAGATATTAGCCAAACAAAAAACTTGTGATAGCCGATCTTATCATCTTACTAATTTTTTTTTTTTTTTTATACGAGATAGGCCTACGTTTGACCACATCCCACCTGATGGAAAGTGAAAATCGACGATGGATCACGTAAGATGCCTAGAAAGGTACCTATTCACTCGTGCCTTGAAGATACCCAAGTTGTACCGCTCGGGAAACACGGATGACGGCAAAGTGTTCCAAACGCGACCAGTTCTCAAATGGTTTTATAATAACGTGAAAGTTTGTAAGAATATGTGGATGTATGTTTGTTACTCTTTCACGCCTAAACTTGTGGACCGATTGAGCTGAAATTTGGTATAGTATAGCTTAGACCCTGGAGTAACATAGTCTACAGCACAGCGGGTAAAATCGCTAGTCGCATCTAGTTTAAAATAATCTGTAAAACGAACTGCTGGTAAATCTTTCATACCCTAACTAAAATAAATTCTTATTTTCGTAAAAGAAAAACTTTAATATAATAACAATTTACCAAACCTTTGACGAAGAAAGTTCGATGAGTTTAGTTATTACTTACCCAGGTTGTTAAGTTTCAATTAAATACCACTTTGAAAATCCCAAAGTGGTCATTCACCTATTTGGATTATCGAAACCATTTTGTTTTTAGGTAGCTTGAACCCTGGAATACCACTAACCTATTTTTCAGAAAGAGTCAAACCGCTTGGAGCACCTTTTCTTTTCGTTATATATAACGCTTATATTTTTGGGAGCGGGACGCGTGACGTCAGAAACCGGTACAAAATATACCGTTTGGTCAGTTACGTCACAAACCAGCAATTTGTGATATCATAAACTCTTTGATTGTATCTTTCTAAATTCTTATTAAATTTACATAAAAAAGCGTGTCTAATATTTTTATAAAAACAATTCATTCAAACTCATTTTTTGAAGTAGATTAAAAAGGACAGACTATCTATAAATTGTGCGCTTCAAGATGGAATCCAATAGAAAGAAATGAAAGTTAAAGTAATACTTCAAAGTAACCTTCGCAAATTGAATGATTCAGTCCCGGCACAATCAAGGCAGAACTGGAAAGTTAGTTAAGGAGCACTCGCTGTAAGGTAAGTAAATTTAGAATTACTACATTTAAAAATAAATCCCATTTATAGTGTATTTTGCTTTAATTGTCTCATAATATTAATGATGAAATTTAAGATCCTTAAGCTGACGTCACATCGAGCGGAAAAGCGATTGCGATCTATGTTTATTTTCTAACCTCATTCGCTTTATATGTGTAAGCGTGCGCTCGAATTTGAACGCTACAAAATTTCCCATCCCGCTTTTCCGCGCGATCCTGCATCTGTGTGGCGTCACCTTTAACAATCTATTGTAATATAGACATAATCTATTGTACGTCCGTACGAGGGCAAACTGTCGTTCTTTAATATGTAAGTACCATAACATCTGTACCTAACTTTAAGCACAGTTTTACAATAAATATTATTCTTATTCTTATAATCACTACAAAGTACAAAACCAAGTCGATTCACGCTGCCTGTCCCTATGTATGTTAAGATCTTTAATACTAGGTACGCAACGGATTTTGATGCGTTTTTATTATTGTGTAGCACAAGGCTTTGTATTCAAAGTCTTGTGCACGACACCGACTCGCTCTTGGCCAGATTATTTACCTGTTATTTTATAACTTAAAACAAGTGAAATTTAAAAAAAAACTTTTTAAAAACAAGCTTTTATTATTACCATCTACCACCATAAACCATAAAGTACTCGTCAAGATGAATCAAATGAGCCCAAACTCGATGGGGTTACGTCGTTTAATTACGGAGATCCTATAGCCACCTTTCAGCTCCATCATCAGATCAACTCGATGTCATAATAATATTGCATTGTCATCCGATTTACGCATGCACGCAAAATTTCAGCTCAATCGGAAACTGGGAAGTGGATCAAATTAAACTTGCAAGATTTGATTACAGACATACAGACAACAGACAAGTGAAAGTAAATAAAAGCTAGTAAAAACCGCAATACTACATTTAAATATTTATCGAATTCTGCGAAGCTAGCAACAGCTTTGGCTACATGAAACATGGTTCTGTATAACACAGGTGTTCTGCTAAATATTTAAAGCCTTCGCTGCAGTTCCGTGAAAAGGAGCTTTGAATTATGTTTACACGTCTTCATGAATTCCTCCTGAGTTCGTGAGAATCTACAATACTAATGTCATACCGAAGATACATTATGTAGGGTATATTTTTTATCTAATTTCGTATTGTTGCGTCCGTGGCCCAGTAGTCGTTGGTCCGGCTTGTAAGCCGGAGGTCCCGGGTTCAAATCTCAGTGTGGCAAAGATTTTCGCGTGGACGCTACCGTGTTTCGGAAGGCACGTAAAATGTGGGTCCCGGCTGTTTCCTATAAGATATGTAGGAGGCAGTCGTTAGGTAATGTTGCAGGCCTTGTAGTAATCTCGGCGACCTGAAACTGCAACATATAGGTTCGCCACACAACCTATAAATTGTGATTTGACTCTGACAGTGTAAGTAACCTGTTCTGTTGGAGTATAAACCCCAATTATTATTATTATTGTTAACTTGCTTTTTCTGTTAAACAGGTAGTGTTTAACAAAATTAAAAAAAAAACATAATGCTTGGCCTTAAGCTCGTTAAGGCAATTCAAATCTGAGCGATATTTACTACCACCGGTGCGGCGGGAGATTTGGAACGGCGCGGCGCGGCCTTACGACTATATTTCATCCCATTAGTAGTTTTTCCAGTTTACCTTAAATATAAATATTTCATGACATTTCACACAGCGCCACCTAACCCCAAGCTAAGCAACTTAATGCTTGTGTTATGGTGGTTAGAATAACGGATATTATATAATACTTATATACTTTTCTTTTGTAAATACATACTTATAATAGATATTGAAAACCACCCAGACCAGAAACAAATACCTGTGGATCACACAAACATTTGTAGCATGCAGGAATCGAACCCACAACCTTCTGCGTTGGAACCGGGTATCAGCCCACAACGCCACAGAGGTCGTCCCGTCAAATAACACCAACGTTATTTTTAAATGAAGAATAGGTACGAATCTGTATTTTAGTAATCCTTTGCCATTTATCATATTAGAAATACTTTAAAAAGTAATAAAAAATCTACTTAATGAAGTATTGAGATACATTTTCAAATCAAAACGAGTCATTTTGAGCGAGCAAGTAGCACGTAAGGAAAAAGCTCTTAACCTTCAAATACGTTTATTAAACGATATCCTATACGCAGTCGGCAATAGAAACTTAGCAAAGAATAAACTTCACTCGATGTTATATGAGTTCCATCACGCACGGGACGTGTCGCGATCGTTTCTGCGAGGATACTGTGCTTGGTGATCATTAAAACTTGTATGTTACTTTTACAATACATACATACAATAATACTCTTTACTGAAACCAAATAAACAACAAAAAAGACTTAAAACAAAACTACATAAAGGTCTACAATGGGCGGACTTATCGCTTAAATCTCTACCAGGCAACCAGCTTTGCATGGAGTGTTAGGAACTAAAGAGTAGGGTGTAATTTTGTAGAGGAGTCAATATAACCTATCATATACATACATTATATTATAATATCAACTGCGCCAGCGCCTCTTACTCAAGAGTCATAAAATGTTAAGACTCTTCAACCCAGTAATTACTCTAGCTTCAGTGCCCTCCTACCGAAGCACAGTAATGTTTGCACATCACTGCTCAGCCAGTAGAATAACTGGCACTGTTGGAGTACACACATAGTCGACCTCCTGCGAAGGAAGTCTACCTACCCTTTGTAAGTACTTGAAATCAGGTACATAATATCTAATATCTACATATTCATAAGAGAGATATGTACATAAGACTACTCTTTAGAGGTCTTTCTTTATTTTTTCTCCTTTTCGTACTCTTTAGGGCTCTACTATCATTAATAACAAACGCCTAGTTACTAAATAAATGTGACCACAATCTATTACCGTGGCTATAACTGTAAACAGTAACTGTTACCGTCTGATGAACAGTAACTGGATGTCAAACAGAGTCCGAGTTCAAATTAGCGAGTCAAAATTCTCGTCGATTACGCACGAACTTTCAGAATTATGGTTTTGGCTGGTGACCAAATGTTGCACACACGTACTGCATTCTGCTTGCGCTTATTTTACTATTGTGACTTGTTTAAATGTGTTTTAGGACTGGATAAATTATATTTGTAGTAGGCATCTATTGTAGGCCGCCAGGAGAATTTTATTTATTTATTTCAAAACTAAACACTATCCTTACAGGTTTTATACCCAATGCGATAGCGCTGAGAATATTCTAAACTTAATTAAATCTTATACTAATTCTACTTTTAACAAACTATTCTATTTATATCTAACTAGCTTATGCTCGCGGCTTTTGCTCGCGTGTACAATTTCAAACCAATCCGTTCAGTGGTTCAGGCTGTACGTTGATAGATCAGTCACTCTTTCCTTTTATATATTTAGATATAAGATATACTAATCTAATATATATATTTAGATATACTAATCTTTTTGGCAATAAACAATCTTATGTCTAAATTAATTACCTCACCTTTGGCAGTTTTCATCCACCAAGCATTAATGTGCGGGCATTACTACATATGTTCTGGACTGATGGTCAATGTTGCCAACGTGTTAGATATATTGTTAGTGTAAATACTTTAAGTTATATAGGTATTTACTTTGTACATTGTATTTTATTTTGTAGCTGGCCAGACATGCCGAGCTACTTATCACTTTATCTATTGTTACCATGTTTGACATAAATAATTTCATTTCATTTGCAACGAAATCGTTTCCTCCAATTTTATGTATAAATTCTCTCCAGTAAACAACAGGTCAACTTTAGTGTAGCGCAGTAAATGCTACTTTATCATTAAGTTAATCCTAGCGTTGTGCTGAATAATAAAAACCGGCTAGCTATTTTAAAAGATGCTTATATATTACAGAAATCACAGCCAAATTATCATTTTACTTCTTCTTCTTTTCGAGTCGAAATACCTTTTTTTTTAAAGATCTATAGCTGCTTGGACCAGTAGGTGGACAGAGCTATAGCTGTGTCATTGACCTCAATGAGATCCTGTTTCGTACATATTACAGGGCAGCTGGGGCATTGGCTAAATAAATGGCTAAATCATTTTACTTATAAACATAAATACCTACAGGAAGATTTCCGTCGCCTCACGCGTGCGGAATGGCGCAGTAAATTATCCGGCCGCGTCATCCGGGCCGGTCGGATCCGGTTACCGAGGCGTCCGGGAGCCCGTCCGCGCCGCGCCTTGACGGATGCCTTCCGCCCGGGTAATTGTCGACCCACCACGAATTTGTCGCGCTTTTCTAATTTTTTTTTTCGGTTTATTGTTTAAGTGGCTACAGCCTATAAGTAGCTTGAGCTCGCAGCTTTGTCTATGTGTTACAAGAGGTCAGATTTTTTATACAAAGAAGTAAGAAGACGTGCAAGACGCTCTACTGTTGTAATAAATCAAGGAGCTACTTATTAATGCTTATCAATTTAACTCTAAGTAAGTAATAAGGAAGCATATCTTATCAGGTAGGTAACTAAAACTAAGTTTAACTATTTTTAAAATAGTTGTTAAACTCCTCCGGGGACAAAGACAGTAACTACTGTTAAACTATAAAACTATTATAATACATGTGGTCAGAAATGCGAGTAAAAGTAATGAGTAAAGATAAAAAGTAGACTGACTCTTCAGGTCAGTAATTTCACTAGCTACAGTGCTTTTCTACCGAAGCACAGTAATGTTTGCACAACACTGCTGAGACGGTAGAATAACTGGCACTGTTGTGGTACCTACCTAGTCAACCTCCTGCAAACGAAGTCTACCCCCGGTATGGTCTGTCCCTAACAAGAAAAAAAAACTAACATTTCTTACTATAACAATATTTTCCAAAAGTGTCCCCTTTAGCATGTTGTAATGAAGAAGCAGACACGTAACAAAAGCTCTTGTTACAGACTCGTTTGAAGTTACCCTTTGTACTGCTCTTTGATATGCCGTCCTATTACTTTCATAGCTAAGAATATTGTTACGTTTGTACGTTATATATCATTGATTTGAGCAATATCTATCATAAAAATTGAATGTAATAGAAAACTCTTTATTGAATATCTCTAATACAATAGAATAGAATAGAATAATGCTTTATTGCAAACCAAAAATATACAAAAGAACTTATTACTAGAATAGAAACTTTATTAATAGAAAAGCTTCAAAACTAAAAAAAAATACACATGAGAGAAAAAGTGTTACAATAATAGGCGTAAATATGAGATTAAATTTATACAACGAAGTAAGAAGACGAGCAAGACGCTCTCCTGGTGTTAAGAGATAACGCTGCCCATAATCAGTAAGTGCCACCTAGGATTTCACAATGATGAAATTCTATGTACTGTACCAACGCTTCTAACTCAAGAGTCATAAGATGTTAACACCCTTTACCCCAGTAAATTCACTAGCTACCGTGCCCTCCTACCGAAGCACAGGAATGTTTTTACATTACTGCTCAAGCGGTAGAAAAACTGGCACTGTTGGGGTACCCACCTAGACGACCTCCTGCAAAGAAAGTCTACCCCTGGTAAAGTGTGGTATCATTATTTGGTGTGCGTTGCCTCTCCCCCCGCAGAAACTGCCACATTTCGCATAGATATTAGTAATAGCTTCTATTTCCGAGTCTAAATGTTCTAAGAAATGACCACTATAATAATACACTACTTACCTAATCCCGATGGCGATATTATGTCGACATTCGTCGCCCAGCAAAACCTAGAGTCGTCGAAATGAAAATCTCCGACGGACAAGTGACAAACGATCTCCGATATGAATTTCTACCACAAACAATATATTGACATAGATACCGCTAGTTCGGTGCTTTGCATCTATAATTTTTTATTTGCTATAAATGTGGCCACAGTAGTCATAGCCATATTTTGACCTATTGATCGATGTGATCGCCATTTACGAAGGTGAAAATACCCCACAGGCGCGGCAATATAGTTTTTCACTGAACTTTACCTTGGAGTGATTTTTCTAAGCTCGTCCGGGCTAAACAGGTGCTGACACGGATGAGATGTAACGACAATGGATTACACGCCAAAGTTAAAAATAAATACCTTTTTAACTTTACTGCTTTACTTTACTGCTCTATAGTCTGACAAAATTTTATTTTTGTCGGTTGATAGTGGTACTTTCCTTCCACCTCTGAGGTGACAGATGGGGAAGTGTTGGCCTCGCACCGATACAAAACTCCGCGTAAAACATACACGGAAGCATACAGCATTTAGCGGTATCTATCCTTTTTTTACCCACTAAAAACCTGGTGGTGTTTCTGCGGGACGCCATAATGTCAGGGTCATGCCATGTGTGCGGAAACGCCAAAGCACTCGTCCGCAGCTCGCGGTTTCTATTCTGACATAACATCTATTATTCCTACCCTCAATTCGATTCACATCAAGTGATAACCGATCGAGGTTATAATGGACATAATCCTTCAAAATTGGGTAACAATAAAATGGATTAATCAAATGGAAAATTGAAAATTGGCCTGTCAAAGTACAAGGGTCGATTTGGAAATGATGTCCAAGCTTAGAATAAAATAAAAGGGGAAGACGCGATACGTGCTATCTTTTATATAGACAAACTTGAGACGGCTGGGTCGGAAAGTACCAGTAGGCGTACCGCTGAAGTAAGTACTCTTGCTGAAGTAAAATTGTGTGCATGAAACTAATTGGAGCGGTCCGTTTGCGAAACGTCTGTACCGTATCTTCCCTTTTTATTTTATTCTAAGTGTCTAAGATTTGATAACAGTTAGGAATCTACTAATCAGGGGGTAAAACCGCTGAGTGCAGCTAGTAATATTATAAATATATGAAAATTGTACGGATTTAGACATGAATCGATGGATATTTGTTACACTTCATGTACCTATCGGCTGAACCGATTAGGCTGAAATTTTTATTTTAAAAACTTAAAAACAATAGGTGGCACTGTGTTTGACATTAAAAGCAATCATTATGCTTACCAGGCACCTGATATGCTCCTCTAGCCATTTCTCATAAAAACACACATTTCAGTACAATAAAGACTAGTTTAACTCCACAAAAGCCCTTGATATAAGTTAGGACGCTCTCGAGCTTAAAGGACTAAGTCCTTTGATTTGATTGAGATTAACCATTTCAAGTGATCCGAAAGACCGCAAGATATGCTCGATTGAGTCCCGAGTAGGTGTTTGGTCGATTGGTTTTATTAATACCTCTCCTAACATCTAAGTACGGTATATACTATTCATTGTAAGGGTCAAGTGCTTAGGTTCAAAAATATAATGCGAAATCTAGAATTATGAGATAAGAAACTCTTTATTGATACCACATAACACAAAGTAAAATTTACAACCATTTAAATTAAAACTAATGTACCAATTGGCACTCTTATCGCTCAAAGCGATCTCTTCCAGGCAAACGAAAACCGTGCAGGCAGAGGAAATATACATTATTGAAAGGACGCTGATTTTACAAAACTTCAAATATAAACACATAAAAAAACAATAAGTCCAATAGTGCAGTATAATTGATGATGATGAAATAAGGATAAAAAAATCTCAATAGAGCGAGCGCATCGGCAAAGTACAGTGGGATTATTCCGGTCCAAAATCGCTTCTCGTTTTACTGGCGCCCACTGTCAAACTTTAACAAAATTTTGAAAAAAAAAAACTTGAAAATTCTTACTATTCCAGTACTAAAAAAAAATTAAAAAAACTAACTTAAATGCAACTGCAATTTTATTTAATTTAGCATCTTTTGGGCGCCTCATAGTGGCGTTTTTGAAAATAAAGTTATTTTTTTGCTTACGTTTTGCTACGCCGCCGTCTCTTTTTTGTGCAGAATTTAGGCCCAGGTTCCGACGTTCTGACGTTGCCGTACGTTACGAAATTTTGTTTTAATATAGTTTTAAGTTTTTTTGTATATTAGTGGTGTAAGTGTGGTATATATATTTGTGTTTATTCAATAAAGAGTTTTCTATTCTACAGGCGAATAATGCGGCCCGCTCTTATTTGCGTCAACCATGCGTCAACATGCCACGGTACCGCACCATTTCATTGACGACATTGCGACGTATGAAGAGACATACTCCTTAGAGTTATTAAATCATATTACTCATATAATTCTTCAGAAATGTTACCAACATGTCATGAGAAATAAGGCAAAATGAAAGCTTTCCAAGTGAAATATGTGGAAATCAATCGCGGCACTCCGGCCCCGCCCGCTGTGGTATGTAATGATGGATCGCAGTAGAATTGTTTACAGCGCATACATTGCAGAATTACCACTTGACATTTTAAAAAAGCTGTCCACAAAGAGAGAAAGAGAGAGTCATCAAGACACGAGTTTTTAGGTACTTTTCCATGCATCTTACGTGATTCATCGTAGACCTATGCGTCTATTTACGTATATTGTAAATTATGCACTTTTTATCAGGTGGAACGTGGTCAAACGTAGGCCTATTTAAATTAAATTAAATCAAATAAAGCTTTATTTCATTCCATACATTACATATTTCATTTCAATTATCGGTCAAACGCAGGCCAATTTAGAGTTAAAAAATATGAGAGGTGTAGTGGAAATGGAGGCGTACTTTATCTGCCATTGTCTTTGTTTTTACACGATTGTCTGAAAATATGGTGTATTCCCGGACTCTGTGTCTACGTCTAACGGGGACAGCGGTACTTTAATAAAATATTTACAATAAATTCCCGTTGACCCCGTACCCTTTTCCTGTTAACTACTATTCCCGTTGTCCCCATACGCCATATCCCAGTCACGGGGAGAGCGGGACGTGATTTTATTTCAACCGCTTTAGCCGTCGTTTAAGTTTAAGGAGGTAGCAATCCACAATCACAATGCCTACACCACCAAATTTATTCACTTATTTGCAATAATAGCTGTAATTAACATTCTATCTAATATTTTCTGTGGCGCCATCACGTCTAAACTCCGAAATGGGGCTGATCCATCTTCAGCGATCAATGGCCGGCATATTTTTCATTTGAAGAAGACATGTTAAGCACTATATTATTTGGGCAGAATTGATTGGCTTGTTCCCTTATAGAGCTTATTTATTAGCCGCGTCTCGAATAATAACTTTGTATACCTATCTCTATTATTGAGCTGGGGCAATTTAACGGTAAATCACTTCAAAGCTTTAAGTTTACGATGTATTAGAAAATCATGTTGAGTTTAAAATTAAGAAACATATTAAATAGTTATGAATTAAAAAAAAATCTTATTTGAACTAATGCGCCGTCTCAAAAGTATGGTCAACCTACGCCTGGCGCACAGCTGACGATCCAGGTAAATAAAAATGGATAAAGTTTTTACCAAGCCGTGACTGCAAGGTTTGGTCGGGTGCAAGAGTCATACGAATACACTATTAATAAGGATATTTTTTTCAAAATACTAACACCTATAAACACCTATTTTCTATTTATTTCGAACGAGAATAGTGTGCCTTATTGAAAACCCTGTTATAAGGTTTTAAGTGATTTACTACTCAAGCTTCATAATATAAGTACGCACGTATAAGTGCGTCGTCGCTGGCTGTGATTATGAAAAAAAAATCAAAATGGCGGACCAGTAGGTATGCCACAAATCTTCATGGATATAACAAAATACGCGCATCGGGTCTTCAGAATTCAATTTACTCATCCATTTATCAAAAGTCAGAGAACCAATATCTGCCTCTACTGTTGGTTTTTCAATCATACGACATAACCTTTTGGGGAAAAATTTAATATTTGACGGAAACAGTAAACACCAGTGTAACTTTAACTTACTTCATCACTACATAGTATAAAATAAAGTAGCTTCCAGAGTCTGTCTGTGCCTATGTATGCTTATAACTTCAAAACTACGCAACGGATTTTGATGTAGTTTTTATTAATAGATAGAGTGATTCAAGAGAAAGGTTTTTATGTATAATACATGCATAATATTGGTAAAAAAATACTGATAATTTCCTTTTAAGCGCGACGAAGTGTTCGCTGGTCCACTAGTTAGAAAATAAGTTCAAAATTCATCAAACTCAAACTCAAACTCAAAATTCATTTATTCAAATAGGCTACAATGGAGCACTTTTGCAAGTCAATTTTACATTTTATTTTAATATTCTACCGCTCATTCGCAAGGCACCTCTATGAGAAGAATGAGCAAGAAACTCATAGGGATTGCTTTTTTTAAATATGTGTTTACAATTATTATCTTGGTTACATAATTTATTTACAGGTGGTTGCAGAGGTTTCCAGGCATCTTTGTCTTCTATGTATTGGCTAATTTTATAATAGGCTTTCTTTTGTAATATGTCTTTAACACGGCTTTTGAATTTACCTTCTGTGAGCCCCGTTATTTCATCAGGGATTTTATTATAAAAACGTACACAATTCCCTAAAAATGATTTATGGCTCGTTTTGGACAATCTGAATCGAGGTACAGCTAACTTATTCTTATTTCTAGTATTAAAGCTATGAGTGTCACTATTTAACTTGAATTTATCTAAATTTTTTCTGACATACATAATATTTTCGTAAATGTACAAAGATGGTAGGGTCAGTATATTTATCTCTTTAAAGACCTCTTTTAAAGAGTCTCTTGGGCGCATCTCATAAATGGCACGAATTGCACGTTTTTGCAGTATGAAAATAGTCTCAATATCTGCTGCCGACCCCCACAGTAAAATACCGTATGACATTAGACTATGGAAATATGCAAAGTAAACTAATCTAGCTGTAGCTACATCTGATAGTTGCCTGATTTTATACACCGCATATGCTGCAGAGCTTAATTTCCCTGACAATACGTTAATATGATTACCCCATTGTAACTTAGAATCTATATTCATGCCAAGGAATAAAGTTGCATTGTCAAGCTTTAGTATTTCACCATCAAGAACTACATTCGATTCTATGTACCTAACGTTAGGTAATGAAAATTTCAGGCATTTAGTCTTTTTCGCATTCAATAACAGATTGTTAGCTGCAAACCATTTAGATATTACTACTAAAGCGTTATTTACATGTACAAGCTCACTATCTTTCCTATCCACTTTGAATATTAGCGAGGTATCATCGGCAAATAAAACGATGTCTGCTAGGTCTTTAACCATGTAAGGGAGATCATTTATATATGCCAGAAACAAAAATGGACCAAGTATTGACCCCTGTGGCACTCCCATTCTAACAGGATGGCTTGATGAAATGACACCGCCAATATCCACTTTCTGCTGTCTGTCCGACAAGTAAGATTCCACCAAGTTCGAGGCATTTCCATGAATTCCGTATACCTCCAACTTCCTCAGCAGTGTGCTATGATCCACACAATCAAAAGCTTTGGAAAGATCACAGAATACGCCAATAGCATCCTTTGAACTCTCCCAAGCCTGAAGGATCAGAGTCATAAGGTGACTACCTGCATCAGTCGTAGATCTACTCTTGGTGAAACCATACTGACTTTGATGTAATATTTTGTGTTGATTGAAGTGAGACAGCAGTTGGTGCAGCATCATCTTTTCAAAGACTTTGCTCAGGACAGGAAGGACCGAGATCGGCCTATAGTTAGAGGGATCAGTTTTGCATCCCGATTTAAAGATTGGGGTGACTTTGCTAACTTTCATCAGGTCCGGAAATGTGCCTTTATCTATACACAAATTAAACAATTCCGATAAGTAAGGAGCAAGGGTGTCTATAAGCGACTCTACCAATTTAACCGATAGGCCCCAGAGGTCTTCAGTGGCTTTTACATTTAGGCTTTTATACGTTTTTCTAACATAATTTGCCGATACATGTGTAAAGGAAAAGTCAGGTATATCATGTTTAAAATTTTCCTTTAGATAAGTTACTGCTAAGTCGGGAGAAGAGTCAAGTGACTTAGTTGAATTTAACGCGATGTTAGAAAAGAAGTCCGCAAAGATATTTGCAATTTCTTCAGAACTTGATATTAATTGATTATTTTGTAATAATTTATATTCTGTATCCTGTTTGTTCATATATAACGTGGTAACTAGCCACGGCTGAAGCCTACCACCATAGGTGACGATAACTATCAGGCAGGCTATCTGCTTCACAAGCAGACGTCGATCTCTAACATAAAAAAACGAAAACGAAAAAAAATGGTTCTTGTTATTGGAGGCTAAAAAGCCTCTTGTGGTGCATTTTTGGTTATAATGGGTTAAAAATAACTAAAATCACCGAATAGCCCAACGAAGTAGCAAGCTGAAGTGGCAATGGGCAGGCCACATAGCACGCAGAGCGGATGGCCGATGGGATCGAAAATTTCTCGAGTGGAGACCACGAACGAGCAAATGCAGCTTAGAACGTCCACCCACAAGATGGACAGACAATCTTATTAAGGTCGCTGAAAGACGCTTCCAACCGGTATATATGGAAGTCCAAAGGGGAGGCTTATGTTCAGCAGTGGACGTCCTATTATAAAATAAGAAAAAAACACAGATTCCAGCAACTTTTTAATGCTAATCATCGGTAAACAAACCAATCAACTGAAGCAGTTTGATAAACAGTGATATAATAGAGGTATACAGTAGAAACGCTCCCAAGTTGAAGTCATCCTCAGTGAACTCGGCCGAACGCCCGCCCAGGATCATTTGAAGCTCTATGATTAGCATCTGAAATAATAATAAAATTACAGTTATTTTAGTACATTTTTACCACCCGAAATACAAATTCTGCGCGGAACCGCACTGCGCCTGTCACTCCGTCATATTTTTTAAATCTCATCATGCCCAGTATTTTCAGTAAAAAACGCAGCAATGCATGGGAAACTTTGATTAAAAGAATATGGAAAGATGCGTCATAACTATCGTTGTTATGCCAAACTTGGGCCTATCGGACCGGAAAGTGTCGATTATCACACCGACTCAAACAGAAGTAAAAATATTGTGCCCTGGGCCTAATTAGATTAGATTAGATAACACTTTATTAATACAACTTACAACAACTTAGAACTAAATACACTTGAAGCGGACCATGTCAGCAACGTCAGTACCGCATCTTCCTATTTAGGACATCATACCATACCATCTATCACACATCGCATACACATCGTATTTATCTATGTTAGGAAATGATTTAATGGCAAAGATGCGGTACTTCCTCAGGCAGCCTCTTCAATAGAGGCCTATAACTAAAACAAGTGAAATTTTAAAAAAAACCCTATATTACCATCTAGCACCAAAGCACTCATCAAGACGAATTAAATGAGCCCAAACTCGATGGGGTTGCGTCGTTTAATAAAGGAGTTCCTATGGTCCATCACACACACACAGATCAGCTCCAAGTCATGTCATATTGCATTGTCATCCGATTTATTGCATGCCAAATTTCAGCTCAATCGGTAACCGGGAAAAGGTCCAAATTAAACCTGCAATTTGATTACAGACAGACAGACTGACAACAGACAGACAGACAGACCACAGACTGGTGAAAGTAAATAAAAGCTTGTAATAAAGCCGTAGATGTTAGAAGACTAAACCAAAAGGTGAGGTAAGTATTGAGTAGGTATCTAAAAAAATATTTTAATAATAATAAATAAATTACTTACAACCAAATTCAAGATGGTGCTGATGAACAATATAACAATATGGACTATAGTCAAATTCTGTCCAAGCACCAACCCCAAGAATAGCACCACCATCGACACCACACAGAGAGCCAAACCAATCATGACCACGTATATCAACCATGATGTGAAATCGAACTGGAAAAATAAATGAAACTATATAATAATTTCCAAGGAACACATAGAAATCTCATCATTTTCAACAAATTAGTGAAAAGGACTCCTCATTGACAGCGACTCTCAAGCGGGTGATGAAAATAGTTGCTACGACAAACGAGTCGCGATGAAAACTGCGGCTGAGGACACCTCACCTTGTTTTCACGGTTTCAAGGCGATGTCGTAGAGAGTTAGTCACCCAGTGGTGTTTTATTCAAATAGGCTACAATGGAGTATTTTTTCAATTATTTTTTTACAAAATAATTTATTTTAGGCCAGTACAAATTCGGAAAGTACCTCTGTGAGGAAATCGGGCAGAAGCTCATAGGTCTATTTTTTAATGAAATGAAATGAAATGATGCTTTCATCATGCAGAAATTACCAGACTATAGAATAGAATAAAAACACTTCATTGGACACCATAAAACAATATATTAATTAAGCTTTAAGAAAATTACACACCAGAGAAAAAAAGTGTTACAATTGGCGGTCTTAATGCTAATAGCGACAACCTTCCAGACCTCCCTTAATCCATCATCTCAGTGTTCTAGGTACCTATTAGCAAATAAATTTATAATAAGCTTTCTTTACTATCGACTTACCGAAGAGAGGGCCAATAAATAACATATAACAACGCATATACACGTTGCAATGATTGCGTAGAAGATCACGTGTAAATTATATTGTAAACAGATGAATGCGCAAACGATACTCCAACACACCACCTGCAATCAAAATTAATATTAAACGACATCGCAAACAAAGAGGTTCTAGGTGCATCCATACCGAAGGTACCGCCCCGCAAGCTTGCTTTACATAATATTATCGTGTTGTATTCTTTTATTCCAAAAATAAACTGCACGGATTCACCAAGCTGCTTATAGTCCACGAGACGCTCTCTCGCTCGCACTATTTGACACATTTTGTAATACAAAATTCATAGAATTAACTTTTTGAAAATCCCCTTGAGGAAAGCTTTAATTAAAATGCTGACACACTTTTCTTTTTTTTAACTATTAACTTAATTTGAATGTGCTCTAACAGATTCCGCCTCGTAACTAACCAACATGAGAAAGGAATTTAATAACTCTTATTTGCACTAAATAAGCTATAATAACAATTAGAAAGACTTACGGTTAAAAATAACAATACATAGCTGTAAGGACCTCGTCTTGCAAATTCACTAGCCGCCATACAACACTGGATGCCAATTATAACCACCCTACAATTCAACAAATAAAATTTAAACTAAACAACTGTTCAACTTTAACTATAAAATTTAAACTGTTATTGTTGATCTCTAACATAATATTGTAATTATAGCAAGTAGGTTGACCCGTTTTTTTTACCCAAGAAAAATGCGTTACGCAACATCAACCAGCGCCGGGAGACGCAGGGCAGTATCTGGGACTCCCCCGCCGAAGATGGGCGCGGCGGGGATACCCACTAAAAACCTGGGGTGTTCCTGCGGGACGCCATAATGCCGGGGCAACGGGTACGCCGAAGCACTCATCCCCGGCCCCGACGGCCTTAAACCTCCTCATTAATAACAAACGCAGCAATGTACATTGAAGTTGTCATCAATCGTAGTGAGTGAGAATTAACCAATAGGCCCTCTGTACATACATACCTTTTTAAGGTGTCCCTTTCCCACATTTCTTTTTTATTACCAAATCCATCCCGATGGAATATGAAAATGCGGTCGACGATGGATCACGTAAGACCATTTATTATACCATATTTGATTAAAAAAAACTTACATGACAAAAATTATTATAACAAGTTCTTGGAGGCCTGTTATTACTTGGCTTAAATCCCTGAAACAAAGTTGCATTACTAGATGGTTTATTGAGCTATCCGAGTTTAGAGGTTGTATTTGCAGAAACTTGCACACTTTCACACAAACCACTTAAAACCAGGGAGAGAATTATCTCGCCTTCTAGGTTTAGTCTACTACCATCTATAGCCGCATCGTCGCTTCACATCGCGCGATATCGTGGTCAAAGGCTCACTTATAATGAATAAAATTTATTTCATTTTAAGTTTATATCACTACACTATTGTAAAAACAAAGTCGCATCCGCTGTCTGTCTGTCTGTCCTTTTGTATGCTTTGATTTATAAAACTACGCATTGGATTTAGATGGGGATTTTCTTAATAAAAAGCATGATTCAAGAGGAATGATTAAATATAATACATGCATAATAAAGCAGAGAAACACTAAAAATTATCTAAATATTAAGCGCTACGAAGTGCGCGCGGATGCACTAATCTTACTAAAATTAAAAACGTGAAAGTTTGTAATAAAGTATGGATGTCTGGATGTAAGTATGTTACTCTTTCACGCCTAAACGGGTGGACCGATTGATCTGAAATTTGGTATAGAGACAGCTTAGACCCTGAAATAACACAATACACAGCGGGTAAAACCGCTGGGCGCAGCTAGTCTAAATATATAAAAGGATAGAGAGACTGACTGATCTATCAACGCACAGCTCAAACCGCTAGACAGATTAAGCTGAAATTTGGCATACAGGTAGGTTTTAAGGCGTTAAGTTCCGCTAAAAAAGGATTTTGCCACGCGGGCAAAGCTGCGAGCACAAGCTAGTTATGTACAATTTTTTAAATAATTTTTTTTTATTTAGAATAGGACTGCGTTTGACCACCTCACCTGTTGGTAAGTGAAGACGTGGTCGAAGCTGTTACACACAGGTCTAGCAAATACCTATTAACCCTCGACTTGAAGACACCCAAGTTGTAATTTTCGGGAAACACTGAAGCGGGTAGGGAGTTCCAAATCTTCGCTGTCCGGATTATGAAGGTCGAAGCAAATCGCTTCGTGCGGACAAACGGAATATTAACCGTGTAGCGGTGGCGCCGTACCGTTTCTCTAGATGTGAATTGTAAAAATACTCACGAATACATAAGTCCTGCAGTCATAACAATAGTTAAGGTCAACATCACAAACACCCTCATAAAGACCTTCGCTATGAAATCATTCCTGAGGTCACCACCACCTCCTCCACCAACATCCGTGGCACTGCGGTGTTTCCTAGTTTCTTCTTGAGGTGCACGCTCTTAAAACAAATCACAACAACAAATGAAATTTAAAAAAACTTTTTAAAAACATGTCTTTATTATTAATGTTTGTGTGATCCACAGATATTTGTTTCTGGTCTGGGTGGCTTTCTGTATCTATTATAAGTATGTATTTACAAAAGAAAAGTATATAAGTATTATATCTGTTATCCTAACCACCATAACACAAGCATTAAATTGCTTAGCTTGGGGTTAGGTGGCGCTGTGTGAAATGTCCTGAAATATATATTTTTTTTTTAATTACTATCTAGCACCAAAGTACTCAAGACGAATCAAATGAGCCCAAACTCGTGGTTGCATCGTTTAATTGAGGAGTTCCTATGGCCACCTTCCAGCTCCACTATCCGATCAGCTCGATGTCATAATAATATTGCATTGTCATCCGATCACATGCTAACTTCAGCTCGATCAAAAACTCGGAAGTGGATCAAATTAACCTTGCAAGATTTTATTACATACAGACAGACAACGAACAGGTAAATAAAAATTAAACAAGTTTTTATTGTGTTAATTTTATTAGTCGACACTTATCGTGTACTCGTAATATACTCGTATTGTTATAGAGCAAGAGCCTGCGAGCAGACCTTCATTATTCATTTATAAAAGCTAAAAGTGTGTGAAGTCCCAATAGAGGTAAGAGCTATCCCCAAATATGTGTTCTGTGTTCTAACTAACTAAGATGGTGCAGCGACCTAAATTGAGTGTTGGCCTCCTACACAAGAAGACGCCACTCCTGCCTGTCTTGCACTGTCGCTTCCCACGAATCAGCTTGGAGCGCTCTCAGGTCTTTCATCACTTCGTCCTTCCAGCGGTACTTTGGACACCCTACCGGCCGCTTGCCGATAGCCCGTCCCAAGTACGCCCTTTTCACTCCCCGATCCTCCCCCATTCGCTCTACGTGGCCGAGCCAGCGAAGCCTGTGTTTTGTGTTCTACTAATAAATAAATTACAGGTAGTTTTATACATTTTCTTTGTAAAAACATTACAAATCGCCTTCCATCGGCAGCCAGATAGTACGGTTCCAACCCGTTGGCATACACCCTACCCGATAAGTCCCGACTAATAAAATTACAGACAACATCAGAACAGATGATACTAAATAAAAAGCGTATAAATAGGATTACCCATAACATACACGAAGGCTTCATATCTATTTTTACGTCCATTCCATTTAGATTTGCCTTTATTTCCCTCATCATCAGGCATAATATTCACAACAATTTCATCTTGTCTCTTCCCTACTGCAATGTTTTCTTTAGGTTTCGTGGGATTTTCTGCATTACGAGCATCGTTCTGTGAATTTTCTTCATTTTGTGATTTGGATTCCTTTAGTGTACTTTCACTCATTAAAGTATTTTATTTTTCGTTGTGAAGAAACTAATAAATATAAAAAAGAAATATAAAATTGTACATAATATTTACAAAAAATACAACTTGATGTCCCTATGACATAACGTCACAGAAGAATTTGAAAATCCATAGAAAGTAGAAAGTGTATGAGATATGGATATTTGGGCAAAAAGTTTAATCAACACTGTAAAGGTAGAATCACACTGTGTTGCTACCGAAAACACTAGTTCTCTAGTGGAGACCAAGTCTTGGCAAACATAATGTCAGGCGCCAAAGGACGAGATGGGGCGATGATATCCGGAGGATTACTGGGAGAGGAAGAAGGAGGACAAAGTTGATTGGTGTGCCTGCGGGGAGAGCTATGTCCAGTGGACGAATAGGCCGATGATGATACGAGTATGAGCACCAACCGTTTCACAAAGTCCACCATCAAATAGGGATCCTTGGTGTGGGATAGCCCCTTAATTGTTCGTCCTCCGCCTCTGTGGTGTCTTCAACTTGGTTCACCATCTGGGCTATTAACAAGAATATACCTACACATAGATAGATATAAATTGTTATTTTCGTTACTCACGACTATAATACACTAGCTTATACTACATGATAAAGTATATACTTACCTATAATAGATATATAAAGTGTGAAAGCACCTAGTGCATAGTCGTCTTCAAGGTACCCTATTGCCCCGCTTGGACTGATCATCATTTGTACCTGCACTGTTAAAATCTGAAAACAACTCACTTTTTACCAGGAGTAAGTCATCATCAGGCTGTATTGCCCTATATGCTAGACATAATCCTCGCTTCTCTTGTACTACCCATTTATGTTGATCGTATCGGTATATTCCTATTTACCTCTAAATCGTTTGCCTCCCAGGAAGCAATTGCCAGCGAATGGAGACTGGAAAGTTATTGTTCCCAATTCAAATGGCTTTAAAATATTGTGTTCACCCTGCCTGCCCCTGGGAATTCATCCCCAAATGCTACCATGGGGCTATCAATGTGGCAAATGGGAATATACCATCGAATGTAATAACCAAACTTTTTTAAACGAAGAACGATGAACAAGCAGTCAGCCCAAATGATGTTAAGCGGTTACCGACGTCCATGGTCCCCTCTAACTACACGGGAGTTAATGTGGCGTTGCCGGTCTTGGTAGAAAAGTAAAATCCCTTTTTAAAAGAGGACTTGTCAAATAAATGGTTGTGGAAAGACACCAGATGGAAGATCATTATAGCCCAGTCATATTAGGTAAAAAAAGGGGTCAACCTCGGAAAGAAAGATAATAAGCTGCAAATTGGTATGAACCTTTGTTTTGTCATTCTAAATGTTGTCTCAAAAGTCACAATCGTTATCGTGTCCGCGTCTCAAGATATTCAAGGTCAAAGGTCACAAAAATCGGTTTTTCGCGAATATCTGGCTTCCTATCGGTTAAATGAGATTTGCATTTATTATAAAAGTTGTAGGCTATAAAATTCCCTACAACTTTTGTTTAAACTTTTTTTTCATACAACCAACCGTTTTGAAGGTAGAGCGCGAAGAGTGCACATCGTACAGTCATATACGGCCTAATGCAAGGTCAAGCGTGAGTTATGGTTATCAGTACGTTATAAAGTCAATTATTTACTTGGAAATTATGATTATTAAACAATGCCTATTATTTATGTACTAACTATTAATTATTTATATTTAATTAAAGTAAGTAACTTGATTATTTATATATAATTATTCATATTTAACTATTTAAGTATAAAATATTATTAATTCTGGATTATATATTTTAGTTTTATTTTAAGTTAAAATGATAGTAAGAGTATATATTTTACACATATTTTTATTTATTATTAAATACGGCATAATATACATTTGTCAAAATGTGAGTTCAAATATCAAAAGTATCTTTGTTGATTTTAATTGTAATGAAATTGGAAATGGAAGCTAATTATCTTCTTCTTCTTCGTCGTCTTCTTCTTTTAAATTTAATTTTGTTGTGTTTTTAATTTCTAACTCTTATTGATGAGACTGAATGAAATAATTTAGTCTACGTTTATTAATAGGGTAAATGTCTAGTATTAATATATAATAGACTTTACCCACTTAATAAACGTAGACTAAATTATTTAACTCTGTAATATGTAATAACCTAAATGTGAGAAATTATAATACGAACAAATTATCGATAAAATATGTAGCCGGTGCAGGAACGACCCTACCACGAAAGCAATGTTGGCAGCATTGGCGTTGTTAATTGTCACTGTCATAATCGATAATCATGCCCGTAATGTTGGTATTGGATCTTCTTGCCCGTTTCATACATTTACATTGAACCATTTTTTTTGTTCTAAGTGCCGTCTCTTCTCTTATATGCTCTTTGAGAGTGGCCTTGAATACTATAGAACATCTGTCCCGGCAATGAATAGAAAAGGGCATAGGGTAGGGACAAGTATTTCCAGGTATATAAGTATTGAGAAATTTACGCGTTTTAAAGAAAAGATATATAATGTGTTAACTTAAAATAAAACTAAAATATATAATCCAGAATTAATAATATTTTATACTTAAATAATTAAATATGAATAATTATATATAAATAATCAAGTTACTTACTTTAATTAAATATAAATAATTAATAGTTAGTACATAAATAATAGGCATTGTTTAATAATTATAATTTCCAAGTAAATAATTGACTTTATAACGTACTGATAACCATAACTCACGCTTGACCTTGCATTAGGCCGTATATGACTGTACGATGTGCACTCTTCGCGCTCTACCTTCAAAACGGTTGGTCGTATGAAAAAAAAGTTTAAACAAAAGTTGTAGGGAATTTTATAGCCTACAACTTTTATAATAAATGCAAATCTCATTTAACCGATAGGAAGCCAGATATTCGTGAAAAACCGATTTTTGTGACCTTTGACCTTGAATATCTTGAGACGCGGACACGATAACGATTGTGACTTTTGAGACAACATTTAGAATGACAAAACAAAGGTTCATACCAATTTGCAGCTTATTATCTTTCATTCCGAGGTGAAAGCCCTAATATGACTGGGCTATTACACATTTTGAGTGGTAGGGAACCTAGAGAACTAGTATTGGAAATTGAAGCCAAGTCTGAAAAATATCAGGGTGGACCTTTTCTCCGTGACGGGAAGTACAGAAAATGAGCTGCAATGCAGGTAAATATAAGGTTAAAGAGCGCTTTACAATGTTCCCCATTCTCCGTTTCGACTTATTAGACACAAAAAATCCTCGAACGGTATCTTCAAGGCACGAGTGAATAGGTACCTTTCTAGGCATCTTGCGTGATCCCGTGACCGCATTTGCACTTTAATCAGGTGGAATTTGATCAAACTTAGGCCTATTTGCGATAAGACCGCCAATTGTAACACTTCGTTTTTATATTATAATTTTAGTTTTTAAGATGTTTTTGTACATTTTATTTTGTGTTTCATTAAAGGGTTATCTATCTATTTTGTACCACTTACCGTAATTTGTATCAAAGAACTGACACCCACTAAAAATATTTCCGTCTTCGTGATTTCTCCAGTGACCATAGTCTTTAGAATTAAAATCAACATTACCATTACCAATCCTGTACATATTAGTATCGAGTACAATAAAATATAGCGTGTAAAGTCAAACTGAGGACAACAATAGGACCGTCATATTAATTGTACTCCCATTTTAAGACTGAAACTCTAAAATAAAATTCATACTTACAGTAGACAGAGTTAATAGAAAACAAAACAAAAATATCCCACTAGTAACAGCCAGAGTTAAGAATACTACTTCTGATACGTAATACACTGATAATGTTAAAGTTAATGAGGTTTTTGTGAATACCTGCAAAATAAACACTAAACGAGTTAAGAAAAGATAATAAACTCTTTATTGAAACCCCATAATATAAAGTAAATTTATACAATCACAAATAATAAAACAAATGGTGTACCAATTGGCGGTCTTATAAAAAAAGAGTCTGCCTAAGCCACCAAGATTAAGGAAAGAATAGGGCAAAGCCTGCGCGCATAGGTTAGTCTAAATATAAAGGGAAAGAGTGACTGATAGACTAACTGACGGATCTATAAACACACATCCCAAACCGTTGAACGGATTGGGTCGAAATTTGGTTCACAGATAGGTGTTATGATGTAGAACTCCGCTGAGAAAGGATTTTGTCATGCGCATACAGTCGCGAGCATAAGTAAGTAAATTATAAATTAAAATATTGTGGGTGTATCAGTAGATTCAGACCGTTGATTATGATCAAATTTCAAGTCTGTGATAAATTACCGATATGATGAGGAAAATCACATTGAACGGAGGTTTCCTTATACGTGTATTGCACGTCATTGTTTGGACTAAAACCAGAAATATCCTGAAACAATAAGGCACAAATCAAATACGACACGACGAAGAAGAAAAAGAAAATATAATACCACTAACAAGGATGGAAACAGTAAATGTAACGCCCGTTCTTCTATAAATAATCTCACATCTGGCCTAAAACAGAAAAAATATTAATAAATGTGAAATTCCAATTATTAAGGAGCAAACAAATAAGTCTCAATTGATACGAGAGACGATGAATGTTGTTTTAGGAAAAGTCATACTATAACGAGTCTTCATAGAACCTAATGGTACTGATAAACTTGAGCATTCACTTAAAAATGAGCATTCTTGCCAATTACGGAAAAGTGAATGCGATAGAATGCGTGTTAAAACGCTCTCGCGTTTTAACAAGCATTCTATCGAGCTTTCTTTCGAGCATTATAGCAAAAGGACAGTAAATTTGCGTCAATCCTTTAACGAGCCAAACTTCTGGCATTGTTTCGTCGCCACGCTTTCCCTCCCTTTGACGAACATAGTCGATAAAAGATCATGAAAATGTTCGTAGCGATGTTTGGCACTATGGTTGGCTCTCTTCGTTGTTTGACTAATTTAAAAACGGCGAATGATCCGGCAGAGAACCAAAGTTACCAACATGACCGAAAGGATTAGCAAGTGGAAGCTGGTGCTGGGCTAGTCACATTTGACTCGATAACCAATGAGGTAGGCGTGTTCTAGAGTGGAGACCGTGTCTCAACAAACTTAGTGTAGAGCATCCTTATCAGCGACGATATCCGGAAAGTCGCTGTGATTGGAGGAGAAAAATGGAGGTCTGAGTTGAGTGACGTACTCGATGTTCTGTTACAATATGAATGCTTAAGTTATTAGCACCTAACTTCCTCAAACTCAAATTCAAAACAAATTTATTCAAATTGGCTACAATGGAGCACTTTTTCAAGGCAATTAAACTGCTTACGTGATCAGAGCGTATCCAACGACTGCCGTGGTGATAGTGATCATGTATAAATCAATCAAGAACACCACCTGAAGGAACAGGTTGCCTGATTCTCGATTGTACACCAATGTGGAGACTTCCCGCACCGATGGAGCGTCACAATCTGATGATAATAATGATTTATTTGTGTGTTTTACTCGCTGTATTGTAGACTATGTGTTATTCCAGGGTCTAAAGTATCTCTATACCAAATTTCAGCTCAATCGGTTCACCCGTTTAGGCGTAAAAGAGTAACAAACATACAGTAGACATCCATACAACTGAACTAACTGACTTTTTACGTAAAAAAGTAAGAAGACGAGCAAGACGCCCTCCTGATATAAGAGATAACGCTGCCCATGATGTATAATATCAGTACAGTGTTATCCAGGATTTTACAATAATTTAAAATTTAAACATAAAAAATTTGACGTCATGATCTCGCACCAAGCAACATTAGGGCGCCTGGGCGTTGTATCTTACCAATTTTTCAATAAATTTTTAAAATAAGAAATACCTATGTTTCCAATATCTTTTTAATATGTTATCTCTTCTACATGAAAGGACAGAATGACTGATTGATCTGAACGCACAGCTCAAACCGCTTAACACATTGGGTTGGAATTTGGAACATGGATAGACTTCACGATTTTAGTCCTCCGCTGAGAAAGGACAAATTTGGACTAAATATTACCTACCTTGACTTATAATATGTTTTCTTTTATTTGTTCTAAAAATTTCAAGAGAGAACAGTAGGTAAACAACACTTAAACACGTTGACATTTAAAGGTCAAGCAACTGCTCACAAATATTCGAGAAATATTTCAGCAGTATGTAAATTAGGGGCTGCAGGTTGACGTACTTAGAAGTATCTCAGTTTTCCAGACATTTTACGTACGTGTATTTTATCTACTTTTTAAAAGTAAAATTCAAATTATATTTTACTAGCTTACGCTCACGGCTTTGCCCGCGTGACAAAATCCTTTCTTAGCGGAGGTCTACGTCATAAAACCTATCTGTGTTCCAAATTTCAACCCAATCCGTTCAGCGGTTTGGGCTGTGCGTTGATAGATCAGTCAGTCACACTCTTTCCTTTTATATTTTTAGATGACAAATGTATTATTCTTCATTTTAAGAAAAACTTCATTATTCATGATAGCAAGCTACAACTTTTACTTTTAAAAATAATAAAACATGTTATGTCGAGCTTTACAGAATTATTTTTTAAAAGTAAATTCTGAGAATCATGAGAATGAGACAGTTACACGCAAAAAACGGGCTCTTAATGCATTAAAAATGTACGCAGACCTTAGATTGAAATAAAAAGGGAAGATACAGTACGCGCTATCGTTGAAATTTCTTCTTTTTGTTTTTTTTTTATAATTTTATTTACTAAATAGGCCTACGTTTGACACATCCCATCATCTGCCTCATTGCAGAAGAAACGGAGCCGAGACGTGGACACTTACGGTAAGACTGGTCCACAAGTTCAAGGTTGCTCACCGAGCTATGGAGCGGGCTATGCTCGGGAGCATCTCTCTAAAAGATCGCATCAGAAATGAGGTGATTCGGTAGAGAACCAAAGTTACCGACATAGCCAAAAGGATTAGCAAGCTGAAGTGGCAATGGGCTGGTCACATTTGCCGCAGAACCAATAACCGGTGGGGTAGACGTATACTAGAGTGGAGACCGCGTCTCGGCAAACGTAGTGTAGGGCATCCTTAGGCAAAATGGGGCGATGATATCCTGAGGGTTGCTGGGAATGGTTGAAAGAGAAATACGGAGGACCAAGTTGAGTGGCGTGCCATGGGGGAGGCCTATGTTCAGCAGTGGACGAACATAGGCTGATGATGATGAGGCAGATGAAACGGCTCTTCATCTGCTGGGGGAGTGTGGAGCACTGATGTTTAAACGTAGCTCTATTCTGGGAGAGCACCTGCTCAACACGAATGTGCTTAGAGAGATAACCCCAAGGAAAATCCTGCAGTTTCTAGAAGCTGCTAAGGCCAGTGGTGAACTCTAGCGCCACGCCTACGGGTCAATTTCACCGTAATAAGCGGCGATCATAATAAGCCGGAGTGCTACCGCATCCGCACCACATATTATAAATAAAAAAAATCGTTGTGCTATAGCTAAACTTTAGCCTGCTGGCTCTGAAAGTGTCGGTTACTGCACCGACTCGCGCAGAAGTCAAATTGTGTGAACTTAATTGGAGCGGTCCATTTGCGGGACGCTGTACATTATCTTATTTAATACTAGCTTACCCGGCAAACGTTGTTTTGCCATATAAATAATTTCCTAGTAATTTCTAGTGTAGACAAAAAATAGCTTACTTATTGGAAGTATTTATGTATTTTAGAATGTGTATATTGTATGTATGTAAGAATGTGGTATATGCGTGAAATAAGCATTATTTTATGGAAATTTTTTTCAAACAAAAGTAAAAAATTAAATTTTATGAAAACATTGTCTCTTATAATTTTTTCATACAATCAATATTTCCATTGACATTTCAAAATAAAGATTCATAATGCTTGATTTTTTGGAAACTATGAAAATCTTAATTGTTTAATTACATTTTTTTAATAAAATTAAATTAAAATTACATTTTTATAAGATCAACAACATTTTCGATATAAATAAAAAAGTATACTTACAACACAAAATCCGTTGTTATTGAAAGCTCGTGTCACGTGTTGAGTACTTTTGAGGTTATAAAATCACTTGATTAACTAATCGTGCAAAATACACTCAAAATTGATAATTTAATTATTATTGATAAAATAGGAATGATTAAAAGTTAATATGAGAGTTACTACTACACTTGATGCATAAACAATAATGATGGCCGACAACTGTGTAGGGAGTGAGAAAGAAAGGAGACCGGCTTCGTTCTCATCCCTACTCCGTGCTGTTTACTGGGTCAGAAGTGACACCTGTAGACATCTGGCGGGGATAACTAATTAAATGACGATTGATCAGTTTTCGACCGGAGAGGAAAAATTATTAAATTACTAAAATGGCTATTAAAAAATAAGGGTTGATCGTAGAAAGGTGAAAATTGAGAATTGTATGTATTTTTGTATGTTGTATCATAAAAAAATAGAAATTAAAAATTTTGTCTAAAAAATTAAAAAAAAAATTTAGGGGTGGACTACCCCTAACATTTTGGGGGATGAAAAATAGATTTTGGCCGATTCTCATAGATACCGGATAAGCACAAAAAATTTCATCAAAATCGGTCAAGCCGTTTCGGAGGAGTATGGCAACGAAAACTGTGACACGAGAATTTTATATATTAGATTATAATCTAGGTCACAGGCGGATTATTATGAATAAAATGCATCTTACCTGGTTCCTGAAGCTTGCTATTTTTTTCGGCACACTTTTCCTGAGATAAGTCCTTTGATTGATTTTCTTTTGTAACAGTTTTTTCATCTACTGGAATCATACCTAGTATAGAATGACTTAATTTCAATCTAGTTTTTGTATCCATATGCTGAAAATTGTTTTTTGTCTGAAACTAATGAATTTGATCAGTGCCTGTTTTTTTATGGATAAAAATATTTTTTTCATATTTTTATATTTCAAAGTTGGTTTAAGTTATGCACCACAATTTTGGTAAACTCCATTTAAAACAGAAATAAAATTCGGTATAAAATATTGTGTTATTCCAGGATATTCGGTTTAAAAATATTTCGCCTAAAATTATTATTATGTAAATAAATCAGTGTCAAAAGTTTAGTCCATAGACAAGCTTAGTTTTTTTTAAAGTCGTAAAATACACAGAGTTTTATGCAAGGAGGGTGCCAAAGACCAAGAATTTTATATTCAATGGAGTTTGGAACGTGGAACCGAAACAAAATTTTTTTTAAAGAATCTTGGCCAAAGGCAAAAGCAACGAGGCAAAACCATGAATAAGGAACCAATGGAGGCTGCGCGGTGAACACCAAACTGAAGCAAGAAAATGATGTCATGGCTTTTTACCATCTCACTTACTCATACTGAATATTTATGTAGGTTGACGATAGTATTTTGTCTGTAATTTGTATGAGGTAAGTGAGATGGCAAACAACCCTGACGTCACTTTTCTTGCTTCAGTTTGGTGTTCACGTTTCAAACTCCATTGAGTATAAACTTTTTGATTTTTCATAACATATTTTTTTTAAAATAGTGACCAAGGGCTAAATTTGAGGCAATAATGAAGTAGTGTGGGGTCCCGGGTATGTGCATTCTGTCAGAACACAAACCCAATTATTAAGTTTTTGAATTTCAAAACAAAGTATTTGAACTTAAAAAAGTTATAATCTTGTAAAGAAATGAAAAATAGCGTAAAAGTCTCAAGCACCCAACTCAAGTGGCCTGACTAAATGGAAGGCGATCTAAATGGGAAGGGATAATAGGTGAATGGGGCCAATTAAGCAGAAAGTGGAGTAACTGTATTCGAACAAGATCCTGCCCCATTGTTGACGACGAACGAGAAAACGAAGTGACGGGTTTCAACTGACGTTTTTGAAGGCTTTTTTTATAGTATTCATTATAATTTTATTTAATCACTTTTACTATTTAAATCGCTTTTACTACTTAAATAAAAACTACTCATCAAATTTTAACGATTCTTTTTGACTTACAACCCATAACCCAACTTAGGGCAAAGTAAAAGTTTCACCAAAGTCGGATCAGTAGTTTGTGTTTAGGTGTTGTTATATGTGTTATATGTGTATAGGTCTCTTTTTTTTTTAAACGTGCACCTTTTTAAACTTGCGTCTTTGCCTCGTATATTTCATTTTAAAGCTTTTCGATAGAACATAATTTTTTTTTTTAAACCAAGGTTTTATTTAAGTGTTCTAAGATAAAGAAAATTAATTTTAAAACAAAACATTGTTAATATTTAAGACATTTTTTTTATTATAAAACTTTATGATTATTTTTAAATACGGCCATTGCACCTAGTAGAGCAGAATCAGTTGACCGCTGTCAGTGATACCACACCTCAAACCTGGACGATGTAACATTTTAAATGGACAGAGGCTGCAATGTACAGGACTAATTAACAAGGCGGGGCTAACTTAATTTATTGATGGAATTTTTATACGTCGCCATTTTTTAACCTTTTCGCTATTTTTAACCCTCGACAAAGACCAACAACCCAACATTTGTATCTATCAGTAGTACGAGTACCTACTGTGCTTTTATAGTTTTTAAAGGGATAAACTGATTTTTTAAAATCGTATTTGTTTATCATATTTTAAGAAATATACAATTTTCACTTATAAATATTCCACGTCTGTCTATCAAAATATTTTTAAGGTCAAACCAACTAAATACGGTCTTATCGCTAATAGCGATTTCTTCCAAACAATCAAACAGGGAAATCAATATAACGTACCGGCGACGGACCACCTTTTAGTGTGGGTCCACCCTTATAAAGTCGTTTTAAAATAAACAAAAAGACAATACGCAATATCCAGGAAGTCCCACCCATTAATTGAAACAATAGTTAATTCAGAGCCTCATTTGAATTCCAATTGGCGGAACCAGTTAAAATGAAATTAATAAAAGAATGCAAATGGTCAAATACAATTAACAGAGGTCCAAAGAGACACCGGGACCTCGTAAGGGTCTCGACAATTACGTTATCTTACAGCGAATTCAATTTTGTCTTATTACCATTTTAGAGGGCCTTTCTGCTTAGTCGAGTTTCGGTTTTATTCATTTCAGGTGAAGTGAATGGAAAAATTGAATGATTGCGTGTTTTTGATGGTGTGGCAATAGTTCTTATAGTTTCGGAAAATAGTGGCTGTGGCATACGGGCGGACGGACGGACGGACAGACATGACGAATCCATAAGGGTTCCGTTTTTTGCTATTTTGCTACGGAACCCTAAAATGTAAGACGAACAAGTCGCGACGAGCTCCTGATGTTAAAACATAACGCTACCCAAAATCAGTACAGTGCCAATCAGGATTTCGCAATGACGTGAATCTAGGTGCACTGCACCAACACTTCTTACTCAAGAGTCATGAGATGTTAAGACTATTTAGCCCAGTAATTTCTCTAGCTACAGTGCCCTCCTACCGAAGCACAGTAATGACTGTGCTGCTACTCGTATGTGTGCTGTCTTGAGGATACATTTAGGATAACATTATTATTATACAAATATTAAGGCCTGTTCAAACCTGGATGATATTCGATTTATATCGAGAGCGAAACAAAACTGCATAGAATATTTCTATGCATGATTTGTTTCGCTCCGCAACGCAGGTGGTGGCGAATTGGTATCGCTCGTCGCTCAGGTATGAACAGAGGGGCTATTGGCTAATTCTCACTCACTACGATTGATGGCAACTTCAATGTACATTGCTGCTTTTGTTACTTTACTCATATTAATAAGGAGGTTTAAGCACGTAATGTACGCAATTTTGTCTATTGATTCTAGTGTTTTACATGTTGTTTTGCGATAGCCAATTTCATCTGGTCTTTATTTAAGGTAATAAAATTTTTCAATTCTAGTTTTACCAGATTACTCTTGACAGATTGACCTGATATTAGGTACACACCTTTGGTTCTAAAAACAATATAATTTAATACATTCACATTCTGTATCATTATAAATCAAGAGATATAATCCAAAATGGCCGCCGCTACAAAATGGCGGATTATACAATATATTTACGCAAAATGTATCAAATGAACGAGCTTGACTATGAGAAAACCGTTTATCTTAAAAAAAACATAAGTTGTTCTTATTATATTCCTTATGAGTTTCTTGCTCGTTCTTCTCATAGAGGTGCTTTGTGAACGAGCGGTAGTGTTAAATAGCAAAAACAATAAAATTGACTTGCGAAAGTACTCCAATGTAGCCTATTTGAATAAATGAATTTTGAGTTTGAGTGTGAATTATAATTATTTTCCCATCTATAACGAAAAAACTTTAATAATAATATTATCCATAGTTCTGCAAACTTGAGCTAATATTATAAGTACACATTCGTATATGAAAGTGTTCTCAATACAGGTCCTAACACAGAGTCGCCCATGGGAAATCTCGGCGCGTAATGCGATAGTGGTATAAAATATCAAAGTTTTCGCAATTCAGTTTGTTTTTCCTGTCTAAAAGTTACTTAGTTGTTTGTAGGTCGTAGAAAATAGAGGTAATGTTAGTCACTTAGAGATATTATAACTAGGCTCAGAGGTACCTTTAACCTACTAATCTTACATAGCACGTACATACCACTTTCTTCCTGGAAGAGATTGCTCTAAGCGATAAAGCCGCTCATTGTAGACCTTTATATAAGAATAGAATAGAAAGAATAGAAATACTCTTTATTGTGTCCAATGTAATAAAAGGTACTTAAAATTACTATGACAATATTATAACACATTGACCCACAATGGGCGGCCTTATCGCTCAAAGCGATCTCTTCCAGGCAACCAACAAAAGTTAAAAGTAGTAGTAGTTAGTTATAAGTTTTGTTTTAAGTCTTTTTCGTTATTTTTTGGTTGCAATAAAGATTACTGTGTCGTACAAATAATCACGCCTGGTCCCCGTTGGGGTAGCCCTCCACTTGGTATGATCCTGACACACCTCTTTCGCTTCCACAACTTTCATCACATTTTTCATGCACGCTCGCCGGTTCATGGTACTCTTGACCTGGCTTTTCCTTAGAACGAATGCTAATCTTCTAAATATATAAAAAAAGAGTGACTGACTGCCTAATCTATCAACGCACAGCTCAAACCGAGCTTATCAGAGATAGTGCCACCCAGTGTTCTATTATTAAAAATTCTGGGTACTGCACAGCGCCTGTCAGCTTTAAATATTAGCTGTTGAATTTCATCATGCCTAGTCATTTCTGTAACATTGCCCTTAACAGAATACTTCACATTTTTACATTACTGCTTGGCAAAAGAATGGCAAACGCACTTATCCAGGGGTTTCTACAATAGAGGCTCACTATTACAAAAATCTACACAGAAGACAAAGATGCTTGGAAACATCTGTATGATAAACCAGCTGGTATGACATAATAAACCCCTCAAACGTACATTCAATTATGTAACCAAGATAAACATTGTAAGTACTCGTAGGTACCTACATATTTTATCATCCCTATGAGTTTTTTTCTCGTTCTTCTCATAGAGGTGCTTTGCGAACGAGTAGTAGAGTATTAAAATAAAAAAAAATTAAAAAAAAAAAAAATTGGGGTTTATACTCCAACAGAACAGGTTTCCCTAATTACACTGTCAGAGTCAAATCACAATTTATATAGGTTGTGTGGCTAACCTATATGTTGCAATTTCAGGTCGCCGAGATTACTACAGGGCCTGCAACATGACCTAACGACTGCCTCCTACATATCTTATAGGAAACAGCCGGGACCCACAGTTTTACGTGCCGTGCGTTTGTGCGTGCATAAAACTTGCAAAAGTGCTGTATAGTAGCCTATTTGAATAAATTAATTTTGAGTTTGACGATCTCTGTGGCACTGTGGGCTAATACCCGCTTGTAACGCAGAAGGTTGCGGGTTCGATTCCCGCATGGGACAAATGTTTGTGTGATCCACAGATATTTGTTTCTGGTCTGGGTGGTTTTAAATATCTATTATAAGTATGTATTTACAAAAGAAGAGTATATAACTATTATATCCGTTATCCTAACCACCATAACACAAGCATTAAGTTGCTTAGCTTTAGGTGGGTGTGGGGTTAGGTGGCACTGTGTGAAAATGTCCTGAAATATTTATATATTGGTTTGAGTTTTGTAATCTGACTACTAAACTACACCAAAATCCATAACATTAGGATAATTCTCAGTAAACAGTAACTGGGGAACCGAATCAGTTCAAACGTACTCGTAATCTCCGGCTCGAATACCGAATTCCGTTTTCCTGTTTGCCGTGCAGCCAACGTTTGCGATGAAATCGTGCTTTCGACGAGAACTCGCATCAGAACTAGTGTAGGCTGCGAGCTATGCTGCCCCCAATAGTTAGACATACCTAACATAAAAGTTTTCTTTTTTTAAGTCACCAAGATTCCTAAACAGCCAACAACAACAAAGTCCTAGTAACATTTTAACACCACGAACCAAGTGTGATTTTGGATTTATTTAATTTTGGAGTAGTAAGGTATTTTTAATGCGGTATATTAGTTTCCCATACGTGGTCCGTGGTAGAATTTTTTTTTAAATGTCAGCAGATTCGTCTTTTTTTTCCTGATTCCTGCATTATACTAAGTAGGTATAATGTAACTCAATTTTGGAAAAATGTTAACTAAGTCTATCTATTTATCGAGGACAGTTTAGCATCACTAGGTACTAGGTATAGATGGAGCACTTAGGATATTACTCGTATGTTCGAACGTCGGAACTACGTCAAATGGAAATCTTTTCATGGATTTACAGTGACGATTTTGACGGCATTTCGAGTGGTATAAAAAGCTGCCCGACTTTCAGACATGTGGTAAGAACATAGATTTATATAAAAATAGGAAGATGCGGTATTAACGTTTCTGACATGGACATCTTCAAAAGGGATGTTGACACATGTTACGAATTCATAATATTATAGTTATATTTTTCACATAAAAGACAGTATTTAAAATCTAAAATCATATTATATAAGGATCTATTTACAAACCAAAATTGAATAAAATTTATCTTAATTTCAATTATTTTATTTATTATTACGCGAATGCGAACGCCAATCAGAGCGCGTGACGTCACAACATTTTCTGGAGTTACGTTTCCTAAGCAATGTTCCTAATTTCGACACATTTTAATTATTCATAACTTAAAAACCACTCAATCGATTTTGATGCAACTTATACTGTGCCCTATGTAGGTCTAAATTAAACAAAAAAGTTTTAGCCAGAATTCAAAAATTTTTATTTACGTATTTTTATATTTAAATTTCACATATGTTTGCATAAAAATAAATATATGATATTTGTGTATGAAATGGATCTATCTATCACATAAAAGCAATTCAAAAAACTAGTCAACATTCCTATTAGGCCCATGGGCCTAATTTACTTCGGCGCGAGTCGGCGCGGCAACCGACACTTACCAATCCAACAGCCATGTTTGGCATAGCAACGATAGCGCCAAGGTGCATCTTCTCATTTTGTTTTAACTAAGGGTACGTACACACAGATCCTAGTTCCTACTAATATTATAAATGCGAATGTATGGATGTTAGTGTGTGTGTTTGTTACCTCTTCACGCCTAAACGGCTGAACTGATTGAGTCGAAATTTTGTATAAAGCTAGTTGTCAAGTTGCAGGCCGTGTAGACTTGACAACGCTATACATGTAGATTATGTAGTCTATGCTATACATCGAGGACAATGCTATAATATGAACCAAATTATACTAATCTAATATCTATAATTATTGTTCGGAATAAATATCAAAAGTGTGATCGGCTGATACGGTTATCATTTATTTATTATTTTACTTACATACTAATTCATCTAAAACAGATCAGTAAAATGGCTACAGCTAGTTCAAAAATAAGTCAAACAATAGGTTCTCTCTGATAGCAGTATAGTTTAGATTCGGCTCACGTGCCGTTCCGACGGAAGTTACACCGACTGTTATGGCTGATAGCTAGGCGTAATGACTGTTATAACACAATGCTATCTCTACTAGGTGATGCGCGGGTTTGTCTGTGTATATTGTACTTAACTTCTTTTTTAACCCCCGACCCAAAAAGGACGCGTTAAACGACTTTTGCTGTAGTTTTTTTTGTTTGAAAATTGGGGAGTGTTCTAAGCTTTGTTAAGTGGAAATCGATCCAAGATGGCCGCCGCTACAAAATGGCGGATTACTTCTTTCTTCCACAACCACCTCAATATTATGGGTATCAAATGAAAGGGCTTGTCTAGTCAAATACAACGCACTATAATAAATTTAAAATCCAATATGGCCGCCACCTCAAAATGGTGAATTTCATATTTTGAAAGCTTTGCGTTGGGGGTTTTTTTATTTATTCACCTGTTACACGAAATGAATTATTGACAACAGTTGATACATAATATTCAGTACCAATATTAGATACACATTTTATACTTAGTATAATCTTACTAATGTTATAAACGTGAAAGTTTGTCGTTAAGTCTGGTTGTTCTTGAGCTGAAATTTGGTATAGAGATAGCTCAGACTCTGGAATAACACATTTATATTTAAAAAAAAATTAAAGCGGGTTAAACCTGTGGGCGCAGCTTGTATTTAATAAAACAATAAAACCGGTCAAGTACGAGTAGGACTCGAGCACCGAGGGTTCCGTACAAACCTACGGGTTTCTACTGAACCCTAAGGAAAAGTGGGTATAATATAAAGTGGGTATATAATATTCATTATATACTGTTGGTTTTGATTCCCTTGCAAGTACTTGCGAGTTTGAAAATATGCGGCTAAAATTGCTGTTTCTTTTGATTGCGTTGACATAGATGTTTGATTTTTTTACAACTTAAAGTTATTATAAAGCTGAGTATTTGATATGAATTTCAATTTAATACCTGTACGCGTTCTTGAGGAAAGGGGTAGTAAATACAAAATTATTCAAAATATTTTTTTATAATATGATGTAACTAAAACACATTACAGTTTTCGCAATTTTTCCTGTGCCTATGATTTAAGAAGTTGCTGCGTACCTAAAATTTACTTCATTTTGTAAGCCTAACATGGATACATCTCTTTGTAGTTGACTGTACAACATTCTTTTATAACGACATTACCATGATTAATATCAAAAATGCTAAATGCTAAGGCTTCGGCCGCTAGTTACCACCCACTGGACAAATAATTATGACCGTGTTCCGGCACGATGTTCAGTGAATCCAGAGAAATTTATCCCGCCTTCTAGGTTTAGTCTGCTACCACCTACGGCCGCATCGTCGCTTAACATCACGCGAGATCGTGGTCAAAAGCTCATCTAATAAAAATAAGCTTTACAAAATAACATAATATACTACTACACTGATTTTGTTACAAGGCAGTTTTATCCCTATTTTAAATTGCATTATCCCACTACTGGGCAGACTCCCCTCTTAGTTATAACTCGGCTCAAACTTTTAAATCCAATATTTTACACAGTATTTTTCAGTGGATGATATCGAAAATTACATCTAGTCGTAATATCCTACCCTATTTTGAAATCATCAATTTTCATATTGCATTTTCCATTCAATCAAAATGTTCTTAGAACATCATTTTAAAATATATTGATCATAAAAATCCCAACAGTAGCAAAGCCGCAAATAAAATCTAGTTTGAAAATATACACATATTTTTCCAGACTGACTGATTAATTCAATCTCGTTCGCCTTCACAAAGTGGTGAGAACGTCATATTTTATTTCTAGTATTCACAATTCTAAAATAGAGCGAATTTAAATCCTTTAATCACCAATAAATCTCGTGGAATATTCGAGCAAAACGGAAAAATGCAGGGAGTGGGATCGCTACAAACAGATGGCGTGGCGGTCGCGCCGAAACGAAGATATACTGCCTTTAGGGATGCGTGCTGTATCGGGACAGGAGAACTATAGAGACGGTAATTTTTTATTTTATTTATTTATCACACAAACAGATTACAACCAATAAAAACTTACATAAAAACAAGATATTCTGACCTGGGTTGTAGTCCAGAAAATATTTAAAGGTAATTGAGTTATCTGTTATTTTAACTATAATATTTTATATCTTAAATTTTCTTATATATTCTGTAACGTCGGCCCAGTGGTCGTAGGTCCGACTTGTAAACCCTGGATTCAATCCTTAGACTCTACCGTGTTTCGGAAGGCACGTAAAATTGCATGTCCCGGCTGTTTCCTATAAGATATACGGAGGCAGTCATGTGGTCATGTTGCAGGCCCTGTAGTAATCTCGGTGAACTGAAACTGCAACGTAAAGGTTAGCCACACAACCTATAATTTATATTGAGCTTTGACTCTGACAATCTAAGCAGGGTACTTGTCTGTTGGAGAATAAACCTCAATGATTTTATTATTATTATTTCTTGATAGTGAAAATGCTTCAATTAGATGCTTATTAGTTTTATAACTGGCCATTGCAAGAAAACCCTTTTGCTAGATATGATAAGCGAAGAAAACCCTACGCTACAGTGAACAGTTGCAGGCTGATTATAACGATGGTGATGCAATCGAAGGCTGATGATAAAGATGATGATGAGTCTAAGTGGTGCATAAGAAACTGTAATATTGCGAGCAGAAAATGAATTATCATTACTTTTATTCATTAAGTTTGATCCAATTGCAGATTCATATTATCGATTAATACCATGCGATATCGTGGTCAAAGGTAAAACTATTTAAGAATAAAAAAATGCTAAACGTTTACTCCACGCTTTCCCTGTTCGTGGCATGAAATTGAGCTGTATGAGTACGGACGCTAAGTTCTACAGCAGAAGTCACTGACTCACCAAAACCGAGCTCCGTCTATTATTCTACAAGTTAGTCGAGTTTGCAACTTATATTGATATACCTCTAGCTTACTGTCACCATTTCTCTATTGGAAATACGTTGACTTGTCTGACAAATAATGTATCTGTTTGAGAAAATGTTTTTTTAGTTCGGTAAGTTTGCTGGTAAGTCCCGCGGATGAGTGTTTTGATGCATCCGCTGCCCCGGCATTATGGCGTCCCGCAGGAACACCCCCAGGTTTTAGTGGGTATCCCCGCCGCGCCCTTTTCGGCGGGAGAGTCCCACATACTGCCCTCCCTTCGGCGCGGGGTGACGATGCGTAATTTTTCCTCGGTTCAAAGGGTGATTGGGAGGTATATGAGTTAGCCAGATTAAATGAGAGATGGGCAAAATGGGATGAACACAGGTCTTCCACAGATGCGACAATATGGTGACCAAGGCGAGGAAGAAGATCTCGTGGCAGATAACCAGCCCAATGGGCCTAGGCGGATCTAGAAGGGGAAGAGGGGAGGTCAGCAGGGCTATTCACTTATCCATCAGGGAATCGAACCGAAAACCGAATTGTCAAAAATGTATGAAATGACGTATTAAGTCGTATCGACTTGACGTGATATTTCACGTCATTTTTTTTATACAACGAAGTAAGAAGACGAGCTAGACGCTCTCCTGATGGTAAGAGATAACGCTGTCCATAATTAGTACAGTGCTATCCAGTATTTTACAAAGGTAAAATTCTGGGTGCACTGCGCCAACGCTTCTTACTTGAGAGTCGATTCGGTTCGATTCCCTGACGGTTAAATGGGTAGCTCTGTAAAGGGTCGGCTATAGGTATAATATAAAATCGGGTATTTTTTAAATCGGGCCAATGATCTCTAAGATCAGTCTCATTCTCAGTAGCTGATACGATCCAATAAGGTAGATTAGAAGCTCTACACAGTAAAGAGGCGTAAAGTAAACGAATATCCGGACACGCAATAAGCCCAAATAGATTGCAATTCCATTCCTTTTTCCATTTACGATTGTCGGTTATTTCGCATAATCACCCGACTTTGTAATGGTGGGGGCTTGGTGGGAATATTGCTTTTAATTTGGCCTTTTATAAATAATGAATAATACCGTGACTGATAATACTGTGCTACGTGCATTGCAAAAAAAGTCCGTCGTAATCCGCTTGAGCTGAAATTTACTAAATAGGTAGAGGGTATAATAACACATGAGTTACTTTTTAGCGAGTATAACAACAGGGCTCTAGCTGATAATACATTAAAAAAGAATATTATATTAAAGAAAAGAGAAATAATGAAACTCTTTTTTTAAAGAAAAGACTATGTCTGATTTATCAACGCACAGCCCAAACCATTGAAGGAATAGGGTTGATATTTGGATACATACAAAGACCTCCGTTAAGAAAGGATTTATAATAATTGTAAGTTAATAATAATAATAAAAAGTTACTGAACTCGCTAAGTTTATGCACCAAGCCCGAACCCATCGACCCAAATCGAGCGTCTTCTCGCGCTATGTCAAAACTGTTAACGCTTACGTATTCGCTTTTAGGATTTTGTTTTAAGGAAAAGTGCTATTTTCCGAGTAAACCTGGGAACATGTCGAACATTGTCTTTAGTGGCTGCCAGATTTATTGCCATAAAAATGTGAATATCATACTTTATTGATCCCTAACTTACGCTTGTGACTTCGCTCCCTTTAAGAATTTTTCCTTGGCTTTTTTTTTATACAACGAAGAAAGAAGACGACCAAGACCTCACCCTCCTGATGGTAAGAGATAACGCTGCCCATAATTAGTACAGTGCCACCCAGGATTTTACAATGATGTAAAATTCTAGGTGCTTTGCGCCAACACTTCTTACTCAAGCAAGAGTTATAAGATGTTAAGCGTTTAGTGTTTGTGTCTGCGCTGCGTCACAAAATCTGTCTTTGTGCCAAATTTCATCTCTATCCGTTGAGCTATTTGGGCTGCAATTTGATTGATCCGACAGTCAATCACTGAGTCATTGTTTTAAATCATAATTTAAACATTATCTTAGTTTATATTTAACAAAATTTGTGTCAAAATCAATTCAGCTATGTTAGAGAATACCTACTCATACTTCATAAATTAAGAATGGATGAATATGAAAATATTTTATTTTGAACTGTTTTTTTTTTTCATAAGTTTTGTATATAATGAAAATCATATTATTATCATACTCATTTATACAAGTTTTAATTACATCAATTTTATTTCATAAATATTGTGTCACAAATAGATGCTTCACCTTAAATTATATCTGAAGAGGCGTAAAAGTTTTTATATAGGCAAAGTTAAGGCGGCAATTTATAATGATTTTGTAATGGTGTTCGTAAATGAGATTTTATGGCGTTTTTAGGAAGACGAGCTGCCGAAATGGGGGTTAAATGGTGTGATTTAAACTTCTGCGCCAAACGCTTTCACTGAAGACTGTTTTATCATTACGTAGTCGTAAAATGAAAATCAACTGTCTTTGGAGGGCAGTGGTAATTGAGAATGGATCCGGGGTAAGACGTAATGTACATGACGCGTACATGCAAGATTTGGAATGACCTCCCACGATGGGTCTTCCCAGAGTCTTTTAACCTTGATGCATTTAAGAATGATAATGAAAAAATGCATGCATGCAAAATTTCAGTTCAATCGAAAACCGGGAAGTGGATCAAATTAAACTTGCAAGATTTGATTACAGACAGACAGACAAACAACAGACAAATGAAACAAGTGAAATTTAAAAAAGGAGTTTGGAGTTGCGTTGTTTTATGACAGAGTTCCTTTGGCCACCTTCCAGCTCCATCATCAGATCAGCTCGATGTCATAAAAATATTGCATTGTCATCCGATTTACACACGCATGCAAATTTTCAGCTCAATTGGAAACGGGGAAGTGGGTCAAATTAAACTTGCAAGATTTGATTACAGACAGACAGACAGACAGACAGACAGACAACAGACAGGTGAATGTAATATAAAGCTTGTAAAAACAAGTAAAACTCGTTCTCAGTTAATAATTTCATAATGTTCAAACAGCGATATTTTCACACACAGTAAAGCAATGTGCATCACCGACTGCACATAGTATATTACGGTCAGTACGGCTAATTGCGACAGAGATTCTACCAGATTGCACAATTTATAGTTTTTATCGCAGTGGGAACATGGTGCTGAAATAAATTGGGCCATGTCGCTATTACAATGAAGAATTATAGGAAGGAACGGACTAGTCGTGTTCGACGATTTGTAATTGTGGATTTGATTTTATCTTAAAAAGAATCGTTTCGCCAAGCGGTCATTATAACCGTGTTTCGGCAGTGATGTATCCCGCCTCCTAGGTTTAGTCTGCTACCATCTAAAGTGGCGTATCCGTCTGCGTATTTATCATTCACATTCCGTGATTAATTCCAGCACCTGGCCACGGTTGGAATTATAATCCATTGTCGCCGGAAAATCCATGCGAAATGAGTTTTTGTACCTACTATACAGGGTGACTGGTTAATTACTTAGAAGCTTAAAAGATACGACATATTAGATCACAATACGTTTTAAAATTTAGAAATAGAGAAAATATTCATAATTCATAGAAAAGAAAATCATGCGAATCACATTAAGTTTAAAATTAACAAACAAAATAAACAGTTATAAATTAAAATATATTATTAATATTATCTATTCTTTTTGGGCATACATGTTTAGGTTTACGACACAGGTATATAATGTTATCATTAGCTTACAATATTGTTTTAATTTGTGTTGTAAACTGTTTTGTTTGCTATGAAATAAATAAATGAAAATCTTATGTAAACTGATGCGCCACGTCCCAAAAAGTATGTTAAAAATACGCCTGGTGAATAGCTGACGCTCCAGATAAATAAAGCTTGATGTATGTAGGTACTAATATATAATTATTACCGTGCCGCCGGACTGCCGAGTCGGAGCGGGTGTGTGAGCTCATACAAGTCCATTACGAATACTTTATAATTATAGTCGGGCCAATCTAAAAGGCCACATTTGACAGCTATCATTAATAATTACGTAGTGTTGGAACATTACTTGTAGATTTCGATGAAATGTCAAAAATTGGCCCGACTATAAATTGGATATTTTTGACAATATATAGGTAGTAATTTTCTTAATGTAATTCTGTAATTAGTTCCAAGTGATATACCAGTCACCCTGTATATAGGTACCTACTCGTAAGTACGTTGTGTGAAAGGCAAGGAGCGTGAAAACTGGGTCGGGTTTAATTTTGTTCAACTCGAAAAACTGGTGCGGTTTAAGCCTTTGCAATTTTCAATTTTCGTGCAGTTGTTACCATTATAATCACAGTTTTTTTTTTCCAACTATTCCTTTTATAGTTAGAAAAAAATGTGTTACGCATCCTCACCCTGCACGAGGGCACAAAGTGTCTATGAGACACAAAAAATAAACTTACAACCCCTGTTTAATACACTTAGGCGGATTTTCTAGGTTGTAAAAGGAACCTATGTTCCAAATTTCATCATTCTTGGTTGAGGAGTTTAAATTGTTTACCCTTTACCACGATATTGCCTGAACTTATTTAATATATGGAATATGGAGACACTAGTTGCGCCCAGCGGTTTTACCCGCTGTACGCCAATGCGTTACTCCAGGATCTAAGCCATCTCTGTAACAAATTTCAACTCAATCGGTCCACCCGTTTAAGGCGTGAAAGCGTAACAAACATACATACAAACAACAAACTTTCACGTTTATAATATTAGTAAGATTTTAGCCAATTAATGTTTAATGATAATAATAATTTAAATACTCAATTCAATATCCCATCTAACTAGATGTTATTCAACCAGTGCCGCATCAGACCTGTATTAGTGGTTCCGTGAACAACATTACGGCGGACGGACAGGACAAGCTGAGCTGTTTACTAATGAATCGTTGAGCCCTTTACACCGCTTGACGGACGAGTGGAACGGTCTTACAAATCACACAGGCGTCTCATTTCTAAAACTTCAAAAGGATTTTGACTAAGTTTAGTTTGGTTTTTTTTTAAATGTGTTTTTATACAAAGAAGTAAGAGCGAGACGCTCAACGTTCTCCTGATGGCAAGGAATCTCCGCCCATAACTAGTACAGTGCTACCCAGGATTTCACGAAGGTGTAAAATTCCAGGTACACTACGCCAACGCGTCCTACTTAAGAGAGATGTTAAGATGCTTTAGCTTATTAATTTAACTAGCTACAAAGTCATAAAATCTGAAAATATTCAAAAATCACGATTTGAAATCATAATTTGAACATTCATTTTAAATTTAACAAGATTAGGATCAGAATCAATGCAGCTATTTTAAAAATACTTAGAAGACCCTTCACGAATTAAGATTTTGGGGGTCGAGTGGGTTCTATCCGAATTAAGTGGCATATATTTTGAAAATTGATTATCTTTTCATAAGTTCTGTATATAATACAAGACAATTATTATGATCATAATTTATAAACAAGGTTTATTAAATTTTCTATTCAAAGCTTTACATTTCCATATCTCCAAGACCCTTGTATTTCCAGTCGCGGTAAGATTGTTGTTATTATTTAGGTCGCGCGTCCTCCCTGATTTAATTTCAAATGCCCTACGAATCTTTCGGCGGATTCCTTTGAAGTCGACAATTTTTCCTTTATTTACTCTCCTTTGTCCGGATATTTCTTGTGTCGTTACATTTTTATAGGTCCAAATGTTTTATGTGGACCTTTTAGTTTTATAACTAAGTTACATGTGTGATATAAGCGTTTATGTAGGTTAGTACTATAGACAAGATTACCAAATAGACCCCATTATCGTAATTTTCAGTATAAAAACAAAATAGACGACGGAGGTAGACTTCGTTTGCAGGAGGTTGTCTAGGTGGGTACCCCAACAGTGCCAGTTATTCTACCGCCTGAGCAGTGATGTGCAAACATTACTGTGCTTCGGTAGGAGGGCACTGTAGCTAGTGAAATTACTGGGCTAAAAAGTCTTAACATCTTATGAGTCTTGAGTAAGAAGCGTTGGCGCAGTGCACCTAGAAATTCACATTATTGTGAAATCCTAAGTAGCACTGTACTGATTATAATGGGCAGCAATATCTCTTAACATCAGGAGCGTCTTGCTCGCCTTCTACTTCATCACATAAAAAATCATTAAAACATAGAGGGGTGGTTGGATAGTTTTGATTGGCTCGTTCAAACTAAAAACTCTTTGGTTAACACGTTTTCTGAGTCAATGGTGCACCAGTGGACCCAGGGGACCAGATGAAAACAGCAAATTTTAAATATTAGAGCGGGTCATTTCCCATAGAAATTAGTTCGTGTGTTATGACCGTGGGCCTGCTACGACAGATCTAAAACTCAGCAGACGCGCGGGACACTGTGGCCGTCGCGGCTCGAATAGAACAGTTTAAAGTGGTGGGTCACAGTGGACGTCACGTCCTGAACGGAAATATCTCTTTTTTTCGTTGGCAGAGAACGTCAAAAGACATTTGACGCGTGTTATGCAGCGTCGTGTTGTTCTTCCTTCCCCCGAGGTGGAGGGGTGGGTTTCGGGGTTGACCCCATTGCCCAGGCTTCAACTCCGAAGGCTTCGGGTCCTGGAGGCCGCTGGAGTCGTCTGCCGTTGCCGGGCGCCTCACAGCGGCTCTCGTACGGTGGTGGCCTCCTGCTCTGCTAGATCCTTCCGTATAATGTCCCGCGGCAGTGCGCGCGTCTGCTGCGCCTCTGGAGGTCATGCAGCGTCAATGCGTATCGTCGCTGACAGCATACCCCCGGTAATACGTACTCTATGGTTGGGTGCTCTATGGTTAGTACTTAGATATTATGGTAGCTATTTCTGTTTAGGTACCTACCTATTTTCATATTATAATGTCGGATCGTCGAAGCTCTTTATTAAACAGTTTTATTTAACTTACTCTATTTATTTAGGCCAAAACTAGTAATTGAAAATGTAATATTATGAATGTTTATAGTAGTATAGGGATGTAGGACCACCTTATAGGATTTTTCCATGAAGTAATTTTTTTTTATATATAAAAACGTGTGAGATGTCACATTGTGGAACAGTTTGTTCCGGGTAATGACGTAGCGCGTCTCTACCCATAAACTTATAAGCCTTTATATGGTGTATCCACACGATGCGCCGAATGACTCGCCGAGTCGTTCGCCGGTACAGTTTTCTCTATGCACGAACAACTTTTGTCTATGGACGAATGACTCCGGTACAATACTTGTCGGAATTCGGCGCATAATGTGAATGCGCCTATATATTATTCACAAACCAAAATACGTATATTTTTTAAGAAAAAAATATAATTTTATTGACCTTTTCAACATTTCTATTGTTTTTTTTTTCCCTGTTTTAACTGACAGATTGATGAGTGATATTTGATACAGATACCTTACTTTCTGAATAACTATATAGGTAATATCAACTATAATTATTATTGTAAATCCAAAATGGCCGCCCCCAAAATGGCTACAATATGGCGTATTACCTATCACAACAACCTCCAAGGTAAACCAAAAATGGTATCAAAGTTTGAAGAAGACACTCGTATCTCGTCATAACACAAATGAAATAAAGATTCATGTCAGCAATCATGGCAAATCCGACCGTGTGCCAAGAGCTATAAAGTTCATATCGCTTTGCAGTATATCTCACATGCAAGTTTCAATAAATTGCATGCGTCTGCAGTAGACATGTGAAATAAATAATACAGAAGGCCAAAGCCTGTTATCTCGGACAACGTATAAGCTTAGCTATACAGAGAGGTATTGTAGCCAACTTTTTAGAACCTGCAGGGCTATTTCCTCCATGACATATTAATTTATTACAATAATTTGATCTATTATATTTTAGATTAATTTACTATAACTACATAATAATATGTACATATTAATATAATTGGATGCATAGAAGAAATACTCGATATAACTATCGAAAACAAAAACGAGCAGATGCAAAACTTATTAATTAGGAATCTTAATGCAAATGGATGTGTACGATTAAAAATTACAATATTTTATCAGATATTATTTAATAATATTAAAAGTCATAGATTATAATCGTTCACTTTAGCTATGTAACGAGTTATTTTCATGAATCATAATACATTCGCAACTCTCAACTACAAAAAGATACAGAAGGATTTCTATTCATTACATCTTATTTTTAACCGTATTATTTTTCAATATGGACAATGATCTTTGACTGGACCGACAACGCGTCAACCGACACCAGCAGCGACCGACACCTTGTGAACCATTTTTGTGTGTGTGTTTATATTATAAAATACCAAAGCTGATATTCTGCATTGTTTATATTTAGTGGTAAATATGAGCTACTGCGCTTTGCCAAATTAGTTTTGTGTGTATCTAAGCCTGAATACATGTATGAATGTATGACAGACACTGGAGACAAATTATGCAACGACGTGGAGAGACATGCATTTCAAATAAACTAGTGATTGCTTACCACAAACAGTGCCAGTGAAATAGAGTTTATTAGGAAAACAAAGACAATATTGGCTAGAGAATTTGTTAAGAATATACAATTTATATAACACTAGCTTATGCTCGCGGCTTTGCCCGCGTGGCCAACTCTTTACTTAGCGGAGGTTTACATCATAAAACCTATGTGCATTCCAAATTTCAACCCAATCTGTTCACCGGTTTGAGCTGTGCGTTGATAGATCAGTCAGTCACAAGTCACACTTTCTATTTATATATTTAGATAATATGCTCACTTTAACGTATACCATCATACTTTCTTGATTAAATAGGTATATAATATTTCTGTGTTGGGATACACATCAAAACCAACGACTTTATAAAGGTCGCCGGAAGACGCTGGATGCAGGTCGCTTCCAACCGGTATATATGGAGGTCCAAAGGGGAGCCTATATTCAGCATTGGACGTCCTATGGCAGAGATGATGATGATGACACATCAAAAACTGGCATACAAACCTGAGCAAACCTCGGCAAAATATTGTGAACAGTTATGGTAACTAACCCAGAATCCATTGAAATACCACTACCACTGCTGAAAAGTGCTTTATTGTAGGTACACAATTTCAAGATTTTGTTAAAATAAGAAATTATCATAACATAATAATAATATGGTAGAGATACATTAAAGGGATCTTAAAATTAGAACATGTAAAATTTCTTTTGGCTTTTTAAGATGAAAAGTTTTAAACAGAAATTCATTCTGAAAATTGGAAATATTTTACGAAATAGCTAAAATATGGTAGAATATTTCTACATAATGTCAATATCGACACGCTATTCCATCGGAACACCTGAGTCTGTCTCAGTTCTGGTTATACTTTACACTAGTAGGTATTGTATTGAAAGCACCTTGTGTGTTAGTGATCTATACTTTAGACAGCAGTAGGAGTTGTAGGTACAAACACTATAAAGGTGACGTCACACACAGAACACTTTAAACTTTTGCGATTTGAACTCATGTTTATTTTATTAATCGGGGCTTATCGCGTTCAATTTTGTAATGAATAGAATAGAAAACTCTTTAATGCACACACAAATACAATAATATAAGTTTAGAACTAAGATTACACAGAAAGAAGTGTTACAATTGGCGGTCTTATCGCTAATAGCGATCTCTTCCAGACAACCAAGCTGGGAAAGGGAATACATAAAATAGAGCGACGGTGATTATAAATAAGTATATTGGAGACTTAAGTACATATTTTTAATCATAGCTAATAGCATCATCATAGGGTAATATTCGAATTTGTACGTAACCTGTCACATATAAAGCGAACGCGGGCTGGAAAAAAAATGAAGATCGCGACAACATTCGATATCCGAATACGTTACTGTGCTTTGGTAGGAGGGCTCTGTCGCTAGTGAAAATACTGGGCTAAAGAGTCTTAACGTTTTATGACTCTTGAGTAGGAGACGTTGGTGCTTGGTGCAGTGCGCGTAGAATCATCCTAAATCCTGGGTGTTTGTAAATCCTAGGTGGCACTGTACTGATTATGGGCAGCGTTATCTCTTGCCGTTAGGAGAGCGTCTTGCTCGTCTTCATACTTATTTGTATATAACTCAAGGTAATCCGTGTTTCCTGAGCGGTACAAGTTGGGTATCTTCAAGGCACGAGTGAATAGGTACCTTTCTAGGCATCATACGTGATCCATTGTCGACCGCCTTTTCACTTTCCATCAGGTGGGATGTGGTCAAACGTAGGCCTATATTGTATAAAAAAAAATCCAAAACTGTATAGATTTGGTATTTATAAAGTATACAACGCCTACGAAAATATTTATAAACACGAGGGAGGCGCGAGCATTAGCAAAATATAATTTAATATAGGTACTTTTCGCCTCAATTATTAATCTTAAGTCTTTATACTTTAAACAAATACTCGCTTCAAGCGCTACAAATTAGTACTTAGCTAAGTAGCTTATAGTTCTAAAGCGCTGAATATCTCGCGTTGAAATGTGGTAAATGAAACAATTTAGAGCGTCTTGTTTCATTCTAAACATATTAATAACGCTTAGGATAAAAGATCGTCTAAAGATTAATTTAAATCTACATAATATTAACAAGTTCTAGTCATTATTGCGGTACTTTTTTTAATAGGTCTCTATTGCAGATTAGGTCGTCTGGGGAATGATAATGATATATAATTGGGGTTTATACTCCAACAGAACAGGTTACCCTACTTACACTGTCAGAGTCACATCACAAATTATATATAGGTTGTGTGGCCAACCTATATGTTGCAGTTTCAGGTCGCCGAGATTCCTACAAGGCCTGCAACATGGCATGTTAACGACTGCCTCCTACATATCTTATAGGAAACAGCTGAGACCCACAGTTTTACGTGCCGCGCCGAAACACGGTAGCATCCAGGCGAAAATCTTTGCCACGCTGAGATTTGAACACAAGCCGGAGCTCACAAGCCGGAGCTATGACCACTGGGCCATGGACGCTACGGGAAGTACTTAACCACACTTTTGACAAGTATTTATTCGCTAACCAGTAAGGTACTGTACAGGCATTACTATGCTCCAGACTTGAGAGATAAGTGGCCACATAACCTACAATTTTGATTTAATTCTAATAGTTTAGCAAGTGTTACCTGTTCGGTTAGGCATAAACTTTCACTACATAGTATAAAACAAAGTCGCTTTGACCGTCTGTCTGTTTGTCCCTATTTATGCTTAGTGAATCTTAATAGATAAGTTATGCTCTTTAAAACTACGCAACGGATTTTCTAATATATAGAGTGATTCAAGAGGAAGGTTTAGATCATATATGACATGCATATTATAGTAGAATAACACTCAAAATTTGCTATTAGGCGCTACGAAGTGCACGCGAGTCAACTGCTTAAAATAAATAATAATTTGGCTAATAATAATTATGAACCTACGCCTTTTTATTATTACATACTTTGTACTTTTGTCCTTATAATTCTATTTGCAAAAACACAATTCTCAGATATAAAATGAACCAGCCCAAGTATCAAATTGCCGCTAAAGTTTTATAATATCAGTTGTCTCGCATAACAGTGTTGTTATTGCGAGCAAAAATTACAAAGGCCTATTCTGAATTCCTGCTAAACATCTCCTCTCCCCTACGCTCATTTAATTCCTGTAAATAACAGTTTTAGGCTCCACCCACGCAAATAGGTTGTGTGCATATTGTTACTTTACCATCCAGGGCATTTTTAAAGCTGCTTAAGGTACTTATGAAGACTTTTTTTTTTAATTTTGCTACTCGTGCTATTTTTAATTTATCAAACTGGAAATACTATTTATTAAAATGTGTGCAATAATATAGATAGATAGAGAGATAGATAATATTGTGTAGGGCTTCTCTTGAGGAATTTTCAAAAAGTTAATTATATATGCAATTATATTTTAAAATGTATCAAATAGTGCAAACGAACGAGCTTCCTGCTTTATAAGCGCACTTAAGAAAATGTATCCCATAAAGTTATGGGGATGTTGACAATGTCAGAAGATATAAAATATAATTAGTCTGTAATTATTTAAAAAATAAAAGTATATTAGATATGTTTATTAGATGTGTTATATCTTTTAAAAGAAACCGCATCAAAATCCGTTGCATAGTTTTAAAAGATATAAGCATACATACATAGACTACAGACAGACGCAAGGAACGATTTTGTTATATACTATGTCTAATAATAGTGATAGTGAAGTGATCATATTTCCCACCAGTGTGCCCACAGCTTAAACTCGCCGAGTGTTTGTCGTATAAACATTTAAGCAAACGACACACAGCGACGTTGAAACGCGTTTAAAGCGTGTTTTTAAACCGTTACAAGCAATTATTGCGGCGGATACTGGCAACACCACACAAATTATGCTAAATTAATGTTACGCGCGAATTAAGCCTTTAGGATTGTAATTTTGACGTTGTTTGTGACTTCGTTTCTATGTAATATTCAAGGGAGGAAGTTTAAAATCAAAACTTTGAAGGAATATTATAGAAATGGGCATTTTCTTTCCGTATCTTCTTACAATAAGTTTTCTTCTAAAATTACACTTTTCTGACTAATAATGTACATGCGAAAGGAAAGATATTATATGTATGTATGTATGTATGTGTGTTATACCTCTTCACGAGCAACTGATCCAATCTAGTTGGAACTTTGTACCTATGTAGATATTTTAGACCCTTGACCCATGAAGAATGTCGTGCCTACCCCTAGAAGGTCATCCAACATTGTAATATATTTTTAGTAGCATTTTTACCTATTGTTTAGTTTAAGTTGTAATTTAATGTCCAGTTGGTGGGCCATAAATAAAAAAATTAAAAAAATAAATAATGTATTAAATTGTGTATTTGTTTTTTAATCGCGTCTTAACCATTAAACGGATTGTACTAACTTATAGATAGTTAAGATCCTCAAATAAAGCAATGAGTACAACGTGAAATTCACTAAAATGTTCAGAAAAGAATTATTTAATTACATAAAAATATCGCAGACTAGTAAACCACCTTTTTTCCAGTTCAATATCCAACAATAATCAAATATCAAAGCCAGCTTATCATCCATAAATCTCCAACAAAAGCGGAACATAAATATGCGAACTTCACTCAAAAATGCATCATGGAAGTTCCTTCCCTGGAGTATTTATAAAAGTACCCTCATGAAAATAATATAGCGAGTCTACGCTGTACGAGTTTCACAGGATTTTAGCTCGAATTATGAGTGAGTGAGAGTTTGTACGACTTCTCGGCTTTGTGAGAGATTTCATGAAATTATTTCATCATTTTTACTAACTTTCATTTGTTTTTTGTGTGTAAAGTTAGTCGGCTTTCATTTGTTTTAAAATCTGTAAATAGACGTTTGTCAATTTGCGTTTATTTTTGTTTCAACCAAGATTGTAACTTTTCATTAATTTGGAAGATGGGTACTACATTTTTTTTAAATACATAAATAGAAGTAAGAAGACGATCAAGACGCTCTCCTGATGGTAAGAGATAACGCTACCCATAATTAGTACAGTATGATGTGAAATTCTAGGTGCCAACGCTTCTTACTTAAGTAAGAAGAGATGACTCTTAAGAATCATCTCTTTTTAGACCAGTAATTTCACTTGCTCCAGTGCCCTTCTACCGAAGCACAGTTATGTTTGCACATCACTGTTCAGGCGGTAGAATAACTGGGTTATAACCCACCAAGTCGACTTCCCGCAAAGGAAGTCTACCCACTACATAACATTATCATAACCAAAAAATACTAAAGTTTGCTGCATTTCTCAAATCGTAACCACATAATACTATGTACTCGCTGTTAAAAACAAACTAAGCCCGGCCTTGAAATAGGCGTCCACGGAGACATAAAAGTCTAACGTGCAGCCCCTTTAAGTTTAGATTTAAAGGTAATGGATGACACTTATATCGGTTTCTATCTCTGAGTCCATCTATGCCTCAAAGTCAGCCTCTACCAAGACACAGAACTATTGTCATTTTAATGGAAACTACATAAGATATTAATGATATAGAGGATAGAGAATAATAGAGGTTAAACAATCGGTGGTCGTTTCGCATAGAGCAATCTAACACAGTTTGTTAATTAAGCGTGACAATTATTTGTAGGCGTGATAAATTAATCATAATAAGTATATTACAATACAATATTTATTTATTTATTTATTTATTTATTTATTAAAGCATGCCAACATAATGTACACCTTTACTAACAATTACACACATTTTTATAATACATGCTAAGTGTCATTACATTTATAGGCACAGACTGCATTTAATGAGGTGTGCGAGTAACTTTACATTAAAATAATATAATAAAAAAGAAAGGAAATCACATGGTAGGCAGTTATTACTAAAACTCACTTGAAAAATTAATTTAATACATACTAAATAATATTATATGTAATATTAATTAATGGTACATATATATGAAAATATTAATATAAATACGAATAAATTTCTTTATAAATATTTAATTATAATAAATAAATATATGTCATTATATGAATAAAGTATACAAGAGCATATAAGTATAAGAGCAAGGTCAGGCACTGAGAGACTTTTTATATTTAATGAGTTTGTCAGCAAATATGTCTACATCTTTGGTTTTAGAGACCTGATTATATTGTCGCACTATTCTGGTTAATGGGGCGTTGTACCCGAGATTAGAGTTAGATCCTGTCACACAGAACACATTGAACCGTGACCCTCTAGGCAGCCTACTCGGCGCGGAGATACGTAATTCAGACAGCAAATATGGAGAATCTATAATTCCATTGACAATTTTGTAAAGGAAGACATTATCATAGACATATCTGCGTTTAGCGAGGGGGACCATTTTAAAGAATTTTAGTCGGTCATCGTAACTAAGCAGTTCTTTTCCACGGTTACAAGAATAAGTCAGATGCCATAGAAATCTTTTTTGAATGCTTTCCAAACGTTTTTTATGTGCCTCATAGAAAGGATTCCAAGCGACGCTGCAATATTCAAGTCCACTTCGTACCAACGAATTATACAGCAGTTTTTTGGTCTCAGGAGATTTAAAGTCCCTACAATTGCGCAAGACAAAACCTAGTCGCTGGAAGCTTTTAGTTGCGATATCATCTATATGTGAGTAGAATCTTAATCTTGCATCAAGAAGCACTCCCAAATCACGCATGTGAGCCACATTGCTCAAGAGGTTTCCTCTGATATAAAATGCAGGACTGAGTACTTGCTTTTTTCGAGTAAATTGCATGGCGAAGCATTTGGATGAGTTAAGAATCATACGATTGTCGTCACACCATTTGGATAAGCGATCAAGATCCTCCTGTAACTTTCTCATGTCATCAAGTGAATTAACAGTTCTAAAAAATTTGAGGTCATCTGCAAAGAGATAGAATTTTGAATGTTGAAAACTAGTACAAATGTCGTTGATGAATACGTTAAAGAAGAGAGGCCCTAGATGCGAACCCTGCGGGACGCCAGAACCCACTTCAAACTTATCCGAAGAGTCACCATTTACCACGACAGAAAATGTTCTATCCCCGAGATACGACCTACACCAACTCAGCAGTGGTTCGGCAATGCCATTTAAAGACAACTTGTGAGCGAGGATGTTGTGATCGACTTTATCGAAGGCTTTGCTGAAGTCAGTGTAGTCAGTAAAGTAACAGTAAAATAACTCTTTATTGTATACCTCTCTTTATTATAATTTACAAGTTAAACAGTCGGCGGTCTTTTCGAATAGAGCAATCTCTTTCAGAAAACCTGGTTGGAAAAAATATTAAAAACATGTTCAGAGATGTATAGCTAAACAGGACGGAAATGGCAGGTATAAGCCTTTGAAAATTACCTAATTCACCATCCAATTTTAATAGCTTTAAAATCTTTACACAATTTTAATGCACACCCATAGCCTAGCATTAAAATGGTGTAAAGTCCTATTTAGCTATACATCTCTGTACATGTTTATAGTATTTCTTCCAACCAAGTTTTCTGTAAGAGATTGCTCTATTCGAAAAGACCGCCGATTGTTTAACCTGTAAATTATAATAAAGAGAGAGGTATGCAATAAAGCGTTATTTTATTGTTGTCACGCCTACAAATACTTGTCACGCTTAATTAACAAACTGTGTTAGACATACACAAATAAATATTAAGAGGAAAAGCTACGAGACAATTACCAAGAATAATATTGTCTTACTGTAGGCACTTGTCGCCTTAACGACATAATCGTTTTTCTAGACGATATTTATTTTGGAATAGCCATTAAATTATATAAATATTAGTAGAGAACTACCTTTGACACTGCGTACGTTAATTTGGGTGAAGTAGAGTGCGGGATTTACAATCACTCGATTACTGCCTGTCATCAAACTTTTAATAACAAAACAAAATAGCCAACAGAACAATATTTCTACGAATACTACGAAAGTCATCACGAATTCAGACCGGAGCGAAGGTAGCACGAAAAAGAATATTACATTATCTTCGGGGGATAGATGAGAGAAAAGTTTTATCTATCCCCCTATTGGTCTTAGGAGTCCCAAGTAAGGATAAATGAAAAGTGCTTTTATGTCGTAACAGTTCTGAATCTGTTAAAATTAGCGCCATTATCTCACTAAAAGTACATTTTTTAAGCACAACTAGCTAACGAAGACTTGATTTTGTGGTAGAACAGTTAAATCGTACGAATACCACATTAAAAGTTAAAATTCAATTATAAATGCCCATGACGTCATCGTACAAATACAGCGGCGTTGTATTAACAAGCGCCTCCATTTACACAAACATGAGTTTACAATACAATAATACTTTATTGCAAACCTGGTTACAAGAAATTGTTTCATAAGTAGACAATACACATAAAGCTAAAGTATACAATTGGCGGTCTTATCGCATAGAGCAATCTCTTACAGACAACCTGGTTGGAAGGAATATTGAGAACATGTAGGTATAGAGGCGGTGTGTAATACTTCTGGAAATAAAGTTATCTATTGTTACAATAATTAGATAGTTTAATATCTGATCCGAATTCCTTCCTTTGACCACGCTCTGCCGTGATGCGGACGTAAATAGTAGGAGACTAAACCTAGAAGATGGATAAATCATCATTTCAGTGAAGCAAGGAAACTTCACTGAACATCATGCTGGAACACGGTCACAATGACCAGTGGGTGGTAACTTACTAGCCGCGGCCGAAGCCTACCACGGGTAAGTATAAAAACAGCATTGTAGCGTCCATGGCCCAGTGGTCATACCTCCGACTTGTAAGCCGGAGGTCCTGGGTTCAAATCTCAGTCTGGCAAAGATTTTCGCCTGGACGCTACCGTGTTTCGGAAGGCACGTAAAACTGTGGGTCCCGGCTGTTTCCTATAAGATATGTAGGCCTTGTAGGAATCTTGGCGACCTGAAACTGCAACAAATAGGTTGGCCACACAACCTATAAATTGTGATTTGACTGTAACAGTGTAAGTAGGGTAACCTGTTCTGTTGGAGTATAAAACCCAATTATTATTATTTATTATAAACAGTATAGAGGTAATTTTAAAGTTATCTACAAATCAGAAAATGCCAAGTGCAAAAGTGCAAAAGTGCTAAGAAGATTTAAAAGTAATGTCAATCTACTATAACATAATCAAGATAACAAAGATCTCACTTTACGTTAGATGCAAAGTTCAAATCTACTAGACTCCCGCATCAAAATTCAATTGTAAATGCCCATATTGTGACGTCATCGTACAAATACAGCGGCGTTGTATTAACAAGCGCCTCCATTTACACAAACATGAGTTTAATATCTGATCCGAATTCAGCTGGACTGGTGTTGCTATATGAGGGAGGTTTACCTACAATTTGGGGAAAATAAATATTTTTTATGCCAAAGGTACATTATATACTTTTCGCTTGGGGTTCGCTTTGCTCCCGTCAAAAAGGGAAGAACAGGGGTTAACTATTCTTCAGAGTCTGTTTCTGTTCTTTTGAATATTGTTTTTAAAATATTTACATTTAAATAGATTTAGACATCGATCAAGTTGTTTTAATAATATTAATATTAATTGAAACATACGACTCACTCTCAAACATCAAAAGCTATCATGAAATTGTTTTTACATTCTTTTAATACGTATTACGTCTATTACACAATTATATTTCCTTGGATGTATAATATAGCATACAAGTTTATTTTAGTTTTATTTTTTGTCCTATTTCATCTCCTTTATTACGTTAGTTTTATATTCTCTTTGGCTCTTATAGTCAAGATTTATTTGAGCAAAGATCCGGGGATTACTCGACAATAGTATGGCAACCCCGCGTCGACCTTCTGGGATTCGTGGGTCCCCTTTTAATTTGGACAGAAATCGAAATCTGTATGCCCAAAGCCTTTGGCATACGAACATAATAGCTAAATTCCATCGCCTTTATTGCTTTGCAATAGGGTTTGAATTTGTGTACTTTTTATGTTAAAAAACTGTTTAATAATACAGCTGTAGCCAATTTGTATGGAGATATGATTTTGCTGTTTGAATTCTGAAATTAACAACAGGTAAATAATAATGATAATCAAAATATGGAAAAGAAAGTAATATAAATAATATTATAGAGTAGTCATAAATAATAAGGTAATTACTGACATAAGCATTGTAATAAGTTTCAAATATGGGAGAAGCCACTGGCTCCTGAAACACAGTGAAAACTAGTTCGGGAACCAATGGATTCAAAAAAGATTGTACAATCATTTATGTCAAATAAATATTTGAGTTGAAAATTGATAAATACGGGTTGTATTTATAAATTTTCAACTACTTTAATTAGTTTTTATACTAATTGGGGTTTTTACTACTAACAGAACCTAGTGTTGTGTACCTGTGGCCAACCTAGGTGTTGCAGCTTCAGATCCGATCGTCAGGATTACTTGCACAAAACTCTTAATCATTTTCTTCCATTTCTATCATCACTTAAATATATAAAAGGACAGAGTGACTGATTGACTGACAGCCCAAACCGCGGAATAGATTGGGTTGAAATTTGGAACACAGATAGTTCTTCTAATGTATTAGACTTCCGCTACGAAAGAGAGCGATTTTATCACGCGAGCATAAGCTAGTATAATATAAGCTAGTAAAGTCAATATTTTTCACGCTTCTAGAGATTATAATAGAGTAAAATTTATTCTTCAATATGGTGACTCCAGCGTGTTTCCGTGTTCTATTATTTAAGCATTTTATCAAATTCAAGGCCCCTAAATTGACGTGGGATTAATCTTACTAATATAATAAACGTAAAAGTTTATAAGAATGGGGTGTCTGGATATCAGGATGTCTGGATGTATGTTTGTTACTCTTTCACGCTTAAACGGGTAGACAAGCTGAAATTTGGATAGCTTAGACCCTGAAATAACACATGAGCTACAATACAGCGTATAAAAATGTCGCTTTTAATTTTTAGGCTCCCGTAGTCAACAAGGTAGCCTTATAGTTTCGCTTGTCTGTCTGCGGCTTTACAGAGAAGTTATAAGTAGAAAGCTGTAATTATTTTGCACAGATAACTCCTCCCAAACATGTAAGATAGGTTTAGGCAGTTAATATTCGATTTGCCACTAATACGGAAGCCTACCTGATTGCGCGTAGCCCGAATAGCGCTTGACCTATTTATTAGTTTTTTACTGGTCTATGATTACATCATCAGTCATTGTCGTCAAATCAATGTTCCTGTGTGTGTCATGTTGCAGACCCTGTAGTAATCTCGGCGACCTGAAACTGCAACATATAGGTTCGCCACACAACCTACAAATTGTCATTTGACTCTGACAGTGTAAGTAGGGTAACCTGTTCTGTTGGAGTATAAACACCAATTATTATTATTACGTCACTCTTAAACACGGGCTAAGCCCGGGCCTTTTTATAGGCGTACATGGAGACAAAATACGTCCAACGTGCAGAGGCCCTTTTGAGCTTTTGATATTAATATAATGGGTGACATTTATTGGAGTCGATCTGTGAGTCCATCTATAGAAAATGAGCTCAAAGACAGTCTCCGCCAAGTGACAGGACTATTTCTAATTAATGGAAACTACTTGAACTAGGCTATTGATGTGCATTCTAAATGGATGGTTAATGAGGCTATTGCTAGGACTACGGCACCTGCCTCTTCCGTCTAGGGTTCCCAGATCAAAAAATCTAAATTCCGGAGAAAATGCCCGACACTTGATGAGATTTCCTGACTTTCTTATAAATTTAATATTAATGTTGATAAACATCGTGTTTATGAATAAACGAAGCAAATTTTAAATTTTTCCCGCGCGTGCGGACTTTAAGACTGTGAACGAGACCGGGGGGAAGGGGTGAGGTGAGAGGGAAGCGCCTCTACTCTCTATCCGCCCGCGCTCGCTATATCATGTCAGTGCATGCCGCGCGCGCTAGTGCGTTGCATTGTTTGATTTAATTGATTATTCGCACGTTTTTCTTTAAAGTAGGATAATAAGTGTTTTTAAAGCTCTTCGAATAAATTGTATTGTTGATTGATAGTGTATTCGTGTCAAAGATTACGAAAATGGCCTCAAGTTCAAGTGGTAGAAAACGAGAATGCACATTTACCGAGGTAATGAAAACCAAATATTCTTTTTTGAAACAAGGCCGAGTGCCCACTGAAGCTTATTGCACGATTTGTGACTGTAGTATATCTATAAAACATAAAGGAGTATCTGATATTGAAACGCATATCACTAGTAAAAAGCACAAGACTAAACTTACGAACGTGAATACTAATAAAAAAGTCACTGACAGTTTTGCATCATCGTCTTCAGGGAGTAAACAAAAACAGTCTGCTGCTGAAGGTACGCTCGCTTTTCATACTGTTAAGCACCACCAATCCTATAATTCAATGGAGTGTACTGGGCGACTAATGAAAGTAATTTTTCCCGACTCTAATATTGCGAGCGAGATGACTTGCTCAAGAACCAAAACCGAAGCAATCATCAATGGTGTTATAAGTCCATGGGTTGTTAAAAATCTGACTGTATCATTGAATAATATTCACTATATCGGAGTTTCTACCGACGCAAGCAATCATGGCTCCAATAAAATTTTCCCAATAATGATTCAGTATTTTGATTGCGAAAATGAAGGAATTCAAACAAAATTATTGGATATTCATAGTACACCGAATGAAACTTCTGAAACTATTGCTGAAATTATTATGACAACATTACAAAAATATGATTTATCGGAAAAATGCATCTCATTCACTGCGGACAACGCTAATATGTAAATTTCGGTGGAGTAAATCGTCCATCGGGGCGAAACGTGATCACAAATCTACAAGAACAATTAAAAAAAGATATTATTGGAGTTGGCTGCTCGGCTCATGTACTTCACAATAGCGTGCAGCATGGAACAGACGTACTACAAATTGATGTTGACGTATTGGTGATGAAACTCTTCAATTACTTTTCAGTTTACACTGTCAGAACAGAGGCACTGAAAACCATTTGCGACTACATTGATGTTAACTATGAGAAGTTACTGTCACACAGCAAGACAAGGTGGCTGAGCCTTTTCCCAGCAGTTGAGAGAATTCTCAAAATGTATGAGCCTTTAAAAACGTACTTTCTATCGACTCCACATGTGCCAACTGTCCTCGTAAACTTCTTCGAAAATGAATTTTGCGAACCGTATTTGTTTTTCGTTCATAGCTTGATGGCTATTTTTCAGCCCAAAATTTTAGAAATAGACAACAATTCCGTCATGGACATCGCAAAGATTTTGCAAACACTAAATGACACGCTAAAAGCAAGAGAAGATGCAAAATTCGTTCCACTCAAAGTTAGAGATTTGATCTCTAATTGTAGCAGCGAAGAGAAGAAAGATGAATTCTTGAATGACATCCAAAAATCTTATAAATGTTGTCGGGACTATTTAAACAAATGGCGGCAGCCTTTAATAGAATTGGAGATTTTTGAATGGATGTTAATGAAAAAGGACAACACTATTGAGTATGACGACATTGTGCCTGTATTTCCTGTAGTGTAGTATTTCCTGATGGGACGGAAGTTCCGTCCCATCAGGAAATACTCCCTATAACTAAATAATACCATACATATTTTATATATTATTATTATTCAATCCCTTATTATTCCGCCGCGAAACACACCACAGTAGTGTGTCTCCAGCCTAATAAGATTATTTTAATTGCTATTGTTAAGGGAGTGCTTCGGAAACTAATCTACAACCAATCACAACATTGATTACTTATCCTTATTAACTTCCTTGTGTGGAGGAAACTTACCGATTCTGTCGAACTTATAGTTTCAGAGTTAATTAACTATACTGTTCATAGATTCAATTAGAAATTGAACGAAGATGTATTATTCCGGGAATTTTATTGTTCATCGAGACTTCTACTTATAAGTTACACAGTTATACACATCCGACTTAGATAATAATTGTAAATTGCAAAGTATGGATGTGTGAATGTTAAGTAATTAACTTTATAGTTACTTTTTTTTATGTGATGAAGTAGAAGACGAGCAAGACGTTCTCCTGACGTTAAAAGATAACGGCTGCCCATAATCAGTACAGTGTTACCTAGGATTTCACAATTATGTGAAATTCTAGGAGCACTGCACCAACGCTTCTTACTCAAGAGTCATAAGATGTTAAGACTCTTTAGCCCAGTAATTTCACTAGCTACGTATACAATAGGCCACTTTTCAACGGATAAAACCACCTATATATTAGTCTATACTGCTATCCTATAGCATAGCAGTAGTGCTTTATTTGTTTCCGTTTGTTAGTTTTAAGATCGCTTTATGTCCTTAGCATTGTCTGCACTCCTCCTATTGTCCAGTACATTTTCTCCAGTTCCAGGACAACTGGTAGAAAATACTATTTTAGCATTAAGTTAGTCTAGCGTTGTGCTGAATAATAAAATAAAATATATGAGTTGGCTTCCCCACATTTACTCACCTCTTACTATTATTATATTTTTATTTAATGATACTCAATTAGGCCTTCGCCACTTCGCTAATTAATAATAAAAACTATAAGTATTAAATGTTTATATTCTCTAAGACATTTTTGTTTCTTGGAAGAAAATGTTTCATCTCCACACAAGTCCAAAACTTTTGAAAATTTTTTGTCGTAAACTCTCTAGCCCAACTTATCTCAGGGTAAGCAGGGCGGACGTGTGAGAGACGCTATCTGAAATGAGCGCTTGAACTGAGCGAGGAAATAAAATGCACCTACAGCCGGTGCTCGGAAACTTGACGCATCTACTGAACTCAAGTTTAGCTTGTTTTTAGTTAGTAAATGAGAGTGCTCGACGCACAAGTAGCTATGGTCGGTGTCTCTCTAAAATATCAATTCAAAGTCAGTGTTCAGTCAGTGATCCGGTTAAAAATTAAAGCTATCAACATTTTTTTTTTTATACGAGATAGGCCTACGTTTGACCACATCCCACCTGATGGAAAGTGAAAATGCGGTCGACGATGGATCACGTAAGATGCCTAGAAAGGTACCTATTCACTCGTGCCTTGAAGACAACATAAATGAAACGAAATGAAATATTGTTATATTATTTTATTGTTAGAATGTCGTATGTTTTTCAACTTAAGAGCGTATATATCGAGTGACGCTCTCTCGCTCGCACTATTTGACAAATTTTGAAATATAAATTTATAGAATTAATTATTGAAAATTCCTTAAGAACACCCCTCCATAATATTATTGCACACATTTTAAAAGTGTTTCCAGTTTGATATATTTCAAAATGGCATGAAAAGAATTTTTGAAAAAACATTTTTTCTTAATAAGGAATCTATTACATAATAATATATATTCTACCATATAATGTGTTTGATGTGGAATATAGTTACAATTTATTATAAATTATATATAATGTGATAAAATAAATATAATCTCATCTTAAATACTAAGTTCAGAAGTCATAGGCGAAACGATAAGCAAGCTGAAGTGGAAATAAGAATGTCTTGGTTTCCGCAGAACCAATAATTGCTGGGATAGGCGTGTTCTAGAGTGGAGACCGCGTCTCGGCAAGATAGGACGTCTTTGGGCGTCATGGGGCGACGGCGACGTTATCCTGAGGATTGCTGGGAATAGTTGAAGGAGCAAGACTAAAGAGCGAGTTGAATGTCGTGCCATGAGAGAGGCCTATGTCTAGCAATGAACTTTTGTGAGCATTGGTAAAATATTTTAATTTATTGCATTAAGAGATTTTGCACAGATACCTCTTTTTGGTGTCTGATATATCAACATCAGAATCATATTTAAACTGTACTTTAGAGTCCAGTGTGGCAAATTTGTTACATCACACTATTGTAAATGCGAAAGTTTGCGAGTGTGTGACTGTGTGAGTGTGTGCGTGTGTATGTAACTTCTTCAAGCCTAAACGGGTGGACCGATTGAGCTGAAATTTGGTTAAGAGATATCTTAGACTCTGTAATAACACATAGGCTATAGTATAGCGGGTAAAACCGCTGGGCGCAACTAGTAATAATATAAATATCGCGAGAAAATACAATTCAACCCAAGTGTTAGAACACATAAGTGTAAAAACTCAATTTACAAATGAGGAGAAACATTCGTAAAGCTGTTAGCAATAGATCTATTTCACTTCCGACCTAATTACTGACTATGACATTACACCAGATAAGAACAGACGTGGGACGGACTCAGAACTCGAGAGGGGCAAATTTTACTTGGCAAATAGGAGGTAGTAAGATTAATCACTGCATAATATAAAATAAAGACGTTTCCCATGTCTTTCTGTCCCATTGTATGCTAAGATCTTTAAAACTATGCCGCGGATCTTGATGCCGTTTATTATAACAGATAAGAGTGATTCAAGAGAACGGTTGTATGTAAAATAAGTGTATAATATAGTAGAGAAACACAAAATTTACACATAAGGAGAAACATTCGTAAAGCTGTTAGCAATAGATCTATTTCACTTCCGACCTAATTACTGACTATGACATTACACCAGATAAGAACAGACGTGGGACGGACTCAGAACTCGAGAGGGGCAAATTTTACTTGGCAAATAGGAGGTAGTAAGATTAATCACTGCATAATATAAAATAAAGATGTTTCCCATGTCTTTCTGTCCCATTGTATGCTAAGATCTTTAAAACTATGCCGCGGATCTTGATGCCGTTTATTATCTAAATATATAATAAATTTTGTTTATTCAGACACTAGATCCACATACAAAAAGAAAATATAAAAATACAAATTGTAAGTAAATTACAATAAAAATAAAAGTATTCAATAAAATAAAATACAGTCATCGTCGTCATATAAAAGGAAAGATTGACTGACTGATCGATCAACGCACAGCCCAAACCGCTGGACGGATTGAGTTTAAAATTTGGCATACAGATAGGTTTTATCACATAGACCTCCGCTAACAAAGGATTTAGCTACGCGGGCAAAGCCGCGAGCATAAGCTAGTAATAGATAAGAGTGATTTAAGAGGAAGGTTTTATGTATAATATGTGCATAATGTAGAGAAACACAAAATTTACAAATAAGAAGAAACATTCGTAAAGCTGTTAGCAATAGATCTATTTCACTTCCGACCTAATTACTGACTATGACATTACACCAGATAAGAACAGACATGGGACAGACTCAGGATTCGAGAGGGGCTAATTTAGAAGTTTTTTCCCTAAAAGTTACTGTTAGATTTCTTTTATTGATATTTTGGGTTGGCCTTTATCCGTGATTTTGCGTGATGTTTATAGATGAGACAGCCGTAGTTGATGGCAGACTTAACCTAGAAGGTGAGATAAATCTCTCTAAGAATACATCTTTATTATTTTTTAGGACTGACATTAGAGATATTATGATTAGGGAACTATCAAAAGCAGTCCAGTTGTTCTTAGACTATACATTTTCCAACATTAAAAGAATTTATTCGACATTTGACCAAAAAATTTTATCATAAAACTAAATTAAATTCCTCAAACAAATTAATCCGTGCTCTCGGACAAACAAGAAGTCACAATTTACCATACATCGATAAGTACAAAACTTACTGGCCCATCACTATCTATTGTTCGACTCAAACCAGTCCGATTGACACATTCATTCTTTAACTAATGCTGTCGCGCACCCGATAGCTAACCGAAGCGCATCGTAATTAAGGCTCATAATCACTTGCGGCATGACTTAAGCAGTTAACCGAATGTTATATTTTTGTTGACAATACTTCTTATTTTTACTATTGAATAATAAGATGTTTTGTAACATAGTTTACGTAAATAAATATTCAATCTCATCTTATAAACAATTACTTGTTAACAATAATGTGAAACCTAAGTTATCCTTTGAAATTATTTTAGTACCTACCTTCTTTAAGTTTCGTAAATAATAAAAAATATTGTTTGTAAATTATACATTTTTGGCATTCATAATAATAATTAAACATACCTAACACTATATAATACAACGTACCACGAGCATTTCTTTGTTAATTAAAATTATTTAAAGCACCTTCATTGGACAGTTTAATTTTTTAACATTACAATTGCCTATATGTTGGTACCTAGATAAAAAGTGCCGTAATAAATTGAGTACTTAGATACACATACTGTCTTCAATATACAATAAGTAATATTGTAACTAAATATATTATTAATATCATGTTATAAGCGTAGTAGATATAGCAAAGCTATTCGCACTCAAAACTGAGAAAATATGTTTATTGCAAATACGTAATTATGATTTAAAGAGAACAGCTTAAAAATTAACCACTTGTTGGTGCCAACTGTTTTGAGAGGCGACTGTAGCCTGATAAACCAACAATACTCTATGTTAATATAGCCCAGTATTATCGCTGTGTTGTATTTTTGTAATATTTATGACAATAAAGAACTTTGAAAATCAATCAAAAAAATCAGTTCTTAGAATATGAAAATAAAGGTGTGTTTGTTTACTTGGCTTATACAAAATGACAATAACAAAAACTTGTGTCACAGTGTATATCATAGGACTCCTCCGAAATAGCTTTACCTATTTTATGTTTTTTTTTTTGTAGATAGATCTGAAATATTGTAAAGTATCTTTTAACAGACACAGACGAACCACCAGTCAGCATTTTTTTTATAAATGTTACTTTTTTATACTAAATAAACCTAAGTTTGATCACGTCGCATACGTTGAATTACGTAAAATGCCTAGAAAGGTGCCTCTCAGTTTTTGAAAAATCAGCCCCGTAGCCCCCCCTAAGTGACCCTGAGTACGTCCCATTATTCCGGTAGGTAATTAGTGTCGAGCAAACATTTTTTCCCGCTAATGTCCGTCGTGACAGGACTAACGACTGACCGCGGCCGCACATTACGGAGGCTTTGTTTTATAATCACTCACCAACATGGAATTAGTGATTTTATGACTATGGGAAGATATTATTGTTTTAAATCTATTATTTATTATTACGACAAGGTTAATTTTCTTTTCAAAATACTTTATCCGTAGTAAAAAATATTCGTTACGTATGTTTATGTTTGTGAATATTTGAATTTGACTGAAATATCACGAATATAAAATTTTGTGGAAGACTTTCTACGTCATATTAAAGTACAAATCGTACCTAAAAGTGACGTCATGACCCCTTTATCAAGACACTTTAGGGCACTGTAACTGACTCGTTTTTCATTTAATTTACAAAGAAATGAATACGTGTCCAATATTTTATTAAAATCTACATTATGGTTTTTTTTGTCGCCATTCTAGTTCTAAATTATAATTTTAGCATAAATGTTACTTTATAGAAACTCAGCCCCCTAACCCCGCCAAGTGACCCTGAATACGTCCCATTATTCCGGTAGGTAATTAGTGTCGAGCAAACATTTTTTCCCGCTAATGTCCATCGTGACAGGACTAACGACTGACCGCGGCCGCACATTACGGAGGCTTTGTTTTATAATCACCCACCAACATGGAATTATAGCGATTTTAGCACTATGGGATTTTTTTTGTTTTAAATCATTGTTTTAATTAATTAATTGTAATTTGTTTTGTTCTTGATATTACAGGACTTGAAACATAATTATTATTAAACTTAATATTATATTGTCTTGGTTGTCTGGAAGAGATCGCTATTAGCGATAAGACCGCTAATTGTAACACTTCTTTCTGTGTAATCTTATTTCTAAGTTTATATTGTTGTATTTGTGTGAACAATAAAAAGTTTTCTATTCTATTCTACATTTTTATCGAATTCGTAGACTCCTCTACGGGCGTAGCATAAAACCGTAGCAGATGGCTACGGCGTAGCATATGACTACGACGAAGTCTAATTATCATAGTAAATATTATAATAAAAATGCTACTGATAGCTAAATATATAAAAATAAATAGTGACTGATCTATCAACGCGCAGCCTAAACCGCTGGATGGATTGGGTTGAAATTTGGAACACAGATAGGTTTTATGACAGACCTCCGCTAAATGATTTTGCCATGCAGGCAAAGCCGCGAGCATAAGCGAGTTTATTTATGTTATATAAGGTGGACCAAACCAAGTCGTCTAATGGTGATTATAATGTGACGCCAGGAAGAGTTTTTATCCGCCTACTAACCCGATAGCTCGTAGACCATCTACGGCGTAGCTTCTAAACCGTAGCAAATGGCTACGGCGTAGCATTTGACAGAGGTAGAAAAATGATACCTCTAATATTATAATACCGATAATATTAATCGCTAAATTTATAGTATTATAATTATAATGCGCTTTTAATATAAATTTATATCCGGTGAAAAGTACACAATGAGTTACTTTAGATTCTAAGCTACATTTATACCAAAACTTCAGCTTAATCACTACAGCCGTTTAAGTATGAATAAGTAACAAACTCACAAACTTTCACCTTTGTTATATAAGAGTTTTTTTTTTAATTTTATAAATGGCCTTCAAAATAGATTTATTTAGCAATTTACACTTAACTAAATCAAAATGGCTTATCTTCACGAAATTACTAAACGGCCTTTAAAACTAATTACAAAGAGGTGCCTATTCTCCAACTGAGCGATACGATCGCGATCTCGCCGCGATGTTGCTCCGATATCGCAAATTGCACGTTACCTCGCTTAGTGTGGAGAAACACGCCATTTTCCCGTTCCGACCTAATTGAAGGGGTAAGTTGAGACACTACATAAATATAACCAGAAGGACGGCTTATATGTATATTTTCATGCCGTGAATAAAGTGTTTTCTATTCTATTCTACTTCTTTGTACAAATTATGTGAAAACATACATTTAGTGTATAATTACAAATCGAATTAAAAAAATAATCACAAAAACTCATATTTAATTACAACGAAAACAACTCCAAAATCTCACAAATAATTGGAATAATATTTGTTACAAACAAATTCATTAAAATATATAATTCTTGTAGACAAATCAAATTTAAAAACGAATCACAAAAATTCATTTTTAAATACAACAAAAACAAATTCATTATACGCGCATATACTCTGCATTATACATCATACTCTGTACATTCATTCCTCTTTTCATTCATTTTTTTTTTGTGTCGTGCATTATACTTTGTGTATAACGCTGTAAACAAACATTTTCTTGAGTCGACCTTCTGTTATATTCATTTACGGTCAAGTGGTCAGGGTGAATAACATAATAGGGTATTATTGAAGGCTATCGGAGTGAAATGAGGTAATATCTTATTTATGTATTACACCGATTCCCTTTCAAGGGCTCGCTTGCGTTGTTTTGTAAACATCGTTTTTATTGAGAAACAATGTTCCTTGAATAACTTTCATAGAGAATACTTCAAAAAGGTCATGTAATAAGGAAATATTATCTTACTTTGTGCCTTTAGTTTTAATATTACGTTTTTGTTTTCTTTGTTTGTTATAAGGTATTCATTTCTTTTGATATAAACATCTCAATGCTTTCTCGTTAAGCTAGCCTTTAGGTAATACTTTGATCCTTAGAACATTAACCTCTCAAAAGCTCAAAGCTTTGATCTGAACATGATAAGACTGAATATAGAATCAAACTAAATAAATATGAAACGCGGAAAAATGTTCTTTGGATTTATGAAATTCTAGATTAGGTACGTGTGTTCGTTGCCTCTTCACGCCTCAATAACTGAAGCGATAAAGTTGAAATTTGGTATATAGGTAGCTTAGACCCTTGTTTGACCTTGAATAAATGCGTAACGTATCGTTAACCTAGACCAGCAGGGCTATGATGCGCACATCGACATTTATGTCGATCGACATAGTCCACGACAAAATTTTGTCGTGTAGACATAGTCTTCTTTGTCTTTGTACAAAATGGAGATCACTTCGTGCAAACTTATTCTTAAAAATAGCGGTTAAGTCTTTTTGCCAATTTTGTGCTGTTAAGTATGTTGAATTCAAAATATTTACGCATTATTACTTGTTAAAATTATTATTTATACGAATTTTTCATGTACGAATGAAGATAAGTAATTTTAAAAGAATTATTGTGATCGAAACTCGCAAATACACAAACTTGTGAGTCTATATATTGCATTATTAAAAAGGGGGGGGGGGGGGGGTACAAAACTCAGAAGAAATACAAAGGTACAAAATGTAAGCTGCGAATGAAGTTTTCCGAAATAACATTTTAATTCATTATAATTGTTTTTACCAAGCAAGGTATTTATTCCGTCTACTATATAGTGTACCATATTGGTTAAGAAACTAAAGACAATGAAGAAAAACGTGCAAGTTCGTGGTTATCCTGTGCTGAATTAAAAATGTTATAGTTTTCCTGCGATCTGCGTAATAACTAATGATTAAATTAGTGACATAAAGAAAACATTTGTTTAATTATACATCTTTTGAGAAGGATACAAAGAATAAGTGTAACATCAGATAATGAATCTTGTACTTATATAATATTTCTTTTAAATAGCCCTAAATTTAAAAGGCACAACCACTTTAAATCAGATAATACTTATTGCGTGGCCACAAAATTAATCAGCGATTTGTATCCTTAATAAAATAAAAACTCTGAACAAAAAGAAAGGCCAAAGGTCCTCTCATATTTTTTGCACTAATAAGTATTAGACATTATGTTAGTATCGTTATTTTACTTTCAACTTAGTAAATTTGTCGCACATCAAAATTCAATAGTCGTCGATTTTCTCGCTTCTTGTCGAGAAACATCTCGCGCTCAAAATTGACTACGACAAAATACTCGATTAAAATGTCAAAATTTGATGAAAAGAGGTTATGCATGCTGAGTTTCGTAAACAAAACTCACCACAGATAATAGAATAATTCATAATTGGACCGTATGTCTACACGAGATATTCGGTGCGCATGTTAGCATCGGTCGACAAACACAATTTTGACGTAAAAGTCCAGAAAAACTGTGGACAAAATTTTGTCGATGTGCTGCGCATCATAGCCCTGCTGGGAGTGCAGGGCGATATGTTGGACTCCCCGCCGAAGATGGATCCCCCAGGATTTTAGCGGGAATACCCACTAAAATCCTAGAGGTGTTCCTGTGAGACGCCATAGTTCCAGAGCTACTCTTAGCTACTCTTAACAAACAGAATAAACCATTTATTCTCAACATACACGTTACTAATATTATAAACGTGAAAGTTTGTAAGAATGGATGTCTGGTTGTTTGTTACTCTTTCACGCCTAAACGGGTGGACCGATTGAGCTTAAATTTGATATAAAGATAGCTTAGACCCTGGAATAACACATAGGCTATAGTACAGCGGATAAAACCGCTGGGCGCAGCTAGTATTATATATTTGTTAATTATGCGTCATAATATAGTGCGGCTCCTTAGCCTGACTTTGTATGTAGGTAAGTAGGTAGGTACGCAGAAGACAACTGCAGGCAGCTTAGACCCTTTTTTTTGACCCAGGAAAAATGCGTTACGCATCATCACACCACGCCGGGGGGCGCGGGGCGGTATGTGGGACTCCCCCGCCAAAGATGGAAGCGTTGGGGATACCCACTAAAAACCTGGGGGTGTTCCTGCGGGACGCCATAATGCCGGGGCAGCGGGTACGCCGAAGCACTCATCCGCGGCCAGGCAGCTTAGACCCTGGAATAACACACTGCTATTCAACCTATTTTCAGCGGGTAAAACCGCTAGCCACAGCTAGTATCTGAATGAAGAGGAAACTCGCCCGGAGTTTAAACGTCACTCATACGAGAACGAGTAGGTACGGTTGCATTTGATATTTCCGTCACGCGAGTGTCGGCTATTTTCAGTTGCAGGAGCAAAAAGTTCAGTGAGACTGTTTTGCTGGGAAGCTCATAAAACCTGTACGTATTTTGGAAATCTATTTTCTACACTCACACTTTGTTTTTAAGTCACGTTAGGTAGTTTTGGCGATAATCCTGACGCAGACGATAACGCAGACATTTTATAAAGGTCGCCGAAAGACGCTGGATGCAGGTCGCTTCCAACCGGTACAATATAGAAATCCAAAGGGGAGGCCTATGTTCTGCAGTGGACGTCCTACGGCTGCGATGATAGCGATAATCCTATATAGGTACACCAATACATAATAACGAGATTTTACTGACGAAACGCAGTGATCCAATCTGAGTCTTGCACTCTAAAAACTGGCGGCAGGCCGCACCGTAGCGAAAATAAAAAATCCCCCTGCATTACTTTGTTACATTTTATGTGATGTAACGCACACTTATCGCACCACACATTTTGTCATTATCGTCGATAGCCTGTAAAATTTACGTTTTTTGAAAGTTTTTATTTACCTTCACCTGTCTGTTGTCAGTCTGTCTGTCTGGTCCCGGTATCCGATTGAGCTGAAATTTTGCATGCTTGTATAAATCGGATGACAATGCAATATTAGCATGACATGGAGCTGATCTGGTGATGAAGCTCGAAGGTAGCCATAGGAACTCCGTAATTAAACGGCGCAACCCCATCGAGTTTGGGCTCATTTGATATGTCTTGACGAGTACATTATGATGCTAGATGGTAAATAATAATTTTTTTTTTAAGTGGAAAAGTAAGAAGACGAGCAAGACGCTCTCCTGATGTTAAGAGATAACGCTGCCCATAATCTGTACAGTGCTGCCCAGAATTTCACAATTATGTGCAATTCTAGGTGCACTGCACCAACGCTTCTTACTCAAGAGTCATAAGATGTTAAGACTCTTTAGCCCAGTAATTTCACTAGCTACAGTGCCCTCCTACCGAAGCACAGTAATGTTTGCACATTACTCCTCAGGCGGTAGAATAACTGGCACTGTTGGGGTGCCCACCTAGTCGACCTCCTGCAAAGGATGTCTACCCCCGGTATATAATAAGAGATTGTTTTTTAAAATATTTTTTTTTTAAATTTCACTTGTTTTTTGTCATTGCTGCAGGACGACTGCACGGGTATACCCACTAAAACAACTCAGCAGCACTCCCGCAACGTCTTTGTGATAGAGGACAAGGAATCTTCAGAGCGTTAACATCCAGCCCCAAATTTACGTAGCGGAATTTTTGTTATACGAAGCGTTGCGGTGCGGTCCGCCGTAATTTACGCCAGCCTTTAAAACTGGACGAACTCAACATGGGTCGTAAATCGTCTACAAGCGACCGCGAGCAGAATACTATGAATTTCAATTTAGCAAGCTACATCGTTAAGTAGAGGCAGTTAAATTTTGTCGCTCGAGTTTACGACCGGTTTTATAACCCTCAGGCAAAGTTGGTCAGACTCGATCTGAAATGATAGCAATGACAAAGTTGTAGCAAAATCGAAATTGGTTTTAAGCCCACTGCTATATTCACCACAACGTTTCTCTATACTGCCACATTTCTGTAGCAGTATACCTTTCGGTATGTAAACTATTTATTAATAATATGTTTATACCCAAAAAAAACAGTTACCTTTATTAAACTGTGTCAAATATTATTGTAAGTTGTGTGGCCAGCCATATTGCAGTTAAAGGTCGCCTAGATTAATAAAACCATTTTTTTATTTTAAAATGGATCTGAAAGTGTCGGTTGCCGCGCTGACTCATGCTGAAATGAAATTGTGCCCTAGGCCTAATTTAAGCGGACCATGTCAGAAACCTCAGTACCGCATCTTCCCTTTATTTTAATCTATGATCACAGCACCAACATCCTCATACAGTGATAACCACGATCCTCAGTCATAAGGAAGTCACGCAGTCCTTGATATTGTCTGCACTCCTCCAGTATCCATGTAAATTTTCTCCAGGAACAGGTCAACTGGTAGAAAATGCTACTTTAGCATTAAGTTAGTCCTACCGTTGTGCTGAATAATAAAATATAATATATAAGGGAGTAACTGCAGAGAGAGTAAATATTTTACTCGTATTGCTGAGAACAAGTTTTCAATAAACAATGGAAATTAAATTAGCAAGTGCCGTCGCACACAGACCGAGGTACGTCGCAAGTTGTTAGTTGCACTTTCCAAGTGTGGTTTGGTCCCGCACCTGCTCTTGATTTATTGTCACTAATAACTACAGCTTCGAGTTTTGTTTGTACAAACTTATATTTACATGTAAATGGTCGATCAGTAGGGTGAATTATGTAATTCATGTCAAATGACTCGACACTTTTTTGTTGCTCGCTGTTAAATTAAAATAACATTTTGAAAATAAAATAATTGTATATCCCCTTCTGTTCTGTTCTATTTTTAAGTCACTTATTTTAGTACCTAATTCCCAATAGGGGTTTTTCAAAACAAAATTACGTACCTATGTATAAAGCCTAGAAAGTCTAGTCAAACGATCATTGGCAATCTTTCATTGGTTCATTCGAGCATAATATGAAAATTTTTTTTGGGATCCGTTGATTTGTAAAATAGTTTTCGTTAACCGTACTACGGGACTCACTTTCGTATATATTAGAAAATTTATACTTTTTTTTTATAGCGGACTAAACAAGCGTTTGACCGCAATCTCACCTGTTGGTAAGTGACGATGCAGTCGAAGTTATAGCACGCTTGTTCAGTAAGAACCTATTTACTCTTGATTTGAACAAACCCACGTTATAGCATTCGGGAAACACTGAGAGGACATACTGGTTTTATTCATATCTGTTGTCTTCCATTGTAGTATAAATAGACGTTACTTTGCAGAAATCCATGACAAATAAATAATAATAATTAGTTAAATATTAATATTTAATGTTAATTCCGCTCTAATTTGTGACTTGTTGTGTTACCTACTACTAGTAGGTACATAATATAATTCATCTCACATTCACGTCTCTAAGGCCAGTTAAAGCCACAATATTAAGACACACACATAATTCAAAACACTAACCGCTCTAACCGGAAACTTGAGTTTAACTTTGAACCATTTGCATACATTCACTGAGCATTGCGCTTAATACGGTTCTAAGGAATATTTACACTAAACGATTTCCTTTAAAGCCTTAAGTCTTGAGTGTAGGTAGGTACTTAATTCTTCTTTCTTAATAAATCGAAGTTTTTGTCTTGGGGGCGATTTAGGACTGAATTTATGTCAAAGCGACTCATCGCCTTCTCGCACGCTGTCAAAATTCATAGAAGTTATAAGAAACCCTAAAAACAACAATACGACAGCGACGTCACTTTTTGAAAAATGTTTTCTTTATAATATAAGGACCTACTTAACGATTATCGTTTTTGCATTTTTTCGGTTAATTCTCAATCTTCGAAGTAAAGTCAGCCAAAAATATTGAAGAAAAAGATGCCTGGAACCTTCTGAATGATAACACTTCAACCACATACGTACATACATATTTACAAAAATAATCCCTGTAAGTTTCTTTCATGTTCTTCCCATAGAGGTTACAAATGGGTTTCCGAACGGGTGAGTAGAGTCCTACAATAGAATTTCAGATTGAGAAAAATAGCTGCCAAATCTAGATACAGCCTTATCGCATAACATAAAGGGACGCATCTAAAACTAAGGGGCCAAGTAACGGCCACCGAGGGGACAATGCTAGTAAAGTACCACTTCGTTTAGAATTAGTGCTTTCTTTCCCGCACTTAGTGGCGTTTAAGTTGCTGACTGACTCCCACGGGATGTTGAGATTGGATGATTAAGACGCTTGTTTGGATAAACTTCTTACAATACGAGTGTGAAACACGTTTTTAACTTTTTTTTTAAACGGTTTTATTTAGCTTACCCTGACTGATTTTTTCTAAAGTCAAATTTAGTGATTGAAATTTATCTCTCTGTCAACAATCTCGCGTGATGCTAAGCGACAATGTGGCCGTAGAAAGTAGCAGACTAAACCTAGAAGGCGGGATAAATGCCTTCCTGGCTTCAGCAAACACAATGCCCGAGACGTTCATAATGACCGCTTGGCGACACGGTTTTGTTCAGTGGGTGATAACTAGCCACGGCCGAAGCCTACCACCAGTTTAGAAGAGTTTTTGTGATGTGTGATGATCAAAGTATAGTTATTAATATATTATTAATTCTATGGGTAGGCTGTAGAGTTGTTTGTCACCTACATATGACATAAAAATCAACGCCTCCGTCCAACTTTCACACTAACAATAAACGATGTAGATAAGTAAAACACGGTCCTAATTGCATTGAAGCTCTGTAATTGATAGTTTCCTTGATAACACGATTTATCTTCATCCATTTATATTAATTGCCTATTCAATCAACAAATTAGTCCGCTATCTACACAAAATTGAACCTTAAGGCTATAGATTTAAGGCTTCGAATGGTTTGCACAGAGATAGAAGCTGTAGTAGGCAAGATTAGGAGAGCAGCGTCAAAGATTGGTGTCATAAAATGTCACCATCTTTGTAAGTACCAGATTTGGGCCTACAACACGACGCGGGGCCAGAAAGTTAGAGATTAAGTTAATTTGTTTCTCTGAAACTTAATACACCCCCGAACAAAAAATATAATCAAGCCATACCGCGTAAAACCTTTTCTTGGTGATAAAGCTTCGCCCGTGGCACTTTACCACACATAGAATAAAACCATGTCGCTAAACGGCCATTATGACTTTATTCCTGCACGATTTTCAGTGAATCCAGATAGACAGTCAAAATTAAAAAGACTAATTATTTCGCTAATTTCACAGCCGCACCAACATTCGGTATCGTGCTAAGGGCCCCATAAACCGGGGGCCACACTGTACTCCTCCATAAAATTGATCCCCGAATCGGTGGCAACCTACTCAGTCAAACTTCGCTTCACACCACTTTCTCAACGACCTTATCACATTATCTTAAAGTTCAAAGTTGAACAACCTTTCTGAGTTGTGAGTAAATCAGTAGTTTTTCTTACGTTATTCGAACGTTACCCACTAGCGATGTTGGTTTTATGTTTGAACCAATCTGCTGGAGTAACTTAGCTGTTTTGTATTGGCCTTTACTTTTATCACTCGTATTTTTGTGCAGGAGAGTTATTGTAGTCTGTCTTTTACATCTATTTGTGAAAATATTTGAAATTTGCTGTGCACAGCGGTTTTGTCGAACTTCTGCTATAGGCATAGTTGAATAGGTGATCAACCGTTACCGCAGCTACCCACTCCCTGAAGAAGATCCTCGTACAAGATCGAAACGGTCGGCACGAAGCCGGAGTGAATATAAGTGAGTTTAAGCCGTTAGTTTACAAAGATGAATCTAAATACTCACGAATCGTTTAGTGTAATAATATGTAGGTGAACTGCTATAGGTGATTCCAGAGTCTAAGACATCTACATTCTACATAATATAAAATTTCAGCCCCATCGGTTCAGTTTTTTATGTGTAAAAACGTAACAAACTTTTGGTTTCATTTTCGTGACAAGGACTTTCCTCCAAAGTCTTACAAAAAAAAGTCATGTATCTTTTTATTCAAGCCCTTAAAACTTAATCGAAATGTAATATTGGCATAAGAAACATTACCCGCACCGTAGCCCCATAAAAAAGTTCTACAACCTACTCGACGATCATTACAAAACCGTAGAAAGTTTTGTATTTAAATGAACTAATGTATTTTATTTTATAAAGATTTCTATGGTTAGCGACAAGAATGTATTTTATAAAGATTTCTGCGTACAAAGACAAAAATCCAAATGTAAAGGGAAATAAAACGGAAAATAGGCGACAAAATAAAATAATAGAACCGAAGAAGTAACTTAAGGATGTCGCCAAAATGAAATCCGCGAAACCAAAAAAGCAGGAACTAAAAATACTCGTAAAGTGACACAGAAACCCTTCCCGAACTCCCGGAATCAATACAAATATCAGTTCAGTATTCTTCATATAGGTAGAGCTAGTCTAAGGTCCCAGGTACGAAAGATATGATTTTTTTTTTTTTTTATTATGTGATGAAGTTGAAGACGAGCAAGACGCTCTCCTGATGTTAAGAGATAACGGCTGCCCATAATCAGTACACAATGATTCATTTTCAAAGTCTAGGATGTCGCCAATGCACATGCAAATGTCTTCGCGGGCAAAAAAAATGAAAATAATTTATTGGCTCTATCTCAATGCTTACATGGTAAGAATAGGAAACAATAAGAAGGTGACTGTGATAATGTGTGGTAAGAATATAATGTGAATAAAATGTTTGGTATTGGTATAAATACGGAATATCCATATGTGAGCAGTTTACCCAATTAGGGATTATTAATAATTTTAGATCCAGCATTCGACAAACACAGGTCGATTAAAATGATAATGATATAATAGCACTTCTTTAAAGTTATAAATGCGTTTTTCTAAATTTCACACTTGAGCGTAAAAATCATAGATTTAACAAAAATCTCTAAGGCGCTCTACCTACCTATAGTGTAAAGTTATACCTAGTTGTGTGATATTTCACCTATTAGTACATATAAGTAATGTCTAATATAGCATAGGATCTCACACTAACAGTTCAGTAGTCGTCACATAGGTATAGATATTCTATTTGATATTCAAATCGGCGGATATGAGGTAAAACGTGAAAATCAAATTCCATCGCACAGAGGGGGATAAAATATCATTTTTATTTATGGTTCGTGCACGCACGCCGTGCTCGATATTGCTGGAATATATGTGGAAATATTCCCAGTCTGGATGCTTTACCATAAATACTTTTGTAGTGGTTGAGAGAGAGTGAAATATAACACTAGCTTTTTCTTTTACACGGGACGGAACACGGCGAGGATCTCGCTTTTGGTCATTATAGGCATAGCGCAGCGTTGGCGCTAAGCATAAGGATTTAGGGGGGGCAGGGGGCCAAGCCCCCCCCCCCCAGTACCCTTGTAGAGTTACGAATTTTGCACATATTTCATGGTCAAAATTATTTATTTTTTTCTCGGCGCTCGCAGCAAGCTGCTCGCGCACTTCGTAGTAAAAAATATAATATTTTTGCCCGTCTGCACCTTGCCGCCCGCCCCCCCAGGACCAAATCCTGGATCCGCCAATGGCGCTAAGTGACCCTTTTCTTATCTCGTTGACAAAAATTTGTATTTTTTTCATTTATTTTCTATTGTATTTATTTTCTATAGTGTTCAATAAATAACTAGTTTTCTATTCTATTCTAAAAATCGCATTTACGCTAACCCTTCTGAGATGGCAACAGGAGTGTAAGCAGTCATTTATTAGTTCAGTGAATTCAGGAAGGTACCTATTCTATCTAATTCGTTATCGCATCGACAATGGCCGCCACCGCGTCAGCAATACAATTTGTGAAGTTAACTTTTTTTATTTTATTTATTTCACAAAATCCACAAAACTAAAACAACAAAAACTATGGAGAACAATCATATAATATATAATGATGTTTGCACATAAAAATTGAAAAATTATAATAATTAGCTCTGCAAAGGAAATCTACCCCCGACCCCCGGTGAAACGGTGTTAACACGAATGGCGAAATTTTGTTTAGTTATTTACTTCGTATTTTTTGTAAATATAGGTGATCCAGTTACCTACTCTCAAATATAGCGACCAAAATGTAGGTTAACAATAACCCGATACCTAACATTTCAGTAAGCAGCCAACATAGAGTTCGTATTACGTACCAGAGATACGCTCTCGCCGACGATACGCATTGACGCTGCATAACACACATCAAACGTTTTTGAACTAAATAGTTTCTACTTTAAATGAGCCAATCAGAACTAGCTAATCGCCTCCCGCACGTTTGTTTTGGCAATTTTTTTGTTTTTATAATGAGGGCCTATTGGCTATCGCCCACCCACTTAGATTGATGTCCACTTCAACTGCGTTTGTTATTCTATTAAAATTAATGAAGAGGTTTACGGTTTAAGCAAGTAGGTAATATGTACCTACGCATGTTTGTCTATGGATTCTAGTGTTTTACATGTGGGTGGGCGATAGCCAATAGGCCCTCAGAATATTTATCGCGAAAGCGGGGTCTATTTTGGTTATCTTATCTATGGCAACCAAATACGTTCAATAATTGGGAATACGTCGCCGATCAAACGAACTGGCGGCCTGGATTCGAAGAACATCTTTGATAAACCCTTTATGCTGAGCTTCAAACGGCAGTGAGTGAGCAATGTTGCTTATTGCTCACATTCGTGTCTAATTGACTTACACACGGCTGCTGAGTCTACAGGCCTTTCTTATTTACCTTGAAGTCTCGTGAAATATATCGATACTTACATTAATTTTATCTATAAATAAGTATCCACTTACCTGTTTTTTTTTATATCCATGGGCTTACATTTAAATATCGAGATGAATCCCTCTCTGGCTTCACTGAACATCATTCTGGAATACGGTCGTAATGATTGCTTGGCTAAATAGAGGGGCAATAGACAAAGTTTTCCTTGAAATAATTTTTTTCACAATTTGACGACTCCGCCCACTTTTCCTATTGGCTACGCTGGTTTTAGTGATGGGCAACGAAAAAGTTTCAATTTAAAACTCGATTATGCCAAGTAATCGATTACAAAGCGATAATATAATATTTTTGACTAAGAGGCAGAACATACGCACGGTTGCAAATCTGATCTTTTGTTTTAAATGGTGTTAATGTCGGAAATCATAAAGGAAGATTTTTGCTTTCCAAAGACATTGTTAGTTCCGATTTCATCTTATAGCAAAAATAGCGTTTTAGTTTTAAACAAGTCAAATATAAAATAATAGCTTATGCTCGCGGCTTTGCCCGCATGGCAAAATCCTTTCTTAGTGGAGGTCTACGTCATCGTACGTATTCCAAATTTCAACCCAATCCGTCCATCGGTTTAGGCTGTGCGTTGATAGATCAGTCAGTCAATAAGTCAGTCACTCTTTCCATATATAAATTTAGATTCTTAAAGACATCCGATTTATACACATGCATGCATAAATTTTACTTGCAAGATAACTTGCAAGATTGACTTGATTTGACTTGCTTATAGACAACAGGACAGGCGAATGTAAAAAAAAGCTTGTGAATAAAATTCAACAAAAATTGCCCCCTACGCAACGCTTTCAAAATTACCTATTTTGTGCATGGTGGCCATCTTTGATTTTAAATTTATCATAATAATATATACTACATACTACTACTAGTCAAGCCCTTTCAACTTTCATTTGATGCCCACATTGACGGGATTATGGAGAAAATAATTAATCAGCTATTTTTAGCGGCGGCCATCTTGGATTTTAAATGTAATGCATATATTTTACTAGTCAAGTCCTTTCATTTCATACCCTTACATTTGACGAGGTTGTGAAGAAAAAAAATAATCCGCCAAATTATAGCGGCGGCCATTTTAGATCGATTTCCACCAAACACGGCTAAGAAAACTCTCGACTACCTTTCGACTCTACTTTCAAACAAAAAAACAAGATCAAAATCCGTTCATCTGTACGGGACCCAGAAATAAGACAAAGTACATGAGCAACGATGCCACAGACAGACAGACAAACACGTCAAACTTATAACACCCCGTCGTTTTTGCTTCGGGGTTAAAAAGAGGTCAGGTTTTTATGTTTTAGTTTTTGGTGAATAACTTTTAAAAAGAGTTTTCATTTCTTGTTCGGAACTTATTTTAGTCTATAACAAAAAATGACGTTTTCATGATGTGGATGGTATATTCTCATCAGCTCATAAAAAAGAAAATATTAAATTTGTAGGTATCTCGATCGAAAACAGGGGAATGGCATCGGAGCATTTTTATATTTTAGCAAATTTTATAGTTGTATATCAATAAAATGACGGTAACTTTACGCAACTTCACGTGTCATATTTTTTTGATACATCCTAAAATATCCGTGTACTTTTTATTTATGTTAAAATTTCGTTGAAATCAAATTTTTAGGGTAGTTCCCGCGTGCCCCACTATCCGCCCCACTGGTGGGGCAGGTGAAACTGTCAAATAATTTTTGTGTCTCACGCACCCCACTGATCGCGTTTTGGTGGGGCGGGTTCTTCCAAGACACCATCAGCCTAAGACTACGAGAACTTTCCGAGATATTGATATTTTAATTTTGATAGCTGTCATTTGAAATGAAGATTTTCTCAAGACCCTTCATTTCTTCCATCACTTTCACATATTTGCAAGGTAGATAACAAGAAAAAGGTACCAGGAGATCATAATTGAAATGAAGTCTTACATACGAGTATTCGTTGACTTGTACTGCTTTGCCTGTACCTGCTTCTATTAATGAAAAAAACACATGTTATCCCATTCATATAAATTGCACCAAGGTACATAAAAGTTCGAATTAATCAGGAAAGTGCGACTAAAATCACCGCAATACGAGATTTTAATAATTTATTATCAGATGGGATGATTTTCTTATGTGTTGTTTGTCTACTAAATAGTACATAGTTCCTTATAATTTCTGATCTCCTAGTTCTTCGCAAAATATTTGCATTAATAACACCATTCATCATTTAGTCGTGCCCAATAAATTATATTTTTGCATGAGTTACAGCGCTCTGATGGGGCGCGAAGTGTACTTTTTTAATATTATCACCCGCCACACTAAAACGCAATCAGTGGGGCGCGTGAGAAGCAAAAAATATTTGACAGTTCCACCTGCCCCACTAGTGGGACGAATAGTGGGGAACACGGGAACTACCCAATTTTTACAACACAAGTGAATTAAATTAAAAAAAGACCCCCAACGCATTCAAAATATGTAATTTTGTGGTTGCAACCATCTTTTAGTTTTTTAGATGTTAGTTTATTAAAATCTGTTTATTATAGTTTGTAGTTTTCTACTAATCAAACTTTTTAGTTTAATTCCCATGTTGAGGGAGTTGTGGAAAAAAATGTAATCACCTTTTCATGGCGGCTAAGAACACTCTAGACTATTTCTACCTAAAAAAAAAAAAAATCTCAAAAAATAAAATCCGTAATACAGAGACAGACACGTCATACTTATTACACCCCGTATTTTTCCGTGGGGGGTTAAAAAATAAATTGTGACGATACTGCCACGATAAAATTTTATGAGAATAACCCACTATAAAAAATCATCTGCTCTAGTTGTCAACTTATAAATGACATGGACTTCAAGGCGACTGTCCATTATACCGTATCATACAATAATAATAATTGTCTTAGGAACATGCCAAACCGAAAAATAACATCAGGCCCTTTTTACACTAAACGATTCGTGAGTATTCACCTTTGTAAATAAACGGCATAAACTCACTTGTATTTACTTCGGCTTCGTGCCGACTGCAGCTACTCCTTAAAAGTAGTCCTTGAAAGTAGATCCTCGTACAGGATTGAACCGGTCGGCACAAAGCCGAAATAAATACAAGTGAGTTTATGCCGTTTGTTTTACCTTATTTTCATTTATTTATTGCTCATAGCTTAAAATTAGGTTTTGGTAGATAACCGCATTATATATTATATATGTACCACGGCAGTGTTGTATGTATTAAAAAGTAAGAGAACATCGTTGCGAGCCTTGCACGGAGCGTTAACAATAAATATCGCTGAGAATATGTTGCTGATACTGACAGGTCTATCCATGGCATGCGATGTTGCCAAACAACTGCGTGTGGGGACTGGGGACCAGAATGCAGTGAGTGTACGGGTTTATAGCCACGAATGATGACCGATAAAAAGATAATAATATCAACTTATTTTCATTATTAATAAAGAAAACTCATCTAAGTTCATCTGTTGCCAATTCAACGAAAAAGGTTAACACGTAAAGATGCTTGAACATGTAAGCAACATATTATATTGATAGGCATGCAAAAATGAAATTGGTACTGCATTCTCGTGATTAGATTCTGTTTTGAACACGGGCAAAATACGAGAGAAAGAAGAAATGCAAACGGGCATATGGTACGGTATAGTGGGCAAACCCCTTAAAACTCATTTCTTGCAATGTTATTTTGGAATATTTTCTAATGAACATATAGGTACATTACACATTAGCTATTTTTAACATATTTACAGCTGAACTAATCAAATTTGGTATAATAGGTAGCTTAGGCTCTATAAGTCTCTCTAGGCTCTTGACAATAGGTAACAGTAGGTACTTTTCAATGGGTAAAACTGGATAGGAATAAATGAATTTCCGTAGTAGTCGTACTGAACTATGAGTCGTCAACATGGGCCTACAGAACATATTATGCGCTAGTTGTACCTAAAGATAGCATGCAATTAGACCTGGCCGAAGATGTGGTATGCATTTGTCCTCCTAATCGATTATCATGCATCGATTCAATCGTCAAAATATTCACAACACTGGCTAAATACGAGTCAGAAGACAAGGATAGCTATTTGGAGAAAACGCTTTATTAGAAAGAGAGGCAATTTGCCTGACCAGTATAACTTGATCCCTCACTAGAACAAAAAATTATCGTAATTTTGAGGATTATTTTACATTTCTGGGGATATTAAAATCGATTTAATAAATTTAGATATTTTATATGCATACTTTATTATGTAATAAAACGGTAAACAGTTTTATAAAAAAATAAGAAGTCGTGATTTTTTTGTTAAAGAGAATATTCCGTGAGGCCCGCGTAGTTCCTTAAACTGGCCGCTACTAAACGGCGCGTCACGTGGCGCTACGAGTGGGGTAGCAAATACAACCAGTGTTGATATACAAAAAATCCGCCGATGCCCTCCCCCTGGCTACAAGTGACAAGGTTTGTGTGTGTCCAGAGCGTCTACCTATTGGCTATCGGCAAACGACATGTAAAACCATAGAGAAAATATGTAAAAACACTAGAATTCATAGACAAAATTGCGTGCATTACTTGCTTAAACCTCCTCATTGATATGAGTAAAATAACAAACGCAGCAATGTACATTGAAGTTGTCATCAATCGTAGTGGGTGAGAATTAGCCAATTTTACCCTCAGCGGTAACTAGCCACAGCCGAAACCTACCACTAGTTTAGTGAATAGCGAGTGGAAATTAAATATTGCAACGCTTTTTAAACAAACTACATATTTCTTCCTAATCAACAAATCACGTCTATTTACTCGTGGAAACATGGAATGGTAATGAATATAAATCCTGCTTGATTACGTGCATCTTGCACTGGTTTTAATTAAGTTAGCTGTCTTCGCTTTGCGAGTCTTCACGACTGTTTGAATATATTTCGTTTAAACCGTCTTTAAACAAGTGAAATTATAAAAAAAGCTTTTTAAAAACAAGCTTTAATTACTATTACTATCTAGCACAAAAGTACTCGTCAAGACGAATCGATGGGGTTGCATCGTTTAATAACGAAGTTCTTAAGGCCACCTACCTGCTCCATCATCAGATCAGCTCGATGTCATAATAATATTGCATTGTCATCCGATTTATGCCAAATTTCAGCTCAATCAGAAATCGGGAAGTGGATCAAATTAAACTTCCAAGATTTGATTACAGATAGACAGACAGCCAGACAACAGACAGGTGAAAGTAAATAAAAGCTTGTAAAAAGAGGGAGAAATTTTAACAACCGTCTTCAAAAGTGAGATTTTCTTGATACATTTTGATATATTGTACCTAGAGGTATAATTAGGTGAGTTAACTAGCTCGCGTTATACCGCGTGGCTAAATCGTTTCCGATCGGAGGTCTACGTCATAATAAAGTTTATAAAACGTAACTTTTAAAAACTTTATTATTTTTAAGTTTTGGTTTCAATTTCAAATCCGTTCAGCTGTTTAGACTGTGCGTTGATAGATCAATCAGTCAGTCAATGAGTTACTCTTTCCTTTTATTTATTTAGATAATTAGCATTATGGAATATGTTACATTTAGTTTTTAACCCCCGACGCAAAAACGACGGGGTGTTATAAGTTTGACGTGTCTGTCTGTCTGTGTGTGTGTGTGTGTGTGTATGTGTCTGTCTGTGGCATCGTAGCTCCCAAACGGATGAACGGATTTTGATTTAGTTTTTTTTGTTTGAAAGTAGAGTTAATCGAGAGTGTTCTTAGCCATGTTTGGTGGAAATCGATCCAAGATGGCCGCCGCTACAAAATGGCGGATTACTTTTTTCTTTCACGACCCCATCGATATGGGTATCAAATAAAAGGGCTTAACGAGTAGAATACAGCCCACTATATAAAATTTAAAATCCAAGATGGCCGCCATCAAAAAATTTTGAATTACGTTGGGGGTTTTTTAAATTTTTAATTTAATTCACTTGTTACAATAGGTAGAGCAATAAACTCCTTATCCCCTGCAGTTAGCAGATAGATTTTTATAATAAATTATTTCCATTTTTATTTCATGGGTTTTTAACGGAATAAGCTTTAAATTAGAGTACCTATACTTATTTCATCCTCAATTTATTATCAGCCTATTTAGTAGGTTTTTGTAAAAGACTCCCGGAGTAGGTAATTCAAAAACTCGGAACTAATCCGGGAAATTATTAACGAGCAAAACTTTTGAATCCCAAATTCGGCCATTTTCCCTTCCATTTAAAAACTTAACAAACTCCCGTTTTATTTTTAAATCCACGTCATTTCAATTTTTAATGACGGGTAGAAAGTTCTGGAAACAAAGTTTAAATGTCTGGAGTAATCAAGAAATCCCTGTGGAAGGGTTATTATTGTGAAAATTAGCTGGAATAATTTATAGAACAGAGTTGTCACTGAATATGTATGATAAATAGATTAGCTTTATTGTACCTACCTTACGAGACTGGTGGCTAGAGCTCTGCCGATTCCAAGTCCTCCATCACAAAGACGATGTGGGAGTACCGCTGAATTGTTTTAGTGCAGTCCGTGCAGTCTTCGTGTACATGAAGACGTCCACACACACGTCCACATGATCCTCCAGTACCCCCGAAAGGAGAATTACTACCGCTTAGCGCGTTTTTTCCAGCGTAAACAACAGAGGGCTTTCTTCTTCTTCTTGAGATACCATCTCCTATTGCCTATTTGAGAAAGTTGAGATAGCCGCAGAGAACAGGGATCTTGAGCTCATATTAACCATGTTCTGAGGTTTTTGGGCCATGACGTATGAAGTAGTAGTAAGTAGATAGGCCATCGTAAAGACGTACTCTTTACGCAGGCCTATCTAAACCTTTAAATAACCAGTGAGAGTTTCCTTTGCAACAATAAATAATTACATCTCTCGGAGAGACGTTGCGACTGCTTGTTTTAAATTAATGGCTACTTGTTACAATCTTAATTATTATACCGTGGTTTATGCAATTTTCATCGCTTTAGCAGAATAAAGGACAAAGAAAATCAACGCGTTTAAAATATTACTTAGATGCAAATTTATAGCCACCAGGCGCAAATAAAGTTGCGCTCAAATTTCAGCATTTTCTACGAGTATTTTGAAGAAGGAAAGATGCAACTATTTTCAACTCATGGTTCAACAGACCAGTGACCAGGATACATAAATCGGATAACAAAGCAATATTATTATGACATCGAGTTGATCTGATGATGGAGAAGGAAGGTGGCCATGGGAACTCCGTAATCAAACGACGCAACCCCATCGAGTTTGGGCTCATTTGATTCGTCTTGACGAGTACTTTGGTGCTGGATGGTAATAATAATAAAAGCTTGTTTTAAAAAAGTTTTTTAAAATTTCACTTGTTTTTAAATAAAAACACTTTGGAGAAAAGTATGGTCCTATAGCAGATGAGTATTTTCATAATGAGCAAAAATATTCGTTACTTTCAAAGTTCTCCAACAAAAAGAGTTCGAAACTTGGGAGAATCTTAATCATGTCTATACGTACATTACCTGGAAATTTTCTGGTAAAAAGTAATTTCTAATTTTAACTCGAGCCAATTAGGAAGCCCAGACAGTTCCGGACTCGATGAAAATTACAATTAATTCGCATAAAAACGAGTAGGTAGATATAATTTTTACGATGGCTTGAATCTCACATTTAGTAAGCGCTACATTCATGTTAATTTTATAAATCGTACCTAATTATTTTTATGTTAGTTTTACAGAAACATTATAAAACTAATCTCGACGTTTCGTTCAGTTACATGAACCGTGGTCACGAGCAGACAAATTAACGTGAGTTCAAATCGCGATAGTGTTAAGCGCTATAATATTGTCTGTCTATAAGTGACTTTTGGTAGAGGATTTACTGGTTAAATAAGTTTGTTTCAGGATATATTGTGATCATACTATGGCATTTACTTATAAAATATTATGTCCTTATCCGATACGGAAGGATATAAAACATCTCTTATTTCTGCGACTACAATGTCAGGTTTTAATCACACCCCGATAAAAGCTCAGCAAAAATGCAGTGTCGTGGACAAACTCACTTCTAACGTCTACGTGAACTCTAGTTCAACCACTTTCAAATTGCAGCTTTCCCAATCAACGTGAGAAACATTTTGTTAGACCGTGAGGTGCAATTTTAAAATGGTTCTTTGCTAAGGCTTGACAGCGCTATTCATTTCATACTTCTCTGTACCGAAGCGAAGGCAGTCTAAATTGGAATGTTTTGAATTGCTGAAATCCGGTCGCAGGTGCGCTCAAAGGAATTTAATAATCCATTTCCGATGGTACAAGGTGTTACGTTTACGGGTAGGGCCACAGAATCTATAACGATAAGGAATAGTCACATCGAGCGTCCATAAACACCATTGGTAAATGTGTACTTTCCGCTATACTATTAATTTAAGTTAAAATTCAGCACAACGCTAGGACTAACTTAACCCATTAATTCCCAAGGGTAAAAATAAACGCATATTTATAGGTTTTCTTGTTAATTATGTTTTTAAATACATTCAAAAAGAGAAAATTGTAGTAAAAAAAATAATTAATTAATTAGTATACATTCTACAACATGTTGCGTCGGCGTAACGTTGGGACTAGTGGTCTTCTATTTTACGAGCAAGTTGAACAACGCTTAAGTATTAGCCTAAGTGAAATATTTTCAAAAAATCAGCATTAAGTGTGTATTTGACCTTTTCTATACATATATAAATTGTACTTCTACACTGTTGACATCTCTTTGGTGTTTATTTTCATGCTTTTTTTTATGAAATTACCAATATTATTGAAGCGAATACAAGGTAACGGGTTTTTGATGGTCTTCCTTGATTTGTATCTGAATTACCAAAAATGTGAATTATCTGCAAGTTAGTTCTTTGATTTTCCTTAAATTTATAGAGTTTCGTAAGATTTGATACATTTATGTCTTCATCTTTTGACAAGTATAATATAGCACCAGGCAAAGAATGATATCCAAATAAAAGTAGTATATACCAAATATCTTTGAATTCCAATACCGTGACAGTAGCAACATTTTGGAAAAGATTTAGAAAAATGACGGTGAAAAGACGGTTATGGTTACGAATATATTTTTTAAAGAAAAACCTATAGTTTATTTCCAAACTTCATCACAAAAAAATACTTTAAAATGTGTTTTTCTACCTAAACATTATTTAGTAATTAGTATCATTGCTGCTTCATCACCTGAAGGAAAAGGTTTACGAGTTGGATGTTCATTTTCCAGTATGAAACATAATATTATTTTGGTGACTTCTTCGGCAGTCTTGGCTTTTTCACAATTAGTGTACATTTCAAGCATTTCAGCGCTATCAGTTATTAATTTTATTACATAGCGCATTATCATCAATGTCTTCCTCGTCTGTAAAATTATCAACAGCCGGTGTAATAGTACATCTTTACCTCTTATAGTGTAGGTCAACTCAGTTTCTTGAGAAGACAATGGTCGCCTACCAAGCAATTATGTTACAACTTTTTACTTTGTATTTACTGCGCTCTTTGTACGCTCACTTATTACTATCTATTGTTTTTTTTATAAGAATTACAATAGGACCCGGTCAGCTTGACGTTTTAAAATAAAGTGACCCATAAAACAAAAGTGTTTGTTCTTATTGAATACCGAGGACCTATTGTTTACAATAAATTTTTAACATCAATGGCAAGCAGTATAACAATAAAAACTGATCCCTGTTTGTCCCAAAGTGACGCACGTGCAACGCTCTCTGTAAGTCTAAAATAAACAAAACGTGGGAGTATTTTTATCTTCAAAAAGGGTTTTTATCGTAAAAAATATATTGTTCAACCTTTATACAGTGTAAAAAGTATAGCTTTATTCAAAAAAATATTTTTTATGATTTGTTGAATCTGTCGATGTTGGGATGAATCAAGTAGCAGTGATTGAAAAATAAAAATAAAATGTATTTGGTTTTAAACCACCATTTAAAAAAATAATAATCCATCTCTTAGTTCTTCTTTTTGAGATTGGTTTACATATCATAGATTTATTTACTTATTTTAACACAAAAAAAAAATCAAATCTGTACGGTAACACTCGCGCAACGTTGGGAATAGATGGGTTAATGCTAAAGTAGCATTTTCTACCAGTTGGCTTAGAAAAGGAGAAAAGTACTGGACAATGGGAGAAGTGCAGACAATGTTAGTAAATAAAGCAAAATTCTCTGCCGTGGCTAATTCCACTCACCCCTGACTATCCAGCTTAAACCGCTCACCGGATTGAGTTGAAATTTAGCAATGAGATGGATGTTGCGCCATACATATCCGCTAAGTAAGGATTTTTCAATACGGGCAAAACCGCGTGCATAAGTTAGTTTCATATATTTTTGTCAAAAATGACAATAAATTAGATATGTTTTACATATGCTTTTAAAATGTATTTGTAGAAAGGCAGATCTAATTCCACCAAGTAGGTAATCTGTGAGTAGGGCAGTCAAGCTGAACCTTTTGAATTGCTTTACAAATTAATTGAGAAAGATACATATCATAATTATATTTTACTAGCTGCGCCCAGCAGTTTTAGCCGCTTTTCTATAGCCTATGTGTTATTCTAGGGTCTTAGCTATCTGTATATCAAATTTCAGCTCAATCGGCCCACCCGTTTAGGCGTGAAAGAGTAACAAACACACATCCAGACATCCTGACATCCAGACATCCATTTTACAAACATTCACGTTTATTATATTAGTAAGATAATGAAAATGTTTCCAAAGTCCTTTTCACTTACACGAGTACAATAGATTTACACAAATAGCCTTTCCTCAACATAAATTCCTAAGATATAATATATTTCGAATAACCAGATCTATTACAAATGGCTTTCAAGGATCTCTAAAAATAGAACATGAAAGCAGCCAAATATACTGTAACATTGGTTAGTTATTCCTGTATTGTAAATATAGGTACAGGGTGACTGTGAAAACGAGCTGAGGAAGTGGTTCAATAATATAATAGGGATGTTCACTAAAAAAATGTAGATTATTGAAAAATATTGGACACGTATTTTTTAATTTATAAACCTGATAAAAAACGTGGGAGATACAACGCACTAAAGTTGCTTTATCGTGACGTCACACCACTAAATCTAGTACCTACATCTTTATATAGTGACGTCACGCGCCCCAACACAGAATCTATATAAGCGTTATATCTCAGCCATTTATTATTTTATTTGCAAGAAAAAAAATACGTTTGGAATATTTTTTTACTCTTAAAATTACGGACTAATTGTATTCTAAAAATGTTGACCTTGTCAACATCCCTATTGTCTACTTAAATTAGTTGTTATAGTAAATTTTTATATAGGTTGACTGAAAACAGGGTTGTTATAGTAATTTTTGATAACATTCAGACCATAGCATAGGCGCTATTGGCTAACTCGAAAAGTTCACTGCAATTAAAATCCAAAACTACATTTGGCAACCGGGATTATATTATAATCTATTAATTTTGTATACTTCTTGTAACATAATATAATAACTACTGACTAGATTTTTTGATTAACTATTTGTAAAAACGGAAATAAACACGTAATGTATACGAGAAAGACTGCCTTATTGACAAACATTTAATGATACCTACTCAAACTCAATAAACTACAACACACAAAAGAACTATAAATTCCGGTTCACAAGATGTTTGAAACAATGTATATTTTGGAAAAATAAAAGATTTTTGATTTGATTTTGATATGATTTAAATTCTAAATAAGTATGTAGTAATAAAATATAGTTAAATTATAAGTGTTGTGATCTAAATGTTGATAATAACTTTTTCTTATATGATTTTTACATTGATGTAGGGTATTTGTATATGGAACTCTGTGGATTTTTATCTAAAGCAGTGTTGTTATTAAAAAAAACCAATCGCAGTGTGAAAATGAACACTCAAAAGATGTTTATACACCCACGCTCACCCTTTCACACGGTAGGGACCGCACGTTGCCCGCAACAGATGGAATTTGCTAGTGTGAATGTGGCTTTAGAGGGTGGTTTTGTTTTCAAATTGTCACTCAAATAATATAGGTGTACACCTACCTCTTAAATTGGTTTATTCCTATTAGGAATTTCCTAACCAAAAAAAGCAAAGTGAGTTAACTTAAAAATCGAATAGTTTTATGCACACTATCGAATTCCCGATCATTGTATCGAAACAGATTTTAAAACATGTTTGCTAAAATAGTGAGTAATGATCTACATTCTATTTTATTATCATTACATATTATGTTGAATATATAATAAATATTTATTATCATACTCAAACATCCACATTAACAAATCTATAATTATTGGTACTTATGATCCATGAATTATGGGCTTTACCTAATGGGCAGACAAATTACGTTCGTCTTGTCTTTGCGCTCATAAAAAAGTGTAAATGTCCAAGAACAGCTGACTGCATGGCCCCCGTCCTCCTAGGGTCATTAAGGTTGTCGCAAAAACACATTAACTGGCGAATTTAAGTGTTTTTCAACAGTCCTAATTACTACACAAATACCAACCAGATTAAGTCGTATTTCGCTTGACCGCGTTTTTATAACTTTTTGTTTGAGTTAGGTACTTTTACGGTCCGAGGTTACAGGGTTGGCTAATGCGAACTTTTGGGTTAATGATTCAACCTAGACACAATTATCTTTTGCTAAAAGTTGGTGCATATATTTCAATATGCGAAAACTTGTAAATGGTGACTAGAAATTTACATATTTTACCCACAAAGATACTTACACTGTAATGTTTTCCGAATAAAATAAAATAAAAATAAATATTCAGCTAAGTATTTTTAGCGACTGTTAAATATTTTCTATTAACTTAAAAAGGAGGTTTGTTAAAGGGTTATTGGTTCAGTACATACTACATTACCTTGATGAGGTATTTTACATCAATATTAACTAAATTACCAATAGCCAATAGCCCTGTATAACACCTTAAATTTCGATTATAATTTTAAAGTATTTAAACAGACGCGATGTATTGTACCCTCCCAACGACTTTTCAACTCATCGCATAAAATATATTTTAAAGGAAAGGTGATGCCCACATTGGCTGACATCGACCGAAGTTGTATGTCGTATTGCTACGCTCTCACGCACTTGATACAGAATTGGCCTTCTGTCCGTCGAACAATAAATAAAGTGTTAACAACGCAACGTTCAAATTAGCAAAACTAGTCTAATTGCAATTACCAACCTCTGCACCTGGCCTCTGGAACTTAGTCAAAGGTATCTGTATTGAAATAGCGCACAAACTGGCTATACCCGCTTCGAGTAGTATTTAGTTGTTCATTAGCCCGAAACTTGGACGGTCTGAGTTACCACCTGTAGGGTTGTACCTAGTTTTAATATTTTTTTTATCTAAATATATAAAAGGAAAGAGTGACTGATTGACTGATCTATCAACGCACTGCCAAAACCCTTCAACGGATTGGGGTGAAATTTGGAATACAGATAGGTTTTATGGCGTAGACCTCCGTTAAGAAAGGATTTTGGACGCGAGCGATGGTAAGCTAGTTCATTAAATAGGTAAGCCTTTGACCACGATCTTGGCGACGATGCGGCCGTAGCTGGTAGCAGCGGCCCTGGATTTACACTAGGGGCATTCGGGGCGAGTGCCCAGGGCGGCAAATTTTCAGGGGGCGGCAAATTAAGTGAAGATGGGTGGCAAATTTCGAAACGAGAAATGCGAGCTAATCGCGCACCTTAAATATACAAGAATAAATATTGCACAAAAAAGTCTAATTTCGGCGGAGGGGGCGGCATTATGGCTAAATCCGGGCCTGGGTAGCAGACTAAATAACTAGTAAGATAGCCATCTTACACTGGTGACAGTAGGATCTAAGATAGGGACTAAGATGAGGACTGGTCGCATTTGGAACACTTTGCCGTCTTCCGTGTTTCCCGAGCGGTACAACTTGGCTATCTTCAAGGCACGAGTGAATAGGTCCCTTTCTAGGCATCTTACGTGATCCATCGTCGACCGCATTTTCACTTTCCATCATTTCCATTCCAGGTGGGATGTGGTCAAACGTAGGCCTATTTAGTATAAACAAGTGAAATTTTAAAAAAACTTTTTAAAAACAAGCTTTTATTATTAATACCATCTTGCACCATAAAGTACTCGTCAAGACGAAACAAATGAGCCCAAACTTGATGGTGTTGCGTCGTTTAATTACAGAGTTCCTATGGTCACCCTCCAACTCCATCATTAGATCAGCTCGATGTCATAAAAATATTGCATTGTCATCCGATTTATACAGGCATGCATAATTTCAGCCTAATAGGACACCGGGAAGTGGGTCAAATTAAACTTGCAAGATTTGAAGACAGACAGACAACAGACAAGTGAAAGTAAATAAAAGCTTGTAAAAAAAGATCCTTGGGTGGCAATCATTATAAAGGTCACAGCTCATTAGACCTACCCGGCACCCACTCCGCACCGCCTCACCTCATGCGGTTAGTATTCTTTTTATGGTCTTGTATGGGCATGCGCTCACTACATCAACTCCGTAGCGTTACCGGATCGCCTCTGTGACTGTGATGAGCTGTGTCCCCAAACCGGCGAAAACATAATGTTATTAGAGATATACAACCGTAAAGTATTTTTTTAACTCTGTCAAATATTAAACACTATTATGTTGTGCGAAAAATTTGAGAAAGGCCTATTACCCATTATCTTTACCGCTCTATATCTATAACATCTATAAACTGCGAGTTTTACGCGTAGAAAAGTCTTAGTATTAAACCTTATTTTATTTATAGTTTTTTGTCATGATATTATCTGTCTGTTTTACCTCTATATTATTTTAAAATATTATAGTTATCACAGATGGCAGCCCTAAAGCGAGAGCAAACTATTCAATAACCATGGCGATGCACTGTGATTGGACAAGTTTAAACTATTGTAAGGTACGGGTCGGAACTACCCGCATCGAGCCAAGGTTGGAAGCAACTATTTACCCGGTCTTAATTATATGGCGCTAGTATAGCTAGCTATATTGTTTTACCAACGATACTGTGTAGCGGAAAATTAGTTCCAATTTTCGCCGCATTCATTATGATCGTTGTCTTTGCAACTATTAACAGCTATGAATCTAGGGTTAAATGAACGCTAGGTCAAACTGAATTAACACCTATTGGAGAATTGAACTTTGTATGGATAGTTCCGTAGAGGTTTAATGAGAAACTTTGGATGTTTGTCACTTCTCTATGAGAAGTTACAATATACATAGATTATATTATGGTCTCGTACCATTTACACAGACTAACACAATAGCCCTAAGATTATCACTTGTGTATTCACCGTCGGATGTCCTAAAATAAATACTAGTACAAATATGTTTGTGTGGTGTGGGTGTTATCGGCATTAGGCCTACCCCACATTAGGCGACAGCGACTCTCGAGCCGGTAACGAAAGTCCCTGTCGGCTAATGTGAGCTCGGCCTTAGGTTTTGCAGCGTGGAAAGCAAAATATAGATGACTTTGGCTACTCTTAGTACCCTAAGAGCATTATTAGGTGATCATGTGCGCGTGGGTTGACACATGTATCATGTATAATTCATAAATCTTGGCCACCTATTGCGCACACTATACGTTAGTGGGTAGTCATGAAATAAATAGGCTGACCTCTTGATGACCTCTGAATCGACAATGTCGTCGGTAACACGTTCAAGAGCCGCGCACGCCAAATGCGGATCAGCCTTATTTTAGCACGGTGTGTGGGTAATGCGCTAAGGTTCTTTGTATTACCTAGTGGCGATGTGATTGTAGCATCAGTTCACTATTAGGGTCATAGCTCATTAGAGCCACCCAGCACCCACTCCGCATCGCCTTGCGGTTAGTATTCTTTATATGAACTTGTATGGGTATGCGCTCACTACATCAACCCCGTAGCGTCGCCGAATCGCCTCATTCGCAAGGCGAGGCGGTGCGGAGTGGGTGCCGGGTGGATCTGATAAGCTATACCTACCTGTGGTCGGCTAGAAAGCTAATAAATTATAATGAAGTAAAATAGAAACTCGCAAAGCTTGTATATTTGATAAGTATCTACATTTTATTTATTTTAAAATACAACCCGCGGTTGTATTTTAGAGATCACCACAGAATTGATGTCAAAATAAAAACGGCCCTATAAAAGGATGACGAGACAATCTGCCCCTCTTATAGCCAAGAGCCAAACATAGGGCAAACTTGTGTCTAACCCTAATAAAATTTACCGGGATGAGTCGTCCTGGAAAAACGAACGAAGTGACTACTGCCATCTTAACATGTTTTTTAAGCACTAGCTAATAAGAGTTTTGCGCTTGGCTAGAGGGGCTGAACTTATAAAAGCTCGGTTGAGCTGAGGTAGTGTAAAACTGACATTTAGAGAGATTTCTGAGAGATATTTGCCCAGTAGTGGGACAGTATAGACTACGATAATAAGAGGACCACAAATAATATATATGGGTTCGAGGTTAGTTATTGGTGGAGAAGTCGTATTAATAAAGAAAAATATCCCCTATACAATTTCGGATTGTAAGAGCGCTTACGCACTGCATCCGATTCCAATTCGTCAAAGACGGTCTGGCAGTCAACCTAGGGATGATCGATATTCATCGATGTTGAAGAAACATCAATGTTTAGTTTGAAAACATCATGCACCTATTTACATGGATGTTATGACTTCGATAACATCGAAACGTCAGTAACGTACTCGATGACCTTTTTGGTTTGGACATCGTATTTGAACATCGATACTTTTGGATCGACGTTAACCGATGTTATCTTATCTTTTCACGGGGGCTGGCAAATAAACCACCAACACCCATTGGGATCTATTGTGTTTAACCAATGTTAAAACATCGATGTTTTTCTAATATCGATCATTCCTACATCGGACTGAAGCTGGCACATCACTTCTATTTAGAGTATCATACCTGTAAAGAAAAAAAAACAAAAACCTTTTGAGATCACTCGTGCGTCCGTCTGTCAGTCAAGACCCTTTTACTCGGAAACGTGTAGTGCGAAAGCGCTTTCCCTTACTTTTCTGTACCCTCGTTTTATTGCAAATAATGGAAACCAAACTATTATATTTTAACAAAACGTAAAATCCCAATTTCCAAAACTGCCTTGTAAAGGTTACATTATGGTTTAATCTATATGATTAAATATATTCAAAAATTTGGTTTGGTCAAAGGGGTCACATGTAGCCGTTAAGATATATTCTAAGGATTTATCGAAAAAGGCATTCTTCTTAATCTTCTAGAAAATAGTTTATGCGAGAGGGACCAAAATTCAGTGTCGCATTTTACCAACTTTATTTATAAAGACAAATAATATAACATTTTAATTGTCAAGCTTTATTATTATAGCAGAAAGCAGCCTAATATTACTGTCAATCTATATAACAAGATACTTGCGAGTTTCTATTTCACTAACTTACGCTAATTCTTGACTGTTTTAAAATTTTAACATCTATATACATCATCAAAATACATAACATAAAGAAAATTCAAATGAAATAAAAATTACTTAATTCCTATGAGTGCTAACTTCTTTCTTACTTTCTTAACTTTAGTACAATTTTAGAATTGCCTAATAAGATTTTCGTGCATGAGAATCTTCTAAGCCGGTAAAAATCTATAGGTCAAAAATTTATAGAAATACACTACTGTCGCATGGTGCAGTGTCGGTCCGAATCATATCGGTTTCATACATTAAGTATATGGCTATCACAGACTAAACTAGACCCCGCTTGTGACTTTCTGTATGAAAACAAAATCGCCAAAACATTGCGGCGCGCGGGGGTTGGCTAGTTTGGATTGGCTTGTTCAAAGTGCTCTTTGGTTCAAAGACATTTGCGTGTTATGCAGCGTCAATGCGTATCGTCGGCGAGAACACACCTAAGGCAATGCGCACTCTTATGGTTGAGTCCTCTATGACAGCTATGAATATATTAGTACAACTACTTGTATGAAACGAATATGATTCTAACACAGCACAATACAGTAATGTACCTCTAACTTAAGATATACAAACTCTCAACACAAAATTAAGTTTAAAGAAGTTCACAAAGAAAACATTACTAATTTACTAACTATAATATTTTCCTTAACAAAAACAGTCAAGAGAGGACCACTAGAGACTAGAAGAAAAAGATATCAAAGAGTTTCAATTCATGTATGTAATCATACTTAGAATCACACTCATTCAGTTCATAATATTCATTTTATATAACTTTTTACATCTGTATTGGGCTGTACGATTGTCTCACAAAATATTTCTATCTAAATTATACAGGGTTATATTGGTATAAGTTTTTATACGATTTTTAATACTATCGCGAGTATTCTCCATAACAAAAACAACAAAAACTGCACAACGTCGAGAATATCTCGACCACGGTTTCGGACAATTACAATGTCCTTCATCAGTACACGCCTGCAGAACCCGACGCTCACAGAGTGATCATAATTGTCCGAAACCGTGGTCGAGATATTCTCGACAATATTTGATGTGAGTTATGCCGTTTTTGTTGTTTAAGATAAGTTTTTCTATTTTTGAATGTTTTGAAGTTAGCCATATGACGGTTCGTGGTAGTTTATTTAATTAACTATGGCACAGTTAAATGATTAACTTCAGATCATTCAGGACGATTTGCGTGACTTATTATGCCTAACACTCATTAAGTTAAATCATAATAAGCAGCTCCGTTGCATTAACGTAAGATGAATTAAACCCGTTTACTTCGAGGAATATTTCATCGAAGACATTAATACAAACAACATTTACTTTGTTCTACGACTTTCGAAAATGCGGTAAAGTATAAAACTCCATACAAAAGTTCAACATGGAAAACAAAACACAAAATGTATGACCAAATGTATGAACTCTTTAATACAAAATGTATGGAAGAGTTATTTTACCGAATTTCGAGAATGTAGATTACAAGTTGTGTTGGTGTAGTTGTAATATAGTCAATAAGAGCTAGTGCATTAGATATCTATAACTCTGTATACAGAAAAAATTAAATAGTTATTTTACGTGACAATGGTACGACCCTTTCTCAAAATTTGCCGTTTTAATAAATCCATTATCTAACACTGATATGTAAAATTTGCCACTAACCTGAAAATCTATTAAATATAAATAGGCACTTGGTATTTTCTAGTACAAAATTCCCTCCACAATCTACCCAAAGCTATTGGCTAATTAAAATTGGCCTACTCATTTAACTTTTTAGTAAAGAAGATGATGGCAACCGCCATCAGGCGGGCCGTCTGCTTATAGTAGGGAAGCCGAAGAGGGGATCATTCCAGTTACTCAAGCGCGACAGAAAATCATATGGGGAAAGCTAGGTCCCTAAAATGTACTCCTACGAAACTAATCTGCCCGTCCACCCTCAGCGAACTTCCCCATTTGAATGAATGAATGAATGAAATCGTTTATTCGTGTACAAACATCTTAGAAACATGTAGAAGACAACAATGTAAAAAAAAACACTATGGGAGAAATAAAAACAGTAGGTACGAAAACAAGACATTTGTCCACGAAACGGTCGCAGCTCAGCATGTTGCCGACTATCAAGACTATATAATATATCAAGAGTTCATATATGGTAGGAATACATACAGGCCCGGATTTAGCAAAATGGCGCCCTGGGCAGTGAGAAAATGCCGCCCCCTCCACCGCGGCGAGTTAAATTAGAATTTTTTTTTTTTTTTTTTTTTTTTTTATGTGATGAAGTAGAAGACGAGCAAGACGCTCTCCTGATGTTAAGAGATAACGGCTGCCCATAATCAGTACAGTGTTACCTAGGATTTCACAATTATGTGAAATTAAATTACATTAGAAATTTACCGCCCCCAGTTAAGTTAATTTTTCGGGGCGAGTGCCCTGGGCACTCGCCCCGAATGCCCCTAGTGTAAATCCAGGGCTGGATACATATCAAGGTGCAAGCTTTCTCCCCATATAATTTACTGACGCGCTCGAGTGACTGCAACAATCCCTTACAATAATAATTATGAGTCACGCTTTGTGAAACCCTTTAAAATGTAATTCTCGACTATTATACACTTTATTGCAATATTTTCGATACTTTAAGGCGCTTTGCTGTATGTAAGTGTAATCCACCTTAGGAAATATTAAAACGGCAAACTTAGACAACCATAATATTATAAAATCTCTCTACATACATACATAATATTGCAAATGTGAGCTGTCTTCAACTTAAAATTAGATTAGAAAGGAACAAAATACGTTTTGTACATAACATTATTGAGTAAAAGATTATGGTGCGTTCACACGAGGCTGTTTAACGCAATAACGCAACGTGTAAAAGGACCATTAAGGAGTTCTCACAAATCTACACAAAATCGTTTTTAGCTGGTCAGAAAATTTTTTACGCAGACCGATTTAATATCTTACTAATATTATAAACATAAAAGTTTGTGAGAATGGATGTCTGGATGTGTGTTTATGTTACTATTTCATGCCTAAACTGGTGGACCGATTGAGCTGAAATTTGGTATAGAGATAGATTAGACCCTGGAATAACACATAGGCTATACAACAGCAGGTAAAACCGCTGGGCGCAGCTAGTATTAAATAAAAGTTACTCCCTGCAGTTTTGTTGACCCGCTGAGTAGCATAGGCAACTTTAGAATGTACAGTCAACTACAAAGAGATGTATCCATGTTAGTTTTGAATGAAGATGAATGAAGGAACTTTTAGTATGCAAAAATTATTTACCCTTCGTGACATTTTCAGTATCCACCAAATCTTATACTATATTCGATTCATTTTAAATGCTATTATTATCTATCACCTAAGGAAAAGTAGTGGGATACATCATTGTTGCATATTAAACGAGTCGATGATAATATAAAGTTTGATTGCTACTAGAAATGTCACGAACCAAGGGTAGTTCATTGTGGCAAATGAAAATTTACTTCATTTTGTAAGCCTAACATGGATACATCTCTTTGTAGTTGACTGTACATAACGTAGACCCCTTATAATAACAATGTATTAGAGGCACTAAATTATAAAATTATCTTCTTTTCTTACCGCTCGGAGGGAAAGAGCGCTTATACAGTTGAACGCCCTCTCGCTTGCAAAGTTTTTCATAGTAAGATATACAAAACTAGCTGCGCCCAGCGGTTTTACCCCCTGTACTATAGTCTTTGTATTATTCCAAGGTCTAAGCTATCTTTAAACCAAATTTCAGCTCAATCGGTCCACCCGTTTAGGCGTGAAGAAGTAACAAACATACAAACTCACAAACTTTCGCATTTATAATATTAGTGCGTTTATCTCGGAAAAGGAGAATTATGCGATTCGGCTGCGACATATCTTTACAAACTTTCGCGATTTATATGAGTAAGATCTATATAGGACATATTGCTTATAGGTCCCCACATTTGCACGAAGTGAAACAAAACAGAAGTTTTTTTTTTCTAACCAGCTAAAACAAAATCGCTTTAATAAGTGAGGATTCCTTTACTTAAAGCTTAGGGACTGTTTTCACGATTGTTTATGTCGCGATAAAAATGTTCATGCGGACTACTAACCCTTCAAGAAAAACGTGGTTTTTAGATACAAAATATTAAAATTTTAAACTGAAACTTTTTGAGGTGTCCAGTTATTACGTTAAGTTATGTTAATTTCTCGTCAGATTTATAAAAAAGAACCTTCACAATTAAAAATGTGGAATAGTACTTAAGGGGCTGCTGAATTAATAAATTATGTTCACGACATACAAGGAAAATTTTAAAATCTTAAAAAATGTTAACCACAGACCAATTAAAAATAGCTTTTTTACAAAATTTTGCTCATAAAAATTATGTTGATTTATCCCCCTTAAGTGGTACTTCAACATTATTGTGACATCTTGTAAAACTTAATTTTGTATCATATTGATATAAATAAATTTTCATTTGGAAAAGCTCGTCACACACTTAACTTTGACATAAAATCGTCATCAAAATGGGTATAGTCTTCAATCTACTTTACAATCCGTAGACTTAGGAAAGAAAAGAAAAATATTTTCATATAAAATTACTAATCAGCCCTATTGGCTGGAATTTCAACGTAATTCCAAGTTCAGTTTGAGTGGAGATTACACCCCCTAGTATTCGTTTCGCCTCATTTAAACTAGTAGAGCTTGAAGTTTGTTAAACAGTAAGCGCTACCTTTTATAACCCGTTACATTAGAGCTAAATGTACGACGAGCTTTATAACCGACCACAAAAAAGAAATAACCCACAGACAAAATGTATATTAGACAAATTCACAAGTCACTACACAATCACCAGAATCTTGGCCGCGGGCCCCCAGCCCACCTCGGTGGCCGGGGTCCGTTCCGGTTCCAAAACTGCTGAAACCCAGGTCTAAACGTCCTTGGCGACCAGTTCCTCGGAAACCTTTGATTAACAAAATGCCTCGGATGGCTCTGCCAATCGTTCTCATACTCCTGAGGCGTATCCAAGCCCCTACTTCTCAAATCTTCTTCGTAATCATCCGTTTCTTCCGGTGAGTCTGAGTATGTGGTTAGTCTTTGTAAGCTCGGTGGCATGGAGTCGAATGGATTGGCCATCTGTGAGAGTACGGGTGCGGAGTGAGGTTCTTTCAGTTTCTCCTGAGTTTTCCCGTTGTCTCCTCCGACTAGGACTTTGTTGTTGTTGAAGCTCGCTCGACGAGGGTGCTCTGAGTTCTGCTGGTTGTACATGCCTTCTGAAAAGAATGATCATGTCACTAATTTAGAAAATCATACAAACTAGTAGTTCGCCTCGAACTGGGACCTCGCAGCCCAATTTCCGTGGTAAACCTTGGACTTTAGGCCTCGACTAAATTTTTTTGAAGTGAAAACTTCTTTAGCGGCGCTGAGCACTTTTTTGTATGGGTAAAAACTTTAAAACTCGCGTCAGGGTCACGTGATGCTGATCGAAAAAGCGTAAGATCGAGGGGAAGGGAGAGGAACTAGTATCTCCCACTCTTTCTACCGTGCCTGAGTGTGCTGCTCTGTTGATGGTGTAAAAGTCGTCGAAATTATGGATGGAAGTTGATTTTACTGAGAGATAAAATTTAATGTAATATATAAATAACGATATAATATTATAAATAACAACATATAAATTGTCATATTTGTGTACGATAGCGCAATAAATAAACATTGTATTCTACCTCATAAATGATAGTATTTTTATACTTATAATTAAACACAACGTTAATATTGAAGTTTTCACTTCTGCCGGCACTCCCGGAGTGCTACCTTTTTTTTTTTTTTTATGTAATGAAGTAGAAGACGAGCAAGACGCTCTCCTGATGTTAAGAGATAACGGCTGCCCATAATCAGTACAGTGTTACCTAGGATTTCACAATTATGTGAAATTCTAGGAGTACTGCACCAACGCTTCTTACTCAAGAGTCATGAGATGTTAAGACTCTTTAGCCCAGTAATTTCACTAACCTACGCCGAGATTTTTAGAATATAATCCATTTTAGAGTTTCGTTCCTCTAAAGGAAAAAACGAAACCCTAATAGGATCACTTGGTCAACCGTATGTCTGTCAAGACCCATTTATACTCTACATCCCGTAGAATTGTATATTTTTACCATACTACACAGGTCTATGGCCGCTTGGTACCCGTAAAATTAAACTTCTAAGTTAACGTAGAATATAATACACCCGTTTATCCTTCAAAAACGTACCTACATTTTTTTGACCCTCTGAATAAATCAACATTCATAAGGAACTTGCCGTTACCATATATTTATGAAATTTGGCAGACTATAAGTACGTATATTTTAAATTCGTGAAAACTTCTGAAAGCTATACATTTGAATTAATTCATTTAAAAATGGCTCTATTTAAATTACGTAAACATCGAAGTTAAGCAATATTATGTGCGTACGTGTTTGGATGGGCGCGTACGTAGTGATCTCAACATTTTGCTGACTTTTTTGGAGAGAGCCACCAGCGGCCCGCGATGCATTATGGTGTGCTCGTGGACCTTTATTGTTGAATGTGCCGGCACAAACAATTACTCTAAGTTTTAAAAAGTTATGCAGACAGACTACTCAAATAACCTTACTGCCAGCGAAAAAGCAGAGGCTCTCAACTCTAAGAGTTCGCTTTGCTCGGTCGATGATATAATATGTATATATTCATATAAATTATGTATTTAAATTATATTTTATAACAAAACGATTCAGCGAGTTTTTTTTTATTCTATCACCACTTCCACAGACATTGTTACCTGCTTATTATTGTTTATGGTCTCCACTTTCGTGTTTTGCCAGTGGCCGTAGCATGCCACACAGAATCCCGACCAAACTTTAAGAGTAGAACTGTCATCCCATACATTCACAAAACTACAATGTATGGCATGACAGTTCTACGCTTGACATTTCAGCGGGATCTCGTTTGGCATGCTACGGCCACTGTAAAATATTATTTTACTTGACAGCGAGTTATAGTCCGGTACATTGTGTTCGGGATAATTTATACAAAATTTTAGGCAATGTGACGTAGTTATGTCGTCATAATAATATTATATTATAATTATGCCTATACTACTTAATCCAACTTTGGTTGCTTGCCATTAGCGATGGGCATAAAATAACGCTATTAATAAGGTTTTTATTTTAAATAACTATTTTACTTTATTTTTATTTTACTTAAATTAAATAACATTATATTTTATCGATCGAGCGAAATGAGGTTTATTAAAAGATTAAAAAAACAGCACAAAACGTGTACTTACCTACATGTATGTGACACCTATCTCAATAGCAAACTTTAGGCGGCCGGACTATAATTGACGCAATTATTGGTATTACGCAATGTACTAAAAAATAATGTTATTGAAAATACATATTATATTGCTTGAAATTCTCGAATTATTGGACTTTATCGTTATTAATTCTTTAGCTTGATCTACTTGCCTGCTCTTTCTTGCCTGTAGGATCTTTTTCAAACTTAATGTACCTAACAAATTGTGCAAAACATTATAATTTAGTCATCTTTATAACTCTACAACCCTTGGATCGATTTGGCTCATTTCCGAACATGAGAATTCTTTTAGCTTATACTACCTGATCGCAAAGTTCCATTAAGATTGGAACTTTGGTAACGTTGTAATTAAGCATTTTCTATAACTCTAGAACCCTTCGACCGATTTGGCTGATGTTCGAACTTAAAAATTCTATTGACTTAAACTCCGTATTTGCAAAGTTTCATAAAGATTGGACCATCGGTTTTCAAGTTATCGCGTAACAAACATACATACAAACATACACTTTTGATAATATATTTATGTAGGTTATAAAAAATGTGTGTATATTAGAAAAAAAATTATCAGAGCACCAGTTTTGAAATTATCGTCAGACCTATCGTAAAGACTTTAAGTCACCTATATCTCTGCAACCCTAAGGTCTATTTCGCTATTTTTTTCACTAAAATTATTCTATTAATCTATCTAACTTGTGTGTAAAGTTTCATTTAATTTGGATTAACCGTTTTCGAGTAAATGTCGATCAAACCTAAGCGCCAGAGGTCAACCGCTAAACTGGTCGAAACGCAGGCTTTTCGCGGCTCTCGACTCTAAGACCTCGCTTCGCTCGGTCGATAATTATTATTTGTCAGTTGTGTTACTATATTACGGGTCTGTACATTATACAGAATATAGAAAATAAATGATCGGTACAATTTCGTTTGCGAAGTTGAAAATAACTATGCAAGATGTTTTTTGCGAAAATTGTATAAAAGTAGGTCAAGTCTTTACAGAGGAATTCCGTACTGTACACCAGCAGGGCTATTCATTTATCGGTTAGGGAACGGAACCGAATACCGAATTGTCAAAAATGTATGAAATGACGTGACATGACATGTCAAGTTGTATCTACGTAATATGTCATTTCATATATTTTTGACAATTCGGTATTCGGTTCGGTTCTTTCACGGATAAGTGAATAACCCTGCTGATTTTTGAATATAAGATTTATTCACATTTGACGCTATATGTAGGTAAGAAAATAAATTATAACGATGTTAGAAGATGGAATAAATATCATGAAGTGTCTTAGTTAACCCTTAGACTCTGGAAATCATGGCCCTATTTTTGAGATCGAAACGTCGTGTTTTGTGAACTGATGCTACCGTATTGTGTGTAATTTCCGTTACTGCCGCCGCAGCCCATGTCTTAAAATTAATTTATTAATTGATCAAAATAATAAAGTATAATAAAATTACGTTGGTCCTCGTCCTCAGACAGATCCATGTCGACGCTCTCCACAATATCCGACGGCGCCACCGGTGGGACCATTGTAGGCACTCGGTAATCCTGCACAAATGAGAAGTGAAATTAAAAAAAAAAAAACATTTTTGAAAAACAAGCTTTTATTATTAATACCATCTAGCAGCAAAGTACTCGTCAAGACAAAGCAAATGAGCCCAAACTCGATGGGGTTGCGTTGTTTTATGACAGAGTTCCTTTGGCCACCTTCCAGCTCCATCATCAGATCAGCTCGATGTCATAAAAATATTGCATTGTCATCCGATTTACACACGCATGCAAATTTTCAGCTCAATTGGAAACCGGGAAGTGGGTCAAATTAAATTTGCAAGATTTGATTACAGACAGACAGACAGACAGACAGACAACAGACAGGTGAAAGTAATATAAAGCTTGTAAAAACAATCTAATTTGAAACAAAATATGAACAAAATACCTAGAGTCTAGAGTTTATAGTTTTTATTACAAAATCAATACTAGTACAACAGAACAAAACCATCCAGATGACTTAATCATCTAGATTCTATAAAGTTCTAGATAGAGATTCTAGATAGTAATACAATCACACTAATATTATAAAAGCGAAAGTTTGTGAGTTTGTATGTTTGTTACTCTTTCACGTCTAAACGGGTGGACCGATTGAGCTGAAATTTGGTGTAGATATAGCTTAGACCCTGGAATGACACATATGCTACAGTACAGCGGGTAAAACGGCTGGGCGCAGCTAGTATATTTTATAAAATCTTCAGAACAAAACTATCCAGATAATTTAATCATTTAAATTCAAGATAGTTCACGTTCTTCATTCATTTGGTATAATAATGTAATATAATATAATTAATCGTTCACGCCGGCGCGTAACCGCAGCAGCTCCCTGAAGAATCTCGTACAGGATCGAAAAGGTCAGCACGAAGCCGTAGTAAATACAAGTGAGTTTATGCCGTTAATTTACAATGATGAATCTATACTCACCAATCGTTTAGTGTAAAAGTAATTGTTTATTGTTAATTAAAACGTTACACGAACACTTACATGAATTAACAGAAAGGTATATAGTATTTACAAAATAAAAATATTAACAATTATTTAAACCTAATACAAAAATTAAAATTGAAGACAAACATTAATATTATGTTAAACAAAAGCTTAAAGAGACTAACATGAACTAATGAACATACTTAAACTTAAAAAGTAATTAATAAACATAAAATATATTCATACATCACGCTCGTCACGTAATATTACAAACCTGGTCGACAATAACTGAGTTGACCGTCCTGGGAGGTACAATGGCCGGCGGTTGATGCGTCAGCGATATTAGATTCCTATGGTCTACATCTGGAACAAATAACAACACTTACTAACAAAATCATTACAGGAAACATTTTTTATACAAAGAAGTAAGAAGACGAGCAAGACGCTCTCCTGATTATAAGAGGCAATATATAAATTAGTACAGTGCTACCTAAGATTTTACATTGATGTAAAATTCTAGGTGCACTGCGCCAACGAATTTCACTCATGAATCATAAGATGTTAACGACTCTTCAGCTCAGTAATTACACTAGCTACAGTGCCCTCCTACCAAAGCACAGTAATGTATTCACATCACTGCTCAAGCGGTAGAATAACTGGCACTGTTGGGGTACCCATCCAGTCGACCTCCTGCAAAGGAAGTCTACCTCCGGTAACAATCGAGCATTAGGCTAATAAGTTAAACATTTGTTTTATTAGCCTAATTGTAGGCTATACTGCATTGTAAATAAAGAGTAACAAACGTGATTTACTCTAGATAAAAAAAAAAAAAAAAAAAAAAACATTTATTTCGGACCCTCGGCCCATATGTCCACAAAATAGTAGATACAAATTTAGAAATTATTATTAAAGAATTAAATTAGTCTAAAAATGGAGGACAATTAATAAATTTAAATGGATGAAAATAAAATTGAGAATTACAAATGTCAAAGAATATAAATTGTAAACAATAAAATGATACCAAAATAAAAATGTCAAGAGATTAAATTAATTAATAAAAACGATCACAACTAAATTAACATATCCAATACAATATAATTAACACAAAAACAAAAATTACACAAATCACGTAACAGGAGCAACGGGTCGATAACCGGAACCACTCTCAACCTTTCATAAAAAAAATTACAACCATGAGCGGATCATTATCTATGATCAGAGGGCCTATTGGCTAATTCACACCCACTACAATTGAAGACAACTTCAATGTACATTGCTGCGTTTGTTATTTTACTTATATTAATGAGGGGAGGTTTAACCCTTCAACCCCCGAGCGGCTCGATCGGGCCGAAACCACCCCATTTGAATTTAGGCTTTAATTTAAGAATGCTAGAAACTAATTCAATCCACCCCCGCTAAAAACAAATGAAGCGCTAATAGCTGAGGAGTTATGCAAGTAATGTACGCAATTTTGTCTATGGATTCTAGTGTTTTACATATCGTTGACCGATAGACAATACGCCCTCAGATAGTTTTATTTATTTCGAACACATGTAGGTAATACACACACATACACAGGTTACATTGCACACAGATCTTGTTGTGTAAAATTAGGTACTACTACATATCTGAATCTAGTAAAACAATAAAATAAAACCAATTACACAATAACACACATAACAAATCTATACTACGTTTCAAAAACAAAGATAATTTTTTAGCTAATTTGCAGGGTTTAAAGGATCAATATCTTAATAAATTGGATATATATCGGATAATTTTCATAATATATCTGATATATATAATAAGATATATCGGATATGACAGTTTTTGTGAATATATCTATGATGTTTTCATAGATAAACAACCTTCGAACCCCGCAAAAATTATCGTTGTTTTTGAAACGAAGTATAGTCACAATAACACACATCACAAATCTAAGTTTAAATAATATCATATTAAATAATAAATATTTACCTTGGTTTTGGTGCATGGGCGGAGGCCTGCTCAAGTTAGGCGGTGCGACGGGCGCGGGCGGGAGACTCAACATTCTGTGATCCACGTCTTCCATGTCTGAAATGTACAGTATATCTTTACACTATACCTATTGAACTTAACGTTTAAAGTGCAATCGCAGTGCAAAAGAAATTTCATACGATTATAGATCATCAACAAAGGTATATTCCCCCCACAGTGATTGGCCCCAGGTAGCATTTGGGGATGAATTCACAGGTCCCGCAAAGTTAGGAGGGGGATTGGCGATCTACACAGCATTTTAAAGCAATTTGAATTGGAAACAATAACTTTCCAGTCTCCATTCGGTTATTGCTACCTGAGGGCAATCTATTTGGGGTCAAATGGGAATATACCCCAACAAAGTGATTTGAAGATTTTTGTATGGAATATGGCTGATCTACTATAAAAAAATTATAGTCCGCCATATTGTTATACCACTCTCCCTCGAATGACCTTTAACGAATAAAGGCTGCAACGTGAACACCAAACTGAAGCAAGAAAAATGACGTTAGGGTTGTTTCCTATCTGTTAAGCTACTGTTGCACATGCTAGTTTAGCACGAAAGCATGCTACTTTTGAGCAATTGCTACTTAGTGGCACGTGTGTCGAAACATTGCTAATAATGAGCATGCTAGTTTCTAGTTTGCTCAAAAATCGACAGTCGTGCGATTTTTGGGCATGCTACCTGCAGCGCGGGTGGAAGGGGGCGTGCTTATAGCGTGTGTGAACAGGTTTGCTTATTGAGCATGCTAGTAAATAATATATATGCTAGTATATAATATATAATAACCATTAATATCTTCTTCTCGCATTTCGACTAACAATCGAGTACTTGCTCCAAGGTTTTATCTTCTACTTAGCCAATCACAGACCCAAATCTTCCTATTCCTTGTTTTTTCTTTCTATATGAGAGAGGTTTTTGGACGCATTGCAACGCCACCAAAAGAATAATTCTATTCATCTCATATACTGTTGAATGGTTGTTTGATTGTCCATGGTTTTGTTTGAACTGACAGAGAGAGAGCACGCTATTAAAACTAGCATGCTTATATCTAGCAAATGTAGACAGGTGCAGAGCATGCTCGAAACAAGTATGCTAATGAGCATACTAAAAAGCATGATATTAACTAGCATGTGTAACAGTAGCTTTACTTCAAGCTTTTTACAAGCAAGCTTTTTGCTTTTTTTTTTTTTTTTTGCTTTTAGCTTTTTTTACTGCTTTTTTTCAGTGGCTTTTGACAATGCATGGTGGCCGGCGATCTTGAGTGAGCTTTGGGAGAAAGGAGTTGAGCCTGCAATTTTGAGACTTATATACAGTTACTTGGAGGGCAGACGTGTAAAACTGAGATATGCAGGAGCAGAGGTGACCATGTCAACTAGCATGGGTTGTATACAGGGCTCCACGAGTGGACCGCTGTTTTGGAATATCTTGCTGGATCCGCTGCTTCAGGAGGTGGAAGCAATGCCGGTGAGTTTCCAGGCTTTTGCGGATGATTTGTTGGTAATTGCACATGCCCATACGGCTACTGAATTGGAGGCGCTAATTAACCCTGTTCTGGAGGTGGTGTCTCGCTGGGGTGAGCGTTATAAAGCCAGTTTCGCGGTTCAGAAGACTAAAGCTGTAGTTGTAACTAACAAACGCCGATTTGAGAGGCCGAAGCTGCTGTTAAATGGCGAACAGATTGTTTACTCGGATCATCTTAAGGTGTTAGGGGTAGTGATTGACCAGAAGTTAAATTTTGTGAAGCATGTTAACTATGTGAGCGAGAAGGCGTGCAGAATTTATAAGCTGGTGTCGCGGGCAGCTGGCGCTCAGTGGGGCCTTAATTCTGAGATAGTGCGGATCATATATATGGCGGTGGTTGAACCAACTATCCTATACGCGGCTAGCGTTTGGGCCGATGTTACGAGGAAACAGTATATGGAGAAGAAACTGGATCGTACAACTAGACAGTTTACTTTGATGATAGCCAAGGCGCACAGAACGACGTCCCTAGTGGCAAGCATTGCTCTTGCTAGAATATTACCGCTAAGTTTGAGGGCAAGAGAACAGCTGGAGTTGTTCCGGGTTAAAAGAGGACAGCCGTTGCTTGAACTTCCGGATAAGGTTCTCGAGAAGAGAATGTGTCCTTACGAGCTCCCACACCCTGCGTATCGTAGACCTTTATCATATGTAATTGTGGATGGTGCGGACCAAATAAATGAATTCGTGGATAATTGCCCCATGATTTACACCGACGGGAGCAAATTGGAAGGAAAGGTTGGGTGTGCTGTTTCTGTCTGGGAATGCGGTGCTGAAGTTTCGAACATGGGCTTTAAATTGGCAGATCATTGCAGCGTTTTTCAGGCAGAGCTCTGTGCTATTTTGAGGGCTGTTGAGATGGTGGGTAGTTCGCTAAGATGCACGAGGGCCCACATTCTTAGTGATTCAAGGTCAGCTCTTGATAGTATTTCTAATTCTGAGGCTCTTAACCCGCTGGCTGGTAAAATACGAGGGAAAATGGCAGAGCTCGTTCAGGAAGGAGTGGGAGTTGAATATTACTGGGTGCGGGCCCATGTTGGTATCCCGGGCAATGAACGTGCGGATGAGCTTGCGAAGCGTGCAGCCCTTAATGATCAGCTGGCCCCGATTTACGACGCTTTTCCTCTGTCCTACGTCAAACACCTCATTAGGGAGTCTTCCTTGAACGTGTGGGACCGGAGGTACCAGGCGGCAGCCACAGGAGCCGTTACTAGGTCATATTTCCCTGCAGTAAGACTAGCATATAAGGCATTGCGAAACATAAGGTTGTGTAACTTGCGCCCTCAGTTACTGACGGGACATGGCGGCTTCAGAAGTTATTTGTATCGGTTTCGATTGGGTCCAACTCCGTACTGTGTTTGTGACGATGAGACGGAAGAGACCGTGTTTCACGTCCTAACTGAGTGCCCGAGATTTGGTAGGGAAAGGTTGGATTGTGAGATGAAGTTGGGATTCTCGATTGAAATGGGAAATCTTGCAAGGGCAATTTGTGATGAGCGCTGCCGTACTAAATTTTTGGAGTTCGCCGAGGCTGTTGTCCGGTTAGCGGCAAGGGCTAATGGTTCTACAGTTAGGTAGTAATGTGTTGTGCGTTATTTATTAATGATGAATTAAATCGTTTAATTATAATGTGTAATTTCATGTTAGATTAAATAATGGATTAATTATATTTTGTTATATTATATACATGATTATATTGTTGTAATAATGTAATTTGTGAAGTTTTGTTATGTAGTATTAAAGGACTGCTATATAGTATTGTTACAAGTACGTTAGTATAGCGGTATTATTTAATATGTACGATTATTATATAATTTTCATTGTACTCATACTCAATTTATTATTAGAATATTCTTTTTTGTATAGAACATTAAGTTTTGATTTTTCAAAAAAGAAAAGGATAAAAAAATATATATATATATAAAAAAAAAAAAATTAAAAAGAAAAGAAAGGAAAAAAAAAATGGAAAATGAAAAGGAAAAAAAAAAAAAGGATAAATTTTGAGAGGAAAAAGAAAAAGGGGGAAAAAAAATAATGAAAGGAAGATAATAATTAAATTATGTTTATTGTAATTATTAGTAGTATGTTTATTTTTAATAAATAGTATATAAGGGTGCTGCAATAGCCCATAGCAGTGGGTTATGTTGTCCGCATGAGGCGGTATAAAAAATAAAAAAATAAAAAAAAAAAACAGTAGCTTTACTCATACTGAATAATATGTAGGCGATAGTATTTTGTTTTTATTTTTGTACCAGGTAAGTGAGATGGCAAACAACCGTGACGTAAGTTTTCTTGCTTCAGTTTGGTGTTCACGCTGCAAAATCCAATTGACTTTATTATTCTTGTTCAAACCCCACTAAGAAATGGAAATCATGTGATTAACTTTGATGCTTAATAACTCCGATACGAGACACTTTACGAGGATGGGTGTCCTAATATCCGCTGGCCGCAATTTAGAAAATAATCAAAATGATGGATCAGTGGGTAAGGCACAAATCTTCGAACCCCTTAGGTAAGTTTCTAACCGGTCAATATAATACAGTGAATTAGGTGGTTAAAGTTAAGCATTGTGTGGTTAGCCGGACAACCGGTTAGTTAAAAGATCAGCAAACTTGAAAAAAAAATACATAAAAGCAATCTTTTCATCCAACAAATAAGAAAATATGCGCATGAATGTTACAAAATTTGTCATATGTGTTACCAGCTAATGTTAAGCTTTTTTTGATCCAGCAAAAGTGCAAGTTCTAAAACAACTTAAACTACTTTCAGTATGAAGTCGCGTGGCAGATGGCGCCAGCTAGTCATTAGTCATACATACCAGACCCTTGCGGTGCCTCGACTTTCATACGAAAGGCATAAAAAAGAAACCATATTTTAGCCTTTGCACTGAATCAATATCTAAAATTCATGTTTCTTGAATGTTTATGCCTAACCGCCTCTGTTTTACATGTGTGTTCAACCTCGAGCGTGTTTTTTTTTTTTTTCTTTTTAATAATATGGCAACATGTGCATTTTGCCAGTGTCGAGTAAAATTCGTGAATGTTCACGGGATATTAAATTATGGTCTCCACTTTCGTGTTTTGCCAGTGTCAAGTTAAATGTTATTTTTTAAGTAATAAGTTAGTTAGTCAGGTCAGAGTCAGAGTGAGCTTAATAGCTCGTCTAGTCACGTGAGTCTTCCAGTAAAATGGGTGGAATTTTACTGAAAGTTCGGAGGAGTTTTGGAGGGGGCACCAAAATTCATATTTCAGCACCATATCACCTGCCTACATCTGTGCACATTCGAAAACACTTAACTAGTAATATTCCACCATTATTACACGCTAACAATCAAATTCTACACGATTATTAAGCAAAAGACGTGGAGCTAATGATATGATCAAGGCTTGCCGCCAAAAAACCCTCGAGCGTGTTAAAAACTGTCAAAGAATTTGAAACAAAATGGCGTCCTGCGCAAGTACAATAATATAATAGATGTGCGTGTGCACTAATTAGTTCCATTTCTTTGGGGTTTTCTTTGACTATTTATGATGTGATTTTTTTATTTTATGTGAAGAAGAAGACGAGCAAGACGCTCTCCTGATGTTAAGAAATAACGCTGCCCATAATCAGTACAATGCCCTAGGATTTCACCATAATGTGAAATTCTAGGTGCACTGTACCAACGCTTCTTACTCAAGAGTCATAAGATGTTAAGACTCTTTAGCCCAGTAATTACACTAGCTACAGTGCCGTCCTACCGAAGCACAGTAATGTTTGCTCAGGCGGTAGGACAACTGGCACTGTTTGGGTACCCATCTAGACGACATCTTGCAAAGGAAGTCTACTCTAGGTAAAAAGTGATATGACATAATAGTGTAGTATTCAATTTAATTTTTATAAATGCATGTTCGCACTGTCAACAAGCGCCCTCACAGGGTATGTAGATGTACAATAAGTTACACTAAGACCTAGATAATACCTACATTGTTGTTATGAATACATAAATAAATAATATACTCACTTCCTAATAACGGTAAGACGGGTGGAGGCGGGGGCGGTGGTAGAATCCCTCGGTGGTCTACATCCGCAGCTACCGGTACATCCTGAATGGAAAGATAATTAAAAATAAAATAAAATAGCCTTTATTGCTGTGTTACAAAGAAATTCTTATATACTATAAAGTTTAACTTCCCTTGGCGTGTATGTACATCAAAGACGTGTGTCTATTCGTGAAACAGTATCCAGAATACTTCAAAAGAAATTCTGAAGTTTTATCCCGGACAACGCGGCACAAGGACAGACTATTTGTGCCTCTGTGTCGTTTGGCTATTGTTCAAAATAATGTATATTTTCAGGCCATTGCAATTTTCAATAAACTTCCAATTGATTTGAAAGATAAAAATTTGACAATTTATTCATTTAAAAGGAAATTAAAATTGTGGCTGTTAGATAACTGTTTTTATAGCGTCAAAGAGTATTTCGATAAAAAATATTGAATTATTATTATTTTATTCGATAAATTACATTTTATATTATATTAATTCAATTTGTATATTGACATTTTTATAATATTGACATTAAGCATGTATTTTTTAATTTTCTTTGACATGATATTATTTGCAATTATTATTATTTTTTATACCTGTTCCTTTGGTGATATGATGAAATCCATGTTTATTATGTAATTTAATGAAATCTAAAGCATGATATACTGACTGGCGGCGGGTAGACTAGCGGCGGCGGCAGTTGCGGCGCGACGTGCGGCGGTGACTCCGGCGTGTCGAACCGTACCGACAGCGGACCGGGAATGACCGGCGGGGGAGGCACGCCACGCTAAAACACAATATAGATTAACTCTTCTTTGTACATTAACGGCATATTATACCTAGTCAGGTCATAAGTATTGTCACACAGTAAAAACTTTTCTTTTAGAATGCTGGCCACAAAAAAGTTTATTGAATTCGAATTTCGAATTGTTCATGAAAATAAAAATGTATACTTTTTAGAATTTTACTCATTTTTAAATATGAAGTGGACGCTTAAAGAAGACCGTGTTGCAGTTATTGCGTTGCATCGTTGCGGTTACGCGCCAATTCAAATTTTTGACATACTGAAAAATTTGAATATAACCAAAAGATTCGTTTATCGTACCATCAAACGATACAATGAAGACTCTAGTGTAGATGACAGGTCAAGAAGTGGTCGCCCTCGGTCTGTTAGGACTCCAGCAGTGATAAAAGCTGTGAAGGCGCGAATTCAAAGAAATCCCAAACGTAAGCAGAAACTGTTGGCCCTTCAGATGGGGTTAAGCAGAACCACGGTGAAAAGGGTGTTAAATGAAGACTTAGGGCTTCGGGCATATCGAAGAAAAACAGGACATCGTTTAAATGCTCGTCTAATGGACCTGAGACTGAAGAGATGCCGCGCTTTGTTGAAGCGGTACGCGAGAAAAAAATATCGAGAAATTCTTTTTTCGGATGAAAAAATTTTTACCGTAGAAGAGAGCTACAACAAACAAAATGATAAGGTGTACGCACACAGTAGTGAAGAAGCGAGCAACCGTATTCCGCGTGTCCAACGAGGTCATTTTCCATCCTCGCTCATGGTATGGTTGGGAGTTTCTTATTGGGGCTTAACAGAGGTACATTTTTGTGAGAAAGGTGTAAAAACGAATGCAGTTGTGTATCAAAATACAGTCCTGACGAACCTTGTGGAACCTGTTTCTCATACCATGTTCAATAACAGGCACAGGGTATTCCAACAAGATTCGGCGCCAGCTCATAGAGCGAAGAGCACACAAGACTGGCTGGCGGCGCGTGAAATCGACTTCATCCGGCACGAAGACTGGCCCTCCTCCAGTCCAGATTTGAGTCCGTTAGATTACAAGATATGGCAACACTTGGAGGAAAAGGCGTGCTCAAAGCCTCATCCCAATTTGGAGTCACTCAAGACATCCTTGATTAAGGCAGCAGCCGATATTGACATGGACCTCGTTCGTGCTGCGATAGACGACTGGCCGCGCAGATTGAAGGCCTGTATTCAAAATCACGGAGGTCATTTTGAATAAACTTTATTGTCATAAGAATCTATGTTTTGTTAAGTTCATTTTGGTATATAAATGGTTACATAATAAATAAACTTGTTCCAATAATTTTATATTAAACATGTGACAGAATTTATGACCTGACTAGGTACTATAGTCATAGTCCAGTCGATACGAGCTAAGCAAACTTCATGATCTAGATCTATTTTGCACAAGTGAAGCGACAATGAGACGACGGTTGAGTACAGATTTTTTCTCTAAGACTCTTTAATGTTACTGTCTTTATCTAAATGATTTTATATTTAAGCTCACAGTTTATATAAAATACTTTGTGTTATATACGTGTGAACCTTTAATTGGCTGTATTAAGTTTTATTTTTAGCTGTTGGTTTACCTATTAATAAATAAATAAATGAGTGCTCAAAAGGGGCACGTGGATAGAAAAGTCTAACGCAGAAAAACTAACTTGGAACTCTGTTTGGACTAGTTAAGAGATAAACATACTTAAAGTCCTGAAGCTATGAGCTTCGAAACATTGTCTATTTTTTAGACGCTTATATTAGTTTTCCATACAAAGTCGGTAAAAAAAATCTTGCAATTTTTGACATATATAAGCAAAAAAACAAAAAAATAGGACCTTCTTCAAATTCAGGGCGACGGTTCGTAAGAAGAAGATCCTCGTACAGAATCGAAACGGTCGGCACGAAGCCGAAGTCGTTATCGCTTAGTGATCGTTTAGTGTAATATTAACTCTTTACATAACAAGTGGATTAAATTAAAAATTTAAAAAACCCCCAACGCAATATGTAATTCACCATTTTGTGGTGGCGGCCATCTTGGATTTTAAATTTACTATAGTGGGCTGTATTCTACTCGTTAAGCCCTTTCATTTGATACCCATATTGAGGGGGTCGTGGAGAAAAAAAGTAATCCGTCATTTTGTAGCGGCGGCCATCTTGGATTTTAAATTTTATATAGTGGGCTGTATTTTACTTGTTAAGCCCTTTCATTTGATACCCATATCGATGGGGTCGTGGAAGAAAAAAGTAATCCGCCATTTTGTAGCGGCGGCCATCTTGGATCGATTTCCACCAAACATAGCTAAGAACACTCTCGACTAACTTTACTTTCAAACAAAAAAAACTAAATCAAAATCCGTTCATCCGTTTGGGAGCTACGATGCCACAGACAGACACACACACACACAGAGACAGACAGACAGACAGACAGACAGACAGACAGACAGACAGACAGACACGTCAAACTTATAACACCCCGTCGTTTTTGCGTCGGGGGTTAAAAATACAAAGATGGCGTAACTTTCAAATGAATATAAAAAAGTTCAGAGATTGTATCTTTGGATGCTCGTGAAATTTCACTTAAACTATTGCCAGGATTTTGCTAATCCTTTTTAATAGCTTTAATATTCATTGGCAGCCTTCAATAAGCTACTGGACTTACACCTCTCTTTGGTTTTGTTTGATAGAACTACAATAAAAATACGCATTTCGTCTCCACGACAACAATGCGACTCTTATCTTAATCCTTAATATTCAATAAATCAAGGTCGTTTCTAGAAAAATCACGGTTTTTGAGATTTCACACTGTTTTCCTAAGTGAACGATTTAATAATAACTTACTGGTACAGTCCAATTGTTAGTACTCCATGAATTCGGCATTTCAGGATGATAGGCTTGTTGATCTGGCTCATCTAAAATATAAGAATACATTTATACCAATACTATAGAGAATCGCTTAGCATGAAAGTCAAAACATGTTAATCTATTAATTAAAACAATAATTTAACCAAAATTTTGAATGAAAAACTACAAACCAATTAGTTGATTAGACTTTAAGACTATAAATAAGCCTTTTAAAAGGTCTATTCAGGTTTATTCACGAAAATTACGAAAGAGAAGTGATTTGATAAGACGTAAAGTTTACTAAAAATATGTTAGAAATTAGCTAAACTTTCAGTTGGGTCGGGTTGATATCTTCACAAATATACAAAGTCGTTTATATTTATTTACGCATAGATCTTCGTGATTACTTAAAATAGTCGTATAATGCTTAATACCACCAAATTTAGTTATATACGCGGAACATATATTGCGTTCAAATCATGGCCAATGACCTCCGCAATAAGGCCCTATACACCAATGTACTGAATAACCAAAAACCCTGTATAACGTAAAAAATTATATTGCCAGAAATAGTGAATGAGGGCAATAAAATCCTCATTTAAATCCTAAAAAAAGTATAAATAAAAAAAGTGATTAAAGTTACAATGAACACCAAAATAACTATGTACCTATAATTGTATTTTTTTGTAATTGCAATGAGTATTATGAGGTATGTTTTGGCGATTCGCCAACCACCACCGCGGCCCTGTTACATTTTTCTAAACGTAGCGGAAAAACCTAGCGTAGTTTTGCATTAAAACATAAATAAAAGAAATAGAAAAATGAACATTATAAACACATTTCAACACATAATGTTATGATAAAATGAATGGAATGATTGTTTTCATGCATGCTATTCGGTACATACCACTGGTAGGCGTACTCATGCCCATTTTGTAATGTTCGCTTTGAAGTTTGGCTCCTAGTTTGACATACAGGACAACAGAGAAAATAAGGCATATAATACATACTATATTTATACATTTTGAATAAAAAATAAATATGAAGTATGAAATTTAATATTTAAAATGTGAAAAAGAAAATTTCTACAATTCCATGTATTTCGGGAACTCTGGTCCCAAAAAATGTGAGCTCACAGTACTGATGTAACAGTAATTTGACGGATTTGAATCAGATTGTGCGGAAGCAATTTTAAAGTGCTTTTTTACAAAAGAAGTCTGAAAAGCGGAATTTAATCGATCATTACTGTGCGTCATGTCCTAAATTATGTTTATTTGTTGGATAAATTAAGTAGCTACTTAATTAATAAGAAGTAAAATATAAAAAATATGTGGAGTGAAAAATCTATACTTTAACGAATTTATTTCGTGAAAGGCACTCTACGCAAAAATAACCGACATAAAAAATAGAATTGATGAATTTTCAAAATGTTACGGCATTTTGAAAAATTATCTTAATGGTCTTCCAGGTTATCAAATTGAGTCGAATGGATTTTAAGATATTAATTAATTGACTCGGCGTGTCTTACCCAGAAGCCCAGAATTAATGCATTGAATAAAGAAACATACCATTAATCTGGTCCATAGATCCATAGAACGACGTCGGTGGTGCTGGATTGCCCGTACTCTCTGGCGTAAGGAGATCCAACCCGGGCAGAGCGTCTTGCGACTTTTGTGATAGTGTACCACTTGTTACTGAAATTATATAGAAACAAATGTATGGTTGTTTCATAGATCCTTGAAATACCAGTCTTTGACTAAATCCAGGTATCCTCCCCGCCGCGCCCATCTTCGGCCAGGGAGTCCCACATACCGCCCCGCGCCCCCCGGCGTGGGGAGACGATGCGTAACGCATTTTTCCTAGGTAAACAAGAAAAGGGCTAAGAACAGGGGGCGGACGAGTGCATCAGAGTACCCGCTTTAATATAGCGTTCCGCAGGAACACCCCCAGAGAAGATATCCCCGCCACGCGAGCGTATCGAGCATGCCGCGGTAGTGGCCGGCGAAGCGCCAGGAACGATTTGGTTGATTTTGATTAGAAAATAATTTATCTTTGTATGTGGATGTTCAGGGCATAGTATAGATAAACCGTAGACCGTAGGTGAGTCACGCAACCATTTGAGTGGTTCGATGCACTTAGATTTTCTGTAGATGAACATGTGGCCGATTTCTATTTAATACAAGTGTTCCAGCAAACACACTTACCGGAGTTATTGTCAGAATTTGCTGGATTACTATCACCGGTTATGTTTTTCAAAAAGTCGTTTAGTACGTTAAAATCTTGCTTTTCATTTGGCCTTGTATTTAGTACTTCTATTTTATTAGCTGAAATAAGCACAACCACCTTAAAATTAAACCCTTTTTGCAGGGTTAACAGGGTCAGAAATTTAAAATAGAAATGGTCCATCATTTAAATAAAATACATACAAATTTATACATATATATATATAACAATAAGTTTGTGCATATTTTGAAAGTATAACATTTTCCACATCTTTAGGTCCTATGTGCAGATATACTAAAGTGGTGAAGCGTGGACTAGTAATTGACCCATCATAGTAGTATTTGGATTTTTTTTGTATTCTTTATCAGAACTTTGGGATTAAATATATCAGGACATTTCACAAAGGGTCACCTAACCCCAAGCTAAGCATAATGCTTGTGTTATGGTGGTTAGGATAACGGATAAAATACTTATAAACTTTTCTTTTGTAAATACTAACTTATAATTGGCTCTGAAATCAACCCCCTCCCTCCCCTCAATCTTTTTCAAATCTATCCTACTTCACATACTCTAACCATCATATCAAGCCGGTTATCTGCCTCAAAAATACATCTAAATATATAAAAGGAAAAAGGGTCCGATTGACTGACTGATCTATCAACGCACAGCTCAAACCGCTGAACAGATTGGGTAGAAGTTTGCAGCACAGATAGGTGTTATTGCGTAGACTGCTGCTAGGAAATTCTCCACGCGGGCAAAGCTGCGAGTAAAAGCTAGTTTTAGTATAAAACTTTAAATAAATATAACTTACTATTATTGTCATCATTCTCAGAGAAGAGTGCCATAGGGTTATCAGTTGTAAGGAAGGACGACAGACCAAGGTTGTATAGAGATCCATCTGCTGCTAGTGACGTATTGAATGTTCGGTCAATGTTGTACGATACTGGAACAAAAAAATACATTTAATCTTACTAATATTATAAACACGAAAGTTTGTAACAATGTATGGATTTATGTTTGTTATGTTCCTTACTCTAAACGGGAGTTTAGGCTTGAGAGAGTAACAAACATAAATCCATAAGCTGAAATTTGGTTTTTTTTTTATAAATGACATGCCGTAAAGGTTATTATGTCATTATATTACAATCTAGCCTAATTACAAGTAAAGGCAAATAAGTATTTTAAATCTAACTTAAATTGCTACGTAAACATTTAAAAACTAAAAATGTGTCCATTGGCACTAGTTCTTATTGTCTCTATTAAGGGGAGGCACTTTGTTCATGTGTTCTCAATAGGTAGCACTACACTGATAATATATATAACACTACATTTAGCTGACACTGTCACTACACAACTCAAAAGGTTTTGTTCTTTTAAGTCTTCGCACTAGGTCCGTATTGTCGAGGAGCTGGATGGCCTCGACATTTACGTGATGGTGAAGCCTTCGTTCATGGGCTTCTGCAGATTTCATTATCACAGTGGCAACGAGATCTATATTCAGGTCCCGGTGAAGATCCTCCATTCTAATGAACCATGCGGCATTCCCAATACCCTGGAGGACTTTATTTTGAAATTTGGTATAGAGATTAGACCCTAGAGTAACATATAGGCTACCAAACAGCGGATAAAAAACACTCAAATATTATAGATTATAAAGTTTGTGCGTATGATTGTTACTTCTTCACGCCTAAACGGGTGGACCGATTAAGCTGAAATTTGATATAGAGATTAGACCATAGAATACCACATAGGCTACAGTACAGCGGGTAAAACCGCTGAGCGCAGCTAGTACTATATAAAGATTAGCCTGGAAGAGACCGCTTTGAGAAATAAGGCCACCTATTGTGGGCCAATATGTCAACCAATTTTACGCTTTAGTTTACGCGATAAAGCCTAATAAAAATTAATATTACTACCATCCTCTCCATCTTCAGGCACGGGTAGTTCCAGGTCCTCATCAGGGCCTGGTGAAGGCTGGATGAAGACGTGCTTCACCTCTGGCTTAGCCAACGTTGGTATCAACTCGTCCAGCTTATTTCCAATCCAGTTTCTAGCATTAAATACCTACACGAGTAGTCCTGAGTCCCCACTAATAAAAATAAAATTAAATCAATAGATAAAATATCAATATCTTACTATCATCCTCTCCATCTTCAGGCACGGGTAGCTCTAAGTCCTCATCAGGGCCCGGTGAAGGCACATCCTCGTCCCTGGCCGGCGGGGAGGGCGCCGCGTTAGACAACGTTGGTATCAACTCGTCCAGCTTACGCTTTAGGGCTCGCACTCGGGACCCGAAGTTTTTGTATGCCTGGGGGTATAAATTTTAAAGGTGTTTGAAAATGCTTGTATGGAGCGTAAAGACCTGCCATTTTGTTTTTTTCTTTTTCAAATTTGCGGCCAGCGACGTAACCTACATATATAAATGTATAGCTGACCAACAAAAACTAAAACAAAAAACCAACAAAAACTATTCTGACACTTACCTTCGTAAAGTACAAGATTTTGGAGTTAAAGTCTCAGAGTTATTCATAACCCTGAAAGTCCCTATAGCTGACTGATAAAAACTAAAACCCCAAAACCAAAAAAAACACCACTTGGTAGGGTCAAGTTTAAGATATTGTTATTAATAAATTCAATATACTCACATAAGCAACAACTTTAACCTCCCCCCTCTGCGTAGAGTAATATTGATTAGCAGATGTTAACAACGCCAGTAAGGCCTCCCTTGCGACTATTTCCCGTTGCAGTGCTTGCGTGTACATTTCTACACAGGCTACTCCTTCATTTAACTCTTTTTCCACATCTTCTTTGAGACATCTCTCTGTAAAAGAAGAACAATTAAACCTAATTCACAAGGGTTTGAAATAGTGATTAAAAATTTAAAATTATCTGTCTATCCACTCGTAGTAGTTTTACTGAATAGTTCTTGTTTATTTAGTAAAAAAGTATGCTGCAGTCATGTCATGGCATGCTCAAAAAAAATTAAATTAATATTCATAAATTGTTTGTGATAATTTGTAACCTCGTATATTTGCCATGAAAGTAAGGCCGAACTGAAGTCTTACATTAATTTGAAACTTATTTTAAGTTAAAAAATTTATAAGCTCTTTTTCAATCATGCAGAAGATTTATGCAATATATTAGGTATAGAAATCACAATAGGCTGCATACACTACTTGCAACTACAGTAATAGGCTTACCATACTCCAGAGCATCTATTTTCCCCCCATTGTAATGAGAATGGGCCATTAACCATTACCATTGAGCACAATTTCACTTGTTCTTTAACTTTTTTTTATATTGCTGGATAAATCTTACAAAACTGGATTCACCTTTAGTTAAGGACTCATAGAACTACAAAAAAGGTTGTTTGGATATATTTACCTTTGAGATTAGTACACAAAGCATCAGTATCACTAAAGTCCATAGTGTTCTTGTGAAGAAGATTGAGCTTTTGATCCGTATCCGACTCTAGTACTTGACATTGCTTGATTTTATTCACTAATTGTTGGGGCTGAAATGTAATGAAAAACTATTATTATGGACTGTTAATTTCATAACACAAAACTTATGAACATTGTCACTGAAAAAAAATACACTGAAAAGAGCTAAGTTGATTGAAGTAAATGATTTATTTATTACAAGACTTTGTAAATAAATCATTAATTTAGTTATCATATTATAGTACATATAGTTGTAAAAGAAATAGAATATGAAAATGAATACATGTAAATGCATTATTTTATTTATTTTGAATTTTCTTAAACAATATAGTAACTTGAACACTTTCCAACAATCCAATAAGTGATTTGTATTAATGCTGGATTACTAGGATTCCACTTTACCTAACAGAATCCTTTGATGTTCATACACACAAACTAAATTTGGAAGTACATATAGGTTTTATTAGGTGCCTAGTGCCTATAATTTATAGGTTGTGTGGTGGAACCTATATGTTGCAGTTTCAGGGCGCCGAGATTACTACAGGGCCTGCAACTGCCTCCTACATATCTCCTATTTTTGTTATCAAAATACATTTTGTTCTTTATTGTTTTTTTTTTATTTAGATATATGTAGTTAACCAGCCAATTCTCCACATTAGGCTCCAGGGCTCATTTTGTATTTAATTCTAGTTATTAAATAATTGAAATGATTCCTTACTTGAAAATCCAATGGATCGTCATCAGTCTTTTTGACAGCGCCAGCACTGAGCAGGCCGGTGAGATCAGATAGGAATTCATCATCGTACACTGACCTCTGCTCCCATATCTTTAGGATACGGAGGATTTTTGGCCTTACTTTATCATCCCTGAAAAGATATTAACAAGGTCAAGGTATCATAATCTTACTAATATTATAAACGTGAAAGTTTGTAAGAATGGATGTCTGGATATCAGGATGTCTGGATGTATGTTTGTTACTCTTTCACACCTAAACGCGTGGACCGATTGAGCTGAAATTTGGTATGGAGAATGCTTAGACCCTGGAATAACACATAGGCTATAGTATAGCGGGTAAAACCGCTGGGCGCAGCTAGTATTATAAAATACTAGAGAATTAACCCACTGTACAGCTGTATCCTATACGTTATTCCATGACTATATGTTATGCCTTATGTTCCATTGTTAACCCTTAAACTCCCAAGCGGCTCCATCGGGCCACTACCGCCCCTTTCGAATTTAAGTCTTAATTTAAGAATGATAGAAGCTAATTCAATCCACCACCGCTTCAAAACAATTGAAGTGCTGGTAGTCTAGGGATTAAACTGTCTCTCTACCAAATTTCAGCTCAATTTTTCCACCTATTTAGACATGAATAAGTAAAAAATACATCCAAACTTTTACATTGATAAAATTAGAAGGATGAGAGCTAATGGAGGTGTGTGAATGATTGTTTTTACAGCCCACCTTATGGTGAGCGGTTACCACACCTATAACATTGTGGTGAATGCCACCACTGGTGACTGTCATACAAGAAAGGGAATTAAACTCCTCTCTATTAGTTACAAGAATCACACCAATTTTACCATGATATTCTTGACAGTGTAACTGTGTGTTGTTATATTTACCCGTTCCAGTTATAGCTAGGATGTTACTGACCTGACCAATGGTGTTGCCTTTTGTAAATTCAACCCCCAACTCTCTACAAACTCATAATTTTTCCTTTTACTGTACTGAATAACATCATTTGCTAGATAAAAGAGAACCAATCTCTGTTCTATTTTCACCCTTTTTAACACATTCAGCCAGCTCGACACAATCTTTTTATGGTGAGCCCGATGCTTGAGACACCAAGACGATAGCCCTTGAATACTCTCCTGCGTGTCTTTCAACTGCATCAACTTTTTTTCGAAAGCAAGTGTATTAAATTCTTCTGTGTCATCCATTATTGCGCGGTCAAATATATTCTTCAACTTAAACAGCTAACAATCATATTCACTAGAAACACTATACAAATAATGCACTTCTAAAGCACAAAATGTTAAGGTTATAACAAAACCATCACATAACACGCGATTAAACACAAAATAAACGCCGCGCGAGCCGCTCTTCCGAGGGCCTCCGTTGGCAACGAATTAACACTTAGTTAATGAAAAACCTGTATAATTTTTAGTTATCAGTAATAAACAAACATTTTAATTACATCATTACGACTACAAACAACTTGTAAGTCATATAAATGAGCTAAATAGCAAAACTAGTTTTCGTGAGACAACAACCGCCATTTTCTTCAATGACGACCACAGATACAAATTACAAAACTCAGCTAGAATTTGCAGATAATAAATATTGAGCTTAGCTTGATCGTCTGTAAAGATTCCATCCACCAAGTTGTTAAATCGGGGCATTAAACGTTACATGAAAAATTATTATAAAATTATTATCATCATTTCCAGAAGTTTCATGTACTTTAATTGTATCAATGGTTTGAATGTCTATCGACCATTTAAAATTACACATTTTTGGCTAATGCACAAACGTGCGGCATTAAGCTCTAATACGAGATAAAGAAAAAAAATGCACTTGACATTGACAGTTATGTGTTTTATACTCAGTTTAATTTCACATGGTAATTTCATTTGCCAACTAGCGCTGATTTAAAAAATGCCCTTTTTATTTTAAAACTCTAGCATACGTACCCATAGGCGGATTTAGGGGGGGGGGGGGGGGGTCAGGGGGCCAAGCCCCCCCCCCAGACGCATTGTAGAGTTACGAATTTTGCACATATTTCATGGTCAGGATAATAATTTTTTTCTCGACGCTCGCAGCAAGCTGCTCGCGCACTTTTTATTAAGGATATTTGAACTTTCTAACTGTTCAGAGCGAGCTAAACATACACTTTTCGTAGTAAATATTATAATATTTTTGCCCGTCTGCATCCAGGATCCGCCCTTGTACGTACCTATATACAGGGTGTTTGGCAGAGGTTTAGACAAACTTAAATGGGGGGTTCGGGGCCCCAAGAGGAAAATATAACTTGGCCAAAAAAATTCCCAGACCTCCCCCTTTTTTAATTTTTTTTTTTTGGGATTTTTTTCTATTTTTGCCGAAATCCTAGCTATTAAGTCTCATAACTTTTTTTTAACCAATTTTTTAACGGATTTTTTATTTAAATTTGGTCTCATATACATCTTCTAACTACACAAGGCAAAAACAGGCTCAAATATGGTCTAAATATTAAGTTCCGAGCTCACAAAGTGTAAAAAATAAAATAAAATTCACTCAAAGTTCAACTTTGAATGTGATTTAAAAAAAACCTCATGCATCCTGGCAAGTAAAATGCTTTTAAAAACTTCTTATCTTATCCCTCATTACAACGACATATTAAGTTGGTAAAAATCTTATCAGCTTGTGGAATAATATGAGGTGAAAAGAAAAATAAAAAACGAAAATTGATCGAAAAATGAAATAAAATGAATCTAAATTCACAAGAGAAGGCATTTTTAACCAACACAACCTGCACAGATGGGAATTTCATAATCCACGCGCTACGAGAAAAACTTCACACCAACACAAATTTTCCGTTAACGTCTGGACAGGCGTGATTGTCAGATATATCATCGGACCCCATTATTTGACAGACACTCTGAACGGAGAGAATTACCTGGAGTTCTTAATCAACGACCTGCCAGAATTAATAAGCAATGTACCGATTTTTGAAGAAGATCAACCAATAATTTTTCAAAATGACGGCTGCCCGGCTCACTACCGAAATATTGTACGCGAGCATTTAGACAATGTTTTTCCAAATTCTTGGATTGGAAGACGTGGCCCGATCGAATGGCCCGCACGTTCTCCAGATCTAACACCCCTTGATTTTTACGTCTGGGGACATGCAAAAGAGTTGGTGTACGAGGTGGAGATCTACACAAAAGAAGAATTGATAAGTAGAATTAACGACGCGTTTTTAAAAATAAGAGAAGAGACAACGTTACAAACAACCACAAAAGAAATTTGCCGATGCCGGGCATGCATACGTAATAGAGGAGCTGTTTTTAAACAGGATTTGCAATAAACATTTTTTCGATCAATTTTCGTTTTTTATTTTTCTTTTCACCTCATATTATTCCACAAGCTGATAAGATTTTTACCAACTTAATATGTCGTTGTAATGAGGGATAAGATAAGAAGTTTTTAAAAGCATTTTACATGCCAGGATGCATGAGGTTTTTTTTTAAATCACATTCAAAGTTGAACTTTGAGTGAATTTTATTTTATTTTTTACACTTTGTGAGCTCGGAACTTAATATTTAGACCATATTTGAGCCTGTTTTTGCCTTGTGTAGTTAGAAGATGTATATGAGACCAAATTTAAATAAAAAAATCCGTTAAAAAATTGGTTAAAAAAAAGTTATGAGACTTAATAGCTAGGATTTCGGCAAAAATCGAAAAAATTCCAAAAAAAAATAATTTTAAAAAAGGGGGAGGTCTGGGAATTTTTTTGGCCAAGTTGTATTTTCCTCTTGGGGCCCCGAACCCCCCATTTAAGTTTGTCTAAGCCTCTGCCAAACACCCTGTATAAAATGTACTCTGTGATACGTGTACACAAGTTCTTTGAAAATGTATTAAGGTGCATCCATACCATGTGCCGAATGAGTCGCCGAGTTGTTCGGCGATAGAGTTTCGGCATAGACAAAACTGCACCGGCGATGATAAGACTCGGCGTATTATTCGGCGCATAGTGTGGATGTGTCGCAGTCGCAGTAAGGTCAGATTCCGGCTCATAATCATAACCCCTAGTAACCTTCTAGTAACATAAATATGAAACGGCTATTACTATCTTACTGCGACAGATGCACCATTAAAGCCGCGTCTCCAGCGCCTGTTTTGGTTCAAACATTCAACACAAACATCACAACATTCAAAAAAAATCTCGGCGATTTAGAGTTTTTATGTATCTGATCTGTGATTTTGATGAATATGGATGTTATATTTTGTTGTACGAGCTTTCCATCGGATATGGAAAGCAAAAAATATTGTTGGAGCAAACAAGAAGTCAAAATCACCGAGATTATTTAAAATGTTGTCATGCTCATATTGAATGTTCAAAACAGGAGCTGGAGACGCGGCTTTGGATGAACTAGAGGAATTGATGAACGTTCGATAAGAACCAATAAAACAACATAACTTTGGAAACACAATTTATTTTCTACTTAAAAATGCAACGTTTATCAATATACTTCGTATAAAAAATAAGTACAACAATGAATTAATTTGCTACAATACAAGAAGCTTCTCAAATAATCTGATATATCACCACATTGCACATTACATCCATACAAACTGGAAAGATGCGAAAGTATCAAGAATTTTATAAAAAACACGGACCCAACATATTTACTGACAGAGGTAACGAATCTGAAAGAGCTGTAACCAGTTTATGGCCACGATTACATCTACAAAAATTGGTTTAATACAGAAAGTATTTGTTAAGTACATACCTATACTATTGCACCATAACAAGCATTGCGTGTGTAAGAGTAGTAATCTCATTTTGATGATATTTCGAGTAGAGTCGTCTTTTGCAAAACGTCGGACTACTCTTGACAGTGGCGGCGCTAGACCATGCATGGGCGTCGGCGAAATTAGGTTCGCGAGGCCCCTTTTTCAGCTAGAATTTTTTTCAAACCAAGAAGGGACACATTTAAGCGTAGTCTTACAATTTTGAATACTTTACACCTTTTTAACATAAACGACTCGTTAAATTCATCTTTGTAAATTAACGGCACAAACTCACTTGTATTTACTTTATCTTCGTGCCTTAGATAAGCCTCGCTCCGAGCGATGATATATTTTTAAATTCTGTGAGTATGAATAAGTATGCGTTTATTTCGCTCCGAGTAGTAATAAAAGCATTTTTATCTGTAGGAGCGCGAGCAGCTCGCTGCGAGCGCCGAGAAATTCTTGCATTTTTCAGTACGAATGATGAGCGTTTAGCTTGCTCCGAGTGGCAAGGTTACTAAATATATATCTCTATTCTAATTTATAAAAGCGCGAACAGCTCTCTGCGAGCGCCGAGAAAGTTTTGAATTTTACAGCACGAATAATGTGCGTTTAGCTTGCTCCGAGTAGCTAGGAAACTAAATATTCTTATCTTTAAAAGTGCGAGCAGCTTGTTGCAGCTTGTTGCTCCGAGAAAAAAATGAATTTTTCAGTACGAATAATGTACGTTTAGCTTGCTCCGAGTGACTAGGAATCTAAAGATTATATTCTTATGTATAAAAGCGCGAGCAGCTCGCTGCAAGCGCCGAGAAAATTTGGAATTTTTAGCACGAATAATGTGCGTTTAGCTTGCTCCGAGTGGCTATGAAACTAAATATCCTTATCTATAATATAAAAGTGCGAGCAGCTCGTTGCTAACCCCGAGAAAAATTTAAATTTTTCAGTACGAATAATGTACGCTTTGCTTGCTCCGAGTGGCTAGGAATCTAAATATTATATCCTTATGTATAAAAGCGCGAGCAGCTCGCTGCGAGCACCGAGAAAATTTTGAATTTTTCAGCACGAATAATGTGCGTTTAGCTTGCTCCGAGTGGCTATGAAACTAAATATCCTTATCTATAAAAGGGCGAGCAGCTCGTTGCTAACCCCGAGAAAATTTTAAATTTTTCAGCACGAATAACCCTTAATTTGACACTGTATGCCCTGACATACATGAAATTTGAAAAAATAGTTTGTTTAATAAATTGCAAAAATAATACGGTTTGATAATTTTATCTACTTTCAACACTATCTATTTTTAGAAAAAAATATAAAACAGATGTCTAAAAACACTAGCTTTTACATTAGTCGACGAAAATGGTGACCCGGCCGCAGTCAGCTGCGCTATCCAAGGTAAATAAATTTAAATTGTATTTATTTCGCGGTTTAGGGTATGTATTATTACCAAATTCCATACATGGCATTATGATACTATAATTTTGGAAATAATTTTGAATCTTTACTTACATAAAATAGTTATATTTGGGGTACTAAAATTATGTATGCGGTGACATACATTGCCAAATTAGGGGCTGATTTGTTTTATTTGGTGTATTAGCATTTTTTTTCTTTGTCGGCAGCAAAAGCTTCAAATACGTGCAGGTAGAATTTTAGCGCTAATTTCGAACGTCCCACGGTTTATGTTGCTAAGCGAAGGCAAGTTCACTCTAACTTATCTCTGGAAGAATGCTGTACCTATTTCGACATATTATATGACAACCATGGAAGAGTAAGTCCTACAGGCGGTGTTCAAATCTTGTTTCCACTGGAGTATTTCGACAAGATTTTTCTCCTGTCATTTTGTTGCACAAACAAACGCGTATGCAATTTCTAAAACTGGACGTACCATTAGTTTGACTGAAAACGAATTTCGATATTTTTAGCCATAAGTACATATAACAATGGGTGTTGTGACCATGTTTTTTTTTCAACTCCTAAAAAGGTTTTACTTATTTTTTTACGTATAATTGTACTAAAATTAAATTTAAAGTGTAAAAATCGTGTCTTTTATTTCATACTTAGTATGTAAAGTTATTGGCAATGTATGTCCCAGCATACAAAAAATCAATAGGATGTAATATTGAGAAATGTATGTTGTGGCATACATGAGTTTTCAGGAAAACTAGGCTTTTCAGATTTTTTTTATTTTTGAAGTGAAAACTTCTTTAGCGGCGCTGAGCACTTTTTTGTATGGGTAAAAACTTTAAAACTCGCGTCAGGATCACGTGATGCTGATCGAAAAAGCGTAAGATCGAGGGGAAGGGAGAGGAACTAGTATCTCTCACTCTTTCTACCGTGCCTGAGTGTGCTCTGCTCTGTTGATGGTGTAAAAGTCGTCGAAATAATGGATGGAAGTTGATTTTTCTGAGAGATAAAATTTAATGTAATATATAAATAACGATATAATATTATAAATAACAACATATAAATTGTCATATTTGTGTACGATAGCGCAATAAATAAACATTGTATTCTACCTCATAAATGATAGTACTTTTATACTTATAATTAAACACAATGTTAATATTGAAGTTTTCACTTCTGCCGGCACTCCCGGAGTGCTACCTTTTTTTTTTTTTCTATAATAGGTTTGTGTATCAATTAAAATTACAACAACAAAAAATGTATTTTTCTGCATTTTATACTTTGCCAAATTAAGGGATAATGTGCGTTTAGCTTGCTTCGAGTGGCAAGGAAACTGAATTAAAATTAAATATTCTATCTAGTAAGCGCGCACCCAGAGAAAATTTTGTATTTTTGAATGCGAAAGATGTACGTTTAGCTCGTTCTAAGAGTTACGAGATTACAATAATTTTGCTTATTAGAGAGCGAGCACTTAGCTGCGAGCGCCGAGAATATTTTAAAAAGAGTTTGCAAGCCGCTGGTTTTGACAAGAAAAAAATAAAGCCACATTAAATTACTTAATTTCTTTGACCCTCATGCCCGCGGGGCCCTGGATCAGCGCCTGATATTAACATGGAGTTAGTAGTACCTTTATATATAGTTCGCAAGGCTGTATGTCGCCGTTTTCGCCTTCCTGAAAATATATTATAAGTCCTACCTAAATCATTATTATACTTGAAAAGGTCTTCTTTTGATGCATTTTGATGAATGCCCTTAAGTAGGTACTTCCCAATCACTTAACTCGCGCATATGTTTAAAAAAAATAATAAATAATTAAAAATTTTGCGAGGCCCCCTCAAGCGCGAGGCCGTCGGCGGTCGCCGACGTCGCTGACGCCTAGCGCCGCTACTGACTCTTGACGTGAGATAGGAGTAGGGTAGTCTTGACAGGTGTTGTCGTGTGCAAGTTGCAAGACACAGTAAGCGACGAGGTTAATCGAAACCAGATGATCTGTCAGTAAGCATATTAGGTCTTAGATGAAAATTGACAAGACTAAGAATAGAAAAGTATAACTTATTAAAAAAAAACAATGTTAGGGTGTGTACTTATATAAGGCGGTAAGTACAAAATACACAAGCGTTAGCTACAATAGTTAAGAATACTCTCTCATAATCTTAGTGGTTAACGATAATTGACAAAGCATAATGTTTAGTGAAGACTAAGCCTATGATATTAGGAAATATAGTAAGAAAATCACATCTAGCATAAAGTGGAAGAAGAACATACTTTTATGGACGTCTTTTGTCTTGCCACAAAAAAAAACAAAAGATAAGAATATTTTGAAATATTTTTTGGCAAGGATAAATTATTGCCTTACGATTTTTATTAAAAATGTCTGATATTCCATTTACTTAAATTTCCGACGTAAAAACGACGACTGTTAATTAAATGTATAAATAATAATTAAAATAGTAAAATAAATCTTATTCACTTTTATCCTAATTTTAATTGTAATGATTTTTATTTTTAATAAGAGAGTTTTTCTCTGTGGCAAGACTTCATACCTACCTAACTATTTACACTGGTCGAAGCTGGAAAAAAGTTTAATTTTCTTAATTTGAATTTAAATAGGTTGTTCTAAACACCGGCTGATTTTCGACCAATAGGAGACCGTGAATTTCCAAGATGGCCGTTTGCGCCAATTTCGTACTTTTTTCTTTATGTCCAATTTGGAGCTTGGCGCCGCACGTCAATGCATTTACCAAAATTTAGTAGGTACTTTATAGTACTTCTTTACATTACCAAGTTTTTTTTTCACCTCCGACCAAACCCAGCAAAACAATTACATCAAACCTCAAATTATTGTCAGACAAATTGCTTTTGTAATACAATAAATATTCAAAAAGCTCAACGTAGTTACAACAATCACACAAAACAAATAGTAACTTTCATAAACGCTTCAAAAAGTTTTACAATAACGCCTTCGATATTTTAGGGATGTTCCTTCAGTATTTACGCGATTTTCTTTATAATTGCCTCTTTTTTCTTTGCATTTTTCATCGGGCTCATCATATATTTCTTTTTTTAATAAAGGATGGTTTACGGTTTAACATAAACATAAGAAAAATGTTAATTATATTATCACATTGCTTGATGTTGCGTTACAATTCCTTTTATTTTTTTTTCAAAATGGCGCGCATTTTTTTTTCTTTTCACCATCCTGCATCCACAAAGAAACTTATTCTTTAACATTTGTACTCATTCATCAAATAACAAACCAACATTGAAAAATGCGTAACATTTAATGGGTAGCCCAAAAAATTACTAAAAATTCAGTACTGCAGCTAGCTATGAATCTAAAAATAAATATAAACTACTTAATACCGATTCTTATATGTCTTAAACATTTTGAATCAGCAATCACTTTAGCTGTTATTAAGAGGGGAAAAAATTATAACTACTTAAGTTGGCCTTAATACTTTAGTTGTATTTTATTGAAAGTTTCTAGTTTGTAAAATATCTGAATTTGTAAACAAATGTGACAGTGGCAAAATATGCTCTCATGATACATACACATAATATAATCTCCAAATTATAAACAAAGTAAAACAGCTTAACAATTTGCAAATAAATTGAGTGTTTTTGTTACATTAAACGGTTTGTACTAGTCAAGCTCTTTCAATGAATACCCATTTGGAGGTAGTTGTGAAAAAATATGTAATTCGCCATTTTGTAGCGGCGGCCATTTTAGAATTTCAAGATATTAAATTATATTGTTATTAGAACAAAAGTTGTATGCCAAATTTCAGATCAATCGCAAAAATCTTTATGAAAGTACTTATTTTTTTAACAAATGCTGATTCAAAATATTTTCAAACCCTAATACTGTTTTTACGTTACGTATTTTAAACTATTCTATTTAGTCTATGGTCTAGATTAACAGGCGCTATCTATTTCAGTGTTGCTAGCTAATATCCATTGTACTCCTTTATATGAGTTAATTAGAGTGCTTTTCTCAAAAGAGGTCCCGCGGAATTTAGCGGAACTAAATTTAATTTAATCAATTATTACTGTACTTCATATTCTAAATAATGTTTATTTGTTAGATAAAAAACACCGTTTTAATTAAGAAATTAAATATTTGAGAAATTCTGAGGAAAAAAATGTTTAAAATACTTTAACTTTAAAACGCGCGATAGTGGCGCCCCGCTAAAGGGACTCCTTTCGTGAAAAGCACTCTACTACAGTATGAGTGTTGCCATCATGTTCATTACCCTAATTTAAGGGGAAAGTTAATAAATTGACCTGTATTAATCGGATTATTTAAAGAAAAATCAACAGAACAGGAACATAATTTTTCTTAGTGACCCTTTTTAATCTGGACAAAGACCAGCATATAATTGCGGTAAAAATTGTAAAAATCTATCAAAAACAATGGCAACACTTACACCATAGACGAATAGTAGTCTTAAAACGAGCACACAGTTCCATTCAACCCTAAAATGAGAGTGGTTTTGTTAAGGTACAAAAACTGTAGGTATCTCAATGCGAGATTCTGTTCGGGTAAGTTACCAAGATCTTAATCAATATTTTACCGTGATTTGCTCCAGTTGGAAAGGTAAAATTTATGGTCAAGGAAATTACTGCTGAGAAGACATAATTTGCACCTTATACCCATAGGTAAAGTTTTTTGAAGTGAAAACTTCTTTAGCGGCGCTGAGCACTTTTTTTTGTATGGGTAAAAACTTTCAAACTCGCGTCAGGGTCACGTGATGCTGATCGAAAAAGCGTAAGATCGAGGGGAAGGGAGAGGAACTAGTATCTCTCACTCTTTCTACCGTGGCCGTGCTTGAGTGTGCTGCTCTGTGAATTTGGTTTAACTATGTCAAATGATCGCAATTTTAGCACAACGAAATACAAAACTACTATTGATGCGGTCTTTATTAGACACTTAAATAGGTTCGAATCAAAACTGTTTGTTTCTTACTTCAGTTATCATAAACCAATTGTATCAGTTGTAAAAATTTGCGATGATGATTCTGATAATAACGATGGTGTAAAAGTCGTCGAAATTATGGATGGAAGTTGATTTTTCTGAGAGATAAAATTTAATGTAATATATAAATAACGATATAATATTATAAATAACAACATATAAATTGTCATATTTGTGTACGATAGCGCAATAAATAAACATTGTATTCTACCTCATAAATGATAGTATTTTTATACTTATAATTAAACACAACGTTAATATTGAAGTTTTCACTTCTGCCGGCACTCCCGGAGTGCTACCTTTTTTTTTTCCTTATAGCTGATTTTATCACGTGACTTCAATTATTTTTGCCTGTTTGCCACGCTCCATACAAAAATCTTGACCTATTTTCATTCAAATGTCACATTCAAGTGTGACATTATGTATCTATTGCATGAGAATTTGACACTTTGCGCGAATATTTGCGCGCAATGGAGGTAACCAATTACAAAATTCGTGATTTAAGTTTAGAAAGTGTAAGACGTTCATTCATTTAAAAGTCACTCAGCTAAGAGCGATATGCTCGTTTTAAAACCGTTATTACACAAGCTTATTTATTATTCCCTTGCGGTTTGGGTTTGACGTCGTCCACTTGGATCAGTTGTTCGATTGGTATCAGAGATAGTTCGCCGCCAAGCATCGGAGGAGGGGGCGTCTGAAATATTGAGAAAATGTCATTAACCCGTAACTCCCCGAGCGGCTCGATCGGGCCGAAACCGCGCATGCGAATTTGAACCTTATATTAAAGAAAATAGAAATAATTATAGATATCAATTTTGATATGAATCGGAAGTGTTTCCTGGATCAAGGGGTTTTCAAATTGCCAACGATTAATTTAACTTGAAAAAATTTAATAATTAGTCTCAGATCATATAGCTAGATTATGGTGACGGCTTTGCCCGCATAGCGAAATCCTTTTTTAGCGGAGGTCTACGTCATAAAATCTATCTGTCTTCCAAATTTCAATCCAATGTAGGAATCTCGGCGACCTAAAACTGCAACATATAGGTTAGCCACACAAACTACCTATATAAACTTTGATTTGACTCTGACAGTGTAAGTAGGGTAACGTGTTCTGTTGGAGTATAAACCCCAATTATTTTGATTATTATGTCCCTCATAAACACGGGACATACTCGGGTCTTATTATAGGCTTACATGGAGACTAAAAAAGTACAACGCGCAGAGGCCTTTTTGAGCTTTTAATATAAATGTGATGGGTGACACTTATCGGAGTCTATCTGTGAGTCCATCTTTTTTTTTTTTTTTTAAGTTATGAAGTAGAAGACGAGCAAGACGCTGTCCTGATGTTAAGAGATAACGGCTGCCCATAATCAGTACAGTGTTACCTAAGACTTCACAATTATGTGAAACTCTAGGAGCACTGCACCAACGCTTCATACTCAAGAGTCATAAGATGTTAAGACTCTTTAGCCCAGTAATTTCACTAGCTACAGTGCCCTCCTACCGGAGCACAGTGATGTTTGCACATCACTGCTCAGGCGGTAGAATAACTGGCACTGTTGGGGTACCCACCTAGACGACCTCCTGCAAAGGAAGTCTACCCCCGGTAATAGTAGTACAAAATATTATTATTATAATTATTTTTATTATCCCTTCAGGCTCTATCCGTTATACGTACAACAACATTATGAGGCGATGCGGGGCTGTGTTGAGAGGCGGCCGCTTCACGAGCCTTGCGTAGTCCGAGAGAGAATACCGCCACTGAACGCACGCGCTTTACTAAAGCTGCGCGTGCGCGGGAACGGCCTGCAAACAATAAAGTAAGAATATACAACCATGGTAAAGAGATATACATATGTGTTAATTGCATTTATTCTATATTATTGTTATACATCTTGTTATAGAATTATGTATAATGCATGCTCGCACAAGCAACAAGTGCCCTATCAGGGTATGTAGTAGTACCTAATTTTACACAACAAGATCTGTGCAATGTAATTACCTACATGTGTTGGAAATAAATAAATAAATAAACAGTATTTTTTTAACCCCCGACGCAAAAACGACGGGGTGTTCTAAGTTTGACGTGTCTGTCTGTCTGTGTGTCTGTCTGTCTGTGTGTGTGTCTGTCTGTGGCATCGTAGCTCCCGAACGGATGAACGGAGTTTGATTTAGTATTTTTTGTTTGAAAGATGAGTTGGTTGAGAGTGTTTTAGCTATGTTTGGTGGAAATCGGTCCAAGATGGCCGCCGCTACAAAATGGCGGATTACTTTTTTTTCCACGACCCCCCTCAATATGGGTATCAAATGAAAGGGCTTAACTAGTAGAATACAACCCACTATATAAAATTTAAAATCCAAGATGGCCGCCATCACAAAATGGTGAATAACATATTGCGTTGGGGGTTTTTTAAATTTTTAATTTAATTCACTTGTCCCTAGAAGCGATCGAACTCAACGTCACGCGGATTCGCACCGAAATCGGTAGGGTTCGGTAGGCAGCGAGGTGCCAAATATACGTTATTATTGGAAATTACTCAATATATCAAAAAGTATCAAATACTTTGTGATATTTTTAATAATTCACCACCATTATTTGGAAGCTTAATGTATAACAAGTATTATTTTAAAAATTATTTTTAAAAACAACCTTTTACTATTATTACGAGTACCATCTAACACCAAAGTACTTGTCAAGACGAATCAAATGAGCCCAAACTCGATGGGGTTGCGTCGTTTAATTACGAAGTTCCTATGTCCACCTTCCAGCGCCATCGTCAAATCAGCTCGATGTCATAAAAATATTGCATTGTCATTCGATTTATATATGCATGCAAAATTTTAGCTCAATCGGGAACCGGGAAGTGGATCAAATTAAACTTGAAGATTTGATTACAGACAGACAACAGACAGGTGAAAGTAAATCAAAGCTTGTAAAAAGGATATTCATTGTTCAATCTGAGTATAGGTAAATGCTAACACAAACTTCTGCGTCGCAGGCGAGTTTTAGCCCACCGCGCCACAAAGGATGACGTAGTTGTAAAGAACAATATTACAACCTTTTTGTTGCGGATCGACGAGCCTTGTAAATAAATATTCCTCATTTTTTGTACCTGTGTAAACTCCCGTAGCTTTAGTCGCAAATATTGCACATATTATGTATAGATTTCGTGTTTTATAGCTTAAGAACTTATTTTACAAACTTGATTATGTGTAGTTGTGTAAAATCTCTATTTTCTATTTTGCTAACTTTGATTATGTGTTGTTATGTAAAATTTGTCATGGTTTATTTGCTTCTTGAATACATGTAAATAAACTTATTGTAAACGAATATTTGTACTTGAATGAGAAAATGTAATCGCCAAATTGCTAGAGAAAGACAGCAATATGTTAGAGCGAGTCAAGTACATATAAATACCGCGCGATCGCGCATTTTTGCCATGTTTTTGCTTATTGTAGATTATGTATTATGAATATGTAAAACATGGTGATAGGTAACGTCGTAAGCTAGATTTTAAGATTATGTAGACAAAAATCGAGCTATGTATGAAAAAGTTATGATCGAAAATGTGCCGGGCCCATAGTGAAAATTAGAGAAAGTTTTTGTAAAATTTGCGTAAAAATTAGGTGCTCTCTATCCGGTAAGGGTAGGGAGTGACTAAGGTGCCCGGCCAAAAATATAATTACGCTCTACGACTTCGACTTGATTATATTATACCTAAGAAGAAAAAGAAATACAGTCCACTTATATTGAAGACAGAAGTTGTTTCAATTACGACCCCCACACTTTTATTTACTTTCACCTATCTGGTGTATGTATATGTAATCAAATCTTGAAAGTTAAATTTGATTAAAGTTAGATTTGGATACCGGGAAGTGTATCCAATTGAGCTAACATTATGCATGCATGTATAAATCGGATGACAATGCAATATTATAGCAGGAAGGTGGCCATAAGAACTTCTTAATTAAACGACGCAACCCCATCGAGTTTGGGCTCATATGATTCGTCTTGACGAGTACTTTGGTGCTAGATGGTGATAATAAAAGTTTGTTTTTAAAAAGTTTTTTTTATTTCACTTGTTTAAATATGCTACTACTATAAACAATACTGACTGCTCTTATCCTTAGGTTTGTCGTCTTCGCTGGAAGTAGCACTGGCGTCCATTGAAGGAGCAGATGACGGCACTGCGTTGAGATCCGGCTCAGAACCGCCCGCGCTCACACTGCCTGATAACTCCTGGGGAAACAACCATTATACTATTTTACTTGAATAAGCTTGATTTTATTTTAAACGATTAAACGTTAAGAACAATTAAAAACGGAACTTCGCGTACTAAATTTCTATTATTTGAAATATTATCTAGAGCGTTAGCGTTAAATTTCTATTATTTGAAATATTGTCTAGAGAAACATTTTCAAAAAATGATAAGTATATTTTAAATATCATTTGAAAATTCGTCATAGCCACAAGACGCATGAGCCTCCTTGGGCCTGTAGGTATATTTTAAACCGGAGGAGTATTATGTTTCTCTCTCTCAGTCGCATCACCATATACCACTTTTACAAAGAGATAAACACAACAGATCTTAACGCGTCAAGCGTTGCTGGCTCTGCTACCTCTCGGTATAAATAACTATCTGTCTCTATCTCTTCTCTCTTTCTAGCTCTTAAGTTTTTTGTATATTTTTTGTGTTCCAATAAAGTGTTATATCTATCTTTCTATCTGTATTATGTAGGTACTAGCGGTCTGTCCCGGCTTCGCTCGTATTTGATGTAGTCCCAGGGATGACACACACAGGGATGATGTAGAAATCTAATTATTATTATCAGCCATTTTTGTCCCACTAGTGGGCAAAGGCCTCCCTTCCGTCGCGCCATTCTGTTCTGTCTAGAGCTATGTTGTACCAGGTGGTGCAATGCGAGTCGAGCTCGTCCCGCCAGCGTTTTCTGGGCCTGCTACGATGACGCTTTATGTAGAAATCTAATAGTATAGGAATATTATGAAAATCCGTTCAGTAATTTTTGAGTTTATTCGCAACAAACATACGTACATAAATTTAACAATTTCTTCGTTATAATATTAGCATAGATTAGCTGCAACCCGCGGTGTTACCCGCTGCAAAATTTTCGATGGCTGAAGATTTTGGCCAAGTGGGGTTACGGTGAAGATTTTTGCCAAGTGTGGATTTTTGCCGAGTGGGGTTACGGCTAAGATTTGCCAAGTGGGATCATTGGCGAAGATTTTTGCCAAGTGGGGTCGATGGCAAATATTTTGGTCAAGTGGGGTTGATGGCAAATATTTAGGTCAAGTGAGGTCGATGGCATTATGGCGTCCCGCAGGAACACCCCAGGTTTTTTAGTGGGTATCCCCGCCGCTCCCATCTCTGGCGGGGGAGTCCCACATACCGCCCCGCGCCCCCCGGCGTGGGGTGATGATGCGTAACGCATTTTTCCTGGGTCAAAAAAAAAAAAGGTCGATGGCGAAGATGTTGGCCAATTTCTTCGTTATAATATTAGTATAGATTACCTGCAATGTAGGGTTGACGAGCGGTCTGTGTTGTGTGTGAGGGATGCAATGAGCTGAGCGGTGTAGGGGCTCGTCTCGCAACCCTCGCACGCCCAGCAACGACAGCGGGGCGCCCGGGGTTGCTTCCTGCAGGGAATATGTTATGTTAAGCATCATAATATTCATTACTGTCATTCTAAGGTCAAGTTACTACCGGGGGTAGACTTTCTTTACAGGAGGTCGTCTAGGTGGGTACCCCAACAGTGCCAGTTATCCAACCGCCTGAGCAGTGATGTGCAAACATTACTGTGCTCCGGTAGGATGGTGCTGTAGCTAGTGAAATTACTGGGCTAAAGAGTCTTAACATCTTATGACTCTTGAGTCTTGAGTAAGAGGCGTTGGTGCAGTGCACCTAGAATTTCACATCATTGGAAATCCTAGGTAACACTGTACTGATTATGGGCAGTCGTTATCTCTTAACATCAGGAGAGCGTCTTGCTCGTCTTCTACTTCATCACACAAAAAAAAAGTGTACCAAGAACCGGCGAGCGTGCATGAATAATGTGATGAAAGTTAGGAAAGCGAAAAATGTGTGTCAGTATCGTACCAAGTGGAGGGATATAGTCTCTGCCTACCCCAACGGAAACTAGTATGTACCTATGAATAATATTTTAACGAAGGTAAAATAAAAAAAAAAATAGCAAAAAATAAATAGCAGTGTGCCATTTGATTACGCAATCACTCGGGACTCGGACGCCAGACCCACGCCGGATCAGTCATCTTACTATATTAATATTTTAAAAGCCAAAGTTTGTAGAAATGTGTGGATGTATGTTTGTTACTCTTTAACGTCTAAACGGTGGACAGATTGAGCTGAAATTTGGTACAGAGATAGCTTAGCCTGGAATAACACTATACTGTGGCAAAATATAATCCTTTGGCCACCACCGCTTCAAGTTATCTTGGTGACCTGAAACTCCCAAGATTAAGTTTTGTAGGTCGTCTACACAACCAAAAGTATTAATTGTTATGTACATTTTATGTCTGTAAATGGTAAAAGTAAAAGGTACCTTTAGTTATTGATTACTGATTGACTCACCTTACGTCGTATAGGTTTAGTGGGGCTCAGTTCTTGCAACAGCTGCAAAGACCCCGTGGTGACAGCGGGTTCCGTCACTGTGGTCGATGTTATTGATGCTGCTTTGGGCCTGAAATTGTAGTTTATTATAGAGCTTTACCTAATGATTTTTACTTCTTGTGCTATATAAGTAGGTACACTGTGAGATAGGATATAGACATGTACAGTTGAAACACACTGAAAATAAGTACTTAAGTTTTTATTTCTAGAATAATAGGAATAAAATAATAGAATCTTTTTGAATGGAAGCAAGCGAATATAAACGTACGAGTAGTCGCTAGTAGGTATACATCATAAATAGCAGAAATGCTAGCTTAATGAATAGAAAGAATAGTCGTATTTTTTCAACGGATCCTAGTATCAGATCAATATGGTCACTGATCCCATCCTTTGGACCTAGCACACAGCGCACAGGTGTCTATCATTACAATCCGACAAAAATAAAATGTTTCTTATACCTAGTTGTCGTGTTAGGTACTAGTGGATTATTTATATATTAGCTTCACAGTTTTGACTCTCATCGGACTTAGGACTCGCGATTCTTATCGGATTCTAATCAACAAGATTATACGATAAAGTTAAAACACGATTTTATAACATTACCACTCTATGACTCAAACAACATTTTATTTTTGTCGGTTCATAGTGATAGACACTAGTGCGCAATAGCAAATAGGCACTCTGTTTTAGAAAGGGATATTTTGATCAGTTTCCACAAATAAATCAGTTCTCAATTGCATATTTTGTAAACTCGGTTATAGGGACCCCACGAGACAGGCTTGACCTAGTGTGGGGTCCATTAGAAATGCTTGTGTACTTTGTATTCTTATGGAAAATAAATATATTTGTATTAATATTTTAGTCACTTATTTCGGTAAAATTGTGGAATCAGCAGTGGCCATATTTAACTGGTACCGGGAAACGTTGCGGAAAACCAAAATAATGCGATTTTTATGAACAGAATGAAAACAGAAATCTTTGTGAAAAACATAAACACGTTACGTTATAGCGAAGAAAAAAAAGGCAAACAAAAAAACTACAAAACAGGTTGTACAAAACCCCTACTAATATTATAAATGCGAAGGTTAATATCTCGAAGCTCAAAGTCGCACAGCGAGCTATGGAAAGGGCTATGCTCGGGGTTTCTCTACGTGATCGAATCAGAAATGAAGAGATCCGTAGGCGAACTAAAGTCACCGACATAGCCCGGCGGATTAGCAAGCTGAAGTGGCAATGGGCAGGCCACATAGCGCGGAGAGCGGATGGCCGATGGGGTCGAAGAGTGCTCGAGTGGAGACCACGGACTAGCAAACGAAGCGTAGGACGTCCACCCACAAGGTGGACAGACGACCTTATAAAGGTCGCCGGAAAGATGCAGGCCGCTTCCAACGAGATCTGCTGAGATGATGATGATGAAGGTTAATATGGCGTATGGAAGGTTATTACTCTTTCATGGCTAAACGAATGGACCGATTGAGCTGAAATTTATAGCAAAATTCAGCCCATTCGATCCATTCGTTTAGGCGAGAATAAATAACAAACATACATACGCACTTACGTTCATCGATACAAACTTTCACATTTATAATATAAGTGGAATCAATCAAACAAAATAAAAAACCAAAATAATTACCTTGAAATCATTAACCATTTAGCCACTGTGTCGTACCTACTTGAAATAAATAAAAAATAAAACAAAACGATGGTGTTCTATACAGTTTATTGCAATAAAACGTGAATTACAAGCGTTAATACTGATTAAAATAAACGAAATGCACTACACACCGATCCGGGTATTTACTTGTCACATAAACTGAAAACAAAAATAATGATAAATTAAAAATAAATAATAATTGTCTAGAATAGCGGTAATTGCTAATGATCAAATTAAAGACATAATTGTTAAATGTATCATTCAATTTTTTTTTCTTTATAAAATTTTCAATAGTGAAGCCTAAATCGTCATTTTTTTACAAGCTTTTATTTACCTGTCCGTTTTCTGTCAAATCTGTCAATCAAATCTTGCAAGTTTAATTTGATCGAATCCCGGTTTCCGATTGAGTTAAACTTTTGCATGTATGTATAAATCGGATGACAATGCAATATTATTATGACATGGAGCTGATCTAATGATGGAGCTGGAAGGTGGCCATAGGAACTCCGTAATTAAACGACGCAACCCCACCGAGTTTGGGCTCATTTGATTCGACTTGACGAGTACTTTGGTGCTAGATGGTAACAATAAAAGCTTGTTTTTAAAAAGTTTTTTTAATTTCACTTGGCCTAATTTACCTGAAAGGCGGTATCTCCGGTATCTTGCCGATGTTGATCTTCTTGTTCTTGTCGTTCGTGTCCAGTTGTTGTTGTTGTTGCTGTTGTTGTTGTTGTTTGGGTGTTGTTGGTGTGACGAGACGCGGCGGTGTCGCCCGGTTGGAACGTATGTCGTCTTGACTCGTGCATTCGGACTGGATTTACAAATAAATGTATAGATTTATAAAATGTCTTGTAGAATTTTCCGGTATACCTCTAAATATATAAAAGGAAAGAGTGACGGATTGACTGATCTATCAACGCACAGTTCATACCACTGGATGGATTCTTTTTTTTTATTCGTTATAGGTTAGCCTTTGACCACGATTTACGATCTCGTCTGATCTTAAGCGATGATGTGGCCGCAGATGGTATCCGACTAAACCTAGAAGGCGGGATAAATCCCCCCTGGCTTCACTGAACATCATGCTGAAACACAGGTTAAAATTTGGAATACAGATAGGTTTTATGACGTAGCCCTTCGCTAAGAAAGGACTTTGCCATGTGGGCTAAGCCGCGAGCATAAGCTAGTTATTATACATACTTGTTTAAGATATAAACAGTGGAAGTTTGGAAAGCATGGAAGTTATTTTGGAGCCATTCATATTATGACGAATTTTGGAATACTTGAACTACGAGAAAATGTTAACAATTCGTAGGATGTACTTATTGAAAATGTTTTTAAGTATTACGGAAATTCAACATGTAGTGCAAACAAGAGAGACACAAGCTTTAAAAGTAGGTTTAATATTTCGTTATTAGGCGAGTAACATAATATATGAACATACGTAAAAACAAATTTCGCGATTGTTAACTTTTTATCCTTTTTTGAACTTTTTAAAAATAGTGTAGTAAAGACCTGTTCAAACTTGATCAATATTATAAATAGGAACAAAACTGTTCAGAAATACTCAGCAATATATACCGCTAACAACAGCGATATTAAATATCGCAGATTTGAACAGGCCTTAAATTATGGCGCAGTCGGTAGGATCACAAACATATTAATTTAGTACTTTCTTACCAAAAGAGGTGCGTGTGCATTCTTAATAGCTTCCCGTCGTTGAAACTCCACTTTAGCCATTTCTGTAGCCAGCCACGCCGGGATCTCTGGTATGGCCAAACGTAGAGCCATCACTATGGCTAATACCACATGCTGAAAATTGGATACAAAATTATGGAGAACAAACATTGAGGTAACTATTTATAGAACACCACAAAACATAACAAGCTTAACATATGACAAAGTGTTGCAAATGGGAGTCTTATTGCTAACAGTGATCATCCACATGAAACAGCTTGTGCTGCTTAACTGGCCCACGTTTTTTTATATATTAAGAGCGGCAAACAAGCATGAAATAACGTAATACGTCGTATCCATTTAATAATACGTCATACGTCATTTCATACATTTTTGACAATTCTGTCTTCGGTTCGGTTCCCTGACGGATAATTGAATAGCCCTGCTGATGTTAAGTGGTTACCGACGCCTATGGACCCCTTCAACACCAGAGGCGTTGCCGGCCCTGGTAGTTTGTAACCCCTTTTGAATTTAGACAAATCAAATGATTGAGGGAAGACCCAAGAAGGAAGATCATTCCACATTCCACGTCTTGCGATAGGTGATAGGACTTAGGACAAGGTAATAGAGAAGAAAACATAATATTATATTTACCTCCAAAGCAACGATGATGAGTATAGTCTGCGCAGGAGTGACATCGGGTAACAATCTATGCACGGGACCGGATAGGCCGATCAACGCACAGTTTACTAACACCGCCACTGCTACCATGGCTTCCATTGCGTGCTGGTACATAAAAAACATTAAAGGGCTGCGTCGCGAGCGGGAAACGTTATATCTCAAATCTCAGGCATTTCTTATTTTATTCGCAAACAAAAAAATACATATCGAATATATTTTTTATTATTAAAATTACGAAACTAATTATATTTAAACTTATTTTGAGAACTGAACCCCTATTTAAAAAAAAAACTGACGGTCAGTCTCATTGAATAGAATGAGAGCCTGGGTTGCTTATGTTGAGAGATTTTTGTGTGAACTGGGGTAGCGAACAAACGATGCGAGCGCATCGATTGTAGATAAATTATACTCCAATGGAGTAAGTAGGGTTCAAATTGCCATGATGATCACCAACCTTCGTTGGAAGATGGCACCCAAAGAAGAAGAAGAAGTAGTACTAAAGTAGTTTCTCACCTGCCAATAAAGGAGCCTTTTTTATGAAAAATAATGTATAGAATATAAATATATTTATCCCGGTATAGAATATACTCCAATACTCCAATCAAATCTCATTAAAGAGTAGTTTCTCACCTGCCAACTCCCAATACTGTTGACCCGCTGTCCAAACGGCCTCTGAGCAACATGGCACAGTTTGAAAGCGTCCGCCCTCACTTCTAACGCGTTGTTGGCTAACGCACAGAGCGCTGCTAGCGGGAAGGCAGCCGAGAATAACACCACGTGACCCAGCTGTGTTAGCATCTCTAGGTACTCAGCGAATGTGCCGTCGTACTGGAAGAGAAAATTAAACTTGTTTTAATTCCAACAAAATGTTAGAATTATGGGCGTAGCGGCGGCGGGCCAGAGTGGGGCACAGAGTGGTGCGTGATCATAGGACTCATTACTAATTAAAAAATATATATTTTCAGGACATTTCACACAGCGCCACCTAACCCCATACTAAGCAACTTAATGCTTGTATTATGGTGGTTAGGGTAACGGACATAATACTTATATACTTTTTTTTTTGTAAATACATACTTATAATAGATATTGAAAACCACCCAGACCAGAAACAAATACCTGTGGTTCACACAAACATTTGTCCCATGCGGGAATCGAACCCGCAACCTTCTGCATTGCAAGCGGGTATTAGCCCACCGCGCCACAGAGGTCGTCAATATAGCGATACGGACGCTGACCCTCACAATATAAGGCAAGGGTTCTTCTTCTCACATAACTGGTTCATGATGAAACATAAGAAGGAGGTCATCGAGAAAGGACGCCAGATTGATATGAGTGACATTGAGACCGATCCCGTTCTGGGATTTTGAACGCAGGTAAATCACAAAAAATCTTGTTGGTTTTCTTATAGACTCTAATCCATGCGGCATCCTTATTTAATGGCGTTACCAACTGCCCGCACCAAGCGTTTTGCTTCGTCGTTTTTAATGAGAACTGGTCGCATTTGGAACACTTTGCCGTCATCCGTGTTTCCCAAGCGGTACAACTTGGGTATCTTCAAGGCACGAGTGAATAGGTACCTTTCTAGGCATCTTACGTGATCCATCGTCGACCGCATTTTCACTTTCCATCAGGTGCGATGTAGTCAAACGCTTAGGCCTATTTAGTATAAAAAAAATCAAATTCCTCCTCCTTGCGCCGTATTCCTCAATTCTGAGGGTCGGGACTTCCTCGCTATCTTCTTCCCAATGATGTCACGCCATCGATCCCGGTTGCTTGCCACCTGCATCGCATCGTATACCGTGGTGTCCAGCGGATTTGATCGGACCAACGTGTTGGGCTGCGTCCTCGTGTTGTGTAGCTGGTGGGTGTAGTATGGGTACCCATGGATGATGATAGTGATAATGGTGATACATTATCACCATCCATGGGCACCTACACATCACCACACATAATAACCGATGGGGTAGACGTGTTGTAGAGTGGAGACTACTTCCGGCAAACGTAGTGTAGAGCGTGATGTATGCGAAGTTATATTTCTAAGTTCGTGGATCATAAATGATGGAGCGCCATCTGGATCAGTTGGAAGTGATTCTTAAAGCTTCGTGCACTGGAGTGTTGAGAAAAGTGCGGGCCAGGACAGACCGACGCATTAGGCTACGACCTCGAGGTCTCCTTCCTTCAATTTTGCAGTTTGATAGATGAGTTAATAAGTCACGCAGGCCAAGGCACTACGAAAGGCCTTTTTGTCAGTAAAAATACCCTTTTTGAAAGAGGATGTGTCAGATGTTTTTGGATGACCTAAGATGGTAGCTCTTTCCACATTTTTTACCCTAAACAGCTGTGAAACCAACTCAGCCTGGTGAATAACCTTCTGTCCAATAGGAGACGGTTCTGAATCCCTTCTCTCATCAGTTCCATTCACTATAGAGTACTTATTTAGTGTTAATTGTTTTCTTTGTTGCAATAAGGAGTTATCTATCTATCTATAAAGATTTCAGAGGGGTTTCCAATAGATTTAATTCTAAAGCTAATTAAATATATTACCTTAAACAGCTGTGACTCCAACTCAGCCTGGTGAATAACCTTCTGTCCAATAGGAGACGGTTCTGAATCCCTTCTCTCATCAGTTCCATTCACTATAGAGTTCTCAGGGGGCTCCCCTGTAGAACTGGTGCGTTTGTCGAACAACTCGGTTATTTGCTCTGATGTTGGTACTGAAAATTAAATTAAATATTTCAGGACATTACACACAGCGCCACCTAGTCCCAAGCTAAGGAACTTTATGCTTTTGTTATGGTGGTTAGGTTGATATGATAAATGAAAAAAGACGTGTGGCACTCGGAGACTGCCGCGGTAAAGCTATTGCATAGCATTTTTTATCAACTTATGGGATTATAATTATTTATTTATTTTATTAATGCAGTATTTTTTTTTTCTTTAAAATTAATTCAAGTTACACTTTGAGCGTGGTGACCGAAAAAAAAAACAATTTTTTTTCTTTTATTAAATTAACCGGTCGGAGTGGGGGGTGTTAGGTTTTTTTAGTTACGGAATTTCTGGATTCGGTCCCCACGCTCAAGGCCCGCGATAGAAGCTATGCAATAGCTTAAAAAAAACTTACTTTTACTCGGGCTAATAGCTCCAAAAACATCGACGCATATTTTAGCGAGCCTCAAATTCTCTATCAAGTACGGTACCGCTGATTCCTTGAAGTTACCGATTACTTGTCTACTGATCAACAGCACTGCGAGTTGCTGAAACATTTGTGAGCTTGTAGATGAAAAAATAAGTTGCATCTTAATGAGAAAATAATAGAGCTTAAAATCGGATGGTCTTTAAAACTTCTCCTGAACTTGTATCAGTCAAAGCTATCAACTTTCATCCATCATCATAATAATTTAAAAAAAGTGGTTTACTCCAAAAGAACAGGTTACCCTACTTACAATATCAGAGTCAAAGCACAATCACAATTATTATAGGTTGTGTGGCCAACCTATATGTTGCCTATACAGTCTTCAAGTACAGATTTACGTGCCCTCCGAAACACGGTAGCGTCCAGGCGATTTTTTTTGATACACTGAGATTTGCACCCAGGATCAAAGGGGCTATTGGCTAATTCATACCCACTACGATTGATGACAACTTCAATGTACATTACTGCGCTTTATATTTTACTCATATTAACAAGGAGTTAAGCAAGTATTTAACGCAATTTTGTCTATGGATTCTAGTGTTTTAGATGTCGTTGGATAGCCAATAGGCCCTCTGAACTCAGAACGAAAGTGAACCAGGTATAAGTGTTCCTTAACCTACAACAATACAATTTTTACTGGTAATCTAAATATATTACCTCTTTCAATTTATCCATATCCTGAATATAAAATGCAATGTAGAACAAACTTATGAACGAATTGACGAATTGGAACTGAAATAAAAACACACATTTTTATACGATATATTAAAATTTACACATTTTGTAAGCTTTTCTAATAATATTAATGTTTTTTGAAGTATATGATGGTTTTGAATTAAATTTTAGGTGTATTTTTATGAATTAATGTATTTTATGTCACATATAGTATGTTATTAACTGTACATTATGTAAATTGTGTGTCAAAAGAAAATAGACAGATAAATCTATAGACCAGTAAAACAATTTTAAGCAAAGTTTCTAATATTGCTGATTTTAAGACGAAAAATAAATAATGTCTATTAATTTACTCTGTCTATGAAATAATAATAATCATGCTTATGCCAGATTTTTATGACAATCTCATTGACCTAAATATTGAGCTCTTGTGTATACTATTTTAAATGAAGTTAATCGACTTCGGTTCTATGTCAAGTAAAGAAATTTGCTGAAAGTGCTTTAGTTAATTCCTTATTTTTTGTGTTACAAACTTTTAGGCTGGTAACCCTCTGCCCTCTTGCTTTCGGATTACAGATTGCAGATAAGACGAATTTAGTTTTTTTTTAGAATTATTAACATTGTCTTTCAAAGTGGAAGAAAAATCAACAGATATTTATTTTAAGTAATCGTCATATCGTGCGAGCGAGAGGTGGACAGCCTAAATTAGGTTCTATCTAGGCATATAGAAATGAAGTACTACTTTTATTAGACAATTTTTTTTAATTTGTCATTGTAAATCGTCATATATTAATTTAATAACTGTAATTAAGTTAAACAACTCAATCTAAAAATTAAAAGAATAACTTTTTCTGTAAGTTCTGAAAGATTGTCAAGAAAATCCAGCACTATACGCTAAGCATGCGAACAAAAAAAGCGTGCAAATATCATCCGATATTATTAACCTTCACATATTATTTATTGAAGCAAAGCATGATAAGCCCAGCTTAGCGGTTTAATCAAATACAAACCAAGGCAATTTTCAGAATCAGATGGTTCTCATACTTTGTCTCGAGTCGATAGTTTTCTGTAAATTTTGACGTTATTTTTACCATTTTTTACATTTATTGTCCAGTCCCATTTGGTAAGCAGAAAAGAGACAAAAATATGCACTATTATATCGTCGATCTACAAGTGTTGCTATTATAAATGTTGCATTTGACGAGAGCGTGTGACTTTATTATTGACACTACGATTAAAATAAATAAAGATAAATAACATAAAAAAGTAAATTTTATAACCACAAAAATTAAAGCGATATGAGTGGCTCCAATTTTCTTCTGTGTTATTGCGTTTACCGAAAATTTAAAAAACTTTATTTACTTTGTGCTCAATTTGGATTTATTTATTTATTGAGTAATAACAATATGAGCTAAGAGAATATAATTCCAAAGCACTCATTAGTAGTAGTCGTTGTAGTTATTAGGTAACTCTGAGGGGCTATTGGCTAATTCTCACACACTACGATTGATGGCAACTTCAATGTACATTGCTGCTTTTGATACTTTACTCATATTATTAAGGAGGTTTAAGCTTTCTAGTGATTTACATGTCGTTTTGCGATAGCCAATAGGCTCTCTGTACAAGTAATCAGTTTTTTAAGCCCTTGTGTATGAAAGGTTAATTGCTTTGGCCCAAAAGTCGTAGTGTATATCGAAGTCGTCGTAAAGTGTGGGTACGTATGCATTAGTGCGTGAACGCTTTCGTTCGTACGCACACGATACGTACGTTACGTACAAACACAAAAGTCAAGCGCAATCGTAAATTACAACAAATATACTAACTATTTATTTAACTCGTCTATTTAATAACCATTTTATTAGGAACTAGGGATTGCTATAGGAGAAAACGCTAGAAGTGTCATGCAAAAGTGATCTTACATTTGGTCAAAAATTTGGACAAAAATTCTAATGTACCAATTTAAATTTTACTGAAAAATTTTGTTAAGTGAGTTTGAAACTCACTAAAAAACCCACACTCAAACTGACAATGTTACCAATTGTAATAATGAAAATCTACATTTAGGCCGGTGGTTCTTAAAAAAATAAACATGATTTAATTTTTCTAATATGTATGTTCAAAAAGGAAAAATCGAAGTGAAAAATGTGCCTTGATTTTTAGACAACAGATTTTTTTTGGAGAAGTTTTTTTATGTCAATCCTAAGGATATATCATATTATTATTTTAAATTCATACATGTGCGAAATAAAAAAATTAAATAATAAGTAAAAGAACCATCAGCCCAAATCTTAACAAAAAAAAAAGGTAGCACTCCGGGAGTGCCGGCAGAAGTGAAAACTTCAATATTAACGTTGTGTTTAATTATAAGTATAAAAATACTATCATTTATGAGGTAGAATACAATGTTTATTTATTGCGCTATCGTACACAATTATGACAATTTATATGTTGTTATTTATAATATTATATCGTTATTTATTGACTAGCGACGAGAGCTGTCATCTCAGTACATTTTTTTAGCGATTGCGAATGGTCGCTACGGGCGGGCGCGCGCTTGTCTAAGCCCCCTCTGCCGCCTAAACAGAGCAGCACACTCAGGCACGGTAGAAAGAGTGGGAGATACTAGTTCCTCTCCCTTCCCCTCGATCTTACGCTTTTTCGATCAGCATCACGTGACCCTGACGCGAGTTTGAAAGTTTTTACCCATACAAAAAAGTGCTCAGCGCCGCTTAAGAAGTTTTCACTTCAAAAAATAACATGAGGCCGAATCCCGAAAGTTTACAGTGTTAAATTAAAAAACTGTTTTTTTTTGCAGGTGGGTCTCAGGAAGAAATAGCGAGTGTGGGTACATTATCACCGGACTCCAGTGTCAGCGATACCACGCGACGGAAAGAGCCTAAATGGAGAAGTGAGTGATTTAAACTGCCATTGTTTTGTTCGTAATGGAGATTATTAAAAAAATATTGGACACGTATTTTTTTATTAGTATCTAATCTATTTTTATATGTGACTAGCTTACCCGGCAAACGTTGTTTTGCCATATAAATAATTTCTAGTTACACTGAGATAGCAAAATAATAATTGTCAACGTTACTACTACACTTGATGCATAAACAATAATGATGGCCGACAACTGTGTAGGGAGTGAGAAAGAAAGGAGACCGGCTTCGTTCTCATCCCTACTCCGTGCTGTTTACTGGGTCAGAAGTGACACCTATAGACATCTGGCGGGGATAACTAATTAAATGACGATTGATCAGTTTTCAACCGGAGAGGAAAAATGATTAAATTACTAAAATGGCTATTAAAAAATAAGGGTTGATCGTAGAAGGGTGAAAATTGAGGATTGTATGTATTTTTTATGTTGTATCATAAAAAAAGAGAAATTAAAAATTTTGTTTAAAAAATAAAAAACAATTTAGGGGTGGACTACCCCTAACATTTAGGGGGATGAAAAATAGATGTTGGCCGATTCTCATAGATACCGGATAAGCTCAAAAAATTTCATCAAAATCGGTCAAGCCGTTCTCATCCCTACTCCGTGCTGTTTACTGGGTCAGAAGTGACACCTGTAGACATCTAGCGGGGATAACTAATTAAATGACGATTGATCAGTTTTCAACCGGAAAGGAAAAATGATTAAATTACTAAAATGGCTATTAAAAAATAAGGGTTGATCGTAGAAGGATGAAAATTGAGGATTGTATGTATTTTTGTATGTTGTATCATAAAAAAATAGAAATTAAAAATTTTGTCTAAAAAATATAAAAAAAAGGTAGCACTCCGGGAGTGCCGGCAGAAGTGAAAACTTCAATATTAACGTTGTGTTTAATTATAAGTATAAAAATACTATCATTTATGAGGTAGAATACAATGTTTATTTATTGCGCTATCGTACACAAATAATATGACAATTTATATGTTGTTATTTATAATATTATATCGTTATTTATATATAACATTAAATTTTATCTCTCAGAAAAATCAACTTCCATCCATAATTTCGACGACTTTTACACCATCGTTATTATCAGAATCATCATCGCAAATTTTTACAACTGATACAATTGGTTTATGATAACTGAAGTAAGAAACAAACAGTTTTGATTCGAACCTATTTAAGTGTCTAATAAAAAAAATATAAAATATAAAAAAAAATATCGGGCGCGCGCTTGTCTAAGCCCCCTGTGCCGCCTAAACAGAGCAGCACACTCAGGCACGGTAGAAAGAGTGGGAGATACTAGTTCCTCTCCCTTCCCCTCGATCTTACGCTTTTTCGATCAGCATCACGTGACCCTGACGCGAGTTTGAAAGTTTTTACCCATACAAAAAAGTGCTCAGCGCCGCTAAAGAAGTTTTCACTTCAAAAAAAAACATAATCCGACCAAAATCTAAATGAACATAACATAGCGTAGCTTTTATTATTATAACCATCTAGCATCATAAAGTACTTGTCAAGACGAATCAAATGAGCCCAAACTCGATGGGGTTACGTCGTTTAATTACCGAGTTCCTATAACCACCTTCCCGCTCTATCATCAGATCAGCTCCATGTCATAATAATATTGCGTTGTCATCCGATTTATACATGCGCATACAAAATTTCAGCTCAATCAGATACCGGAAAGTGGGTTTAATTAAACTTGCAAGATTTGATTACAGAAAGACAGACAGACCGACAGACAGACAGACAACAGACAGGTGAAAGGAAATAAAAGCTTTTAAAAGAGTATAATAATGGATAAATAAAATTTGACTGAGAGATAAGAAAGATCCTGGACAAGCCCTACTAGACCTATTAATACCCATCTACTAAAATTTTACTTTTAATCAAGCTACGTCCAAAAAGATCCCGGTCTTCAAACAAAAAGTTTTTAATACAAATGTGATCATTAAAAAGGTTTAATGTAAATGTTATCTCACCTTTATCGTTCAACCACCTCGCTATCCTGGCGTAAACCTCTTCTTCCACAGCTATTATGACAGCGAGGAAAGCACGCGGCAGCCATGTTAGGTATATGATGTTGGCTTCCCACCAATCCTGGGAAAAAAAACTTTCTTTTACTCTGAGCTTATAGGAATATATTTTTTACTAGCTGCGCCCAGCGGTTTTGCCTGCAGTACTTATATAGCCTATGTGTTATTCCAGGGTCTTAGATATCTCTCTATACCAAATTTCAGCTCAATCGGTCCACCCGTTTAGGCGTCAAAGAGTAACAAACTTACATCCAGACATCCATTCTTACAAACTTTTCCTAGCCGCAAAAAACGCGGGGTGAAGGATGTAATAAGTTATACATTTTCAAATCTCATTCGACTGTTGCAATTTTGTAACGGACATTCAGTATTCAGTGGTTCCTAAGCGGACATAAGTAGGTACATATAGGTAGATAATTTGAAAATGAAATAAAAGCTTGTAATAAAAATATCAATAAATACACAATAATATTAATATAGTTAATTTACAATAACTCATCTATATAGTAGCTCAAGTAAGTAGATGATATGAAAAAGGTACCTACTGTGCATACAGTAGGTACCTTTTTCATATCCCGCATGGGCAGCGGCTGCCCGGCAGCCCTATGACTTGTGCATGTACCGCGAGACTGTAGGTATTTATGTTCAAAAATCGCGCTCAGTCACACTACTGTATATCTCTTTACCGTGGCTAGGCTATGTATCTGTGCGAGGAAGATGCTATGTTGCCATAGTAACGCATAAATAGCACGCATTCGTAGCACGCATTCGTAGCACACATCCGTAGCACGCATCCGTAGCACGCATCCGTAGCACGCATCCGTAGCACGCATCCGTAGCACGCATCCGTAGCACACATCCGTAGCACGGATCCTTTCATGCAAAAAGCATATCTTAGCTGTAACCATTTCCACCAGTGCTAAGCTACGTGCACCAATGAATATGATTGGTGGATATTAAACACATCCGTAGCAACGTAGCATAGCACATATCTGGTTGAAAATCACTCTTATGGGTCTCAATCATTGAAACATAGTTAAAACCCTTAAGATGCGATCAACTAACGACAGTTGAAAAATCAGTCATCCGCTTATGGTTCTAATGTCTAGGAGATAATATATTTTATTAGAACCTACCTGTGCCCGTAACAATGCAAAGGTGGCGGCGGTACAGACGGACAGACAGACCAACATGACAGGGAAGGAGACGAGATGTCGCCACAACCGCCGGCGCCACGCCGCGTACTGAGGCTCCGGACGACCGGTCACTTGAGACGTGCCCATGTCACCCTGAAATTGGACAAATCGTATTTAAAGTTTGTTTAAAACCGTTCTTCCAGCGTTGTTTCTTCTCTCTCTGGAAGAGATCGCTTTGAGCGATAATACCGCCAATCGATACACCTTTGGTTTTTATTTTCGTGTTTGTAATTTTTTTATATGTGGATCAATGAAGAGTTTCTAATCTTATCTTTAAGCAATAATAATAATTGGGATTTATACTCCAACAGAAAAGGTTATCGTACTTACACTGTCAGAATCAAATCACAATTTTATGGGATGTGTGGCCTAACAACCTATGTAACAGTTTCAGGTTGCCGAGATAACTACAGGGCCTGCAACATGACCTAACGACTGCCTCCTACATATCTTATAGGAAACAGTCAGAACCCACAGTTTTACGTACAGAGCAAAATATACATGTTCAATATATTTAATCTACTTGATGGACAAAAATAAATTTAATATTTAATTTGTGATTGGTCGATTCAACGTCTACTCACAAATACACTATAATTTACAATAATAGTGTAGTGTGTGCACAGTTATTTACAATATTTATTATATAAATATTACCTGAAATAAAGGCCTCGGTTCAACCAGTAACTCATCTCTCTGATCAAGAGTCCCCCATTTATATGCTAGCACATTGGAATATCTGTAATGAAATACATAGTTTATTATATATTAGGGGGTAGGCTTCCTTTGCACATGGTCGACTAGGTGGGTACCCCAACAGTGTCAGTTATTCTACCGCCTGAGCAGTATTGTGCAAACATTACTGTGCTTCGGTAGGAGGGCACTGTAGCTAGTGAAATTACTGGGCTAAAGTCTTAACATCTTATGATTCTTGAGCAAGAAGAGTTGATACAATTCTCTTAGAATTTTGCAAGTGAAATCCTGGGTAGCACTGTACTGATTATAATATTTATGGGCAGCGTTATCTCTTACCATCAGGAGAGCATCTTGCTCGTCTTCTTACTTCGTTGCATCTTTGAAAAAGTTGCTTATAAGAACATATTGCGTTCTTATTTTTCCAGCTATTGGAATACTGAGTTTCATTGCAATCAGTTCAGTGGTTTTTGCATGAAAGAGCAACCATACATACACTCACATAGTAAAAAAACTTGTTATTATATAATTAGTAGAATTGTGACATACTTAAGTGTAGATATGAAATAATGATATTAAATTGATACCTTTTCCATGTTTCAAGGTACACACACGCCCAAAGCACATTGAACAGTGAGAACAGAACGTATGCTATATCTTTCCAACTTTCATTTGCTGTGCCCAGCCATACCTGAAAAAAAACAAGGATAAAATAGAAATACTCTTTATTGTGACTAATATAACAAAAAATAGCTAAAATGGGCAGCCTCGTTGCGGGCCAATATATTAATTAATTTTTCATGGCTTAAAGTGATCTCTTCGAGGCATTTTTTATTCAAGATAAAGATAAAGATTCTTTATTAGCATAAAACATGGTTCAATTATATATAATGCATGCACAATATGATGATAACAAATAAATTCAGGTCCAGCATGTTTTGCCTTGATAGGCGTGCTAAAATAAGTCAAATGGCATCACAAATTTTATAGGTAAGCCTTTTACCACGATCTCGCGTGAACTATATTTAATGATGATTAACTCTCCATAATAATAATCGCTAATAAGTGTTCGAGTGGAGACCACGGACTAGCAAACGAAGCGTAGGACGTCCACCCACAAGGTGGACATACGACCTTATGTCGGTCGCCGGAAGACGCTGGATGCAGGTCGCTTCCAACCGGTACATATGGAAGTACAAAGGGGAGGCCAGCAGTGGACGTCTTACGGTTGAGATGATGATGATGATGATGAATAATAATCATTAGCTATTTGTGCAACATGTGAGAAAAGTTGTTTTTTGCTGTGAGTACCGAGTTTAAGACACGAGCTTGCGAAGCATTCTAGAATTTTCTACATTTTCTTTTGTGTTTCAATAAAGTGCTATCTATATCTAATAAAAAATACTATTTTAATACGAACTCACCCAAAATATAAATCCTACAACGGCCGGCACCGTCAGTGATTGCGTGTAATGTCCGAGCCAAGCAAAGTACATTGCTATCTTAACGCCGAAATATTCACTTATTTCATCTGAAAACAATCAATGTTTAAAGCCGCGTCTTCAGCTCCTGTTTTGGTTCAAACATTCAACATGAGCATGACAACATCCAAAAAAAATCTCGGCGATTTTGACTTCTTGTTTGCTCCAACAATATTTTTGCTTTCCATATCCGATCACGTACAACAAAACATAATATCAATATTCATCAAAATCGCCGAGATTTTTTTTGGATGTAATCATGCTCATGTTGAATGTTTGAACCAAAACAGGACCTGGAGACGCAGCTTAAGAACAACAAACCAGAAAAAGTAGGTTTTATGCATCCGGCATTTTGGAAATCAAGATGGCGTCAGAAAATGTTTGTTTATTATTTATTACCAGCTTATGCTCATGCTTATGATTATGCTTAGCTGCGTTACCAAATTCTTTCATAGCGAAGGTCTACGTCATAAAATTTATGGACAAAATTAAATTCAATCCATGTCGACGGATCACGACTCACGACAGACGGACAGTCAGACAATCAATCACGCTTTATTACAATTAGATTTATTCATTATTGTCTTCGTTTTCAAATCTGAGCAAAGGTCTCCAGGGATATTTAACTTTAGTTTTTTTTCGGCAGAAATAAAATCAAAATTCCATTCAATCACATAGTTTGCTTATTTATTTTAATTTAGTTTCCCCTCCACAGGAAAAATCTTCCATATATTTAAACAATTTAATAGTTTTCTTTACCTAAAGGCTGAGGCGTGAACAATTTCTTAACCCATTTGTTCCTTAAAGTCTCTAAAGCTGTCCGTTCGTGTAGCGGGAACATACTCGCTACAACGCCTCTGCTTACACACGCTGGCACTGAAAAAAAATCAGTCGATAAAGTCAATAATCTGGTCAATGGTCATGTCGTGTTCTTCTTCTTTTCGATTCAAAATTGCTTTATCCATTTTTTTTTACTTTGTTTCTTCATAAAATAATGGCCCAAGAGCCACCGATCGACAGACTTTCGTCATTTTATGAAAGCTAAAAGTGTGTGTATAGATAGACTCAATGGCGGTAAGAACTATCCCTAATATATAAAACGTGGGTAGTGGTGGTGCCTTTAGGAAATTAAGGTAATAAAATTGTATAAAATTGACTCTCAAATTCTTTTTCTCATATTTTATATCCAATTAACTTACCAATACTCTGTCCAGCACGCAAAGTAAGCGCAGGTTCCAAAGCATGTTCGTCTCCTTTCTCAGCCCTTGCTGATTCCAGAACATGCTTCACTAGAGCACCTCGCTCTTGGGAGTTTAGCAGTTCTGATGCTGACGAACCCTGGGTAAATGGAATACTTACCATTAATATTACACAATACAAAAAAATCTATGTTTGCAGGGCATTTCAGTAAGGTATATTTGCGAGGAAAAAGCAGTGGACTTCTGTGAAGTTTTTATACTGGTTAGTGGTCAGTTGCTATAGCTGTGGCATGACTAATGGGTTACTCGTATGTCATCATCATCTTCCTGCCCTTATCCCACACTAGGTAGGGTCGGCACAAAACGTTTTTTTTTCCCCATTCTGCTCTATATCCGTCATAATATCATCATCCACTCCCTTAGCACGCATGTCGTCTTTCACACAGTTCATCCAAACCTTTTTCGGGCGCCTCTTACCCGGATTACCTATCGCCACATTCATGGACTTTTAGATGTAATTGGATCAACGAGTGCAAATCCCCCAAAACGCCACAATGTCTACTATGAGGGAAAAATGTCTGCAACCACCTTCGATTGCATAATAACTTAAAATCTAACGGGATCATAATCAAATGCTAACCTAATATAAAGAAAAGAAAAACCCAATCATTTTAGTCTAAGCAAGGCTTCAAACTATCAGTGCAATGTACTCGTAGGGGAGAGGCGTACAAAATGGCATAGGCGGGTAATATGGCACACCTACTTATTTCATAAACTAAACACAAATTAGTTCATGCAATGGCCTGTAGAGGGTCGCTTAGTAATAGTTCGTAACCTGCGGCGGCGCCAGTAGCGTCCGTTCGACAGTGTGGCGCACACATGTGCTTCTGTGATTTTTGCAGTCACGAGTTTTGCTTTCATGAATTTTGTTAGTCGTAAAAGTAAGTATTTTTTCACCTTTTTTGGTTTGTAATTAGCGTTAAATTGTTGTAATATTACTAAATAAGTTCGGAAATGTTTTGAAATCTCAAAATTCTTGTTACATTTTTAATTAATGATTTTTAATATTGGAGGTTATGAAGTGGACAAAATGGCATACACCTTGTTCGGGTAAAATGGCATACTATGTCATTTGACCCACCATTTTTTTTATTTCTAGATTATCTAACATCATGCCTCGGAACTATTCTAGAAAAACAGACCGACAGAGTTGGGATAAAATATCTATGGAAAAGGCTATTCAAGCTGTGAAGAATAATGAAATGGGCTGGCTATTGGCCTCTAAAGTATTATCGCATGCAGCCATTAGATGTATCGTTCTATGGTCCACTGAAGACCTATTTTAATCAAGAAGTGAGCACTTGGCTAAAGAGCCATCCAGGCAGAGTTGTTACTCACTTTCAATTTGGTGCAATATTTAACAAAGCTTATGGAAAAACAGCAACGGTCCAGACTGCAGTCAATGGATTTAAAAAAACTGGTCTCTGGCCAGTGGATCCTAACATATTTCCAGATTATTTGTTTGAGCCTGCTGAAACGACTAATATTCCCATAAGACAAGATCTTGTAGAGATGACGAAGATTGTCCTTGCATCTATTGTAATGACCTCTACTCAAGATCTAAGCCAAAAGAAGTCTGGCTCAAGTGCTTGAGCTGTAATAAATGGGCTCATGCATCATGTGCAGATGTTCCCGGAAAGACAAAGCGTTTCCAGTGTGAACTCTGCAAATAATTGACTGATTTTTGTTTGATTTGTAGGTATGTCGTTTTGTCCACACCACGTGTGTCATTTTACCCGCTTAGGGCGGACAAAACGGTTTTTTTCTAAGTTTTCAAAAATATTTTTTAATTATGTTGTTTTTGTACTGAGGTGATTGATCTCATAGTTATAACTAAGTAATTAACCAAAGAATACATAGTTACTTAAAGTGTTGATTAATATTGATAAATAAATATTTTAAGACTGATTTTATAACTAGTATGTCATTTTGTACGCCTCTCCCCTATATATCTCGTATCAGTGCATTAGTGGAAAGTGGAAAGTTTAAATCGAGAATAAAGGTTCTGTTAAGTTCATAGAACTTGTGCAAATTCATTGATCAAATAGTACGAGTGAAAATGCCATAGGTCATGATGATAAACAGTAAACTAATCCGGGTTAACATTCACTTTAAAAATAACCCTGCCAAAACCGTGCTAATAAAACCGAAGAGTTACAGAAACGTTTGTACCATTTGAATTGGAAATACCTTCAGATTATCGTCAATTTGGTTGTGTAGTATCATAGAAATATATCGAGAAAGAAGCCGCGTGTTCACCAAACAATAATAAAAACAAGTGAAATTTTAAAAATACTTTTTAAAAACAAGCTTTAATTATTATTATCGTCTTGTAACATAAAGTACTCGTCAAGACGAATCAAATGAGCCCAAACTCGATGGGGTTGCGTTGTTTTATGACGGAGTTCCTATGGCCACCTTCTAGCTCCATCATCAGATCAGCTTGATGTCATAAAAATATTGCATTGTCATCCGATTTACACACGCATGCAAATTTTCAGCTCAATTGGAAACCGGGAAGTGGGTCAAATTAAACTTGCAAGATTTGATTACAGACAGACAGACAGACAGACAACAGACAGGTGAAAGTAATATAAAGCTTGTAATATAAGTTTTGTTTTGTAGGCATCACCTCCCTATATATTTCCGAATGGGACAGAAGTGGCAGGTGCTGTAGTCCTAGCAATAGCCTCATTTACTATCCATTTAGAATGTACATCCATAGCCAAGTTTGAGTAGTTTCCATTAATTAGCAATAGTCCTGTCACTTTTTGGAGATTACCAAAGAGTTTGAATCTTTGGAGATTACCTATCTCTGAGCCCATTTTCTATAGATGGACTCATAAATAGACTCCTATAAGTGTCACCCATTACATTTATATTAAAAGCTCAAAAGGGCATCTGCGCGTTGGACTTTTTTGTCTCCGTGTACGCCTATAAAAAGGCCCGGGTTTAGCCCGTGTTTAAGAGCGCCAAAATAATAATTGTTGATAATTAAATAATTGATGTTTATACTCCAACAGAACAGGTTACCCTACCAGTGTAAGTAGGGTCAGAGTAAAGTCAGAATAACAATAATTTTAATAGGTTGTGTGGCTAACCTATAGTCGCAGTTTCAGATCGCCAAGATTGCTTCAAGGCCTGCGACATAAAATAACGAATAACGACTGCATACTACATAATATTAATCTTTATCTTGTAGGAAACCGCTGGAACTTATTTTAAATACTTATTGAAGCAAATAATTGTTTTAATTGCACATTAAATTCTAAATGTAACCTATGCAAAAAACAGGTAGAATTTTGTATTTCCACTCCACCACACAGTATATCGCAGTAACGGTATCTCTCCAGATATATTTACAGTGCGTTGTATACTTATTTCAAATAGGCCTTCCGTGCGAATATGTATTAACTATTCATGGTATTGATTCGCATACCCATCGCTATGTTATGATATTGCTATTTTCTACCCCTTTTATACGCTCTTTACGGAAACTAAGCATAAGATGTTAAGACTCTTTAAGTGCCCTGTTACCGAACCACAACATAAGCTAGTACTTACATAGAGGTAGCCACAAGGAAAGGTCACATAATAAGGCTCAAATTGAACTATCCCCGCATTATTTTGATACATCATTAGGGCAAATCATGTAGGATGTAAGTATTGTGTTGAAATTTGTAACAGAGATAGGTTTAAGACCTTTTCTCCCCGCTAGCAAAGCCTAGAACATGAGCTAGTATAAAGATAACCACAAGGAAAGGTCAAACAATAAGGTTCAAATTTAACTACCCCTGCATTATTCTGATACATCATTAGGGCAAGTCATGTAGGGTGTCCCAGTTTTGCACAAAGGTTGATGGATGACCACACGCTCTTTATTCTGCCCCATATAGCTTACATAATATGAACAAATTTGGCCCTTTCAGAATACGAGAGAAAACTATAACTATAACTATATATATATATATATATATATATTATACAGGGTTACTGATAAAATGTATTCTCCTTATAAATATACTTACTGTAAGTCTTACTAATATTATAAACGTGAAAGTTTGTAAGAATGGATGTCAGGATGTCTGGATGTATGTTTGTTATTCTTTCACGCCTAAACGGGCGCACCGATTGAGCTGAAATTTGGTATAGAGATAGCTTATACCCTTGAATAACACATAGTACCTTGAATAGCACATAGTAGGTACAGAACAGCGGTAAAACCGCTGGGCGCAGCTAGTGACTTATAAAAATACTTACTTTCAAAAGTATGTACCTACCACTATATTGATTTGAATTTATTTTACTTTTTAATTTTGTAGACGTTTACTTAAAGATTCTCATATTAGAGTTATTCTGATGTCTAGGTTATCAACCTACCAAACTTCAGCGCAATTAGTTCAGGATTTTTAATAAGAAGAGGCAACAAACACACATCCATTTTTATAAGTCCTACTAAGAGTTTAGAATATTAGGAGGAGTATTGAGTATTTTAACAATTCATTGCAGACTAGTTTTTATAGTGAGAATTGTTCTTAATAACAAGGCAAAACCACAATGAATGTGAACTTTGAGATATTTTAAGGATATAGCCCCAGTAACCCTGCATAATGAGTGCGTATACATACTGTAATAGGTACACATAGTAATAAGTTCTACTATTGTATAATTTTGATTTGCAATAAAGTATTATGCCACCAAAAACATAACTTGTAAAAAATACCAAGTCTCGCAACTGCAGTTCTTCTATATTGCCAAGTCAATCTATTAATTTAAAACACAAAAGATTTTACCGACTTGTTAGTACATGGATCTCACATCTTTTTACGGTAGAAGAACTGCAGTTGCGAGACTTGGTATTTTTTACAAGTTATGTTTTTGGTGGCATCTCACTACTTTTTGTTTTTTTTTTATTCGTTATAGGTTAGCCTTTGCCCACGATATCGCCTGTTCTTAAGTGACGACGCCTGTAGATGGGAGCAGACTAAACCTAGAAGGCGGGATAATCCCTCCCTGGCTTTATACATTATTACGGCATATATATTATGGCATTATTATTGGGATTTTATGCAATTTTTACCATTGACTGCAAATGTAACTTTGTAATCCTATACATTTATACGGGATTACAAAGTTATTTATGCAGTTTATGTATCTCGAAAACTAGACCAAAATTGCATGTTTTTTTAGTTTTCCTATGGTTTATATAATAAACTTTAAGTATCTACCAAGTTTGAACCTTCTATGTTTGCTGGAAATGCCTTAGACTTTTGATGATCGGTCAGTGAGTGAGTGAGTGGGTGAGTGAGTGACAAAATTACAAAACTTTGACTAGTTATAATTTTTAAACGACTAGTTCAAATTTAATGAAATTTGGAATAAATCGTGTTTATACAATGCATACTCGATTGTTAAAAATTGAAGCTTCTAGTTTTATCCACAACCAAGTTATAGGGGGTCGAAAATGGTCTGAACTGCTTCCAGAAAAGGATGTTACGGCCGTGCCGCTTTTTTTGCTCGACTTGGCGGGGGCACTGCCGTGCCCCCAGATTCTATACTATTCTATACTCAGGTATTTATAATAAACTATTACAAGACGTACGATGTTACTTTTATATGTATTTTGTATATTAATAAATAATAATAAAAATGTATTTATTTCTCACACAATAAGGTATATCTTATTACAATGTTATGGTCTCATTGTCTATTTCAAATGACTGTTTAATGTAAGTAGATAACCCGTATGTAAAAGTATTACAAGTATTGTCTATCAATTATTATTGTTAAGCTACTTATAAGTCAATTAATTGTTGAAATTGAAATTTATTGCATAAAAAAGTAGTATAAGTACAATTTTGACATACATTTGATGTTGACATACTTGTTATAGTTTAATGAAGATACACTCAGTAGGTACATAATAATGCTCATAATTAATTGTACTAGAAAGGAGTAATGGTGACCGTTGTAGTAATAAAACTGTGCTACGGGTACGTGCATATACGCAGTACGCAGCGATAGGTATGACTCTACCAATGATATCACGTTTCTTGAGTGCCTAATTGAGAGTAATTAATGCTATTAGGAATCAATTATACTACGTCAGTAGTATTTCCTAGGATATATGTGTTTAGGTAATCTTATTACCTATAGTGTATAAACTCACTTTCTGAAAGCAGTGCATATCTCTCACAGTGAATTCCTTATAACCGCCACCAAATTCTGGCTTGAGGAGCTTCGGAAGATGTACCTCTTCAGCAGTTTGCAACAACCTGTTAAAAAAAAAGTGGTCACTAAAACACAAATACATAGGTTAGGTATATCAACATGGCTATATTGAATTTTTCTCAGTTTTCCTCGCTACTATGGCGCAGTCGGTAGGATATACGATTTTTAAGGAAGTGAATGCACCCTATCGTTTACGAAGCGATATATCGTTACAAGGCTTACTCTACTTAGTGCAAAAAGGAAAAAATAATAACAAAACATCAAATTTTAATGACAGAGGTGACAAGCAGACATTTCATATGATAGAAAAGAATTACATTTTTTTTTGACGAAGCGATTACTAGTGTTTATGATTGTAAGTACGTTACCTACCATTCTAGGATTTCTTTTTTAAATCTGACCAGTCCAATGAAAGTAAATAAAAAAACTACTCACACATCATCATCAGCGGTGATATAAAAAGCGGAACATTGTGACGAGGCGTGTTGCCTCACGCACACACGCAAACGTGGCCGACTCCCGCGCAGTTTGTGCAGGAGCCATAGTAGCATGCTGTCTGGAAGACCTGTGGAATTTTATGACAATTTATTTTATTTTTTTTATTGATTAAAAAGGCAAAAAGCTCACAGAAAACTTCAAACCGCTTTCTACCTTAACTAAATGAGTGACAAAACGAAAGAATATACATTTATTTGTACATATATATTACACTAGCTTATGCTCGCGGCTTTGCCCGCGTGGCAAAATCCTTTCTTAGTGGAGGTCTACGTAATAAAACCTATCTATATTCCAAATTTCAAGCGAATCCGTTCAGCGGTTTGAGCTGTGCGTTGATAGATCAGTCAGTGAATCAGTCACTCTTTCCTTTTATATATTTTTAAGATACAAAGTAGACTTAGACTAGTAAATTAGGTGCACAATGGTAAGCGTTATGATTGCACATATCATAAACAACCCCTATTTAACCCACTTCAGGGTAGAAGTTACAAAAATCCTTTCTTATTACTTGTCTCCAGGGTAAAAGGAACCTATGTTCCAAATTTCGTCTTTCTAGGTCCAGTGGTTTCGTCTGCGCGATGATGAGTCAGTCAGTTTACCTCTTTATATAATAGTAGGTATAGAGTATAGAAGTATAGAGAGAGTATAGAGAGTAGAGTATAGAGTAGTATAGATGATAAAAAATCTGAGTGGCACTGTACTTCGCCTGTCACCCTTACAAACCAAATTTCCGAATTGTTCAGCCTATCAGTTCAAGCCAATAGCCGTCTGTATTAGATGACGTAATGTAGGTAACATGGACAGTACAAAATTTGACTGAGGCTAATAACAGAAGTCCAAGCATGTTAGTAATCGACTGTTAAACCACGGTTTAGACTTAATCAGGTCATTAAGCCGGTGAACTTGGGCCTTAGAAGTAAGAAAGAGTTAAAGCCTATGCTATGCTAGTATTTAAAACTTTTATGATAAAAGCAACAAAATACGGTAAACTTTTCCGTGTATTGAAGTTTCAAGCCAACCCAAATACCCTTTCGTACAAAACTTCGCCCTTGGCCCGTCATGCATTCAAATCTTCTATAAGTCGTAGATCGCACGTCTCGATCGAGCAAAATCGAGGTAATCTATGGCCACCCAACAAGGTCCAACCTTTGATTAGACATACAACTGGATACGTCACTATCAGTCCCCTGCTGTCAAAAAAAAGACCGCCATAAAACTATTTGTAAGAATAGAATATAATAGAAAACTCTTTATTGAACACAACAAATACAATTGAAATCTTTAAAAATGGTAAAAATTACACATTAGAGAAAAAGTGTTAGAATTGGCGGTCTTATCGCTGATAGCAATCACTTCCAGACAACTAAGGACAATGCGAGTTATACCTGTGTTTGTATATGCTTGTGTGAGTATATTTTATGACAGTGTTAGACAATTTTGTCGGGTGCGTGCGTGGTGATGTTAATGAAAATTCTTTAGTGTAGTGTGGTATAATTTATGGTGCGCGTCGCCTCTCCCCCTGCAGAAACTGACAGATTATTTCGCATAGATATCAGTAATGGCTTCTATTCCTGCGGTTAAATGTTCTAAGGTTTCAACAGACTAACTTTAAAGTTCAAGGTTCCCATGTCAAGTCACGAAAATGTTAGGCGTTGTTAAGTTAAAATTGCTTCCGAATAAGAACTATTGGATAAGTGCACCTAGTTCTAAGACTAGATAAGTTTGTATTTTGTAATTGTTTGGCTAAGTCCCAATATGTCTTGTTTAGGCTTTATCTCCACGAGCAACGTCATGTCGAGCGGTGTTTTATCTTTAAACTTTGTAAACAAAAATCTTCTCAAATTCCCGTACGAATGCAGGGGAAGTATTATCTTTCAAACTGAAGCTTGAAGTCAGTATAATGTTTTTTAATGTAATTGGTTTATGTGTGCTTGTATAAAGACTGTCTTACAGCTCAGGTAGCTAAAGTTTAACTTTTAATCATTTAAGACTAGCGCAAACTGTAGATGTATTGCCTAAAACACTATTTCTTCGAAGTTTTGATTTTAGCTGACTCAGTCATTTAGAAGACAATTTAGAATTTTCAGGATAAAAATGCTATTTATGAGAAAACGGTTTAATTAATTAATGCCCATTTTGTAAAGACAAACTCGCACTATATTGGTTCGCTGCATAGGGCTGCATTATCTGCCCGGTATATTATAATAGCTGTAGTGTGCATTAGTCCAAAAAAATGTACGAGATTGACGGGGGATTATTTTCTTATGCCATACTTTTCCGTGTCACCCGCTTTAGATTGTGCTTGCCTTAAAGCAACGTCATCTGAATAGAAATGAGCATGAGTCATTACATTCGAATACGAGTAAAAGAATTACATAAATCATTATAATAAGGCAGTAGCTTTAAGTTTGGCAGCTTAATAAGGTTAAATAATGTAAAGGCTGGTTTCGTATTGCGTGTGGAGTCAATCTCATTTATATTTCTACGATAAAATAAATTTGGTAAAAATGAGGCTATGTTTTTAAGCGGAGTATTTACATTGTAATCCTGTGGTAACGACATTTTATATTACAAATGTTTTAGGAAGTTATAGATAGTTTTAGCAACTGGTGGAGTGACAATCATCTAAGAATTTTCTACACAGTACCTATTCTACCTACTGGCGATATTTACTTGGTGGTAAACTAAGATTTTATAAAATGGGATCTGCTAATTCAATCTTATCCTAGAATCCATGGACGTAAACCCAAATTCTATCGTCAAAGTTAGTGTCACTGACAAGATATGTGATGTGAGGATCTGCAAACCTAATGAATACCTACTAAATGTACATTATTTTGTGCAAATAAATTTATTTCATTTCAAAGTTAAGACTTATCTACTATATAAAAATAAGTCGGGTTTTCCTCCCTGACGCTATAACTCCAGAACGCACGAACCGATTTCCACGGTTTTGCATTCGTTGGAAAGGTCTCGGGCTCCGCGAGGTTTATAGAAAAGAAAATTCAGGAAAAATTTCAAAAGAAATGAAAAAAAAGTAAAAAAAATAAGTTATTTAATTGGAAACCACGCGCGTATTGGGCAAATGTCAACAGCAGGCATTTGTCTTTAAGGTGGTAATGGCCGTGTCGGCGCGGAGGATATTGATAAGTTTTATTGCAAACTTATTTCGAATTAATACTGGCAACGTAGTAGCCAATGGCTCTCCTTGGATGAATACAAAAAAAAGCGTGTTCTTGGGCAAATTTTTATTAAATTTCAACAGCAGGCAATTGTCTTTAAGGTGGTAAGTTGGACTGTGTAAATTATGTGGATCGTGAATTTGAGGTTAAATAGGGATGTTGACACATGTTACGAATTGATATAAAGTTATGTTTTTCACATAAAAGACAGTATTTAAAAACCTAAAATCACATTTTAAGGATCTATTTACAAGCCAAAATTGAATAAAATCAATTTTAATTTCAAAAAAATTTACTTATTATTACGCGAATGCGAACGCCAATCAGAGCGCGTGACGTCACACCATTGGCTGGACCTTACGCTTCCTATGAAATGTTCCTGATTTCGACACATTTTAATTATTCATAACATAAAAACCACTGAACCGATTTTGATGCAACTTATACTGTGCCCTTAGTTGGTCCATACTTAAACCAAAAATAAAGTCAATAACTAAAATGTCTCTCTGAAAATATAAGATTCATTTTGGTTATTGACTTTATTTTTGGTTTAAGTATGCTCCAACTAAGGGCACAGCATAAGTTGCATCAAAATCGGTTCAGTGGTTTTTAAGTTATGAATAATTAAAATTTGTCGAAATCAGGAACATTTCATAGGAAGCGTAAGGACCAGCCAGTGGTATGACGTCACGCGCTGTCAGATGACAGTTCGGAACCTTTTAGGCAGTATTTAAAAAATCATTTTTATTTACGTATTTTTATATTGAAATTTCATATGTTTTTGCATAAAAATATGATATACGTTTATGAAATGGGTCTATCTATCATATAAAAGCAATTCCAAAAATTAGTCAACATCCCTATTCATCACTCTGTCCATAGTCCAAAATGCCTAGAGGACGACGTGCGAACATCGGCCGCCGCACAAGACATTCAAGCCAGCAACAAGTGTATTCACAGATCTTAAGTGAAGAGAGACAAAATATAATAAGAGAAAATGACCGATTGAGACAACGCGTGAGCACATGAAGATCATTGGCATCATACAATCGCTTGGCATTCCAATATGATCCCACTGCAAACTACAGTGATGATGAAAATTTAGATATTGGACCAATGACGACTATATGCCGATATTGCAATGCGTTAAAGTTCAAAAGAGAAACGGCTGGATTATGCTGCGCAAGTGGAAAAGTCAAACTGAATCCATTACTTACACCACCACAGCCACTGAAACCATTGTTCGATGGAAGTGATCCCGATTCCAGCCATTTTCTTCAACACATCCTTGAATACAATAACTGCTTTCGCATGACTTCTTTTGGAGCTAATATCATTCGAGAAGGCGGCTTCATGCCGACTTGCAAGGTAAAATATACAACACACATAACCAGTGGTTTACCAAAGAGCACTTCAATGAAACGGATAATTTGCGGACACGTATAACGCTTCGATTCAGTATTTACTTTGGATTCACTTTCATTTACTTAGAGAAGTTCAACTAAATAACACTTCATTTTTTTAATCGAAATGACTTTATTACTGTTGTGAAATGAAATAAAATTTTTCCTTTTCAAATATAAAACAAAAAATTCTTCATTTTTTAATCACCAAACGAAATGTTACAAACGAAGCCATCTGGTGGCGAAACGGAGTTCGCCGGGTTTGCTAGTGACTCATAAAATTTAGAACGTTACGAATTTCGTAGATGATGACCACGCCTGTATGAAATCACCCATAAAATATGTGAATGTATCAAAGGTTTTTTTATTTAAAACTTGTTATATATATGTGGGCCACTGCAGTGTCTCAAGACGAGGAAGTTTAGGAGGAAGTCAACACTTTTTAATTGCATAATTGCCTTACTCCCCGTAAGGCGCTTTTGCGGTCTCTTAGAATGAAACTTTTTTACACAAGCTTTTATTTACGTTCACCTGTCTGTTGTCTGTCTGCCTGTAATCAAATCTTGCCAGTTAAATTTGACCCACTCCCCGGTTTCCGATAGAGCTGAAATTTAGCCTATTTATATTAATCGGATCACAATGCAATATTTTATTATAACATGGAGCTGATCTGATGATGGAGCAGAAAGGTGACCATAAGAACTTCGTAATTAAACGACGCAACCCCATTGAGTTTGGGCTCATTCGATTCGTTTTGACGAGTGCTTTGATGCGAGATGGTAATAGTAATAATAGCTTGTTTTCAATTTTTTATTTTAAATTTCACTTATTTTTTACCTCTAGGATGTAAACTAAAGTATAGGTCGCCAAGATTACTACAAAGCTTCCAACATAACCTAACAACTACCCCTACAGCCTACATGTCTCAAAAAAGGTCTTCCATGTAAGTCCATAAAATGCGAACCTTAAAATTCCAGCTGCTACACAGTAAGCATTTCCTCTAAATGCTAAGTAGACTGTAAAAGTATCATACATCAAGCACATTGGAGCCACGCCAAGAATGCTTGGTACTAGGTATTGAGCTGAGCAATTGCTACAGGGAGACTTGGCTTTTAAAATACAACCTATGCTATGTTAGTTTTAGGGTGCATGGCACACTGGAGTAGAAATAATCATTTTTTTTTTAGTTATAGGTTTGACTACGATCTCGCCTGATCTTAAGCGACTATGCGGTCGTAGATGATAGCAGACTATACCCAGAAGGCGGGATAAATCCCCCCTGGCTTCACTGAACATCATGCCGGAAAACGGCCACAATCACCACTTGGCGACATGTTTTTGTCCAGTGGGTGGTAAATAGCCACGGCCGACGCCTACCACCAGTACAGCGAGTGGAAAAACCGCACATAACCACAGATAAAAGAATACTAGACATAACTAAAGTCATTGGTGCGGGGCCGGGATTCGAATTCGGTGGTCCAAAATTTGCATCCGCACCACATAACCTTGGCCAACACCGCTTTCTTCTTTTTAATAATCGCGAAAGGTTTGAATTTCCACGCTCGTTAAATCTCGAACTGAAATTTGGACGATTAAGCTGAAATTTGGACAGCGTGTGTAGGCGTACGTAGGCGACAAATTTTGTGAAATTCCCATGGGAACGGGAATTATTCCCGAAAAACGTTTGTATGCAAATCCGTAATCGCTGAACCGATTGAGCTGATTTTTTTTAAAGCGATAGAGTTAAGTTTCGTTAATGAACATTGGATATTTTTTATGTCAGATATTACTTTTAAGAGAGAAAAATAATAAGAATTTTATGAATTTATATTGCAAAATGTATTAGGTAAATAGCGCGTGCGAGAGAGCGTCCCGCCGTATAAGGCCTCTTAACATATTCCCGCTTTTTCTAGGTGGATGTGCGGTTAAGTCCTTAGTATCACTGACATATTTACTAACTCTGTGTTAAAATGAGGAAAATATATCATTTTAATGGGACACACATGTATAAGTATAGAATAGATAATTACGAATTTATTTCGTAGGTCCTAAACCTTACTAATATTATAAACGTGACAGTTTGTAAGAATAGATGTAAGGATGTCTGGATGTGTATTTGTTACTCTTTCACACCTAAACGGGTGGACCGATTGAGCTGAAATTTGGTATACAGATAGCTTAGACCCTAGAATAACACAGGCTATTGAAAAGCGGGTAAAACCGCTTGTCGCAGCTAGTAGTAAATAAGTATACTATGAGATATGCTTTGAATAATCTAGGATATAAAGTGTGCCTAACACTTAATATCCTAGAAAAATACCTAAAATATGATTATTTTTTTAAGGTTTTACTTCCTGGCTTCACTAAAAATTTGTCAACAACTTCTAACAATATTTTAAACATAATAATAAAGGAGATAACTGACGTGGTCCCTTAGTCATTAGGATCACATTAAGCGATATCTATCGTGATAAAAATATTTTTTAACAGAGCATCATGACAGGATTTTTGCATTAACTGTGTATGACTCAAATGGATATTAATAAAATGTGAGGTAACTATGACGAAGTTATATTTTTTTACATCTGATGTCATAATAAATAGTAGATCAACTACAGGTTCAGAAAACTCACTGTGGTTGTGTGAGTGAAATGGCAAATATGTCCATTTAATATATAAAAATCTCATTAGTCTAGAAAGATAATGAATTAATACAAAGTATTATTTTTAAACCAATTAACCCACAATGACCTACATATTTATTTAGATGATATAAAAGATCATCTAAGGTTTTAAAATTTGGTTCAATTTATTTAAAAAAAAATGTTAAAAAGTGGGAAGGTTTCTTAATTATCTGTCAATTTGTTTGGTTGAGATTTCATTGGTTTTGTTTGAAGAGGTGTGTCAGGATTTAATGTTAGATATTGTTTGTTCTGTAACTTTCGTCTAAATATATAAAAGGAAAGAATGACTGACTGATCTATCAACGCATAGCCCAAACTGCTGGACGGATTGAGTTGAAATTTGGCATACAGATAGGTTTTATACCGTAGACCTCTGCTAAGAAAGGATTTTGCCATGCGGGCAAAGCCGTGAGTATAAGCCAGTGTACAATAAAGCATTATCTATCTATCTATAAGAGTAACAAACCTTTCGGGAATATAACAACAACATCAGTGTGTTGTGTAGGTGTAGAGTGGAGCAGCAAGCGTCGAGGATGCATCAGGTGAGCCCCAAGTTGACCCGCCATCGGCAGACGGCGACGGAGCTCTCGACCAGCTGATGGTAATAGACACTGTTTTGTACTAAAGCCCTGAGGGCCTATTGGCTACATGTAATACACTAGAGTCCATAGACAATTTTGCGTACATTACTTGCTTAAACCTCCTCATTAATATAAGTATAATACCAAACGCAGCAATGTACATCGAAGTTGTCATCAATCGTAGTGGGTGAGAATTAGCCAATAGGCCCTCTGTTAAAACCCATACCTTTGTTTGCTACTGCTGGCTCATTATCATAAAAATTGTGAATATAGCTCAGGTTTGAACAGGCCTTTAATTTCTACTTTTGCATCACATAATAAATTTCATATAATTTTTTAGATTAGATTGCTAAGAAAAATTTATTGAATTTTATATAATGCTATTTAAAAAATTTAGAAATATTTATTTCACTGGTTTAAAAAAATTTAAAAAAATAGGGATATAATAATGTAGGTACATATAATGGACAAATTATAATCATAATAATAATTTAGTCCAATAGTTTTCCTTAACTTGCATACCTAAAAGTGATATTTATTAGAGTTTATTATTATGTTACATGCATAAATCTTCAAGGTTTAACTCCTTGATTGCACATTATTTTATCAGAATTAGTTATTTAAATATATTACATACATACATATAGGTACCTAATTATTTTCATACATGCATTTTTATCCTCAGAATTATTGCGAAGGTACATCTTTTACTTACCGCTATCCAACTTGTCTTTCGCAAATTCTGCGAAAGATTTGTGTTCTTGAGGCGTAGAATGGGTGCTAGCACTGTAGTCATCCTTTTCAGCGGTTCCTGGACTTTCTTCACCTTCCATCACGAAAACTATCACACACGTTCACTGTTAGGAAACAATAATATTATAACAATGCGCACACAGCTGCTTAGACCTTCAGTTTCTTACATCATCGACCACAATAAAGTGCGAAGTATTTTCGCCACCTACAGCCTTAAAAATTAATTGTAGCGTATCTTTAAACAGTCTATTCTATAAAACAAGTAACGCACTAAGTATTTCAAACATCTAAATTACTGCACGATAAGTAAAATAGTGGAATATAATTATTTTCCCGTAAAATATTAAGAAAAACATTAGCGATTGCGGCTGTCAGAATTCAAAATTGATTTTTGGCCGCCATTTTTCAAGTCAGTGTTGCTATAAAAATATTTTTGGGCAGGATTTAAAAGTGGCTCTATCGTCTGTGTAATGCATTATATAAAATAAACACTACATCGGAGTTCTAACTTCTAGGTATTTGTAAAATATATTTCAAGAAATTTTAGAGTGCCTGGCGATTGATACAGGCATATTAGAGAAATTTTATTAATATCGGACTTATATAATTCTCGCGAGATACGCTGATCTCCAATACATACGGTTTGTAGGTTTATATGACCCTTTACAAACCTTCAAAATATAATAAATGGCAACTGTCAAGCTGTCAAATAATAAATTGTCAAACAGCTCAGCAAATCGCAAAAAACGTCCGTTCGTCATATTTTGCGCGACATTACAACTTACAATGGACGTGTAAATTAAAATAATCGTCGCGGCTTTCTCTTAATTGTATTAACAATACCAACGACGCTAATTGCAGTGAAAACAGAAAAACGAAAATATCCAGACGACAACGGCTATCGACCGTAAGTGTTTCTTGAAAAACGACATGACCTTTCTTTGTACTTCTACCGTCGCAATTAATTGATTGACTTTCTTTTCATGAATTTTCAATGGTGCTTTCGTTGTTCCTCTTATCCTTTGTTATTCAAGGCTTGATTTGGCGTTCATTTAGTTTTTAAACACGTATTTCGATAATGTTTTCTTTGGCCCACTTTCTAGTAAACAGCTGTTACTTCATAGCGATAAACAGCTGAGTTATTTATTAGTTGTTTTTTATTGATAACGATTGACGCCGTTTGTTTTGCCTTGATTTGTAACTTTCAATTAACACTTTTTTAATTCAAGATTTCACGAGAACAACAAAACTAATTAAACCTATCGAAAATATTTTTCGTTGATGGCGACGTAGGTATCTTCCGAACAAAACATCGCAATAACGTTTTTTTATTATTTTTTTTACAATTGAGTTACAGAAACAGGCTTGTTAATGTGTAAATTAATGAAGGTCGTTTTGAATTCTTGTATGATAACATTAACATATTCTAGGAAGTGAATGTATTTATTATCTACCCAGTCCCCAGTGCATATAAGGTTTTTATTGTTCAAGGTGTTTTGACTTTCATTGATTTTTTGGATTTATTAGTTTATTAACCTTTTGACCGCCAAAGTCACCTATACTTGACAAGTACTTGCGGGTCCTGTACGCCAACGACGTCTATAGACGACAAAAAACCCAGTCTCAATAAAATGAAATAAAAATATTTATCGACTCTTGGCAACACTAGTTTTTTCGTAGGTATTTTTTTTTTAATTGTGCCTTGGCGCACAGGGCACGAAAATGCGTTTGAGCCATGGCGTTCAAAAGGTTAAAGATATAGAATTAAATTTTGCACAAAGAATGTTCAGAATACCATAATAATGGTCCTCATAGATACCATGTAATTTTTATTATTTAGTGTCGAAGTTCACTAAAGTAGGTATTTTATTCTTTTAAGTGTTTGGAAAACATGTGAGACATAATAACTAATAAATATAAATGTAATAGGTACTTATAAAGGTTTCTATATATCTGTAGAATAATGTTCCATATCAAAAATTTGTAGTAATTTAGAGTAGGTACCTACCTACTCTAAATTACTAACATTAAATACTCTACAGGAGTGATTTTTCAGATGGGTAGGTTGTTAAGTTTATTTCCAGTAGTTCTAGACAGTTCCAGTTTTAGACGAGACAGTTCTTAATGGGATATTTTGATATTCATAAGATACACCACCATTTCTGAGATTATAAATATATTTTAAAAATCTACAAACTTTATTGCCAAACTCCCTATTCTCATCAGTTGAGTGTGGCCACAGCAATTTTTTTTCTGTGCACAGATGTCGGTAGAATGGAACAACTTGCCACTCCTTCCCATCAGATGTATATTGGAGCATCTGAGTGTGCCGAATGCACTGGCAGCCATGTCCACATGCCGACAGTGGCGGCAAGCAATGCTGCTATATGAAGGACGAAGGTAGGTATATAAAGGTAGCTATAGGAAGTTCATTCTACAAAGGTAGGAGCTATTAAGTAAGGTAGTAAGGTAACTCTATAAAGGCTGGACTATGGACATTGAACATCAGTATATAAAAGTGGATCTATCTAATAAGGTAGGTCTTTGAAGGTACTGCTGGTGGAATGGAACAACTTGCCAATCCTTCCCATCAGATATATATTGGAACATCTGAGTGTGCCGAATGCACTGGCAGCCATGTCCACATGCCGACAGTGGCAGCAAGTGATGCTGCTATATGAAGGACGAAGGTAGGTTTATAAAGGTAGCTCTAGGAAGATAGTTCTATGAAAATAGCTCTATAAAGGCTAGTCTATGAAGGTTAGTCCAAAAAGGTTGGTCCATGAAGGTAGATCTTTAAAGGTAAATCTATAAAAGTTGGTCTATAAAGTTAGGTTTCTAAAGGTCAGTCTTATGAAGGTACTCTTGGTGGAATGGAACATCTTGCCACTTCTTATAAGCATGTATTTCTATAAAGTCTGTTCTATGGAGATAGGTCTATGAAATTAGGTCTATAAAGGCAGTTCTATAAGGGTAGGTACTCTAGGTACTGTTGGTAGAATGGAACAACTTGCCACTCCTTCCCATCAGATGTGTATATTAGAGCATCTGAGTGTGCCGAATGCAGCTATGTCCACATGTAGACAGTGGCGGCAAGCGATGCTGCTATATGAAGGACGAAGGTAGGTTTATAAAGGTAGCTCTATAGAGGTAGTTCTATAAGTTTGGTCTATGGAGATAGGTCTATGAAAGTGGATCTATAAAGGTAGCTCTAGGAAGGTCTGTCTACAAAGGTAGTTTGATGCTGCTATATGAAGGACGAAGGTATGTCTAATAAATATATTATAGCTATAGGAAAGTCTGTCTACAAAGGTATGTACTATTAAGGTCCCCTTGAGAGGTGGGGTGAAACTCCTCTTCACCCCACCGCGGAGGGGTCCTCCTGTCAGTGAGGAGCAAACGCCGTCGGGACCGGGGACGAGTGCGTCGGCGTACTCGCTGCCCCGATATGGCGTCCCGCAGGAACACCCCCAGGTTTTTAGTGGGTATCCCCGCCGCGCCCATCATTGGCGGGGGAGTCGTACATTGGGTTGTAATGCATATCTAAAGAATAAGTTCGCACATGAGGTCCAGCACACTGATCTATTAACGGATACCGTTGCTTCTATCGTTATTGATGTAAGATTATAATAATATACTAGCTGACCCGCGCGCACTTCGTAACGCGTGACAGTCAATTCATAAAGTGATGAATTTGGTGCACCCATTTAGACTATGATGGATGATAGATGGACGGTTTCCTCTCTTAAAGAAGTTTTTAAATTTAATTAAAATAGTAAACGTAATGGATTTAGTCTGTAAGTTTATTATTTAAATAAATAAATTGAATTGAATCTACCTAATTTAAGGTCGGGCCTTACCGAGGTTAAACTGAAACTTTTTACATCCTATTTATTTTGTCTTTCAGAGAAACATTGAGATTAAAAGCGAAGCAGCTAGACCAGAATCTGTTCATTGCGAGACTGTTCAGAAAACACACACAGAAACTGCACATCCATATCAACTGCAACGAACAAGAATTGAACAAGTTCATGAACTTTGTACTGCCACAGTGAGTATCATTATTTTTTTTTAATTAATAATATGTATGTCTCAGGAAAAATATAAGAATCTTTAGTTTATGATTAATCTAGTGAGATTATAAAATTATAACTGTAGTGAGATTCTAAACTGAAAATTAGATTGACAATTTAATGCTCAAATTGTAGTTATTTTATAAAGTAACACCGCCCGGCCCATAGTTTACAATTTTACTGTCTTTTATGTCCGCGAAATTGTAATAGGCACTTTGGTTGGTCAACATAATAATATTTGATGTCCACATTTATTTAGTTGCGATTTTGTATGTATTATCTTGCATTTCATCGTAACTATTAATCCGATTTTGGCCTTTCTTTTAAAATGGCTCACAATAAGTCAAAATCAGTTCTGCAGATTATTTCACCAAATGCGCGAGCTCGCGTCGCTTCATGCTCGCTTATATTATATTTGAAGCCAGGGAAGGTTTAGTCCCCCCTTTTAGGTTTAGTCTTGCCTTTTATCTACGCATAATCGCTTAACATCACGTGAGATCGTGGTCAAAGGCTAACCTATCATAACATAGTATAAAACAAAGTCGCCTCCCCTTGTCTCTCTGTCCCTATGTACGCTTAAATCTTTAAAACTACGCAACGGATTTTGATGCGGTTTTCATCAATAGATAGAATAATTCACGAGGACGGTATATAACTAATATTATAAACGTGAAAGTTTGTAAGAATGGATGTCTGGATGTTTGTTACTCTTTCACGCCTAAACGGGTGGACCGATTGAGCTTAAATTTGGTATAGAGTTAGCTTAGACCCTGGAATAACACATCATCATCATCGGCCTTCGCGTCTATTGCAGACGATTTAAGCACTGTCTGTTGGGTTGCGTTGGCACTTCCGTTGGTGGCTAATAAAACCAATCCTGGAATAACACATAGGCTATACATATTTCAGCGGGTAAAACCGCTGGGCGGTTGTATGTATAAAATATACATAATATAGGAGAGAATGTTCTGTTAGGCGCAACGAAGTGCACGCGGTTCAACTAGTAATGAATAAAATATATCTTAGGCCATTAATTCTATGAATACACGATTACCCATACATTACCTCACATACATTAGGCAATAGTACATGTTCAATCAATAATACGCTATTGTGAGTGATGTAAGACTATTCACGGTACCGTGGGGAAAGCGTAACCGATCCGATAGGGCTTGTTAAGTTTTCACTGTGACTAATTAGTATAGGTTTATGAATTCATGAGTGAATTGTACTTTTTTCCTGCAAGCATTTGCGCGGCTTAACTGATGTATTTTTACCAGCTTTTATTTTCTTTCACCTGTCTGTTGTCTGTCTGTATGTCTGTCTGAAATGTAATGAAAATGATTTATTGTCGGGGAAATTAAGCTCTGCAGCATATGCGGTATATAAAATCAGGCAACTATCAGATGTAGCTACAGCGAGATTAGTTTACTTTGCATATTTCCATAGTTTAATGTCATACGGTATTTTACTGTGGGGGTCAGCAGCAGATATTGAGGCTATTTTAATACTGCAAAAACGTGCAACTCGTGCCATTCTTTGTACATTTACGAAAATATTTTTTTAATATTTTATTATGTATGTCAGGAAAAATTTAGATAAATTCAACTTAAATAGTGACACTCTTGGCTTTAATACTAGAAATAAGAATAAGTTAGCTGTACCTCGATTCAGATTGTCCAAAACGAGCCATAAATCATTTTTAGGGAATTGTGTACGTTTTTATAATAAAATCCCTGAGGAAATAACGGGGCTCACAGAAGGTAAATTCAAAAGCCATGTTAAAGAAATATTACAAAAGAAAGCCTATTATAAAATTAGCCAATACATAGAAGACAAAGATGCCTGGAAACCTCTTCAACCACCAGTAAATAAATTATGTAACCAAGATAAAAATTGTAAACACATATTTAAAAAAAAACAATCCCATTCCCATTCTTCTCATAGAGGTGCCTTGCGAACGAGCGGTAGAATATTAAAATAAAATGTAAAATTGACTTGCAAAAGTGCTCCATTGTAGCCTATTTGAATAAATGAATTTTGAGTTTGAGTTTGAATCTTGCAAGTTAAATTTGATGATGAAGCTGGAAGGTGGCCATGGTGGAACTCCGTAATTAAACGACGCAACCCCATCGAGTTTTGGCTCATTTGACTCGTCTTGACGAGTAGGTACTTTATGATGCTAGATGGTAATAATAATAAAAGCTTGTTTTTAAAAGTTTTTGAAGTGAAAACTTCTTTAGCGGCGCTGAGCACTTTTTTTTGTATGGGTAAAAACTTTCAAACTCGCGTCAGGGTCACGTGATGCTGATCGAAAAAGCGTAAGATCGAGGGGAAGGGAGAGGAACTAGTATCTCCCACTCTTTCTACCGTGCTTGAGTGTGCTGCTCTGTGAATTTGGTTTAACTATGTCAAATGATCGCAATTTTAGCACAACGAAATACAAAACTACTATTGATGCGGTCTTTATTAGACACTTAAATAGGTTCGAATCAAAACTGTTTGTTTCTTACTTCAGTTATCATAAACCAATTGTATCAGTTGTAAAAATTTGCGATGATGATTCTGATAATAACGATGGTGTAAAAGTCGTCGAAATTATGGATGGAAGTTGATTTTTCTGAGAGATAAAATTTAATGTAATATATAAATAACGATATAATATTATAAATAACAACATATAAATTGTCATATTTGTGTACGATAGCGCAATAAATAAACATTGTATTCTACCTCATAAATGATAGTACTTTTATACTTATAATTAAACACAACGTTAATATTGAAGTTTTCACTTCTGCCGGCACTCCCGGAGTGCTACCTTTTTTTTTTTTTTTAAATTTCACTTGTGACTAATTTCCGCCTGTGAAAATCGTATAGGTGGTCATTCTAAATGGACAGGTGGACATTCAAATTCAATAGCGGTTATAGTGTTTCTATTTCCAAATGATATTCAAGAACATCTTCACATAACACATTGTGCAACAAATGTACCACATACATAATGAATTGGGCCTAGTTTAGAGAAATAAATTTATTCTATGTTATCTCAAGCGCGACATGAATAAATAATTTTATGTGTGTGTGAAATTGTTGACCGTGTTGCTATAAGAAGTTCTATGAACAAGTGGTTTTGGCGTTAAGAAATAAACGCACACACTTAAGGGCCAGCTACACCTGCGACATACACTGTGTTGCAGTGTCAAATTCTCGAAACAATTAAATATTTACTTTTAGACTGAGAATTTAAAACTACGCGCGAACATTCACACTCAAGCGCATTACGCGCGATCACATACACACACACTCACAAACACGCACACATCCCTGCAAGGTTGTCTGGAAGAGATCGCTTTTAGCGATAAGACTGACTATTGTTACACTAATATCGTGATTTTGTGTTATAGATTTAAGTTTTCTGTATAATTGTAGTGTTTCAATAAAGAGTTTTCTATTCTATTCTACGCATGGGTCATTTTCAAAAAAATTGTACATTCATTTTTGGGCTTGTCCCACTACTTCACCTGTAATTATAATTAATATTTGTATAGTCTAAGTAGAATAAGTACAAAAAATATAATTACCGGTATTTTTTAAGGTATTTTATATATTTATTTCATAAATAACACAGTTACCAACAAAGATATTAAAATATTTTAGTAGCAATGCATTAAAAATTCCAATGTCCCACACTACAAGTTACGCAATAAAACTATCAAATTTACAATTTTTTCAAATATAAGTAATACTTATGTTTATTTTTTCGGAAAATATAGATATTATTGCTTTAGTTTAAAATAACGCTATATTTTTAAGTTCATTATTACTATATTTAATAAATAAATTTATTAGAGGACGTAATTCATTAAATGTGGAAAATTCCATTCCGAAACCACCTTTTTAGGAACATATCTTTATAAGTTTACCACTTTTAATGCATTTATATCAAGAGCAACATTAAATCTATCACACAAACTGCAGCAATATTCGATTCGTTTATTTGGATGGCGATCGCAACAGTAAAACAGTGAAAGTGACCAACGGTCCAATTTTGATTTTCCCAAACCGAAACCAAAAAGAAAGCTAAATAAAATAGTCAATTTTCTACAAAATGTATTGATGAATTCTATAAATATCAAGGAATCGTGTATAATATTCAATTCTTAATTTATACTACATTAATATATTTTTAACGAATTAATGTTGCTTAGATCGCGGTACCCGTTACTTCTTTTCCGAAACCAAAACACAGGTAACGTAGAAGTGGAAGTAAAAAAATTCGGAATGGAATCATAAAGCCTAATGCATACTGTACATTTTGGCAAAAGTGAGTGACATAAAGATGGCACCACTCGAATGTTCTTTAATAACAAATGAGTTTTTTGACAAAATTAAAATTGCCGCTTAAGATGGTGGAAAATCATAATGACATTACGGGAATATCCTACTTATATTTTACTGGCTTTTCAAAATTTTCTCGTCGGGCTTAACTTTATATATACATGAACCTATGATCTTGGTTACATAAAAAAATATGACATTTATATTTTAGTACATTTTTAGGGTTCCGTATCTCCAAAAGAAAAAACAGAACCCTTAAAGATCACTTTGTTGTCCATCCGTCCGTCTGTCTCTCTGTCAAGACCCTTTTTCTCAGCAACGCGTGGAGGTATTAAGCTGAAATTTATAGGAAATTTTAAGGTATACTGCCTCTTGGAGCTCTGAAAAAACCAAACTTCAAAATATATCACAAGTCGAATATGCCACAAATTTTAGCAAATTTTTCGACATTCACAAGGGAATTAAAACCACCCTGTAGGTTCCCACTAGGTAGGTTCTTCACTTCCCGTGAACTCAGAATCTTAAAATTTGGTACGAAGCAACGTCTTAGAGCACAATTAAAAGAAAACAGCAAAATTTTAATTACATCATTACTCATTACTAACTTTCTGTTTCCTCATGAACGCGTAGAGGTATTAAATTAAAATTCATACTCAAGTCTATAATATCTTTAAACTGTAATAAAATCAAACCTCTATTTCCACGCAATCAAAAGACGCAACTACTTGCAAGAGAATCAAACATCCCGTGAAATTAGAATTTTGAAAATTGGTATACCTACGGGTTGGTACGGAACCCTCGGTGCTCGAATCCGACTCATACTTGAATGGTTTTTATTATTTAATTGTGACTAAAAACTAGCAAAGTAAATTAAAATTGGTTATTTTATTTCTGTCATTTTAAGATGGTTTTTAACACCGTTCCCTACAAAAAATCCGATTGAAATGAAGCATAGTTAAAAAAATGTTGTATTACTGACATAACCGAAACAGTCATCAAAATAAAAACCCTTTTATTAGGTCGGCAATATCTCGAAATATTCTATGTTTGCATGTAAGAAAAATATAGCTTTTAGGTCTGCTGATTTAGCAAAATGTATGGCGAGTTTTTAAATTGGTTTTGTGTTACGTGCAATAAAGGCAATAAAAATAATTATGATTTCATATGTCGAAAATGTTTTGGTGAAGATATTATTGATTGTAATAATTTAATTGATACTTGATGATTTTTACTGTCAGTATGTGTTAGGCTTAAGAAATCTTTTCCGTTACCAATGCAATCCATTCCGTGACTGTCCCATTTATAATTTTGTCTAAGTTGTAATAATTAACGAAGTGCTATGTGATTTTTATGGTGCGTTTATTTTCATAGTTTAATATTTTTGGTCTCTCATTAGTAATTTAGTTATATAGCTCTTAAGTGCTGCAATAATAAAAAAAAAAACTAAATTTATTCCTCATTTTTATCCAAAGAGTAACGTAATGGAAACTTAATATACGATTCCTTGAGTTTGTTAAGTTGATTTTATTTTCCTATATATTTTTTATGAACTATAAGGTACATTACACTGATTAAACAACTTTTTATTGCAAAACTTGCTTTGTTTATATTATTTATCAACATGATAAGTAGTTTCGGAATGGAATATATTGTGATACCTGAGTGTAGTAAAATCTTAATTTTTCCGTAAATCTATTAAATTTATTTATTATAATACCAATTTCTAGTAATTAAATGATTAATTAATATATGTATATTGGCCACAATGAATGCTTTGCCACGATCTTGCATATTTTCATCAATTTTTCCGCAGTGTACAGTTTTTACAAGCTTTATATTACTTTCACCTGTCTGTTGTCTGTCTGTCTGTCTGTCTGTCTGTCTGTCTGTAATCAAATCTTGCAAGTTTAATTTGACCCACTTCCCGGTTTCCAATTGAGCTGAAAATTTGCATGCGTGTGTAAATCGGATGACAATGCAATATTATTATGACATCGAGCTGATCTGATGATGGAGCTGGAAGGTGGCTATAGGAACTCTGTCATAAAACAACGCAACCCCATCGAGTTTAGGCTCATTTGATTCGTCTTGACGAGTACTTCATGATGCAAGATGATAACAATAATTAAAGCTTGTTTTTAAAAAGTATTTTTTAAATTTCACTTGTTTTGAAAATGACCCGCATGCACGCACACAAGCATAGAATTACCTACCATATGCTACTAAAGGGGTTCTCAAGGCAGCAGGTTTATTATGTTCACTACTTTGTAGCTGTAGTGCGCAGAGCAGATGGCCGATGGGGTCGAAAAGTGCAGTGGAGACCACGTTACAAACAAAGCGTAAGACGTCCACCCCACCCACAAGGTGGACAGACGACCTTATGTCGGTCGCCGGAAGACGCTGGATGCAGGTCGCTTCCAACCGGTACACATGGAAGTCTAAAGGGGAGGCCTATGTTCAGCAGTGGACGTCCTAAGGCTGAGATGATGATAACTACTCTGTATTATAACAATAACATGTACCTATTCTTTTACTTGTCTTATCCATTCTTATTGTTGCACATTATTAAGTTTAGTTATATTTTTGCAGGTTCTTTGACGCGATCAAACTGAAAGAAGTGGTATTCATTGGATCAACATACATGCAACACAAAACAAATGTGCCATTAGCTAAATTGAAAAGGTAAAGTTTATAACTACCCACATTTATTAAATACATACAATCACATCTGGTTCCCGTTAGGGTAGGCAGATACTATTAAATTTGCCGTCGGGGCCGCGGATGAGAGCTTCGGCGTACCCGCTGCCTCGTCATTATGCGTCCCGCAGGAACACCCCCAGGGTTTAGTGGGTATCCCCGCCGCGTCTGTCTTCGGCGGGGGAGTCCCACATACCGCCTTTTCCTGGGCCAAAAAAAGGCAGATACTGTTTCCCTCAACTTGGTACGATCCTGGCATACCTCTTTCGCTTCCTCAATTTGCATCACATCCATTCATGACACATAAAAGCTTTACGTGAGGATTGTATGTTATTCTTTTTTTATTCTTTTGTTGGTTTAGTGGGTATGATACGGCTAAAGTCCGAAGTGAGACTAGGCTACACCTAGGTTTAGCCGGTTATACCTAGGTGTAGCCGCACTTCGAACATTAGCCGTGACAGGTATACCCGCATTCATCCTACACGGGAAGTCCCACATATTGCTCTGGTACCCCTAACGGGAGTACACGCAATAAATAAATCTTCATTAATGTCACATATAAATAAATGTAAACCTTACAAAAGAACCGAACCGGAAGGCGGAAACTGTCGTGGCTCCGCAATATCAGGAAATGGACCGGGATCAAGAAGGTTGAAGTTCTGTTCAGGCTTGCCCTGGACAAGGAGAAATTTAAGAAGATGACTGCCGACCTTCAGTAGTGGAGAGGCACTAAAAGAAGAAGAAGAAACCTTATAACCAAGAATAATGATATAGTATAATGAATAGTACATTAAGTAATGATGTTATAGTGTCTGCTAAATGATTTTTGAAGTGAAAACTTCTTTAGCGGCGCTGAGCACTTTTTTGTATGGGTAAAAACTTTAAAACTCGCGTCAGGGTCACGTGATGCTGATCGAAAAAGCGTAAGATCGAGGGGAAGGGAGAGGAACTAGTATCTCCCACTCTTTCTACCGTGCCTGAGTGTGCTGCTCTGTTGATGGTGTAAAAGTCGTCGAAATTATGGATGGAAGTTGATTTTTCTGAGAGATAAAATTTAATGTAATATATAAATAACGATATAATATTATAAATAACAACATATAAATTGTCATATGTGTTTACGATAGCGCAATAAATAAACATTGTATTCTACCTCATAAATGATAGTATTTTTATACTTATAATTAAACACAACGTTAATATTGAAGTTTTCACTTCTGCCGGCACTCCCGGAGTGCTACCTTTTTTTTATAATATTTTTGTTCTAGGATTATAATGGAAAGTCTGGTGATAAAAAACGCGCGTTTCATACAACGAGTTGCGATATTGGGCTGCCAAATAGACACTGTTAACAGCGAAAACGAAAGATATGTAGTAAGTATTAGCATTATTGCCAAAATTCAAACAGTTTAAATAGAAATAAACTAATAGCTATAACATCTATTGGCCAACTTAAAGGCTCTAACTAGTTAACTACATTTATAAGCCAAAAAATATAATATGTTTGTGACTTAGTAGGTAACGAACTTTCTTAACTTTGTCTTTGACTGATCTATCAACGCACAGCCTAAACCACTGGACGGATGGTTTGAAATTTGGAACACAGATAGGTTTTATGACGTAGACCTCTGCTAAGAAAGCATTTTACTACGCGGCCAAAGCCGCGGGCGTAATCTAGTAAAGTATAAAAGTTAAATACCTCCAATAAAATGTGTCATTGTAATATTGTTTTATAAAATAATGCTATCATTTCTCGTTGCTACGCTTGAGGATCTTAACCAATTGGAGCATGCAATGTTTCTTAAATTAACTTAGAATAATTATAATGCATGTTCTAAAGACTTTTGCATTTATTTCTTTAATTTGACATAAAAAACTTAAACACTATAAAAAGTTGTTATACTTATAATAATTGTTTTTTTTTTCAGCACAAACAAGTAGAACATTACTCGAATAGGTTGTCATTCTCGAGTGTGACGTCACCGGAGGATATGATCCTCTCCAGGCGGAATGTTGGCTTGATGACCATGTGCTCATTGAAGGTAACATTATATACCTTATTGTCATTGATATTAGGTTTATAATAGAATGTATTATAGTATAAACTAGACATTACTCGAATAGGTTGTCATTCTTGAGTGTGACGTCACCGGAGGATTTGATCCTTGATGACCATGTGCTCATTGAAGGTAACATTATATACCTTATTGTCATTGATATTAGGTTTATAATAGAATGTATTATAGTATAAACTAGACATTACTCGAATAGGTTGTCATTCTCGAGTGTGACGTCACCGGAGGATATGATCCTCTCCAGGCGGAATGTTGGCTTGATGACCATGTGCTCATTGAAGGTAACATTATATACCTTATTGTCATTGATATTAGGTTTATAATAGAATGTATTATAGTATAAACTAGACATTACTCGAATAGGTTGTCATTCTTGAGTGTGACGTCACCGGAGGATTTGATCCTTGATGACCATGTGCTCGTTGAAGGTAACATTATATACCTTATTGTCATTGATATTAGGTTTATAATAGAATGTATTATAGTATAAACTAGACATTACTCGAATAGGTTGTCATTCTTGAGTGTGACGTCACCGGAGGATTTGATCCTTGATGACCATGTGCTCGTTGAAGGTAACATTATATACCTTATTGTCATTGATATTAGGTTTATAATAGAATGTAATATTGTAGGTAATATCTTCTTCTAAAGATATAAAAGGAAAGAGTGACTAACTGACTGATATACCAACATACAGCCTAAACCGCTAAACGAATTGGGATGATTATTATTGGGAATATAGAAAGATTTTCTAATGTAGTCTTCCGGTAAGAAAGAATTTCCACATGACGAAGCACTAGCTAGTAATATTTATTACTAGCGTCGCCCAGCGATTTTACCCGCTAAATGTTATTCCATGGTCTAAGCTATCTCTATACCAAATTTCAGCTCAGCCGTGAAGAAGTAACAGACATACACACTCACGAACTTTCGCATTTATAATATTAGTGTCATTATTTGATTTTTACTTTAATAACCGCGACCCAGTTTTGTCAAGCCTCTGAAATGCCTTTTAAACATAACTAATTATAGTCATTGGCTGGCATTCGAGCCACAAAAATGTCCCCAAAATCTCTAAAATAACGTTTCATTTCAGTACCTAATATTGGAATACGAGTCAGTAACAACAGAAGCGTTAGAAACGTTAGCACCGCTGAGTCAGCTGACACAATTAACGTTAAACGTATCGTACCGTCGACACATGACGCTCGTCCCTGTATACTGGCTGCGCGTTAACGCTGCGTTTGTCACCACGCTTGACGTCGCCGTCAACATTGTAAGTTAACTGTCAGCTTCTACTAAGAAATATAGATAACCTGACACAAGTGACATTAAACGTGTCGTAAACGCTGCGTTTGTCACCACGCCTGACATTGCCGTCAACATTGTATGTTAACTGTCAGCTTATGTTCAACTACGGTATATAGGTAACCTGACAAGTGACGTTAAACTTATCGTTAAGGCTGCGTTTGTCACCACGCCTGACGTCGCCGTCAACATTGTAAGTTAACTGTCAGCTTATGTTCAACTAAGGTATATAGGTAACCTGACACAAGTGACGTTAAACGTATCGTTAAGGCTGCGTTTGTCACCACGCCTGACGTCGTCAACATTGTAAGTTAACTGTCAGCTTATGTCAGCTAAGATCTGCAATAGCTGGCCGGTAATGGAGTAAGAGAAAGGAGGCATTTGATCAAGGCGGCGCGGCGGACTAAGGAATACATATTTGATGTACCTATTGTCCCTTTAGATCATTCACTTTGCTTAGTATAGTCTATATTAGAATCGCTCGCTTCACTAGTGAATCACGAACTAGCAAAATAGGTATAGGGGATCTAAGAAGGGGATCTAAGAACTAGTTCTTAGATCCCCTATACCTATTTTGCTAGTTCGTGATTTAAAGTCGTAAAACATTATAATTTTAAAAGAAATATAGGCGCTCGTAATAATACATAACGTTGCTAAAATGAAACCAAGCAAAATATCAATCAAGTAATCATACCAAGTATATCCTAGTAAAATTAAAGTATTTTTGAAAATTTCAGATATCAGTGCCATCGTCGAGATTTAAAGAAGTGATGGAGTGTGTATTTCAAGTAGGCATGCCTTTAACGTCGCTCAAAGTTATGTTTTGTAATACTGTAAGTACAAACATTTGTTATTTTTTGTCCCAATAAAGAGTATTGTATTGTGTACATTTACAAGTAGTAAACATTATATTATTAATTGTTACCAAATTTTTTCATGTAATATTTATCTTTTAAATTTTTATTATGTCTGGCATTTAAAGTTTTATTTATTACCAGTGGCCATAGGAACTCCGTTATCAAACGACGTAACCCCATCGAGTTTGGGCTCATTTGATTCGTCTTGACGAGTGCTAGTTGGTATTAATAATTAAAGCTTGTTTTTAAATTATTTTTTTTAATTTCACTTGTTTCTCTTAACAGATGTACGTGCCCCTATTAAACCACGTGGGTTTGCTCTATACATCGACGTTACGTGAGCTGGTGTGGGTGGACTGTCCACACGACGGCACTGAATCTGAACGAACCGTCAGCTGTCCACCCGATGAGGTATGTACTGTAGAATATAACAGAAAACTCTCCATTGAACTCCTAAATGCAATAGAATAAGCTTAATAAATTATACATTAAAGAAAAAATATATAATGTAAATGTACATAGATATGATATTTCAGTAAAAAGGACAGCCATAAATGTTCTAAACGTATTTACGACGTAAAAAAGGTGTACGTAAATTTTACGTACACCTTTTTCCAAAAAGGACCTTTTTTGAAAAGGCTCATTTTTAACCCCCGACGCAAAAACGACGGGGTGTTATAAGTTTGACGTGTGTGTGTGTGTGTATGTGTCTGTCTGTGGCATCGTAGCTCCCAAACGGATGAACGGATTTTAATTTAGTTTTTTTTGTTTGAAAGTAGAGTTAGTCGAGAGTGTTCTTAGCCATGTTTGGTGAAAATCGGTCCAAGATGGCCGCCGCTACAAAATGGCGGATTATTTTTTTCTTCCACGATCCCCTCAATATGGGTATCAAATGAAAGGGCTTGACGAGTAGAATATAGCCCACTATATAAAATTTAAAATCCAAGATGGCCGCCATCAGAAAAAATGGTGAATTACGTATTGCGTTGGGGGTTTTTTAAATTTTTAATTTAATTCACTTGTTGGAAAAAGGTCCTTTGTTATGATAGTGACAAGACGAGTAAATCAGGTGTTCGATGGTAAGCATCATGACCCATTACTCACATAAGACACAGCGCCACCCAGTATATTGAAATACAAAAATTTGCACAGACATTTTGAGGGAACATTTTGGGAAATGGCTATTTTACGAAAGGTATTATACATACTACATTTTTCGAAAGGGCCATTTTTTAAAGGGTTTTTTTCCATTATACCAAAAGGAGACTTATTGAAGTTTTATGTTTCAGATGATATTATCGGAAGTGTACCAACAAGTGAACCCGTTGATACTGTTGTGTTGGCAGTGTGTCAACCTACGCAGGCTTGTAATACATGGTGAGCATTTTTTTCTTATTTTTACAAGCTTTTATTTACTCAACAGAGTAGTGAACCTGTCTGTCTGTCTGTAATCAAATCTTGCAAGTTAAATAATTTAACCCACCTCCCGGTTTCCAATTGAGCTGAAATTTTGCATGCATGTATAAATCGGATGACAATGCAATATTATTATGACATCGAGCTGATCTGATGATGGAGCTGGAATCCCACTTGGAGGAAAAAACCTGTACTGCTCCGGTTTGGATACCCAATCCCAAGGAGGCTCATACGTTTCGTAGCTAGAACATCGAATTCACACAAAATGTGCTCCATTGTCTCTCTGACGTCTCCACAGGCTCTACAATCGTTTATAGTAGTAGTAGACATCTAGAGATACGGTCATCGCTACACGGTTAATATTCCGTTTGTCCGCACGAAGCGATTTGCTTCGACCTTCATAATACGGACGGCGAAGATTTGGGACTCCCTAACCGCTTTAGTGTTTCCCGAAAATTACAACTAGGGTGTCTTCAAGTCGAAGGTTAAAAGGTATTTGCTAGGCCTGTGTGCAACAGCTTCGACCACGTCTTCACTTACCAACAGGTGAGTCTAGTCAAACGTCCTATTCTATGTAAAAAAAAAACTTGAGAGGTGTCAAGGGACACCCGGATGGAACGAAGTTCCTTTCGATTAATGAAAATATCTGGATTGATTTCTATAAGAGAGAGAGAGAGAGAGACAGATAGAGAAACATGCGCACGCCGCACAGCTTACAATAGCTTACTATAGCAAAAAGTGTCGTGTTTTCGTAAGATTTTTTTCCGTCTAGCCCCCTTTCACAACGCGCGATAAGGAACTTCGTTCCAAAAAGACCCCTAATAAAGTACAAAAAAGTTAATAAGTGTGTTTCAAAGGTGTGTATTATTTGTTTCACAGGTTACTGGTTATGGCAATACGACGTCCTCGGCTTGGTCCGCCTTCGCGAAGTGTCCCTGGAAGTGTCTTCCCTGCTCCCGACGCAGTGTCGGTTCAGCGCCGCGTCTGCCTCCAGCGCGCTCCGAGTGATGGCGTACGACTCGCCCGTCGCTGTCAACTCGCACTTTATTAGAGTAAGGACGCTTTAACTACATCTCTCTTCGCTAAAATATGTCTTTAAGTGTCTTCGCTATTGCCGACGCAGAGTCTGACTGTCAACTCGCAGTTTATCAGAGTAAGTTATCCACAACTGGTGGTAGGTGGTAGGTACTCAAGATCGTGGTCAAAGGTTAACCCTTAATGAATAAAAATAAAGATTTTCTATTTAAATCCTCTTCCTACTTCTATTGCACTACATATCTGATACTATTTTTTTATTCATTATAAGTTAGCTTTACACCACGATCTCACGTTTTAAGCGACGATGCTATAGATGGTGGTAGGCTAAACCGAGAAGGCGGAATAAATCCCTACTTCATAGGCTTCAGCTTGTTTTCAATGAGTTTTTTTATTTTATTTTTTTATAATTTCCTTGTATTTAAAGGACATAACGGAGTCTCGCGGCGCTCCGTGGCGACCGATCCCTTGGCGGCGGCTGGCGGCCGGCTTGCGCGCGCGTTCCTCTCCTACGTCACGAGCGCAATACGTCATCAGAGAGGTCATGACCCCGCTGGGAGTCGCTTAAACACTACTCTTTCCAAACACTTAATAGGCGATTATTCCACTGCATCGTTCGTCGTCCAAAAGTTTAATCACTGGCTTGAAGAGTCTTTACCTCTTATGACTCTTGAGTAAGAAGCATTGGCGCAGTGCTCCTAGAATTTTATTTGTGAAATCCTGGGTAGCACTGTACTAATGGGCAGCGTTATCTCTTACCATCAGGAGAGCGTCTAGCTCGTCTTCTTACTTCTTTGTATAAGAAAAATATATAGTATGCTAACTCAATTTGTATAAATGTCACGGCTAAACCCCGAAGTAAAGCTGTATTTAGGTTTAGCCGGCTAAACTTAAGTGTAGCTGACTTCCGGGTTTAGCCGTAACATAGTCATGACGTCACGAATTGCAGTGATTATCACTGCAATTCGTGACGTCGTGTATAGATGTCTATTGCACTATTTGATAGTTATTGGATTATAGGCTAAATGACAATTGCTATGAAAAATTGATTATTTTCTGATATAGACAAATGTTTAAAAAGTATAGTTAATTCAAATTTTATTTGGTTTTTCACCTCTGACTCGCCTAAAGACTCAGCAAGCTTTTTTATACATGTGACTTAATTAAATAGTGCAATAGGTGTTTTGTGTTAATTCCACACAGTTGCAAAAACGATGCAAATCTTGAAATAAAATGACCTGAGAATTACCAAAATAAATTCTAGATCTGACGATGAATTTTGCACAAAATATACTAATAAAAAAAGTCGTTTTTGCAACTATTTTACATAAAAGCCATGTATTTTGTATCTTGCCTTGAATCAACCAATGAATGTACCACCAGACAACCAATGTGCTAGTCCCAACTAATATTTGTTAAATTACTAACTAAAACATGCACTTAACTTGAAATACTGAGCGAACGTGACCCAAGAAGTTAATATATTTAATGGAGACTGCGCTTGAACAACAAACTTTTTTCGCCAGTTGGCGCCACTGTGACAGGAGGTCCATCCTTATTTATGATACAGATAAATTTCGGTGTTTGTCTATGAATTTTATCAATTTAAAATATAAATTCTTGAAGCAAACCTTCTTGTTCACGTGCATATGACGATTTTGACAGTGGATGTTTTCAGAAAACCCTCATTTGTATGAGTATGAGGTGAGTGAGATGGCACTCAACCGTGACGTCATTATTCTTGCTTCAGTTTGGTGTTCACGGCGTAGTCTCCATTGGTTCAAAGCGTGACTTAATTTAAGGCAAAAACACACTACTGTGTCATAGCGTATCAGTGGTCCTAGACAAGCACCAATCGCTTTAAGACTTAGCAGTGTATTTATGCCTTTAAATCATCACATCGAAACTACCAATAATTATCTGAGATTGTGGTCAAACGCCCGTTCAGTCCAAATTTAAAAGTTCCTAAGATCTGATTTAAAGTGCATAATTATGAGCAGTCACTGTATTTTAGATTTGTTATGAAATTCGTGACAATTACGATCCATCTGTATTTAAGCATGTTTTGAAAGTTGATATTCGAAAAATTTTACTTGCATGATTCTTTACAAAGAAAAATATCTGATATTATTTAATTACATGCTAATTAATCTTTTTCGAATATTAAATTGTTTTTAAGTATAAAATTCATTGACTGCTCATTTTTTTAGTCAAATCTCGTAACAATTATGGCCATATGTATGTCAAAGACAAATTGATTTTAGTTTTAAATTGAATTATAAACGAAATAATGATTAATTTGAAAAACACTGCTCAAAAACTTGTTGAGAACATCAAAGTGTGTATAATATTCCAAAGTATTATAACATCTTCCTTAATAAAAAAAAACATATTTTTCTTCAAAATTTACGCCATTTTAGGCTTTTTATAGTGCTATTGCTCGCATATCGTACAGTGTCCTATTTTAAATCTAGACACTTAAAATGACAACAGAAGCGACTTATGCTTCTTATATATAAGCAATCTTGTAGGTTAGTTAATTTGTTTCTTAATCATAGTTATTGAAAAGTTAAAAAAAAAATACCACATTCCCATCTTTAAAGTGTCACCTTCAGTAATATATAATTAAATATATAATGCCATTTTATTATAAATATTTTCCAGTTGCACACTTATTCGTTTGCAGCGATAAAACAGATATATTTTTGTTATTTTTGTTCAAGTTTTTTATGCTAAAGGTGACATTAAAATTGTTAAAAATAATTGGTATGGGTATAATAATGTTAAACTATAATAAACATATATATAAAACAAATTTGAAAGCCATATTTGAATCTATTGGACGTTATTTCAAGGCCTAAGATCTGAAATTGTATAATAAACTTGGCGAAAAATATATTATAGATTATAATATTATGTTGCTAAAAAACTGTTTTGTCGTGTTTATGAAAACGATTAAAAAGACAAAGTTCCTTATAACGTATTATACATACTAACCGCACTATTATAATATGTAGATATCACATTTGCGTGTAAATTGCTATTTTCCTATAATATATGCAAAAGAACGGACAAAATTATCGAAAAAAATCCGAGAAATTGCCTACATAACCCACCTTACCTGATAGCAAAATGTAGAAAAAATTTGAATGTCTTTGTTTATGACGTTCCAGTTACTCGAACTCTAACTTGTCTTTGTATATGAAATAACTGGCGCCAGTAACTGGATCAGTGTAAATACACCGTTATTTTCGTTGAAAATTCGCACTAGATAGAATTTGTGCTCTAAGAGAATGGACCTATCATAGGAATATATCTAAAGAGAGTCGTCAACTCAGAAATTGACTAGTTTGAGTTATGCACACCATCGAATTCCTGAACCTATCGACATTTTTTGTTAGTCTATGCTGCTGTCCCACTGCTGGGCAAAGACCTCCCCAAGTCCTTCCATTTATCTCTATCCTGCGCCACCTCAGGCCAGCCGACCTGGTAAGAGTCGAGGTCATCCCTCCATCTCTTTCTTGGCCGGCCTCGGCGACGTCGCCTTTCTTGCGGGGTCCATTCCGTGGCGATCTTTCCCCAGAACCTATCGACATACAACAAATAAAAATCAATCAATCAATCTAAATACTCACAAATCGTATAGTGTAAAAATACTAAAATATGTTTAAAAGCATATTTCTTCCATTTACGCCGGAATACCACTCTCCATTCTCCATACAATACCTTCAAACTCTACTATGTAAAAACGAAAACCACGTGATCAACTTTGATGCTTAATTACTCCGTAATTTGTCATTTACGAAGATTTGCAATATTTTTTATTGGTATTGATGTCAACTATCGATTTATCTAAGTTTCGTCGCTGGCTGCAATTTTGAAAAAAAAAATGGCCGACCAGTAATAAAACCACCATTTAATAAAACAATAGAAAAAAACAATATACAGTTTACTTTCGTGTTTCGTGCCTTTTTGGGTGTATAAAAAGTTTTCTATTCTATCCTTTTATAGTTTAAAGCTAGGTCCATTCTCTTAGTTTACATATTCTAATTCCATTGAGAAGAGCCGAATGATATGTTTTATGGCAACATCTCTCAAAATCGCGATATTTCGTGTAGTTGTAATAATGCAATGTTTGTATCTTTATTAGGACTAAAGTGTCACTAAAATATACATTGTCTCTTTTCATAGAAATGTTTTTATTGCTATATTTTATCTAAGCATGTAAATCGACATTAATATGTGACACTTTTGTTCTTATTGTACACCAAAAATTATTGAATCAACTTGTAATTAAAAAAAATATTATTAAGCGACTATTGGCTAACTCAGTTACCAACTAATAACTCGTACCTAATAAAATACTAGCTTAATTTAAAAAAATTAAGTCTTTTCAATTACAAATTTGTATTAACTCATTTAAGGTTTTAATTATAAAAAGTAAATTTTTGAGTTATTATCAGTATTTTATTAGGTGTGTTAACTGTGAAATTCGTAGTCACTTATTGACTGTCTAGAATAAATGATGTATTATGATATCAAATACGATAATGATTACCAAATAATTAGTAAAACGACGATAATTTCAGTGGAAAAAGCGGGAATATCAAAAAGTATGATCAAAGAGTTCTGCAATAACCCCTCTGGTCCCATAACCTGTCACAATATACATAGGAAAAATAAAACGATAAATTTTGGTGTACATAACTTTTAATGCCCATCTATCGACCATCTAGTCAAGAGACCTCTAAACAACGTGTAAATAATATTAAACTAATACCAAATATGGTCTCTGTAACATCACTTTTGACATTGCACAAAATAAAGGTATATTCCTATTTGCCCCAACATCGATTGCCCCCAAATGACGTTTAATAGCCAATGGCGAATGGGAAGTTATTGTTCTTATTTCAAATAGCTTTAACTCCTCACCTACTAGCGCTTCAATTGTTTTTTAGCGGGGATGGATTGAATTAAGTTTCTAGCATTCTTAAATTAAAGCCTAAATTCAAATGGGGTGGTTGCGACCCGATTGAGCCGCTCGGGAGTTTAAGGGTTAAGCTGGTATGTAGATGGCCAATTCCCAGCGATAACTGGGTATTTATTCCCAAATGTTCCTTGACAGGGCAATCGACGTACGGGCAAATGGGAATACACCAAAATGAAAGTATTACAAATACATAATTGTTTATAGCTTTAAGAAGACGCGAATACTGTATTTGATGCAGGAGTTTTTTTATTGCCACTCCGAAAATGTATAGAAAAATGTGAATTAGACGATGCAGCTATATAATAGCTTTTAACTGTACGCACTGGAGTTTTTGTTTACAAAAAGGTGTAGAAGTAACACATTGTCAAAACGGTTGAAAAAAATGTTCAGTGCAGTAGTTATGGAACGATCTTTCTTTTTCCTTCAAACGATATGAAAAAAGTTTTTTTCTTTTAATCCTTATCGTTGCTTTGCTACACCTTTTTGCATTTTTTCTTATTATAGTACATTTCATTCAAGAAAAGGACCAATCTTGACTGAGACTATGTCCAAAGAATTGATATTAATGGATGCCAACTAGAATCATGAGTATTATAAAAGTATTAAAATAATGGAATGTACTATAGTAAAACGAATAAAACTGTTTTGTACTGATTATGTTATACAATTAAGAGAAAATACGACATATATACGAACGAAAATGCGATAAAATTGACATAAAATTAGACATGGAATATTTAATATCTAGTTAAATCACTAGTGAAAATGTTCTTAAAATTTAAAAATATATTGACAACTGTTTTTGATACTGCGACAAGAAAATAATAATGACGCGTAGTTAGAGCCAATTGGCACTCTTATCGCTCAAACCGATTTTTTTAAACGAATTTACTTCTATTTTTTTTAAATACATCTAAGACACGCAGATATCGCTATCTCGCTTCCACGAGTTATACATAAACGTGTTAAAAAGAGACAACATGCCGAAGACTTTCACTAGTGATTTGACAGTGATAAAAAGTGTAGGCATGTATTTATTTTTATATCACTTAAACGTTATGAGGTAAAGGAGATTCAATTTAATATTAAAAAATAATTCATTTTTCCCCTCAATTTATTACATTAAGGGATTATTGTAAATTTCTCCCCGTTTTTAATAATCATTGCAAGTAATTTCTTCCCTTTAGCTCTAAAAGCAAATATAAATATACAGGGTGACGTTTTATAAATGTTGTAACAGAAAACTGAACATTACTAAGGGCTTGTTCACGTGTACCCGCGGGCGCGGGTGCGAAATATCAAACATACGACGCGCTATGAAAGTGTTCACGTACAACGCACGTGCGGTGTAAGCAAAGTCTGCCGCGCCCGCGCCCGCGCCCGCGTGTTATAGCGTGAACAAGCACTAAGCCATAATTTCAATATATTCGTTCTATTGTGAATACCCTGTATATCATTGATCACTATGATCCGTCCCAAATGAAATCTCAATTGCATTTCAAATTATAGACTGACATCTTTGCTAAAGCGTTGATAACATAATTTCTAAGACAATATTCTTTATATTGTAGTCACTTTTTGTGGAGTCTTATGACCCGCTTGCTTCGCTCTTGCATCTGGATTCTGTGAGAAGACAAAGCGAATTCGTAGCAAAACGATAGCGATTTGTAGGCTGAAACATATTAAATTAAATTTAGAAAAAAATGCCACTTTGGAGGGAATAAAAACTACAAGAACGGTAGGGTTTTTCAAAGTTTCTTTTAAACCACCTCTTTGATATCTATAGGTATTTGTCAAATACTATTTTACCTTCCTCTTTATTAATTCATCAATTGATAAACCATCTTAAAATTCACTAACAGTGTGTTTCTAGCCATACTAAATGTAGTAAGAAACCGATAAGCCAAAACACACCGCAGTAAAGTGATCCTTTTTTGACCCCGCAGAAATGCGTTACGCATCATTGACAGTAGTGTGGCCGTAGCTTTACCAATCAATTCGTAAGATATTTAAATTAGATATCATCCAGAATTTTTCAAAATTAATAAATCGTAGCACATAATAGCTCCACAAAAAGTAACTACAGTGAAATGCACTATTATGTACGCGCTTAAAAAATAGAATTCGTTACAAAAATACAATCACATAGTCTTAATAATTATAAGCGATTTAATTTTCAATATATTCAAGTGTCACGCACAAATATGTGATCGAAAATGAAAATACAAAAACAATATGCCTTTAACAACATAGAACAAATAAGTTTAATAAATCATATATGTAAATTCCAAAGTATTTTATATTATGTAGTTATATTAGAGGCCAAAATAGGCTTAGATGGCGAGATAAACAGAAGGTTGTTGTAAAGTTATAGTAACAGTTAAAGAGACTATCAAATATCTAAAAGACAACTTTAAATTTCGATCACACTTACATACTTACCAGTTTTTCACTGAAACTTATATTTTTTTGGAAATTTTGGATTGCTTAATATATTTTGTAACTTGTAACACATAATTTTGACTTACCCCACATTTGGCTTGCGCGAGCGACGATTTCGTCGCGTGGTCGCCGCGACAATGCGACGTGATCATTCGCAAGTCACGGACGTCCAATGTGGGTTCAGCCTTAGCCATGCAGGTAATTCTCTCTTTAAATGTTACTAAAGCTTTGCAAACCTTATATGTAATATCAATATGTTAAATGACAAATATAACTAATCCTAGTTATTGCATATTTCGCCATCATAGTATAGACATTGTTGCTTCAATTAGTATAGATATAAGTATTCCTCTTAAATTAGATACTCAACAAATATATGAAACGTTTGAAATGATTTCCTTAAAATATTTTTTTATGAAAATTTTACGAGAGTTCGACGCGTATGAACATTATATTTAGTAAGGCAACGAAGAGACTTACCAACATACATTCCCTGAGACTGACCATGAAAAGAGGCTTAAGAACCAACTACAATTAATATAAGAACTAGACATCTTTGTGAATGTATTGCAGTTACCGAAAATGACAACTTGGCTGGAGCGTTTCATGCCAGTGTAGCATATTTAAAACTCCATTTCAACTTGGCTGGAACGCTCCATGTGAAAATGTAGCATTTTCGACACATGTCAACTTTGTTGGGTCGTGCCATGCCCAAGTGCATATTGAAAATGCCAAAACAACTTGGCTGGAACGCTCCATGCGAAATGTAGCATATTCAACATTAAATTTTAGCTTGGCTGGAAGAATCTATACCAAAGTGTAGCATATTTCAAATGTCATTTCAATTTGGCTGGAACCATCCATGCCCAAGTGGAGCATATTTAAGATTGCACTACAACTTGGCTATCATCCATGCTAAAGTGTAGCATATTCGAAATGACATTTCGACTTGGCTGAAACGCTCCAGTTGAAAATGTAGCATAATTCCAAACGTCAAATTTTCGGTAACTGTTTTTTATGTGATAAACAAAATGACATCGTATGTATTAAGAAAACCATTATAACATCGTATCCCGCCTCTTAAGTTGTTCTCAAACAATGATTTATTATTTTACTCTGTCCTACGCATGTTTGATTTGTCTAATAGAAGCTTTAAAATTGTACATCTGTGATTTTATGTTATACCAAATGTTAGGACAGAGGAAATCAAACCACCAAGACTCAAAAAAGGCTGTGAAACAACTCTGAATTCGGTTTGGTTACGAAAAGAACTTATAGTCAAGTCATTTTAGCATATAAGAAGGTAGATCACATCTCGGAATCAGACCTAGTAAACTGAAGTTTCGTATGCTTATTATACCTTTATTTTGTTCCAAAAGTTCCCTTAAAAGTCTCATGAAATAGTGAAGAAATAGAAGTTAATAATAGAAGTGAATAAATAATAACCGTTTTTCGGGACTATCTTGGTTTCTATTGATCCAACGATGCTACTATCTTTTTAAAAACAATTTAGAGAAAACAATTTGTAACAAATTTTATTTTTTCTTGCACTCATCTGTTTAAGCCAAAAATGAAGGTATACAGGAAAATTTCTGCTTAATAGGTCTATTTCCGAAGCTGATCGCTAACTTACTTGACTAGACTATTAAATATCACCATCACATCGGGTTACAAAACTTGAACAAAATCGATCGAGGTTGAAAAAAATATCTCAAATAAGCAATATTATATAGTCCAGTAAAAGAAGAAATGTGGATCGAAAAGTCGAAAGCAGAAAAATTAACTTAGTAACTTTATTTGGACTAGTTAGGAGATAAACATACTAAAAGTCCCCACCCCTCCGAGATGAGCCCGAGGGGGGGGAGGCCGAAGAAGGTCCCATTTTTAGGTTTTTTGCTTGTGTCAAAAACTGTGCGTTGTATGACATTTTGTTGTACTACATTATTAAACCTCATAAAATTTTCTACAACTTCGGCCTTGACACTTTTTATTTATCTCCAATCGTTGTCCAGCTATGAGCTTCCAAACATGGTCTATTTTGAAGACGCTTAAATTAGTTTTCCATACAAAGTCGGTAAAAAAATCTTACAAATAAAATTTGACCAACTTCTGGTTGTCGTATCATAATGAAACTTTGCAAATGTCTAGAAATCTGATGACAGTTTAATAAGCTGGTACCACTGAGCTGATCTGATGATGGAGCCAGGAGGTGTCTTCTGAAACTCTTCAATGGCTATTAGTAAAACCGGCGAGTTTAGGCTCATTACATTCGGATTGATGAGACGCAGGCACCTCCTGGTCCATTATCAGACCCTCGACAGCAAGTGTTATGAAAAAGTCTCATCGATTTGAATGTAATGTGCCCAAACTCGACGGGTTTACTAATAGCTATTGAAGAGTTTCCTTAGACACCTCCTGGCTCTATCATCAGATCAGCTCAGTGGTACCAGATTATTAAACTGTCATCAGATTTCTAGACATTTGCAAAGTTTCATTATGATACGACAACCAGAAGTTGGTCAAATTTTATTTGTAAGATTTTTTTACCGACTTTGTATGGAAAACTAATTTAAGTGTCTTCAAAATAGACCATGTTTGGAAGCTCATAGCTGGACAACGATTAGAGATAGATGAAAAGTGTCAAGGCAAAAGTTGTAGAAAATTTTATGAGGTTTAATAATGTAGTACAACAAAATATCGTACAACGCACAGTTTTTGACATATAAGCAAAAAACCTAAAAATGGGACCTTCTTCGGCATCCCCCCCCTCGGGCTCACCTCGGAGGGGTGGGGACTTTTAGTATGTTTATCTTCTAACTAGTCCAAACAAAGTTCTTAAGTTGGTTTTTCTGCTTTCGACTTTTCGATCCACATACCCTTTTTGGGCACTCATTGACTGGGCTAATACTAGAGGTAATTGTGATTAAATCATGCATATCTAAATCTCGATTTTTTGAGTTTTGTAACTCGGTACTTTTATTTTCTCTGCACTTGCGATTCCTAACATTTTTAAATAGCTCTTAAAAACATTCTCTTAATAATGTATTTTTTTTATTAATGCCATATTTGTACCCAAAAATTAAATAGATAGTTTGAATTTATCGCAAGATTTATGGTACAACATTTACAACTTTTACTGTACGCCATGACACAAATCAGCTCTTCCATAAATTTTGTCAAGAGTCGTTGAACTTTTTGTTAGGAGCAGCTGATTTGATTTGAATCTCTGAATAAACACTTTGAATTTACCTCGAATTGACCACTGGAGATAACACATCTCAAAAAAAAATTATTTATGTATATAGAATACCACCCTTTGTAAAATGGTTTTTTTTTAGTAAGTGGATGGTATACAAATAAAGTTTTTAAAGCCTATTTTATTATAGTTAAAAATGTTAGAATTTCAAGTGATTTTGTAAAGGTAGCCAAACCGAATTGCCTAGAATTAGACCAAAATTGTTGTACTTATCCATCAAAATATAGTTATAAAGGGAATGTCGGATCGTAGAGGATCTAACACCGTGATAGAACAACTGTTGTGTGAAATGATTCACTCACTGCCTTTTGTTTGAATTTTACGTACATGTTACCATTTTGCTACTTTGTTACATTAAGTACTATGACGTTATTTTATATTTTTCGACATACACATACATATAATCACGCCTGGTTCCCTTTGGGGTAGGCAGAGACTATTTCTCTCCATTTAGTAACTATTTAAAAGTGTAAACATTTTATAGAAAAATGGACTTAGTAGCTTTACACCTTAAGCCGACGATTAAGCGTTTAAAAGTTGTCTAGAAAGAGCTCGCTTGAATGGTTAAAGATTCAATTTGTAGTTCTAGCATTATTAATTTCTATAAGACGCAATTTAAAACGCCTAATATGCACACTGTCTTTTGGAGACCTCATCTCATCGTACACATGTCTTCCTTTTCAGTTTGTGTACGAAGTTTAAAAACGAACCTATTGTAACAAAATAATGAAATTTTAACATGTGCCACAAATTTTGCTATATCGCTAATTTAGTGCAAGAATGGTATATATCACACAATATGGTTTTTAAAACTATTTGAAAGTTTAAAAGACATCACAATAATTTATACACAAATAGAAGAAACTGAGATGTACCATTTTTGTATCAAAAGTGCGATATAACATATTTAAATTTTCCACGTTATAAAGTGAGTGAATCAAAATAATATAATTTAAGAAAATATTTTTGAGAGTTTATTTGTTTTAATCATGAGATCTGATTATGAATCGTTTTCCATTTGATAAATTGAGTGTTGTGTAAAATTAAATATAGTTTATTATAGTTTTTGCAATTTATAATATCGTTGGACCTTTATTTGCGTTGTTTAATTTGTGTATGAACCTGTAAGAGAATTATGGACCACAAGTTTATAAATGTATTAAAAACAAACCAAACTAATAAAAGCTCACAATTTGAGCGCTGTTTTAATTGTTAGTCCAGTAAAAGAAGAAATGTGGATCGAAAAGTCGAAAGCAGAAAAACTAACTTAGTAACTTTGTTTGGACTAGTTAGGAGATAAACATACTAAAAGTCCCCACCCCTCCGAGGTGAGCCCGAGGGGGGGGAGGCCGAAGAAGGTCCCATTTTTAGGTTTTTTGCTTATATGTCAAAAACTATGCGTTGTACGATATTTTGTTGTACTACATTATGAAACCTCATAAAATTTTCTACAACTTTGACCTTAACACTTTTTATCTATCTCCAATCGTTGTCCAGTTATGAGCTTCCAAACATGGTCTATTTTGAAGACGCTTAAATTAGTTTTCCATACAAAGTCGGTAAAAAAATCTTGCAAATAAAATTTGACCAACTTCTGGTTGTCGTATCATAATAAAACTTTGCAAATGTCTAGAAATCTGATGACAGTTCAATAATCTGGTACCACTGAGCTGATCTGATGATGGAGCCAGGAAGTGTCTTCTGAAACTCTTCAATGGCTATTTGTAAAACCGGCGAGTTTAGGCTCATTCCATTCGGATTGATGAGACGTAGGCACCACCTGGTCCATTATCAGACCCTCGACAGCAAGTGTTATGAAAAAGTCTCATCGATTCGAATGTAATGTGTCCAAACTCGACGGGTTTACCAATAGCCATTGAAGAGTTCCAGTAGACTCCTCCCGACTCCATCATCAGATCAGTTCAGTGGTACCAGATTATTGAACTGTCATCATATTTCTAGACATTTGGAAAATTTCATTATGGTACGACAACCAGAAGTTGGTCAAATTTTACTTTTTAGATTTTTTTACCAACTTTGTATGGAGAACTAAAACAAGCGTCTTGAAAATAGACCATGTTTCGAAGTTCATAGCTGGAGAACGATTGGAGATAGATAAAAAGTGTCAAGGCCAAAGTTGTAGAAAATTTTATGAGGCTTCATAATGTAGTACAACAAAATATCGTACAACGTACAATTTTTGACATATAAGCAAAAAACCTAAAAACGGGACTTTCTTCGGCCTCCGCCCCCTCGGGCTCACCTCGGAGGGGTGGGGACTTTTAGTATGTTTATCTCCTAACTAGTACAAACAAAGTTCCTAAGTTAGTTTTTCTGCTTTCGACTTTTCGATCCACATACCCTTTTTGGGCACTCATTGACTGGGCTATGTTATTGCTCGTCGGTTTAAAATATCAGTAGTTTTGTAATTTTGAAAAAAAAAAACTGGATATATTAATTTAAAAATCTACTTAGCGGAAACATTTTTGGACGCAATCCTATTGCGATATTTCAACAAAAATTGTATCCTATCTTTGTAATTGTCATAATATTATAAAAAGTGTGATTGTAAATTGCAAAAACTATGTGTAATGTTTTTCGATAATTATCAATTGTTATATAAGTATATGCGATTTAGCTTTTGCATGGTTCTTAAAAATACAAAAATATGGTTAAAATGTACAACCCTTTGCCTTTGACTGCTTTTATTGTGGAGGTAGTTTAGTTGAAAATATCAAATGTTTACAGAAATATATGATACTCGTTATATATCACAATATAATATATTGATGCATATTTGGTACTTTTACATATTATAATTAATTACGAAGATGAAAATTAAATGTTCTAAAATAAATAAAAATTACAAGTATACCTAATGTGGTAATTTGGAAGTGATGTGATTTGTCTTAAATTTATTATGCAAAATTATTATGTATTTATTTAAATATATTTAGTCTAGCATAATTTAATAATTATTGCATAAAGTCCTTGTCAAGCCTAAATTCGTTAATTTTACATAAAAATATTTACGTTTTTTTGTCAAATATGTATCAAAATGTTAAAAAATAAAACAAATTAAATTTCAACATTCGAATTTATATAATGTACTTATAGAATTATTTTAATATGCCAATATGTATTATGTATTAATTCTTAATATTATGTATGTGTATTTCACGATTAAATATATTCTCTTACGTGTAGCAAATGTGTGTTTTTGTTACATCCTTTGACCTATACTTTCTAATATATAATTTATTAAGAGCTATTTTTATAAACATAAATCCGTTTGTGACTTGCCCTCGCTTGCTCTGAGGGCCTATTGGCTATCGCCAAACGACATGTAAAACACTAGAATCCATAGACAATTTTGCGTACGTTAAGCCGTGTCTCCAGCTCTTATTTTGGTCTACACTCTCAACAAAAACACGTCAACACAGCAAAATTCCCCTACACAAAATAATGTCTATGCTTCAAGCGTCAACAAATGTTTTTGCTTTCCATCGGCTATGGAAAGCAAAAACATTTGTTGAAGCTTGAAGCATAGACATTATTATTATTTTGTGTAGGGGAATTTTGCTGTGTGTTGACGTGTTTTTGTTGAGAGTGTAGACCAAAAAAGGAGCTGGAGACTGGCTTTACTTGTTTAAACCAGTTTAAACCTCCTCATTAAAATGAGTATAATAACAAACGCAGCAATGTACATCGAAGTTGTCATCAATCGTAGTGGGTGAGAATTAACCAATAAGCCCTCTGGGTTGCATTAACCCATTAGAGGTCAAACCGAAACGGCTGTTAAGCTAGAGTCACACTACTATGTGGCGTGTGAGCGCATCAGAATAATACCTGCTTTTGTCCACACAACTTTTTCGAAGCGGTGGCGGCCAAGTGGTTATGTGGGTCTAAGTAAGAAGCGTTGGTGCAGTGCACCTAGAATTTTACATCACACACACAGAATCTAAACCAATAAAAGAGTAGCGAGCCCTCAGACTGTGTTTGCTCACTATTTTGGGAGCTTATGTCACGTCCGTTCTCATCTTATTTACTCTGCGACTAAATAAATATTATTTTCTCGTATGTAGATAAGTTGGTGATTCACACCTGTTTAGTATTGAACACTTGTCCACACAGTCATAATAATTCCATTGGTATTGTCTCCAATGTTGTCTTTGTGTTGCATTCTGTCCTGCGTATTTGGAGCAAGGATTTCTGAAGCAAGAAAAGAAATTCTTACAGGTCTCTTACAGGTTCTTACAGGTCAGGTTTCACGTTTACAAAACTTTCAGGTAGGTTGGTAGTTGATACTTATATCCGGATCGAGCTTGACCCTTATTTATCTTTTAAATATAGGAATGAGCAAGGGCAGATCCAGGACTTTAATCTGGCCCTACGAGCGCCGAGAATATGTGCAAAATTCGTACCTATACATTGCCAACTAATATTATAAACGTAAGTTTGTAAGAATGTATGGATGCTGAAATTTGGTATAAAGATAGCTTAGACCGTGGAATAACACATCGGCTATAGTACAGCGGGTAAAACCGCCGGGCACAGCTAGTATATTACAGGTACCTACGTACCTGGTACCTTATTACCTACGTAAGTGCTTCAGCGTGCCCGCAGTCCCTGCATCATAGGGCCCCGCAGGAACACCTTCAGGTTTATTAGTGGGCGTACCACGCTGGACACTACGTTTGCCGAGACGTCGTCTCCACTCTAGAACACGCCTTCCCCATCGGTTTTAGCGGTTCTGCGGCAAATGTTACCAGCTCATGGCGTGCCATAGGGGAGGCCTATACCCAGCTGTGGATAAAAGGCTGATAATGATGATATCACGCTGCGCCCTACTTCGGCGGAGGAGTACCCCATACCGGATAACAAGTGACGATGCGTAACGCCTGGGTCATAAAAAGACACGTCCGTAAGTTTGATAATTGATATTATATTATCAAAATTATGTTCTTCATTGCTTACCATTCTGATTAAGTCCTCGTATCCTTCATCCGCCCTAGTACCTACCTACTTATTAGTGTTAAGTTAAGAGATGAATACGAAGGTGTTCCATTGTACTTCCAAATAAGGTTCACATTTCCTCTAAACCATGACCCATCCTACAACAAATGACTAATGGCTTTTCCCACAACGAACAATGATCTTCCATCTTTGTCTAATTCGTTTAAACAGATAAAGACAGAGGTAGTTTTGATGTATGACCAAACCTTGTAACGTAGAGTTCGACCACTTTTGAAATGCAGTTTTCCGTCGCATAAAATGTGTGAAAATTTAAGTGCAGTACACGCAGTTTGATTTTGGACGAACTCTTATATTCTTGGTGACCTGGTTGAGCTTGGATGTCTGTACCTACTTAAGATGTTAGGTCGTATTGTATGGTTTGAAAGGACACCTTAAAGGCACACACACAGCACCAGCTGTTGCCCTATGTTTATGAAATTTGAATGATTTTAGGTACAGGAAATCATTTGATAACTATGATATGGTATACACATTCATATTATGTACATTTATTGTAATTAAAACAACAATGTCTCTCTTAATAAATCAATCATCGAAGTTAAGCAATGTTATGCGCGTCTTCAGATGACCACTATTCCTCAACTTTTCACACCAAACGATTCGTGAGTATTTAGAACCCACGAAGCCGAAGTAAATACAAGTGAGTTTATGCCGTTTATTTACAAAGATGATTCCTCAAATTTTTGTTGTTAGGTTTGTTTTTTTTTTTGTATGAAACCCTCGGTGGGAGTTTTATTAAATTAATCATTCATTTGTGATAACTCAACACTCAACATTAATTTCATAACCCTTCTCGGAATAGTTAATTTTTTTCCTCATCGACATTTTAAAGGCTTTATTTAACCTTCATTATATTGCAATTTTGAGGATTACTAATTATAATGCCCGTAGGTTTGAAGTCTAACCTTTGGCTACTAATGAATGCAAGTGGGCGTAAATACAGTTCTTAGTAGTTGCATAGAAAAATAGAAGAAATCTACTTACAAAGATTTGCAAATAGCATCTAAGCAGAAATTAGGGAAATTGGCGTCGGGATTCAATTTTGGTGATTACAAAATCACATCTGCACCAAAATTTTTATGCTATTTAGGAAGAAGATGAGCAAGTTCCTCTCCTGATGAGGTAAAGCTGCCCATTATAACGAGCAGTCACAATGAGGTACCTACTAATGTACCTACCTATTTTATAATGATGTAAAATTCTAGGTGCACTGCACCAACGCTTCTTACTTAGACCCACATAACCACTTGGCCGCCACCGCTTCGAAAAAGTTGTGTGGACAAAAGCAGGTATTATTCTGATGCGCTCACACGCCACATAGTAGTGTGACTCTAGCTTAACAGCCGTTTCGGTTTGACCTCTAATGGGTTAATGCAACCCAGAGGGCTTATTGGTTAATTCTCACCCACTACGATTGATGACAACTTCGATGTACATTGCTGCGTTTGTTATTATACTCATTTTAATGAGGAGGTTTAAACAAGTAAAGCCAGTCTCCAGCTCCTTTTTTGGTCTACACTCTCAACAAAAACACGTCAACACACAGCAAAATTCCCCTACACAAAATAATAATAATGTCTATGCTTCAAGCGTCAACAAATGTTTTTGCTTTCCATCGGCTATGGAAAGCAAAAACATTTGTTGAAGCTTGAAGCATAGACATTATTATTATTTTGTGTAGGGGAATTTTGCTGTGTGTTGACGTGTTTTTGTTGAGAGTGTAGACCAAAAAAGGAGCTGGAGACTGGCTTTACTTGTTTAAACCTCCTCATTAAAATGAGTATAATAACAAACGCAGCAATGTACATCGAAGTTGTCATCAATCGTAGTGGGTGAGAATTAACCAATAAGCCCTCTGGGTTGCATTAACCCATTAGAGGTCAAACCGAAACGGCTGTTAAGCTAGAGTCACACTACTATGTGGCGTGTGAGCGCAACAGAATAATACCTGCTTTTGTCCACACAACTTTTTCGAAGCGGTGGCGGCCAAGTGGTTATGTGGGTCTAAGTAAGAAGCGTTGGTGCAGTGCACCTAGAATTTTACATCATTATAAAATAGGTAGGTACATTAGTAGGTACCTCATTGTGACTGCTCGTTATAATGGGCAGCTTTACCTCATCAGGAGAGGAACTTGCTCATCTTCTTCCTAAATAGCATAAAAATTTTGGTGCAGATGTGATTTTGTAATCACCAAAATTGAATCCCGACGCCAATTTCCCTAATTTCTGCTTAGATGCTATTTGCAAATCTTTGTAAGTAGATTTCTTCTATTTTTCTATGCAACTACTAAGAACTGTATTTACGCCCACTTGCATTCATTAGTAGCCAAAGGTTAGACTTCAAACCTACGGGCATTATAATTAGTAATCCTCAAAATTGCAATATAATGAAGGTTAAATAAAGCCTTTAAAATGTCGATGAGGAAAAAAATTAACTATTCCGAGAAGGGTTATGAAATTAATGTTGAGTGTTGAGTTATCACAAATGAATGATTAATTTAATAAAACTCCCACCGAGGGTTTCATACAAAAAAAAAAACAAACCTAACAACAAAAATTTGAGGAATCATCTTTGTAAATAAACGGCATAAACTCACTTGTATTTACTTCGGCTTCGTGGGTTCTAAATACTCACGAATCGTTTGGTGTGAAAAGTTGAGGAATAGTGGTCATCTGAAGACGCGCATAACATTGCTTAACTTCGATGATTGATTTATTAAGAGAGACATTGTTGTTTTAATTACAATAAATGTACATAATATGAATGTGTATACCATATCATAGTTATCAAATGATTTCCTGTACCTAAAATCATTCAAATTTCATAAACATAGGGCAACAGCTGGTGCTGTGTGTGTGCCTTTAAGGTGTCCTTTCAAACCATACAATACGACCTAACATCTTAAGTAGGTACAGACATCCAAGCTCAACCAGGTCACCAAGAATATAAGAGTTCGTCCAAAATCAAACTGCGTGTACTGCACTTAAATTTTCACACATTTTATGCGACGGAAAACTGCATTTCAAAAGTGGTCGAACTCTACGTTACAAGGTTTGGTCATACATCAAAACTACCTCCGTCTTTATCTGTTTAAACGAATTAGACAAAGATGGAAGATCATTGTTCGTTGTGGGAAAAGCCATTAGTCATTTGTTGTAGGATGGGTCATGGTTTAGAGGAAATGTGAACCTTATTTGGAAGTACAATGGAACACCTTCGTATTCATCTCTTAACTTAACACTAATAAGTAGGTAGGTACTAGGGCGGATGAAGGATACGAGGACTTAATCAGAATGGTAAGCAATGAAGAACATAATTTTGATAATATAATATCAATTATCAAACTTACGGACGTGTCTTTTTATGACCCAGGCGTTACGCATCGTCACTTGTTATCCGGTATGGGGTACTCCTCCGCCGAAGTAGGGCGCAGCGTGATATCATCATTATCAGCCTTTTATCCACAGCTGGGTATAGGCCTCCCCTATGGCACGCCATGAGCTGGTAACATTTGCCGCAGAACCGCTAAAACCGATGGGGAAGGCGTGTTCTAGAGTGGAGACGACGTCTCGGCAAACGTAGTGTCCAGCGTGGTACGCCCACTAATAAACCTGAAGGTGTTCCTGCGGGGCCCTATGATGCAGGGACTGCGGGCACGCTGAAGCACTTACGTAGGTAATAAGGTACCAGGTACGTAGGTACCTGTAATATACTAGCTGTGCCCGGCGGTTTTACCCGCTGTACTATAGCCGATGTGTTATTCCACGGTCTAAGCTATCTTTATACCAAATTTCAGCATCCATACATTCTTACAAACTTACGTTTATAATATTAGTTGGCAATGTATAGGTACGAATTTTGCACATATTCTCGGCGCTCGTAGGGCCAGATTAAAGTCCTGGATCTGCCCTTGCTCATTCCTATATTTAAAAGATAAATAAGGGTCAAGCTCGATCCGGATATAAGTATCAACTACCAACCTACCTGAAAGTTTTGTAAACGTGAAACCTGACCTGTAAGAACCTGTAAGAGACCTGTAAGAATTTCTTTTCTTGCTTCAGAAATCCTTGCTCCAAATACGCAGGACAGAATGCAACACAAAGACAACATTGGAGACAATACCAATGGAATTATTATGACTGTGTGGACAAGTGTTCAATACTAAACAGGTGTGAATCACCAACTTATCTACATACGAGAAAATAATATTTATTTAGTCGCAGAGTAAATAAGATGAGAACGGACGTGACATAAGCTCCCAAAATAGTGAGCAAACACAGTCTGAGGGCTCGCTACTCTTTTATTGGTTTAGATTCTGTGTGTGTATAACAAAGAAGTTATGACCGTTTGTTTTGTTTTTTATGCGAAATGTACGAGATGAGCCCGACGCTCGTCTGATTTTACGCATTATCGCCTGCATTGAAACTGTAATGGACAGTTTCAATGTTACTTTCAATAAGTAGCTACAAAGTCTAAAGCCTTTTTAGTCCAAAATAATAACCCTTAGTGATGTCTATGAGGATATTACCAGTCCAAGTACAGTGAATAGCGGCAGTAGATATATTATGGGTGAGCGGTGAGGTTGTTGTACATAATGTATAAGGAACCAACCCAGACTACCTCAGTTAAAATGACCGATCTAATCGTAAAAGTAATCTGTGGAATTTGTATATCTAGTACATTTGCAAGTTATAATGCATTTTGTAGAATATTTACAAAACTTATGTGATCTTTACATAAATTATATTTATTCGTCAAAGAGAATAAGCTAATTTACTACAAAATAATCTATAGTTATAATATAATAAATAGCTCACTTACATTACCTATGTCAAACTTTACAGCCACAAAATTAAATTTAAATCGTGGTACGTAGGTACCTACGGTACGTAATATATAATAATATTTGACACTGGCAATTGTACTTACCTGTGAGTCTGTGAGTATAATAATACATGCGTACGCGCAGTAAATAATGTACCCGTTCCCGCGCTTTGGCGGCCAATCGCTGTTTAGTATCGCGCGAACTCTCAACGCGCGTGCGCGCATAGACGATCTAAAATTTAAAATATTTTCGAGTAACTCCGTACTATTTTTATGTGAAAAAGTTTGTGCTGCATATCAATTTAAAAAATATTTAGTGATTTGTGTATTGAATCGAAGGTTAGTGTTTATTATTACTTTAAGTTATGTTTAAAATAATAATGAGAGTTCTTAAAATAATTTTGTGTTGCGAAATTGTGACCGGTCTGTAGTCAGATATTGCGCTCGTTTTTTGCTCGAATACATTTTGAAATTAACACACGAGTAGCTTAGTGTCATGCAAATGTACCTGAGTGACCTAGATTAGGTCTTATCTTTGGTGAATGGTTCTATCCTTGCATGCACCTATGTTTAAATTAAGAGCTAAGTGTTCATGTTTATACCAATATTATAAATACACATAATCGCGTGCCGTGTTTCGGATGGCACGTAAAACTGTGGGTCCCGACTGTTTCCTATAAGATATGTAGGAGGCAGTCGTTAGGTCATGTTGTAGGCCCTGTAGTAATCTCGGCGACCTGAAACTGCAACATATAGGTTAGCCATACAACATATAAATTGTGATTTAACTCTGACAGTGTAAGTAGGGTAACTTGTTCTGTTGGAGTATATAAACCTAAACTAAATATTTTTCTCCTGTCGTAACTTTTTCACGATGGACCACTGAACCGATTTAGATGAAAATTTTAATAGAGATCGTTCACGTGTCGATGAAGGATATGGAATAGTTTTCATCGCATTTTTTTATCCCTCGACCAAACTACACATATATTGGAAAAAAGTGCTACAATTGGCGGTATTATCGACTGTTAGTTAGCTATCTCTTTCAGACAACTGAGCAAGGATGTTATAAAAGGTCATCTTATAGCAACTTAACTTTTCTGTCTTTTATTTATTTATTTTATAATTAATCAGACACTTGATGTACGCACAGTTATGACCAAAACGCACAAGTTATTTTATAAATAATGAATCTTAACTAAGTAGGTACATATTTTATTATTACTCAATTTACTCAATCAAAGGCTCATTATAAAATATTCCGTTTAGTGGCATTTAAAAGATTAATTAAATCACTATAAACATTAAGAGGATCGTTATATTTAGAAAATTGAACGAAATACCAAATGTTTGTGCGTGCGTGTATTTAATCTAGCCTTCTGAATGCTCGCTTACAATGTTTTTTTAAATTAACTGAGTAATAAACATATCATTTTTAAAAGATTAAGCGATTAATAAAAATCCATTAATACGAAAGATTGTCGCTTAATTGTATATCAAATTACAGTAAATATTTGTAAAAATATACTTATCACAAACTCTAACTATACCGACTTTAACAATCGGGGGTCTTATCGCATCTTAATATTATAAACATGAAAGTTTGTAAGAATGGATGTATGTTTGTGACTTCTTCACGCCTAAACGGGTGGACCGATTGAGCTGAAATTTGGTAGAAAGTATAGCTTAAACAGCGTGAAAAAGTAACAAACATATACACTCACAAACTTTCACATTTATAATATACGTGTTAACAATCATAGGTGGATTTGGGGGGGGGGGGCAGGGGGCCATGGCCCCCCCCAGAACCATTGTGGAGTTACGAATTTTGCACATATTTCATGGGCTAGCCGCAAGCTGCTCGCACACTTATTATTAAGGTTATCTGAATTTTCTAACTGTTCAGAGCGAGCTAAACACACACTTTTTGTAGTAAAAATTATAAAATTTTGCCTATCTGGCAAAGGCCCCAGAAACAAATCCTGGATCCGCCCTTGATATCAATTATTATAAGACTATTCATATGTCGCCGAAGACGCTGGATGCAGGTCGCTTCCAACCGGTACATATGGAAGTCTAAAGAGGAGGCCTATGTTCAGTGGACATCCTATGGCTGAGATGATGATGATTCATATCTCTGCAAAAGACAGGTTTCGGTTAGAAAATGCTTTAAATTAAGACCTCTGTGTACCTGAAATCTATGAATAAACGATTTATTGTACATATTTGTATAACATTTCAGAACATAAAACAGGACCCTAATAGTTTAAACAATTCAAAAATAATTTGACCATATTTTCCTTACGAAAAAAAAACAAAAAGTAGAAAAAGTACTTTTCCAAAAACAAGAACAAACACACATAATCTAAGTAACAAACATGTTTTCAAGATAAAATTTTCCATGATTTCCTCTCGACCAATGGTAGAACAGTTCATATGAAAATATTTACAGAGTGAGTGTAAAAGACATCAACGCGCACTGCTACGGCGATTGTTTAAAATTGAGTTGATTTGTTTTATTACTGAGTTATCGACTATTAGGAATAACTTTTTTACAAGCTTTTATTTACTTTCACCTGTCTGTTGTCTGTCTCTAATCAAATCTTGCAAGTTTAATTTGATTTCAATCGGGATCTACTTGCCGGTTTCCGATTGTGCTAAATTGCATGCATGTATAAATCGGATGACAATGCAATATTATTATGATTTGGCGATGATCTGATGATGGAGCTCGAGGTAGCCATAGGAACTCCGTAATTAAATGACGCAACCTCATCGAGTTTGCGCTCATTTGAATTGTCTTGACGAGTACTTTGTGGTGCTAGATGGTAATAATATTTAAAGCTTGTTTTTAAAGTTTTTTTTAAATTTCACTTTTTTTTTCTCTAGTCTTATTGTCTCACAGCTGGGCAAAGACCTCCCCCAAATCCTTCCACTTAGCCCTTTCCTGCGCTACTTTGTACCAGCCGACCTGAGGGCCTATTGGCTAATTGTCACCCACTTCGATGGATGACAACTTCAATGTACATTGCTGCGTTTGTTATTTTAGCATAGAATAGAAATACTGAATACTCTTTATTGTGTTTAAAACAAAAGGTACTTAAAGTTACTATGACAATATTATAACACATTGGCCCACAATGGGCGGCCTTATCGCTCAAAGCGATCTCTTCCAGGCAACCAACTTTTGGACGGATACATTATCTACTTACTCGTACATGTCGTTTGGCGATAGCCCTCAGTTCTTTCAAAAATATTTTTAGAGCGCTCCCTTTCCCGTATTTCCGTTTATCATCAAAGTAACGTTTTTGGCTATTTTTTTATTAAGAAAATTTTATATTAGTTAAGTTTTTTTCTCTCCCTTGTTGCTTTAACACTGGTCCATTAGCGAAAGTAAACCAATGAATAATTCAAAGGAATATGTAGCACGTCAAACATTGCGTGGTTATAAGTGGCAAGTTGTACTGCTTCCGATAATGATATAACACATGTAGGTAATGTACGTTATTTTTATCGTTCATTACGGGATCACAGATCGAAGATCACGCAATGTTACGCAGGTTAGAGATGCGATGTATCGACACTAACTGTGAAATGTCGATAATCGAGACTGCCTATCGATATTATTGTCCTTGTTTATTGTACGTTACGGAATCATAGTTTGAAGATCACGAACACAGGATTTGAAGAACACCGGGTAAAGATCCGAATCCGGGCATACATATATCAAATGTTCCCAAAAAGAATTTCTAACAAATATTTGTTTTATCATCATCTGTATCTCTACATAATAAGTCATTTCCCTTAAAAACACCGTCGAGCCGATGTCGCTTTGGCTTATTTTGGTTCCACATTCACATCTTCCACATAATGTCTTCCTACAGTCTTACTACTTAGCTTCCTTCACGACCGACACTGCTCTACATCAGACTGACCTCTGACCGTCTTCTTATTTTCGGTTGAATTATATCAAACTATCGTAAATGTATAATCTTTAAGGCTCTATTTTAAACATTTTGTGTCCTCCATTAGGTATGGACCCCATTATGACACTTTTAATTCCATCCTACTTGTACAATTTTTTTTCATATCGACTTGTTTTTAGTTTTTCTTTTTATCGACTTTATTTATCGACATCGCTAGAGGTACTCGACTACCGGGACATCTCTAAACTGTTATATGGGTACCGCTACGGGTAGTCCATTCCACCTAGATTATTGGTACAGTTTCAGCTCTATTTTAAACTGTTTCATGCACTTTCTAGAAATTCTAGATTACCATGACGGGATAACTTTATGACCATCATTCAACTACCTGCTAACATTTTAAGAAAATACCTTATAAACCTAAAAGCAAAACATAGATTTTTTTAAACGAGTAGACTTTAAGATTGACAGGTTGACTGTATTTTACTAACGTAACATCAGAACTTCGTCCTTTAATTTGGATTTGGTAAATTCTTTTGAAGGTAGAGACATCTCATAAAATAAGTAGTTTTTTTTTGTTTTTAGTTGGTTCGGGGAGAGTCTCAGGTATACGAGATTCTGTTTGTCTTGGTGACCTCACTTATACCGGCCTTGGTACCTTGGGTGACACTGCGAATGTAATGTGTATAATATGTATATGCAATGGTAGGTTTCCTCTACTTCATGTTTCGACGATACTTGAGACGCCCCTTGCCCCTTACTGGTTTCGTTCCAAGTACGCCTTTAGTAACACCTGTACGCAGCCTTGCATTATTTGGTTATTCCGTTTTGTTTTTTTAGTTATTATATAAATTATTATAATATATTAAAAATACAAAACGAATAACCCACGTTTAATTATATTATTGAAAATATCTCGACTCTCAACCACAGTTTCGGACAATTACGATGTCCTTCATCAGGAGTTCACGCCTGCAGTACTGTAGTGTTTACTCATGGACAAAACTCATGATAGTTTTAAAAATCGTATAGCCTTACTGTGCTCCGGTAGAAGGGCACTGTAGCTAGTGAAATTACTGGGCTAAAGAGTCTTAACATCTCAGGACTCTTGAGTAAGAAGCGTTGGTGCAGTGCTCCTAGAATTTCACATAATTGTGAAATCCTAGGTAACACTGTACTGATTATGGGCAGCCGTTATCTCTTAAAATCAAGAGAGCGTCTTGCTCGTCTTCTACTTCATCACATAAAAAAATAAAATAAAAAAAAAAGCCTTGTATTAAATAAGTGAATTTACTACGCATATTGAAGCCCACCACAATAAAACAATCAAAGTATTTGTATGATTGTGTACATGAAGTCATAACAATAAATAATATTCTATCTGATGAATCGATGAGTCACGCGACTGGTTTACGATTAATTTTAATTTTATAGTGATGTATATTATATAGGTAGGTATCAATGTCTAGCAAAAAGAGTTTGTAACCTTGGAAATGATGCCGCTTTGAAATTAACTATTGTTTTTTTTTAAATAATACTAGTGGAAACGCGCGCACTTCGTCGCGCTTAATAGAAAATTATCAGTGGTCTTCTACAATATTATGCATGTATTATACATATAAACCTTCCTCTTGAATTACTCTATCTATTAATGAAAAGCGCATTAAAATCCGTTGCGTAGTTTTAAAGATATAAGCATACATAGGAACAGACAGACGCGCGAAGCAACGTTATTTTATACATATTATATAGTGATTTACGTTCCTATACTGGGATTCTGAATCTTCTGGCTCCACGGAACCCCTTTAGTTTCCTGATTAGCGCGAGACGCTGATGTGGAAGGTTGCCCCAAATTTAGTCAATCTTGGACATTTTTAGATCTGATTTTGATTTAGTATAAAGTCCAGTCCAGTCACCTTACCAGCATTATATGTAGAATAAAGTAGTATAGTAGTTGTGTGTTGTGGTGTAAAGTAGTTGTGTGTTGTTGTTGGTGTAGTAGTTGTATAATAAATGTAGTCCTATTTTACTTAATGCATTACCGGCGAAAACGTATGTACCGGGGTTTTAGTGTATGCCACCCTAAAACCCCGGGATGTCTTTTCAGTGAAAAATATTATGAAAATTCTAGCAGGTATCAGGGATACCTATAGCCGGTTTATCATAGAGAAAGTTAAAAACTATAAAAAACTGTACCAAATTGAATGAATTCTACGAGAATCCCCGTTATTCGCGACATTTTTGAATTTATGGCAAAAAGCCCGTATAATGAAATCATTGAATGGCTTTAGAGATCTATAAGAACAGGTATTGTCAACATGCAAATTGTCTGAGTCAGACCACAAATATGCGCGTGGGTAGTTAGTGGTTGCTGACTTCTGGCCGATTTGGATGAGGTAAATAACATTTTGTCACATTAAGAGCAGGGCTGATCTTGAGGAATTTTCAATAGATTATTTCTATGAATTTATATATTTCAAAATTTGTCAAATGGTGCGAGCGAGGGAGCGTCACTCGATTTATAACACGCTCTTAAAAACTTCCTATAAATAGTTTAATAGGTACAGGATTTCTAAGAAACGGAAAAATACGCCACTGATCCGTAGCCTATTTGCATTCTTAATGTGTTTCTTGATCGTTCTTCTCATGGGCTTTCCAAAGAGGCGGTAAGGTTATAAAATAGCAATCCATTTCTTCATTCCTGCTGCTCAGTATTTTTAATTATACCACCTCCGACCTCCACTCTTCATCCTTTAGAAGTAAATGGATGGAAAAATGAAAGTATTATGAAAAAAATATAACTTAATAAAACACACCGAGAAAAATTTACAAGGGTTCTGTACAAATTATATTTAATTTATAATAATTATGTCTGAACAATAATACGTTCCTACATTAAAACATAAAAAAACAATATTATTATCTGAACTTGGCCAAGAAACATTTTTATAATTAAAATTCCCGACAGTAATGTGAGTTTGTACAAATCAACAACGCAAGTTCTTACTGAACAGGCTTGCTTCATCTTAGACCAGAACTTCACATACCAACAGGTGAGATTACGGTCAAACGCCTGCTTAGTCTGATGTAAACAAGTGAAATTTAAAAACAAGCTTTTATTATTATCACCATAAAGTACTCGTCAAGACGAATCAAATGAGCTCAAACTCGATGGGGTTACGTCGTTTTATTACGGAGTTCCTAGACCACCTCCCAGCTCCATCATCAGATCAGCGCTATGTCATAATAATATTGCATTGTCATTCGATTTATGCATGCATGCAAAATCTCAGCTCAATCGGACACCGGGAAGTGGGTCAAATTTAAGTTGCAAGATTTGATTACAGACAGACAGACAACAGACAAGTGAAAGTAAACAAGTGAAATTTAAAAAATACTTTTTAAAAACAAGCTTTAATTATTGTTATCATCTTGCATCATAAAGTACTCGTCAAGACGAATCAAATGAGCCCAAACTCGATGGGGTTGCGTTGTTTTATGACGTAGTTCCTTTGGCCACCTTCCAGCTCCATCATCAGATCAGCTCGATGTCATAAAAATATTGCATCGTCATCCGATTTACACACGCATGCAAATTTTCAGCTCAATTGGAAACCGGGAAGTGGGTCAAATTAAACTTGCAAGATTTGATTACAGACAGACAGACAGACAGACAGACAGACAACAGACAGGTGAAAGTAATATAAAGCTTGTAATAAAAGCTTGTAAAAATAAAACAAACTTTTTAAAAACAAGCTTTTCTTATTAATTATTACCATCTAGCATCAAAGTACTCATCAAGACGAATCAATTGAGCCCAAACTCGATGCGGTTGCGTCATTAATTACGGAGTTCCTATACCCACCGTCCAGCTTTATCATCAGATCAGCTCCATGTCATAATAATATTGCATTGTCATCCGATTTATACAGTCATTCAAAATTTCAGTTTAATCGGACACCTGAAAGTGGGTCAAATTGAACTTGCAAGATTTGATTACAGACAGACAGACAACAGACAGGTGAAAGTAAATAAAAGCTTGTAAAATAGGCCAAGCGCAATGTAGGCTTCCGTAGTACTGGCAAATCGAATATTAACAGCTTCTTTGAAACTAATAAAGATATCTTAACCGCTATAGTTTTCCCGGAAAGTCCATGGTTGAAGTTGAAACCATTTTTTTTTCCAGATTTTTAAAGCCATTCACTATTGCTAACAAAGCTACGTAAAAACTTACTAAAATCACACGGAACCCCAAAAGCATAATATGCCAAGGTTTTATGAGGCCGTTAACATTTGTCTGCAATAAATGGACTTTATAAATGCGATTTATTAACTTTTACTGCCTGCCTACTCTAAAATGTCGTGTTCTTTTTGTTCACATGGAATTTCTTTGGGTCAGTATGAGACACGCACGTAAATTTTACTTAAGACCCACTCAATTTTGTGCTCATACAAAAAAATCTTTGTACAAATTTGAAAGTTCTACCAGCTTACTAACACCTTTTAATCGTTATAATAGTAGAAGTTTATATTAAAGAACATGTTACCCTTATTATAATGTCAGTCAGTATAATTACTTATAAAAGGTTGTGTATTCAACCTATATGACACAGTTTCAGGTCGCCATATTTCCTACAAGGCCTGCAACGTGACTTAACGACTGCATCCTATATATCTTAATATGTAAATTATTTTGTTTGTAATTATTGTGTGCATAGGCGGATTTGGGGGGGGGGGCAGGGGGCCAAGCCCCCCCCCCCTCCAGAAGCATTTTAGAGTTACGAATTTTGCTCATATTCATGGTCAAGATTATAAATTTTATCTTGGCGCAGTAAGTTGCTGGCGCACTTATTATTATGGATATTTCAACTTTCTAACTGTTCAGAGCGAGCTAAACACACACTTTTCGTAGTAAAATTATAATATTTTGCTTGTCTGCACCTTGCCCCCCCCCCAGGACCAAATCCTGGATCCGCCCTTGATTGTGTGCAATAAAGAGTTATCTATACTATCTATCTATAATATGTACTGGGGCCCACAGTTTTACGTGACTACCGAAAGACAGACTCATCAAATATCTTAACATCTCTCAAAATTGCTGTACCTTTTAAAAGTTACATTAGTCGTAAGTAGTAATATACATATTATATAGTTTTGTTTAAAAAATATTAGTGAATTATTAGTGCACGCGGATGATCGAGACGAGCCCAAAGCTCGCCTGACTTTCAGAGATAATACCTGCCCATTATAGTTGCATTGTTTCTTGTTACATAGATTATTTACGTATCTATAAGTTAACCATTTTCTTGCAGTTTTTCTTATAGTCTATACTTTTTGTCTATTTAGTCGTCCCAAAAAGATATTCTAGGAACCATTCCAATAGACAGACTACTAATTATAATATGAACTAACTGTAACCTCACAGACAATAGAAAGTTCGTACTCAAAACTAAAAGAATCATAAAGGTCACCTATTTGTTATTCAGAACACACACCACGGTTCCATGAACCCTATTCCTTGCATATTAGAAGCCTTATTCACTAACTCAAAAGCAACGCGAGAGCCAAGCGATAAGTGCACAATAAGCAACACATACATACGCACACTGATTTTATTACGCAGGTTGTAGAGTTAGTCAAATGTCAACTTTCGTAAATAAGACCTTGAAAACATAACTTTCTTGTTACAGAATTAAATGAAAGACATTCTTATATCTCCGTCTAAAATAATTTGTATTAGGTATATAAAAGGAAAACGTGACTGATTGACTGACTGATTAATTACCACACAGCTCAAGCCTGTTAATGTATTAATTTGAAATTAAACATACATAGTTTTTATGAGTAGTATTATAGACGTCGACTAAGAAAAATTATATATATACACCTATAGCGCGTCTTCTAACCACTACTAACTTCCTGTTATTAAATTTTTGCTAATTAATTAAAAATTCTAACTATTTACGATAGCTCTATAACTCAGCTGACTCATTGCTGTCGTGTTGCCAAGCCCTAACAGCACAGAATAGACGCTTTATTCCTCACACACCAGATCACGTAGCAGCCATATCATCACGCCTCGACGGAAGTAGCACTAACTGTAGCGGGTCTATTATGGGAAAATATACTCTATATAAACTGTCATTTAGGTCGAAAATCGAGGCCAGAATGTCTTGTTAAGGATAGCTTCCGAGGATGAGGTTAGTTACCAAATATAAGTCCACGTTTCGTTTTATAATGTGTTGGTATTTGGCTGTTCCTAAATGTGGGGACGGGTTACCCCAAAGGTCCACAATATTTGTCATCCGGACTGCAGATGAATGCTTTGACTTTTGACGTATCCGTTGCCCCGACATTATGGCGTCCCGCAGGAACACCCTCAGGTTTTCAGTGGGTATCTCCGCCGCACCCATCTCGGCGTTAATGCAAAAGCTCAAGATAATATTATTATGTCCAGGACAGGCGGTAATTTTCATCTGCAAAGAGATAGGCGTAAGAGGGAGGCTTTATGTTTTTTTTCCTCTCAGCGTGAATTATTCAGAAACCCGTACCGTTGCAAAATTAGATTTAGCAGAATTATATTTTACCAAGCTCTGACCACGCAATTTTCTCATACTTCCACTAAACAATTGTTACAACCAACAACTTAACAAGAAAAAGACGTAACAAGAAATATGTGAGTTTATTACACAGATACTTATTTTGATTGGATTGGCTATCAAACATTTTGTACCAGTCCTTCTAGCCAAGCTCCAAACACTTGTGACTAAAGCCCGCATTCTCATTCAAAAGAGTGCGTTTAAAATATTTTGTTTTGATCATAATTTGAATCAACGCCACAGTGGATGTTGCAACTGGACCTCACCAATTAATGCTAAAAAATGTAAATTACAGTTGTTTGTTTTCCACAACGACTGTCATCTTAATACATATTTTTAGCGTATTAGCCGCGTTAAGCTCTTAGCTAAATGAGCTAGTGTTAGAATAGCGTCGCGTCGTTCGTGCAACAACAGAAACAGAAATATTAACAGGGACTTTTTCAGACGGCTTTGATAGGATGATTGGCTCTTTCAAAATGTGAGTTTAAAATTTGCTAACATTTCTTGTGCGTTTGGAAGCTTAGGGCCGTTCCTACCATATAATATTCTGTGGTTTAATAAGCTATTACTCGTAGTCCTTCCGCGTGTAAGTAATAATGGGTTTCTACTGGTTTTTGTGCGTGTTCATTGGGGAAATGGCAATTAGACTGTGCTGGAGCGTGCTGACAAATTGTATGTTATTAGATTATTTTGTCCATTATGCGAGTTTTGTTAGTGATTGAGCAGTTTTGGATCATCATTACCTAAACCACTATGTAGCCCCTTCAAGCTGGTAAATATAATATACACACGTATTATAGTACCTACATACCCGCTTGCAAAGCAGAAGGTTGCGGGTTCCCGCATGGGACAAATGTTTGTGTGATCCACAGATATTTGTTTCTGGTCTGGGTGGCTTTCTGTATCTATTATAAGTATGAATTTACAAAAGAAAAGTATATAAGTACCTATTAAATCCGTTATAACCACCATAACACAAGCATTAAGTTGCTTAGCTTGGGGTTAGGTGGCGCTGTGTGAAATGTCCTGAAATATTTATTTATTTGTGACTACGAGGCACATAACTAACTTACGCATTCAATGACCATTTTGCGTTCCATTGCAAAAAAACTGCAATATCTAGATTTTTTCCAAACATTTTCCTATATTTCGATTTGCATTCATACCGTGGGAGTCAAAAAGATCACCAATACAGGAAGTATGGTATAAATAGTGATCAATTAAATGAAGTCTAGGCACATAGGAAGCGCATTGTTACCAATAAGGCTGAGGTGGAGAGCCTCTGACAATGGTGGGAACAATGCAAGGGCAAAGTGAAGATTTGTTACGGTGGTGGGAGTATTGTGTGGTTTGATGACTAAGGATTGAGTGAATGTCTTTAATTGAAGATTCATTAATAGGTTATCCTTTAACCACGATCTCGCGTGATGTTGATAGACGATGCGACCGTAGACGGTAGCAGATTGAACGTAGAAAAAGAACAAGAGGAGGATAAAGAAGGTTTTAATGGACCGACAACGCGTCTCTAATGCCACTGGTGTTGCAGTCGTCCATAGGCGACGGTAACCGCTCACCATCAGGCGGGCCGTTTGCTTGTTTGTCTGTCTCTAACATAAATTTAAAAAAAAAAGAAGGCGGGACACATACTTTCTTCTTCTTTCTTTCTATATAACCATCCTATACCCTGACTTCACGGAACATCAAATCAGAAGAAAGAACATAAGATTTTAAAGAGACGTTATGGTAGCGACATGCATACAAGCAGACCACACCAGAATCATACGGCAATCACCATCATCCACATTCGTCACCACCAACACATTTTTAATCCTTGAAAAAGGCTTAACGTATAAAAAACTCCTTGCTTCGTATTAAGTCTTCTATGGTATTGTAGAAACCCATTGCTCAAACAGCTCTGACGCTATACGGATCATGTTTAAATTTAGCATAAAAATTGATATTGTGTCGTAACATTTAAGACATAAAGCTTCGATTGTAAGCAAGTGGAATAATTAACTCTAAAATGGGAGAAATCAGTCTCAAAACATTAAAGCCCACATCACGTGCGTGTTACTACTAAAGATCAATTTGTTTCGCTTACAGTCCTTATCAGAGGACGTTAACCCGACGCGGTGAAAACTAACATAACCCGGAAAATGTACAAAGAATAATGGCTGCGGCAATAGAAAGCTGGAATCTACTTTTACTTATTATATTTTATTTTATGCTTGATTTAGTTTTTTTTATACAACGAAGTAAGTAGACGAACCAAACGCTCCCTTGATGGTAAGAGATAACGCTGCCCATCATTAGTACAGTGCTACCTGGGTGCACTGCGCTAACGCTTCTTACTTGAGAGTCATAAGATGTTAAGACTCTTCAGCCCAGTAATTTCACTATTTAATTTAGTTATTATAAATTAATTTTATCATACAGTAAACACTTTCATATTATGTCGGATGATAACCATGGTCGTCGGTTGTATGTCATTTTCTCTAAACATATCTTGTACACCTACCTACTTTTATATTATAAACATCTCGTATCAGTCACAGTGTTTGTTACAGATAGGACTCTTCCAAAACAGCTTCAAAGTGTTTTTTTTATGTTTTTTAAAGAATTGTAATAATCTTAGTATGTATATTATGCACGTGGCTTTACCCAAGTCTATAAATTTTTACTCAGCAGAGGTCTACGCAGGTCTACGTCATAATAATGTCAAATATCTATCGTGTTCTTATCAATCCAAACCATTGTAAGCGTTAAGATTGAAATTATTATTTCATAGTAATAAAATGGACTTTACATCAATTACATTTATCACAGTCGGAAAAAAGATATTCACAATAATAAATTATAAGTAAGACAAACTGCATAAAATTTAAAATAATAACAGAACCATATAAATATACACACACATTTGTAGGTGACATAATAAAAAGTAAATGTAAAGTTCAAATAAAGTAGTTCAAATAATTAGTTTTCTTTTTTGTTTCGATGGGGGGAAGCTCGTTTATATAGGTACCTAGTCAGGTCATAAATTCTGTCACATGTTTAATATAAAATTATTGGAACAAGTTTATTTATTATGTAACCATTTATATACCAAAATGAACTTAACAAAACATAGATTCTTATGACAATAAAGTTTATTCAAAATGACCTCCGTGATTTTGAATACAGGCCTTCAATCTGCGCGGCCAGTCGTCTATCGCAGCATGAACGAGGTCCATGTCAATATCGGCTGCTGCCTTAATCAAGGATGTCTTGAGTGACTCCAAATTGGGATGAGGCTTTGAGCACGCCTTTTCCTCCAAGTGTTGCCATATCTTGTAATCTAACGGACTCAAATCTGGACTGGAGGAGGGCCAGTCTTCGTGCCGGATGAAGTCGATTTCACGCGCCGCCAGCCAGTCTTGTGTGCTCTTCGCTCTATGAGCTGGCGCCGAATCTTGTTGGAATACTCAGTGCCTGTTATTGAACATGGTATGAGAAACAGGTTCCACAAGGTTCGTCAGGACTGTATTTTGATACACAACTGCATTCGTTTTTACACCTTTCTCACAAAAATGTACCTCTGTTAAGCCCCAATAAGAAACTCCCAACCATACCATAAGCGAGGATGGAAAATGACCTCGTTGGACACGCGGAATACGGTTGCTCGCTTCTTCACTACTGTGTGCGTACACCTTATCATTTTGTTTGTTGTAGCTCTCTTCTACGGTAAAAATTTTTTCATCCGAAAAAAGAATTTCTCGATATTTTTTTCTCGCGTACCGCTTCAACAAAGCGCGGCATCTCTTCAGTCTCAGGTCCATTAGACGAGCATTTAAACGATGTCCTGTTTTTCTTCGATATGCCCGAAGCCCTAAGTCTTCATTTAACACCCTTTTCACCGTGGTTCTGCTTAACCCCATCTGAAGGGCCAACAGTTTCTGCTTACGTTTGGGATTTCTTTGAATTCGCGCCTTCACAGCTTTTATCACTGCTGGAGTCCTAACAGACCGAGGGCGACCACTTCTTGACCTGTCATCTACAGTAGAGTCTTCATTGTATCGTTTGATGGTACGATAAACGAATCTTTTGGTTATATTCAAATTTTTCAGTATGTCAAAAATTTGAATTGGCGCGTAACCGCAACGATGCAACGCAATAACTGCAACACGGTCTTCTTTAAGCGTCCACTCCATATTTAAAAATGAGTAAAATTCTAAAAAGTATACATTTTTATTTTCATGAACAATTCGAAATTCGAATTCAATAAACTTTTTTGTGGCCAGCATTCTAAAAGAAAAGTTTTTACTGTGTGACAATACTTATGACCTGACTAGGTATATACATACTAGCTTACCCGGCAAACGTTGTTTTGCCATATAAATAATTTCCTAGTAATTTCTAGTGTAGACAAAAAATAGCTTACTTATTGGAAGTATGTATGTATTTTAGAATGTGTATATTGTATGTATGTAAGAATGTGGTATATGCGTGAAATAAGCATTATTTTATGAAAGAAATTTTCAAACAAAAGTAAAAAATTAAATTTTATGAAAACATTGTCTCTTATATTTTTTTCATACAACCAATATTTCCATTGACATTTCAAAATAAAGATTCATAATGATTGATTTTTTTGAAACTATGAAAATCTTAATTGTTCAATTACATTTTTTTAATAAAATTAAATTAAAATTACATTTTTATAAGATCAACAACATTTTCAATATAAATAAAAAAAAGTATACTTACAACACAAAATCCGTTGTTATTGGAAGCTCGTGTCACGTGTTGAGTACTTTTGAGGTTATAAAATCACTTGATTAACTAATCGTGCAAAATACACTCAAAATTGATAATTTAATTATTATTGATAAAATAGGAATGATTAAAAGTTAATATGAGAGATACACTGAGATAGCAAAATAATAATTGTCAACGTTACTACTACACTTGATGCATAAACAATAATGATGGCCGACAACTGTGTAGGGAGTGAGAAAGAAAGGAGACCGGCTTCGTTCTCATCCCTACTCCGTGCTGTTTACTGGGTCAGAAGTGACACCTGTAGACATCTGGCGGGGATAACTAATTAAATGACGATTGATCAGTTTTCGACCGGAGAGGAAAAATGATTAAATTACTAAAATGGCCATTAAAAAATAAGGGTTGATCGTAGAAGGGTGAAAATTAAGGATTGTATGTATTTTTGTATGTTGTATCATAAAAAAATAGAAATTAAAAATTTTGTCTAAAAAATAAAAAAAAAATATTAGGGGTAGACTACCCCTAACATTTAGGGGGATGAAAAATAGATGTTGGTCGATTCTCATAGATACCGGATAAGCACAAAAAATTTCATCAAAATCGGTCAAGCCGTTTCGGAGGAGTATGGCAACGAAAACTGTGACACGAGAATTTTATATATTAGGTAGATAGTTAAGTCAGTCAGCGAAACAGTCGTGCTTTCTTTTTGTATAGATATTTATATATTTTTGTGTAAATTTTGTATAATGATAACTATACTTGATATTAATTATCAAAAATCTCGTCTAATCTAAGCAATTCAACTAAGTGTAGGTGCACTACACTACATACCTACAAGTACCTTACCTTACCACGTACCTCAAGAACATTACCTGCGATGTACCTCACCATGTCCACAATACCCGGACATGGCTACAACATACCTTACAACACAGCACCAATACCTACAAGTTACCAGGGAAGAAAGAAAACACAACACTCAAGCACTTCACTTCATTTATTTCACAACGTTCGTGTATGCAGATCTTCAAGAAACAATAGAAAACCATCGCCTTGAAAAGGGCGGTTTTTCTGCTGTTCAAACTAGAAACAAGACGCCTTGAAAAGGGCGGTTTTGTTGTTTGTTCAATGAAGAAACAAGTCACACGCGTCGCTGCAGTCCAGACTTCACACACGTCGCTGCAGTCCAGACTTCACACACGTCGCTCCAGTCTAGACTTCACACTTGTCACTACTACACTTGTCGTCTAGAATCTAGACTTCTTCACAACACTTCGATGAGCTGGGGCGCACACGTGAACACGTGTGAGCGGCGAGGCGACGTCCGGGCGAATGAAGAGGCCAACTCCCGCGCGCTGTATTTACGAGAGCCGCAACATATATACCCTGCGCACATCGATCTGCGCATCAATTTTATATCACTGTTTCTATCTCTTTCATGTAAATATTTCTTCTCTTTCTAATTTCTCATAAAACTTTCTTTTGTGTACGCTAGTTGTAAGGTATTTATTTTGTATATAGGTAGGCTCATTTTTGTAAATAAACATTCCATATTTTACCTTCTGATTTAGTGTTTCACTTACACTACCTACTTCAGTTAGGCACAAGAACGCTTAAAGTGGTGACCCTCGCCGTTGAATACTGTTCACCGCCGCTACCTGAACTCAAGAATTCAAGAACGAAGCTCTGCCCGACGACCACGCAGAAAATCCACCATGGAGACCACTGCCGCAGCCGCCGCCGCTTCGACCTCCTCAGCGTCCACCACCTCGCAAGAGCTCACCGCCATCGCTCTCACCATGCGCATCCCAAAATTTTGGCGCGACAAGCCACGCCTATGGTTTCTCCAATTCGAGGCCGCCACCGCCGACTCGCACCGCAGCCAGACGCAGCTAGCCCAAATGGTCGTCGCACAACTCGACAAAGGCGACATCGAGCAAATCAGCGATCTTCTGTACAACCCGCCAGACGAGAAGATTTATGAAGCTCTCAAAAATCGTCTCATCGCCGTCTACGAAGAATCCGACAACAAGCAGTTCCAGAAATTGCTCTCCGAGATGGAACTCGGGGACCAGAAGCCATCACAACTGCTGCGCAAGATGAGAAGCCTGGCGCGAGATAAGGTTCCTGACACTACTCTGCGACTCATGTGGACCAACCATCTACCAGCCCACGTACGATCCGTCCTTGCCGTTAGCGAAACATTCCAGACGAAGACAGCGCTCGACGAACTCGCGCTACTCGCTGACAAGATGATCGAGACGAGCAGTTCACAAATCGCAGCTGTAAACACGCCGCCGCCAACGCAATCGCAAGAAAACTCCGACACACGCTACCTTATTGAAGAAATCCGCAAGCTGACATTTGAAATTGCCGCCATCAAATCGGAGCAACAACGAATCTTCAATTACTGCCACAATGCAACGCCGACGAGTCTCAACAACAATAACAAGACAAGAAGAAGCTCCAGTAACACAGTTTCACCGCACTGTTATTATCATCGTCGGTACGGCGCACAAGCACGCCACTGCACTACACCGTGTAGCTACACAAAATGCGAAGTCGGAAAACCTAAACAAATATCACCAGAAGCTCAACCCAGCATAGAAGAAAATTCTTACCGCCTATTCGTCGTTGACAAGAATTCTCAACATAAATTCCTCATCGACACCGGCGCCAATATCTCCGTTTTACCGCGACCAAAAGGAGCGCTACCTAAACCGCTCGATTTCCAACTGTACGCTGCAAATAACACCGTCATACCTACATACGGGGAAAAGACGATCACGCTCGACCTCAATTTACGAAGACCGTTCCAGTGGACCTTCATCGTCGCTGACGTGGGAAAGCCAATAATCGGCGCTGATTTCCTGCGACACCATCAGTTAATCGTTGATCTACCTAAACGACGATTAATCGACGGTAAAACCAGCCTCACTGCGATCTCCACGATTCAAGCCTGCAACATGCCTACAATCAAGACGATCGACGACACACAGAGCTACCACGCGATACTCGCCGAGTTTCCCGGTATCACCCGTCTCACTCCCACACCGAACGCAATCGAGCCGAACGTTGAACACTACATCGAAACGAGCGGACCGCCTGTACATTGCCGCGCACGTCCAATCGCACCGCATCGCTACGAAGCCGTTCGCAAAGAGTTCCAGCACATGATCGAACAGGGAATATGCCGTCCAAGCAAAAGTCCCTGGGCATCACCGCTACACATCGTACCTAAAAAAGACGGAAGCATTCGTGTATGTGGCGACTACAGAAGACTTAACGCCTGCACGAAACCCGATCGCTACCCGATTCCACGAGTGAAAGATTTCACATTTCAACTCACCGACAAGAAAATATTCAGCGTGATCGACTTAAACCGCGCATACTCACAACTGCGAACGCGCGAACAAGACATCGAGAAGACAGCAATCATCACACCGATGGGTCTATTCGAGTTCCCACGAATGGTACCCGGACTCAAGAACGCCGGCCAAACGTTTCAACGTTTCATTCACGAAGTACTACGCGGACTCGACTACGTATTCCCATTCGTCGACGATGTAATGATCGCTTCTACAGACGAAACTACGCATCAACAACACCTTCGCACTGTACTACGAAGACTTGAAGACAACGGCATCACTATTAATCCCGCCAAATGTGTCCTAGGCCAGCCGCAAGTAAAATTCCTAGGATACACAGTCTCAAGAGAAGGAATCTTACCGCCTGCCGAAAAAGTAACAGCAATCACGAACTACACCAAGCCGAACACTATTGAAGAATTAAGGCGCTTTCTCGGAATGATGAATTTCTATCGAGATCACCTTTCGAATGCCGCTACAATTCAAGCACCACTCAATGCCTATCTGCACTGCGTGAAAAAGCGAGACAAGACTGAAATACAATGGAACGACGAAGCGACATCTGCATTTGAAGCCTGCAAAAATGCGATTAAAAACGCAGCTTTGCTCGCTCATCCATCGCACACCGCACCGATCGCTATTTTCACCGACGCCTCAGACAAATCCGCCGGAGCAGTACTACAACAGTACATCGATGAAAAATGGCAACCTCTAGGCTATTTTTCGAAGAAATTCAGCGACGCACAACGACAGTACAGCACATTCGACAGAGAGTTACTGGCTATCTACATGTCAGTAAAACACTTCCGCAAAACGTTTGAAGGCCGAAACATCATCATTTTCACCGACCACAAACCGCTAACCTACGTACTGCAGAAGCCGCCATCACCATCCGAGACACCACGCCGTGCAAGACAGCTGATTTTCATTAGCGAATTTACCACTGATATTCGCCACATCAGCGGCAAAGACAACATTGTAGCCGACGCACTCAGCAGAGTCGAAACAATTACGTGCCCAACAACACTCGACTACAACAAGATCGCAGCCGCGCAAGAACGAGACAGCAGTACAATACACAAGCTCAGCAAACAAAGTAATTTGGCGCTCAAACCAATTACTTTGCCTGGAACGTCGAAGCCTGTGTACTGCGAGACATCTACACCGTCCATCCGACCATACCTACCAGAAGAATTTCGCCGCGACGCATTCGACGCCGTACACAACATCAGTCACCCTGGTATACGCACCACACGCAAGCTGATCACTGAAAAATTCTTCTGGCCCTCAATCAACGCCGACGTCGCTGCCTGGGCGAGACAATGTATTCGATGTCAACAATGCAAAATCACACGACATACTTGGAGCGAAGTTTCAAAATTCCCGCCAACCGACCGCTTCCAACACATACACGTCGATATAGTCGGACCACTGCCTACATCTTCACACGGACATCGATATCTAGTTACTATGATCGACCGAGTGACTAGATGGCCCGAAGCTATACCTACTGAAGACATCTCAGCCGAATCCGTCGCAAAAATCGTCTATGAAAATTGGATTACTCGATTTGGGTGCCCAATGTACCTAACGAGTGACCAAGGCCGCCAGTTCGAGAGTCAGCTGTTCACCAAACTACTCGCCGCCATGGGGATCAAACGCAACCGCACAACGCCGTATCACCCACAATCAAACGGCATGGTCGAACGCTGGCATCGCACACTCAAGACCGCGCTCAAGACACGACTTCAAAACTCTACGTGGATCGACGAGCTACCTACAGTCCTTATGGGTCTACGCGCCGCCGCTCGAAGCGATACGGGCGTAAGCGCCGCCGAGGTTACCTACGGCCAAAACCTACGCCTACCGAGCGATTTTTTGGCCGCGCCGTCCGTCACATCATCCTGCGACATGGACTACGACTTCGTTGATCACCTGCGCAACTCCATCGCCGCCGTGAAGCCTGCGCAACCTACAACGCCGCATAGCAACAGCCGACCCATATTCGTCAACCAAGATCTCAAGACCTGCGAGTACGTTTTCGTGCGCACGGACGCAGTCAAGAAGCCGCTGCAACCTGCGTACGAAGGGCCGTACAAAGTCGTCGAGCGGAACGATAAAACGTTCCTACTAAAAGTTCCTGACAATCGATCGCCCACTATATCGATCGATCGCCTGAAACCTGCCTACACGATCAACCTCGACACTGACGTCGATGCACCCGCTAATACCACAGACAGCGCAGCTACTCCGTCATCGAGTGATCTACATATACCTACAGCATCCGTACCTGCTACGAAGCAATCAAGATCCGGCCGCAATATAAAACTGCCGGTACGCTTCGCTTGAGGGGGAGTACTGTAGGTGCACTACACTACATACCTACAAGTACCTTACCTTACCACGTACCTCAAGAACATTACCTGCGATGTACCTCACCATGTCCACAATACCCGGACATGGCTACAACATACCTTACAACACAGCACCAATACCTACAAGTTACCAGGGAAGAAAGAAAACACAACACTCAAGCACTTCACTTCATTTATTTCACAACGTTCGTGTATGCAGATCTTCAAGAAACAATAGAAAACCATCGCCTTGAAAAGGGCGGTTTTTCTGCTGTTCAAACTAGAAACAAGACGCCTTGAAAAGGGCGGTTTTGTTGTTTGTTCAATGAAGAAACAAGTCACACGCGTCGCTGCAGTCCAGACTTCACACACGTCGCTGCAGTCCAGACTTCACACACGTCGCTCCAGTCTAGACTTCACACTTGTCACTACTACACTTGTCGTCTAGAATCTAGACTTCTTCACAACACTTCGATGAGCTGGGGCGCACACGTGAACACGTGTGAGCGGCGAGGCGACGTCCGGGCGAATGAAGAGGCCAACTCCCGCGCGCTGTATTTACGAGAGCCGCAACATATATACCCTGCGCACATCGATCTGCGCATCAATTTTATATCACTGTTTCTATCTCTTTCATGTAAATATTTCTTCTCTTTCTAATTTCTCATAAAACTTTCTTTTGTGTACGCTAGTTGTAAGGTATTTATTTTGTATATAGGTAGGCTCATTTTTGTAAATAAACATTCCATATTTTACCTTCTGATTTAGTGTTTCACTTACACTACCTACTTCAGTTAGGCACCATAAACGCCTAAATAAGCATTATATTATCATTTTACAAAGACAATAGAGGTAAGTAATGTTAGAGTTTAATTAGTAACTACAACCAGTGGGCCAAGGTTAAACTGCATGTAGGTGACTTGGAGAATTATTACATGACTTCAAGCTTATAATTGTACACTCCTACGAGACTATTAAATCTTTGTTTTTGATTTCTGATTAATTGTATGTGGGATTGATTCTTACCATTTATCTTTTAAGAGGTTATTCATTCTATTTATAGAAATTAAATCTTTTTTTAGACCCTTTACTAATCTTACCTACTAATATTTTAAACGTGAAAGTTTGTTAGAATGTATGGATGTCTAGATGTATGTTTGTTACTCTTTCACGCCTAAACGGGTGGACCGATTGAGCTGAAATTTAGTATAGAGATAGCTTAAACCCTGGAATAACACGCGCAGATAGTAGTTTTTATTTTTACTTATTCGCTTCCCAGGCGGTCCCGTTTAAAAATAATCAAATTTTTTTATTCTCTCTTTTGGTATTCATTCAGCTGAAAAAGAATTTCTTTATTTCCAATCGTAAACTTCTTTTAAAATATCGTCTTGCACTAGTTGCGATAACCACTACAATAACAGAAAGTATAATTAATGATTTTATCCGTCTAAGTTTTTATTACTATTGGCTAAGATAACATACACACACAAGATAACATACACACACAAGATAACATGACAGGTTCCCAGTCGCCATCCAGTGGAAATTGGGAATTTGATACCCAGGGTATATTCCCATTCCCCACATCAATCGCAGCAACCAGGTGGCATTGAGGAAAAATCCAAGTTTTCGCAGGTCGATGAGGGGGTTTGACGACCTACACAGCAGTATAAAGGCATTTAAAAGTGGCCACAATAACTTCTGAGTCGCCATTCAGTGGTAATTGCCACCTGGGGGAAATCGATGAGAGGTGACTGGGAATATGCCATTCCCAGTCGCCGTCTGGTAGCAATGTAGTAATCCACGTAGAGCAACATTGATTCCTAGCTATAATTTTGTGGCAACTGGGAATACCTACCACCCCATCAATACATGCAAAATCTGTCCCTACTACCTACATACATACATACATATATTATACCTATAATCACGCCTGGTTTCCGTTGGGGTAGTTCGGCGTACCCGCAGCCATGGCATTATGGCGTCCCGCAGGAACACCCCCAGGTTTTTAGTGGGTATCTCCGCCGCGCCCATCTTCGGCGGGAGAGTCCCACATACCACTCTGCGCCCCGCGGCACAGGGTGACGATGCGTAATGCATTTTTCCTGGGATAAAAAAAAGGCAGAAACTATTTATTCCATCCACTTGGTACGATCCTGACACACCTCTTTCGCTTCCTCAACTTTCATTAAATTCTTCATACACGCTCGCCGTTTCTTGGTACCGATCTACAGATCCATGTAAATAGGTAGGTAGCTACATATGTATTTTACGTATATTGAGCAAGATTTGTGATGCGGATCTCTTGAACACCTGACGATTTTATTGTAGTTGCTGGTTTGCCTTGAGGTTGCATGCCAAGCTTTGAGTTGTCATTTCCTTGGTAGGTAGGTGCACGTAATGCAGGTAGTAGGTAGTACATTTTTAATGAAGATAAATAACTCGTTATTGGATACCACATTAAAAAGTAAATCAAAAAATTAAAGATGAGTGTACCAATTTGTGGTCTTTTGCTCAGTGTGATATCTTAACACATGACTGTGACTTTAAAACACATTTTTATAAAAGCCTCTATGCAGAACGGGCCTTTTTGTAGAACAGATACAGCGCGTTTTACGGGATACCTACATCGTCGGAACTCTACCGTTTTTCGGAAGGCACTTAAAATTGTGTGTCCCAGCTATTTCCTAAGAGATATATAAGAAGCAGTCGTTAAGCCGTATAATAGTAGGGCATGAAGGAATCTGTTTAACTTGGAACTACAACGCAACGTTTGGCCACACAACCTTTACATTGTTATGAAACTCACAAAGATTTATGAGTTGTTCCCAGCTCTCCTACCAAATTTCCGATTGGTAGGAAAGATGGGAATTCTTTTTCAATTTTTTTCCACGGTTCCGATCGCGATCGAGTCTTCGAACTTTTTTATTATACCTGTGAGTTTCTATTATATATTCTAACTGTTAGAATATAATCCCTTAAAAATTTTTAAAGTTAAAACTTTTAAAAATATTACTCCCATACATCATAATGTGGATAAGCATCTCACATAAGACACTGACCTACATAACAATAGCCAAATATTATAACATAATTATACAAACAGACCGCACTTAAGGTCAGTGCACGATATTTATACACGGCTATTGTAATCGAGGAAGACACCACGCTCTAAAGATAAAACTGGCGGCGTACAGTTTCTGAATTACGTTGGAATCTGCTTGTCGGGCAGTTAGTATGCCTCATGTGGTAATATGGGTATTTTCATATCGCCTTATGGGTTATTCCCTATATGGGTAATGGGTATCCTATCCAGCTTTATAGGTATTTTTGTTTTGCTATGTGGTAAATATGTTATTTTAAGCGATAAGGCCAGCCTTATTCAATTCCAGTATACGTTGTCAATGTAGTCGACAGGTACTCACTAAATTCTGCACAACACTGCACTGTTTTGTATTATTATTTAAGCTATATTATACATATGCCTCTGGTGCATTGTATCTGTTGTCAATGTACTGTTGCCTGAAGTAGGTAAATGAGAATTATTCTTATCATTTATTAATGCTTGCCACCACTCTTATTATGGTGTCTGCCTTTATCCATAGTGTGTGAATATTTACATATAAAACTAAGTAGTTTTGTTATAACTATTGCGAACAATCGTAGTTCTCAGCATTGAACAGAAGTAGTTCCCATGAAGTTGCTCTGACCCATGACTTGGGCCGTGATGCGAAAATGGAACTGTTTTTATGGACCTAAGCTAAGCGTTTACAAGAACAATCGCTATTTTTATATTAAGAGCATACGAGTAATATGCCTCTGGAATTTATTATGGAATTTTTAAGCTACTCACATGAAGAAAACCTTATGGATTTTTATAGGGGCTTAATATTTGCTGGGCAACTGTTTCACTCGCAGAAACATGAAGTTTTTTAAAATATTAATTCGTACAATTTACTTTTATTTAACTTGCAATGTACTTATGTAATAAATCTTCCAACTTAATAATGAGGCATCAAAAGTGTTTACGGACCAAGATTTTAGTTATATTTTATTTTAAATTTGGACTGCACAAACCTTTTTTTTATATCCCATGAAAAATGCGTTACGCATCGTCACCCACGCCAGGGGGTGCGGGGCAGTATGTGGAACTCCCCCTCCGAAAATGGGCACGGCGGGGATACCCACTAAAAAACCTGGGGGTGTTCCTGCGGGACGCCATAATGCCGGGGCAGCGGGTACGCCGAAGCGCTCATCCGCGACGACTGCACAAACCTTACCTGACGTTATCTTTTCTATTTTCAGATCACAATGTAACTAAACTGCCATCTCAATGCCATTGAGACGATGTAGTTTACCCTTAGTGGCAAGAGTACCTGAGGTGAAGACTATGCTGGTATAAGAGGACAAGCGAGCACGATGTCTACGACACAGGAGCTGGATGTGGAGCCGAAGTTGCGGATGAGGCCGGCAGTGAGCAGGATATTCTGCTGCAGTGTTACTGCTGCGGCAGGATTTATAGCTGCTTATGCTCTGGTAAGTTGACTACACTATGAGCATAAATTCTGCTTAGTTTTAGTAAGTTGACTCCACTATGAGCAATTACAAACTAAGAGGACAATCGAGCATGATGTCTACGACACAGGGGTTAGATTTGGAGCCGAAGTTGCGGATGAGGCCGCCAGTGAGCAGGATATTCTGCTGCAGTGTTACTGCGGCGGCAGGATTTATAGCTGCTTACGCTCTGGTAAGTAGACCACACTACGAGCATTAACTAAGTATTGAGTAGGTACAACAGCTAGAAATGGAGACGAAGCAGTAAGCAGGATATTTTGCAGCTGCTGGCTTCATAGCTACTTCTGCTCTAATAAGTTGACTCCACTATAAGCAAAAACTAAGATTGCTAGCTCGAAATACGGGTGAAGCCGGCAACGAGAAGTATTTTGCCACTGCGGACTTTAATAGCTGCTTATGCTTTGGTAGGTTGACTATTGACTCCACTACAAGAAATTTAAAGGAAACTTCTAAACAGTGTTAACGATATATGTGTCAGAAATGGGGTCGAAGCAATGAGCAGGATATTTTGCTGCTACTGGTTCTTTAGCTGGTTATGCTCAGGTAAGTTAAAAACTACACTATAAGGATGATAATTTAAAAAAGTTATTGTAGTTCTTCCAAAACAACAAATACAAAATAAAACACATATGATTGAAAAATCAAACTCAGAAGGATATGGAACCTATTTTGGATTCAAGCCTTAGGTACATAGAAAAGAATACCTTCTGATACTACATTATACACCCCAGGTGTACACATAAGGTTACTAAATTTGAATATATTACGTCTATTTGTATTTATCTTTCGCGTCTCATAGTTATGTTGTCTCATAACCTCATGCAAGCAACTTTACATTCATTCAACGTAGGAAATCTCACGACCAATCTAACATGAACTTCCATTTGAGCAAATACCGTTGCATATTCTTGATTCAGTTCCATTCTCGGAGGTCTAGGTGGCTGGTCTAGCGAGGCCTTGTAGTTATCTCATAGGATGACGAAACCTAGGTGCAGAAGTGAGAGTCTTGGGACTTGAGAGCGAACTTTGTAAGGGCGTTTGCATATAAACATAAGTATTTTAAAGTCTATAAAGCTTCGTAGGTCGTTATAATGAAGGAATGTCGTTTGTGATTGTAGTAGTAGGAAATTCTTAACTATAGGATTAGTGGTGGTTATAAAAACTATGCCGTATTTTTGCTACATCGCCTTTTTTATTAAGAACTGTTTTTCCGATTAACTTAACACGGACGAGGTCTACCCCAGTTTTAAGAGTGGAAAAACCACACATAATAATACATAATGAATTATTGTACCTACCTCTAGTCATCGGTGCGGGTTCAGGAATTTGGACTCGGTGATCCAGAATCACATCTGCATTGCAATAACCCTTTAGCCGCCACCGCTACAAAAACCAGCTCTGATCACCGATTTTATTTTTTAATAGGTATTAATTTTATTTTCCATAAACTTTGTTGTACAGAAACACTGAAATTTACATTACACGTTTTTTTTTAAATATGATTTCATAACTTTGATAGAATCAGTTTGTGTACACGGATCCGGAAAATAAGCTTATAAATAAATCCAGCCTACCTATGCATACTAATTTAGCCCTATGATTTAGGATATTTCTCCGTGATTTAGCCAATCTAAAATAATCTTAACTAAATCTCACGAGGTTTCAAAATCTGGTTCGTCGAGTTTTTACCCACGGATTGCGTCTTATCTTGCATCGTGCGAGCGAAAACTCATAGAACTGGCTGCGCTGTGTCACGATTATGGATGTTACGTTACTTGCTTATAATAACAAATAACTACTTTTAAGATAGGGAATGAGAGAAGGGAGGCATCTGCCTTGCAGAGCGATGCACGCAAATAAAGCGCTGGTCGAGACTAAGGGCCATACCTCACCGAGATGCCATGGCGACGTGGCCCAGCGACGTCGCCAACTAGTTCTTATTGAGATGTATGACAACTAACTCACTTAGCGACGTCGCTGGCCACGTAGCCATGGCATCTCGATGAGGTATGGCCCTAAATACCATATTGTACCACAAAGCAACCAAAAACAGAATCTCCTTAATGATCAGATATAGATATCTAGATAATACGAGAGGAGGAAACCTACTGAAAAACGAATGATACCACTCAACTCGCGTGTACGTTGTGTACGTACGCTAGTGTAGGTACGGCGGTGGTGGTGGTGTACGTAAATTTTCCACTTTCCACTTAGTAGCTCATCAGTTTGAGGTTCGAACTAGTGGGAATTTTTGTTCTTAGTAGGTTAGTTCTGATCATCGACCTAGTTGCCTTTATTTGTTCTTTGTTTATGTATTAGGTAGTTAATAAATACCCCCTTAAGTACATACCTAGACTGTATCTAATAAGTCCAAATTCCCCTCATTTCAGGTGTCATACGCAATAGCCCTGATCTACGAAATAGTCTGGGTGGTGGAGTCACGCAGCGGTCTGCCCCTCGCGTCTGCACTGTTGATGGCGTGTTACTGCTTCGTGATAGCTGCCACCGTATCGCTGGTGCATGGTCTTATATCTGTGAGTACCTATCATTATAAATATAAATGGAGCTCATTAAAAAAAAGAAAACCTAAAGAGAGAGAGACAGACAGCAAGAGAGAGAGAGAGCTAAAGAGCTTAGGGGAATAAGGAATAAGGAAAGGACGGGGGAGGCACATTCTATATATTATATGGCTTGAAGCCACAGATTACTCTCTAAGAGCGAATCGATGCTCGCAACAAGTGACTCAAACGCCTTCCTAAAGTCAAAACTCATGTGATCTTATAAAAAGTTCGGTATACCTAATCATGGCTTCAAAGGCTAGAATTGCGCCTGTCAGTGGCCAAGCCTGTCCTCCAAAACAAAATGTGTCGATCTCTTCAAAATCTCAGTGCTAAGGATAGATCTCAAGAACGGAGGCAAGGGGTTATCACAATGGATAGATCCCAAAGGGTCGATGTGTTGCTGACTTGGGCAGCCCCCGATTTAAGATAAGATGGGTAGATCTCAGCCTCCAAACGAAACCTTGAACTGAAATGGTAATCAAAATGATCATGGTGATGAAGAATGGTGATGATAATTAATATTATGCCGTTTATTAATACTTAAACCTATAAATATTTCAGAAGAACAACACGTGTCTGCTCGCGTGGCTGATCACAGTGATATTGGTGCTCATACCTGAGTGTGCTCTAGTCTTCTACATGTCTATTTATCATTGGGTACGTTGATATTTTTAGATCTTCTTCGTATTATGAAATAACCTTAAACTACGGTACTTAAAAGATATACGCTGACTAATATGTACGCTAGACTATAACTTATAGTAGTAGATAGACTTATACGCTGTTTAACCGTAATGTCTCAGGCGGAAAGGTAAATACAACACAGCACACACAACAGCAACAGAGTTATTTCTGGCGTATCAGGATCACGTTATCTGCTGCAGGTTTCTTCTTTTTACATAAAATTAAGTAGTTGTGCGTAATTATGCGATGTAAACTCAGTTCGAGGAAGGCTTGTTCTTCGGCACAAGAATACTACGCCTGCCTGTCTGTCCTGAGTCCTGAGTCTCCTGAGCCTGTCCGAATCCTGAGTCCTGAGTATCTGCTAAGCTAAGAATCTCTTGGTCGGCCGGAACTGGGTGTAACTTTATTACGTAACATGGTGTCGTACCCTTAGCAATTTTCACTCGATCCTTTAACATTCCTTGTACACGTACAAACCAGCCAAACCAGCGAACTCTAGGGCATATACTACATATATATCTCGTCAATGATGTTTCACTACTTTACTATTTCTACATACTTCTGCTATTGCGTTATCACCATTAACCGACAAAAATTAAACGTTTTTAGAATCATAGAGCGCTAAAGTTAAGAGACTTTTTTTAAAACGTTACGTTTCAGGGTCTGCAAGGAGTGTACGGCGGAGCTGAGCTCGCGTGCTACGTGGCGCGGCTGCCCGCGATAGTGTGCGGGGTTGTTCTGGTGCAGTCCGCATATGCCATACGAGATGCTAGGTAAGATATTAGTCTACTTATTTTATACTTTTTTTTTATTAAGAGCGGCAAGCAAGCAGTCGAGAAGAACCTCAAGCACAATTAATTACATTCATAAATAATAAGGTAATTACTGACATAAGCATTGTAATAAGTTTCAAATATGGGAGAAGCTACTGGCTCCTGAAACACAGTGAAAACTAGTTCGGGAACCAATGGATTCAAATATTTATTTGACATAAATTATTGTACAAAATAATTTATGTCAAATAAATATTTGAGTATTTGAGTCGGCCCACCTGATGTTAAGTGGTTACCGACGCCTATGGACCCCTTCAACACCAGAGGCGTTAATGGAGCGTTGCCTTCCCTGGTAGACTTTATAAATACCCCTTCTGAACCACATGTTACAAGGGGGAGGTTATACCACATGTTAAAAGGTTATAGAGGCGTTTCTCAACCTTTTGACTTTTACCAGGCCGGCTGGCCAGGTGGCGCAGGATAGAAACTCGTGGAGAGACTTGGGGGAGGTCTTTGCTCAGCAGTGGGACAGCATAGACTAAATAAAAAATATAATTATAAGTTACACTTATATTTTACCGGGGCGGGGGTGGACTTCCTTTGCAAGAGGTCGTCTAGGTGGGTACCCCAACAGTGCCAGTTATTCTACCGCCTGAGCAGTGATGTGCAAACATTACTGTGCTCCGGTAGGAGGGCTAGTGAAATAACTGGGCTAAAGAGTCTTAACATCTTATGACTCTTGAGTAAGAAGCGTTGATGCAGTGCTCCTAAAATTTCACATCATTGTGAAATCCTAAGTAGCACTGTACTGATTATGGTCAGCGTTATCTCTTAACATCAGGAGAGCGTCTTGCTCGTCTTCTACTTCATCACATAAAAATGTTTTAAAATTGGTTTTCTATTTGCAGAACCGCGGGCTACCCGGCCGGCGCGGGAGTCAGCGGCAGTGAGTTCGACGCGAGTCATTATGTACCGGACGCACCGAGCACGTTCACTAATGATGGCTTCATGCCTGATAATGGTAATTTTACTTTTAAATATTTTTATATTATTTTTAGTGGTAGGCGTCTAAGCGATTAACCCATGAAGAAGTCGTCACGTCAATTCACTCTGTTGGTCGAACCGTTTAGAATCTTACGAATAGAAAATCCGTTAGTTTATAAATTTACCAAGAGACGTCGCAAATTTATCAATTTTTGTTATCAAAATGTGGGCGTAAAATATAATACAATTTATCTGTCGTTTGGAATCCTACAAAAGTTTATAATTTTCCTAGGAAATTTATAAACTTAAGAATCTTGTTATTTTCCGGTGACATAATATACACAGTAAAAATAACTCCTTTAGTTTTGGAGGTATCGTCATATATTAATATTCGATATGCTACTAGCGGCTAGCCTATTTATTAAGCCGTACCCGCGCATGCAAATTTGAACCTTATTTTAAAGAAGCTAGATATACTCGTATAATAGATGGCAATTTTGATTGGAAATGAAAGTGTTTCCTGGATCAAAGGGTTTAATTTGTGTCTTCTATTCCAGGTAAATCAGGCTCAATGCCGGACCTCCGTCGCCACCTCGCCACCCGCCAGTCGAACCACTACCCGCCACAATTCCAACCTCCCCCCGCGTACTGGCAACATTTACACGACCGCCAATACGCCGCCAGCCTCCGAGGACTACCCAAGTACCACTCCCCGCAAATATACGGCACTTGGGTCGGACCTAGGACTTCCTACGACTACAAAAGGAGACATTCCGTCGTCGGCGCCTTCGACGAATACCCTAAAGGCTACGAATTCGAAGACAGAACGGACTGCAAAAGCGAAATGGCATACCCTTACTACCGCTATTATGACCCACGATTCCCCCCCGATTTCTACCCCGATTTCAAAAGAGAAGACGCGGCGTACGGAGTTAATCTACTAAGGCACGAACCTTATCATTTCGGGTCTAGGGAAAGAGTGTTTTACAGTTTAGGTAATAGTCACACGTCAGTTGGCAACGAGTCGGATGATTTGACTAAATATAAGGATGTTGCGTTATAGAATTTGGTAGTACAGAGTGTGTGAGAGAAGGGGTGTAAAAATGTGATGATGTGTTTTATTTTTGGAGTGTTTAACTCAAAATATTATTTTATTAAATGAGGAAACAAAAGAAATAATTTTACATTAGCTATATTTTTCAAGTTTTTACTTTGCCCTATGTTGGAATAAATGTAATCCAATAAAAAAAGATGGTAGAATACTTTTGGAAAAAGCGAGTATACCAAATTTTTCATATTGATATGGAAACGTCAAAATTCTTACTAAAAAAAATATTTTTATTGGTTCACTGTTATCCAACGTCCTTTCTCTATTTCCATAGACTCTGTTTTCTAAACTATTTTTTTTAAACAATGAAATAAAAACACGCCAGGCGTGTTCACAGTGGAAACATTTATTCCGGCAGCTGAAGTGTTAATAAATTATTTGGTACCTAATAGCAGTGAAAACACACCCTTTGGAATAAAATTTCATGATTTAGTATTTTAGGAAAAATAGTATTAAATTAGTATATACGAATTTTTACAGAGCTATTTTTATACGAGTATTTTGAGTACCTATAGGTATTATTAGGTACGTATTTTCGTAAAACTGGCGAATATTGCGACTTTGGTGCTAATAATTATATTTTAAAAACTTAAGACTATACTTAAACTGGGTACACACCAAAAAAACGAAGGCTAACGAAACGGTTTTGACAATTGTTTTTCTATAGTAAGAAGACGACCAAGAAGCTCTCCTGATGGTAAGAGATAACGCTGTCCATAATTAGTACAGTGCTACCCAGGATTTCACAATGATGTAAAATTCTAGGTGCACTTCGCCAACCCTTCTCACTTAAGAGTCATAAGATGTTAGGACTCTTCAGCCCAGTAATTACACTAACTGTTTGAGTTAGCGAAGCCAATATAAACGCATTTTTTCTGGGCCAAAATAAAGGCCAACTTAACCAACGAGCGTACGGAACAAACGCTATATAATATTTATCATTCGTTAGCCTTCGTTATTCGTTTGTTATGTGTGTACCCGACTTTATCCTTTCTCACTACGATTTTAAGGTTTGTGGTGAGAAATAGAACTAATGTTCCGCCAAATTGAGTCGTTCACCAAACGCGCTAGAACATAGACGCTAGCGCCATTGTACACATTCCATATGATCGTAGTTTTAATAGAGTTTATCTAGTTTTTTTTTGGTAACGCCGGGAAAAAATGCGTTACGCACGTAAACGGATAATACTGTAGACTATCACAAAGCGTGCCGCTAAAAGGGACAAGAAATATTACGTCACCATATTTCGGGTTACCATACGAAGAAAATTAAACCAAAATTTGTGCATGTTCCTTTATTTTTTAGAAATAAGTACCTAACCATTTATTAAGTAAAATACGAGGTAGACTTACTATATATAAAATGTACTCTGTGAGTTAGACTTTATCCTAATGGTAAGAGATAAGGTTGAGGTTTTAAAGATCTTTATTATCAATAATTATCAACAAAGACACACTTTGGTACATAACAATTATTATTTCGTTAGTCGTCACAATCATCAAGTTAAATAAAACTTAAATAATAAGATTACAAGATAGGGTAGATATTATTAGTTGCCGCGGACGAGTGCTTCGGTGTACCCGCAGCCCCGGTGATATGGCATTCCGCAGGAACACCCCCATGTTTTTAATGGTTATCCTCGCCACACACATCTTCGGCGGGGGGTCCCACATACCACCCTGCGCCCCTCGGCGCTGGGTGACAATGCGCGAGTAACGCATTTTCCTGGGGGGAAAAAAGGTAGTTACTATACTTCGTTTCAAAAACAAAGATAATTTTCAGGTCAGGAAGGTTATAATATTATCAACGATATTTGCCATGATACAAAATATATGAGATAAATTCAAATATACATATTCCTATAATTTTAAATGTTTGAGTTAAACATATAAGAAATTTATTTTCTACAATATATAACTCGTTGGTACAATATAGAGGTAAGATATTATGTAAGCTGTTTTTTAAACACGGGAAATGAGTCTACATTTTTTATATGGGATGGTATTTGGTTATAATTTTAAGAGATAACCTTTTTATTGTAAGCTTTTATTTACTTTCACCTGTCTGTTGTCTGTCTGTCTGTAATCAAATCTTGCAAATTTAATTAGATCCACTCCCGGTTTCCGATAGAGCTGAAATTTTGCAACCATATATATAAATCGGATGACAATGCAATATTATTATGACGAGGAGCTGATCTGATGATAGAACTGGAAGGTGACCATAGGAACTCCGTAATTAAACGACGCAACTCTATCGAGTTTGGGCTCATTTGATTCGTCTTGGCGAATACTTTGGTGCTAGATGGTAATAATAATAATAAAAGCTTGTTTTTATTAAGTTTTTTTTAAAATTTCACTTGTTTATTTATGAGCATTTATTTCTTCAATATTTTATATACATATGTATTTAAGATTAAACCAACTATGAAAAAGTATTTACATCACCTAACTATTAAGCAATGATTTAAATACTACTTATAAATAAAAAAACGTCGTTGAGGTAAAAAACGTAGAAATACCTATTTAGTTCCTTTAAATTTCGCGGGACTCCTTTCGTGAAAAGCACTCAATCCAAAAATTCTAAATGCTAGTGTACGACCCACAAGCCACTATCTGCGCCACTGCGCCACATGTGACAGGAAGCCAGGGCCCCAGCCACTCGTTCAAGTCAATTATTGTTATGAATAGGGATATTGACAAGGGCAAAAAAAGGTAGTCCTGGGTATTTTTAATACCTGATGTAAATTTAATCATATTTATTACGGATTTTGATGACTTCATGGACCAAAAAACTTAATCAAAACATCTTTTTTTTTATTTTATCTTTATTGTTTTAGTTTCCTCTACGGTTTTTTCAGACGGCCGATAGCACACCCTCGTGTTCGAGTTGACTACTATATACATTATAAATAATAAGTCAAGCCATTATTTTTCAATGAATGTCTTATATTTATAAAAAAAAGTTGGCAACACAAGCGTTTTCAGTTTTGAGGTTATAATAATAATTATTTTTTATATTTAAGCTTTTTATAAAGCCTAAGTTACGTCTAGAGTGCATACAACACAATTACTAATGATTAAAATTTTGTTACGAAATGCTTGTATTAAAAAAATAGTATAATACTTACGAATGAAAAGACAATCCGAACATTTTCTTTTCACTATCACGTTTACACCCTATCACGCTACACCGCACCATTTTTTAACCTAAATTGTAGATATATTCAGTCTTTATCGTTTACAAGTAATTTCATTAAAAAAATCTTTGCTGAAAATCAGTAATTTATATTTTAATCAAGACGACTACAATATTTTGCAGCTAGCTGTCAAAATTTGTTTCGCAAACTACTTTGCGAAACACGAAAAAAGCGGCACGCAGTATGAAACAAAAAATAGCATCATTCTATTTCTTTATTTTACACAGCTTTCGCATAAGTTGTTCTCTTTCTCGTGCGAATGAGATAGAACACATCCCAAAGTCCTCGGGGGTTCTTTCTCTGTCTACGGTTACGCATACCCTCCCATCGGGGGTATGGGAGGGTTATGTGGGACTCCCCGTGCAGGACAGCTGCACGGTATACCCACTAAAACAACCCGGCGGCACTCCCGCATCGTCTTTGTGACAGGGAACTGGGAATCGGCAGAGCCTTGCATCCAGTCCAGAGTTTATTTAGTTGAAAAGTCAATCAGGGAGGATCGTCGTTTAATTTCAGGCGAGATCGTGGTCATAGGCTACCCTCTGACCTATAAAAAATAAAAAAAATGCTGTCGAAATGTCCAGAGAGCCTATGGCCTATAGGCTATCATATCAGAACCTAATATCTAGGTATTACTATCAATCGACAATAATAAAATGTTTTAGTCATAGAGCGCTAGAGTTTAAAACAATCTTTAAATTTTGTTTTAACGTCATCACGCGAGTTATAATATGTCGACCTGCGCATTTTAGCATAGCCCTGCTCCAAATTAATCTAAATAATAAAACTGGATAAACTCTACATTTTTATCCTACCTACATATCCTATATTCTTGTGTAGCCATAATTTTTATACAATAATGTTTAGTAATTAGAAATAAATAATAATATAGGTACCTAGATATAGTTTTAAGCGTGTAAGACTTATCTATTCAAAAATTTCTTATTACAAATTTTTAGATTGTTTTATATTGATTTTTAATAATAAAATAAGTTTATTAGTTAAGCTTGTTACCTAAATAACCAAAGGTGTAAATATCTGTTCATTTAATTATCACTTTATTCTTAGTTTTGTAAGGAAAAGTCACTACTTTTTATAAACATTAAATAATTCAATCTAACGGTTTTTTATTTATTTTCCAACTTAAACCTATGAAAGAGGGCATTTTAGTTTGCTGTTTGTAATATAAAATATTATGCTGTTTCCTATAAAATATTTAGGAGGCAGTCGTTAGGTCATGTTACTGTCATGTTGCAGGCCTTGTATGAATCTCGGTGACCTCTCTCTGGAATCTGGACTCTGGACCGATTGAGCTGAAATTTGGTTTAGAAATAGCTTAGACCCTGGCTAGTAAGGCCGCGGATGAGTGCTTCGGCGTACTCGCTGCCCCGGCATTATGGCGTCCCGCAGGAACACCCCCTGGTTTTTTAGTGGGTATCCCCGCCGCGCCGATCTTCGACGGGGGAGTCCCACATACCGCCCCGCACCCCCCGGCGAGGGGTGATGATGCGTAACACATTTTTCCAGGGTTAAAAAAAAAGTAGAGCGGGTAAAACCGCTGTGCGCAGCTAGTTTTTTTTAATACGGTCCTACCCGTTTAGGTATGCGGTGTGACTGTGAATAATCGTGAAAGAGCGAACATAAGTACACATAGGCGTACCCAGGGGGGGGGGGGGGCAGCTGCCCCCCCCTGGAAATCGTATGTCTTATATAATATCTGTAGAACAAGAAATAAAATTTTCATGGCGCTCGCAATAAGCTGCTCGCGCTATTTTAAGGAAGAATATTATAATTTTTCTACCGCACGGAGCAAGTTAACCGCACTATTTTCCTTGCCAAAAATATAAAATTTCCTTGGCGCTCGCAGCGAGCTGCTCGCGCTTTTTAATGGAAGTATATTTTAATTTTTCTACCGCTCGCAGCAAATTAACTGCACTATTTTCGCTACCAAAAATATAAAATTTTCTCGGGGCTCGCAGCAAGCTGCTCGCGCTATTTTAAGGAAGAATATTATAATTTTTCTACCACTCGGAGCAAGTTAACCACACTTTATACCTTGCCAAATATAAATTTAATGTAAATATATTTTAATTTTCTACTGCTCGCAGCAAATTAACTGCAGTATTTTTGCTGCCAATAATATAAAATTTTCTCGGGGCTCGCAGCAAGCTGCTTGCGCTATTTTAAGGAAGAATATTATATTTTTTCTACGGCTCGGAGCAAGTTAACCGCACATTTTCCTTGCCAAATATATACAATTTTCTTGGCGCTCGCAGCAAGCTGCTCGCGTTTTTAATGGAAGTATATTTTAATTTTTCTACCGTTCGCAGCAAACTAACTTAACTATACTTTAACTGCAGCATTTTCGCTACCAAAAATATAACATTTTCTCGGGGCGAATATTTCAATAAAAAAAGGATGAATATTTAAATTTTGTTACGCTATGTGCGAGCAGAAATCAAAGTATGGCGTACCTTTAAATAGGTCCTACCTGCTCAACGTTAAAACATATGGCACATAACACAGGCACAAAGTTCAAGTTCAGTAAAAAAATCTGAATCCGCCCTTGCCTGCCCCCCCCCTAGACCAGAAGCTGGGTACGCCTATGTAAGTACATCCATACATTCTCACAGACTTTCACGTTTATAGTATTAATTACTTATTATTATTATAGTTTATTGCTATATGAATGGCCTTATTGAGAGGCTCAGCGGTGCCAATGTCGGATGCTCAGTTGATGGTGTTGCCTTCAATAATATCAGCTATGCAGACGATATGGTGCTGCTGAGTCCTTCGATCAGTGGACTCAGAAAAATGTTGGCCATTTGTGGTGAGTATGCTGAGTCCCATGGTCTCAAATATAACGTGAAGAAGAGCGAGTTCATGGTATTTAAAGCGCAGGGTAAGAGCTATACCGAGACTCTACCGGAGACGTTAAACGGAGTAGCATTGCACCGTACCTTCACGTTTAAATACTTGGGGCACTGGGTAACGGACAGCCTGAGGGATGACGCTGATGTTGACAGGGAGCGAAGAGCGTTGGCTGTCAGGTGTAATATGGTGGCTCGTAGATTTGCACGCAGCTCTGATTCTGTTAAAATAACTCTGTTCAAGGCATACTGCCAAACATTCTACTCGTGCAGTCTCTGGGCCAACTGTACACTGAAGGCGCTCAACTCTCTTCGTGTCCAGTACAACAACCGCTTCAGAGTTATGTTTGTGCTTCCAAGGTTTTGTAGCGCATCGGGGATGTTTGCTGACGGGAATACCGACTCTTTTGAGGCGATTCTCCGTAAAAGGGCAGCATCCCTTATGCGACGCGTCCGAGGAAGCCCAAATAGGATGGTAGGGGTGATAGGAGGCAAGCTGGAGTCTCCCATATGGAGGCACTGGATGCAGCTGCATGTGAGCCGTAGAGTGTTATAAGGTCTAAGAGTGGTTACCGTTTGATCTCGTTGCTCCTGCTATGTAATTGTGTTGTGTGTATTATTTTTGCATTGAGCCTAGTGTATATTACCATGTTTTCATTTTTATTGTATTTAATTTTGGTTGTATTTAATTTTTCATAATAATTAAAAATTTTATTTGACATTAGAATTTTTGTTAGTTGTGTATTTAAATTTGATTGATTTTTATAATATTTTGACATTTAAATTTTTATTGTATTTTAATTGGATTGATTTTAATTTTGGATAATAATCTTAATTTTCTATTTTTATTTGTATATTTTATCGTATTTTTTGTTTTTCTTATTATAATTTAATTTTGGATAGTAATTTTAATTTTTAATTATTTTTAATTTGATAATATTGTAAATGCTAATTATTGAAAAACTGATGAATTTATTTTAATTGATATAATATGTTTTTAAGATGTGTAATATGGGCTGTGTGTCCGAATTAAATGATTTTTATTTATTTATTAAGATTATGATATTAATTATCATCCTTTAATTTTTATTAATTGAGTTTTGGTAAGTGCTCCCCATCTTTCAATGGCACCGCTGATTTTTTTCAGATCAAAATAAATGATTCGACTTTGGCAAATACACCAACGTGTGTACAGCAAACGGAAATAAAAAAATGTTTGTTCTAAAAAGAGCATGCTGCAGGCTGCAATACCTTTTGCAATATTGCGATGTCAACCACTGAGCATATAAATAAGTGTCAACTCCGAAGAAAAAAAATGAAATCGCATAATGTACTGAATTCATTGGAGTCACCTTACCAACCCAAAAGTAAAATGTAAATTTGATTTCTGATGTTGCCTGCACTGTTGTATGACATTAATTAGTGATGGGCAGTGTCGATTGTTAGTGATGGCCAGGTCGATAAAAATATATCGATAGTCGGCGCGACCCGTTGGACGGGAAAATTGATTTTATTATTTATTTTATAAATAAAGAAAAGCCATGTTATTTCAAAATAATATTTTAATATAATTTATTAATGCTGTTTTTACAAATAATGTGCTAATGAGTAATAAAATATATACAAATATTGTGAACAAATACATACAAAAATTACATAACGTATATTTTATTATACAATACACCGCAAGCAGTTATAATACAGGAATCAGGAATAAATAATAATAATTTTCTCAAGAATGGTCTTATCGAATCTTATATCTATAAACTACTACCAAAAAACCTAACATAACTTAATCCGACTAAGTTTTTCAATGGGCCGAAAAACAAGCTCAGGATCTTCTACGACTCATAGCATCTGCACCTGTAAAACATAAAAGGCTATTTTTAAACAACGAAGTAAGAAGACCAGCAAGACGCTCTTTCTGTACATAAACTCGCCCATTCATTCATTTGGGGTGTCATTTTACTTAGTCGGACAGTGTTGAATGAAACGGAAATACTCAATCAAACATGTGCAAACGAGATGGACAAAACGAAGGAGTACTTATATAATTTTAGGGAACTAAATAATAACTTAGATGTCAACATTCTATTTTTTTTAAACTACCTACTGTCAAATTTATTATTATTGTAAACATTGGTTTTTTGTTCGTATTTTTCATCATTATTTTTATTATTTCATAGATTTTGAGCAATAATACTGGTGATAAAAAATAAATAGGTAAGTAAAATAACACGTGGTGCACGCCAAATGAATAATGTATATCCGGTGTATGCAGCAGTAGTTTCAAAAAGAAAAGTGGTTACTCCTTTGAATAAGTGTTTCTCAGAGAACTTTCTGTCTTTCAGATAACATCTGTCAAACTTGATATGTCAAAATCTGGAAGATCTTCAAAGATTTTTCATTTCTTCTATGACAGCGTCAGCCTCGGACGAATATTTTCCGAGATATTCACATTTCAAGTTTGACAGCTGTCATCTAAAATGAAGATCTCTCCAAGACCTTTAATTTCTTCTATGACACCGTCAGTCTAGGACGAGTATTTTCAGAGATATTGAAGTTTCAAGTTTGACAGCTGTCATCTGAAATAAAGATCTCTCCAAGACCTTTAATTTCTTCTATGACACCGTCAGTCTAAGACGAGTATTTTCCGAGATATTGACGTTTCAAGTTTGACAGCTGTCATTAGAAATAAAGATTTTTCACTGGGTACGTCTCTGTTCTATTAATAGTGTCATAATAGGACTACAGGATTAGCTATTGATACTGACCACGGATAAAATAAAATTTTTTCATTGGACATTTTTACGAATGGACGTTTTTCATGAAGGGTCAATTTTCAAATTGGACCTTTTTACGATTAGACATTAGGATGTGTGAGCGACGGATAAGTTGTACTTTTTACGCCCCGCCCATGTAGTTGTACTTTGCGTTGAATCACTTTTTGAGTTGAGTTCTGCTTCTATTACATCCCTAGTTCGTTGGAGTCACAAGATGTTTAGACTCTTCAGCCCAGTAATTTCATTAATTACAGTGCTTTCCTACCGAAGCACAGCAATGTTTGCACATCACTGCTCAGGCGATAGAATAACTGGTGTTAGGGAAAAAAATGCCTACTCCAAAGCAATTGGTGGCTGTTTGTGACTTATAACTTACCTGTTTTCATCCAAAGGAAATGATGTGTAGAATGCTGTTGTTGATTCCATACTATATAAGATTTACCACACACTACACATTTGCGGTGTTATGCGCGAGTTCCGACTCATGATGAGCCGATAACTCTTCAGTCTCTTCGTGAAATAGGCACTAAGAATTACGAACGTTAACTGTACGAAATGAACCAAAAACTATAACAAACTAAAATCTATAGAATATAAACTAAAAACACGGCAGTCCAGAAATTCGAATGTTTAAAGCAGAAAAAAAGATAATTTTCTCAAGTTACAAAATATAAACAAATAACAATGTCATGTTGAATTTGTCAATTTTAATTTTGTTTTTTTTTATTGTCAATGTTCAAAGGTCAAAGGAGGTGTGTATAAGAAAAAATAAACTATTTTTTATGTTGGTACTTGCTTCCTTGCGTTGGTAACGTGACTCCAATGAATCTCATACATTTTTTCAATGTATGGAAGTTATTGGAGACTGATGTCAACATACGAATACCGAATATACCCACACTCCACACTATATTTTTGTTAAAAATGGGACAGTGTTTTCAGAGTGTTTTCTTGTTAACATATTTTAAAATATATATTATATCATACATATTATATCCATTATCTAATCGAAAATCTAAATTAATGAGGTGCTTTCACTGGTGACGGCCGGTCGGTAGACCTTGGCACGCCATGGTACTACGACATGAATTAAGCATATTTGATTCATTTAGGGTTTTAGTACGTTAATAATAAAGAGCTTGTGGAATGTGGAACATAAATTATTAAAAATATAAAATTTCCTTACATATTTTATAATTGTTTACTTGCAGATTGCTCATTTTAGCGCTACAAGAACGACACGGCTTGGTTGAATGGTTTCCAATTTCGTTCAAAACAGGTTGTTACAAGGAATATTGTCAAGACAAATTACTCTCTATGCCATTGATCTAAGATGCAAATTTGCTTGCATAAAGAAACGTCAACGTAGCTCAGTGTGTCAAAATATGAACACAGTGTCCATCTCGTTCGCGCACGGAACAATCAGCCGGCTTGCGTTGCTTTCGTCTTTCTCTTTCTCTCACCTCAGTCAAAAAGTCAAAAATTCATGAAGTTCCTCGTCACTTTGTTAAGTTGATAAAAAGTTTTTAGATACTTCGATAGTTATTTTATTTACTTTGTTAGTTGTTTTTTGTGTTGGATCCATAATCATGTGAGGAAATGGTGTTGTGAAACAACTCAAAACATGGTTTTTGTGAATGTAACTAACTGTACATAAAGTTTCGTATTGTGTAGGTGTCTGAGTGTTTCGTGTGAAAGTGTTATCGCATAAAATTCGGTTCCCATTGTTCTGTTTCCTGTCTACTTGGGAATAGTTTCGCGTAAGACAGTGAAACGCTTTGGAAATGTGTTGAAAACACTTTAATTTGTGAAGTTTTGTTTGGTAAGTACACTATGGTAAAACTTTTAAGTAGCTTATGAACTTTACATCTGCAGTAAAACTTTGTATCAGTTTTCAGAGGTAAAAATCTAAATCACTATGGTAATTTGATGATTAACCCTTCATCCCCTCTGAAAATCTATAAGGTATAACACCAATATTTTTGCTGGTCAGTCGATAATAAGACTTTTTTATGCAAGAAGAGCACTCACACAAAATAGCATTTTTAAAGCATTAAGTTAGTCCAAGTTAGTTGGCAGAAACTCGGTCCTGAGTTCAACAACAAGCAACAACAACAACAAGCTCCTTGTCTATAGAGTGGTCCTGAAGCCCATATGGACTTTGGAATACAGCTCTGGGGATCCACCTGTAAAACCAATGCAGCAATCATGCAAAGAGCACAAAATTGCATTTTAAGAAATCTCTCAAATGCACTGTGGTTCCTGAAAACCTACTGAGCGATGAGCTACATAGCGAACTAAAGGTCAACACAGTCATCGAGGAAGTAAAGCAGTTCTCGAGCAGATATAAGCAACGATTAAACAACCACCCGAATCACCTAGCCTCACAGTTGACCAACATAAGCTATCCCACAAGGCTAAAAAGACAGCACATCATGGAGCTCGATAAATGAAACAAACAGGAAACTGGTCGCTGGATTGTTTTCCTGACATGCCCATCTTCTGACAACATATCTGCTTATAGTTAGGAGACTGATTGCAGATGGAAGTAGAAAAAAAAGTTAGTCCAAGTGTTGTGCTGAATAATATAGGTGATCACACTAATATTATAAAAATGAAAGTTTGTGAGTGTGTGACTGTGTATGTTTGTAACTTCTTTATGCCTAAACGGGTGGACCGATTGAGCTGAAATTTGGTATAATTTTGTAGACCCTGGAATAACACAGGCTACAGTACAGCGGGTAATACCGCTGGGTGCAGCTGGTAATTTTTTTTATGTGATGAATTAGAAGACGAGCAAGACACTCTCTTGACATTAAGAGATAACGCTGCCCATAATCAGTACAGTGTTAACTAGGATTTCACAATTATGTGAAATTCTAGGAGCACTGCACCAACGCTTCTTACTCAAGAGTCTTAAGACTCTTTCGCCCAGTAATTTCACTAGCTACAGTGCCCTCCTACCGGAGCACATTAATGTTTGCACATCACTGCTCAGGCGGTAGAATAACTGGCAATGTTGGGGTACCCACCTAGACGACCTCCTGCAAAGGAAGTCTACCCCCCGTACCTAAATAATAAAAGGTGTAATAGATGAAACCGACCAGATGTTAAACGATAATGTCTACGCATTATACAGCCTCAGTTTTATCTAGGTATTCAATACTTATGAAGTCTTTCACAAAACTGCACTGCACTTGTCATACAGAGACATGATTTAAACTCTCTGTTACCCAGAATCCCTAGGCCCACTGGCGTAAATAGTTCAGTAGTCATGGCCTCGTTAGGCCTTACAATCTAATTTAATGACAAAAGAAGAGATGAAATGGATATAAGATATAAATTATGAATAAATAGGCCAAGCGCTATTTGGGCCACCGTTATACTGGCAAATCGAACATTGACTGCCTTAACTTCCATCAACAATATCTTTAAAATGAATAAAGCTATCTTAACCGCTATAGTTTTCTTCAAAGTTCATGGTTAAAACTATATTCGTGATTATATTCAGTGTTTGTGTTTGAAAGCCAATAGTTTAGATTGTAGAGGTTAGATTCCCCAAAATGCTTTAAACTTGTCCCGCATGAACACCCCAGGTTTTAGTGAGTATCCCCGCCGCACCCATCTTCGGCGGGGGAGCCCCACATACCGCCCCGCGCCCCGCAGCGTGGGGTGATGATGCGTAACGCATTTTCCTGGGTAAAAAGGCTACAAATTAAAGTGTTTTTGTTTTGTTTCAGGCAGCTACAGCCTGCAGCTATGATGAATGTTCCGTCGCAGGAAAATGCTGCCCTCCTGTCATCAGGTTTGTGTCATCATATTTTAGAATAGAATAACTTTATTTGCATCAAACATGGTATTAACAATTTAATGATAAGAGTTACAACTAAGCACGCATGTTCGACCACTGGCATATAAAAATTAATAGGTTACAACAATATATATAATACAATTCCAAAGAAGTCAAAAATGAAATGGGTATTAATAGTTGAAGTTAAAGTCAAAAATTTGGTCTTTGTAAAGGTGCAAAACAATATAGTACGGAATCCGAAGAGGGGATTTTTTCAGTTACTCGAGTACGTCAGAAAATCATATGGGGAGAAAGCTTGCACCCTGAACCTGAAATGTACCCCTGCCAAATATGAACTCTTGATATAGGGTAGTTAGCACAGTGTGGCCCTTCAGATTAGTAAAAAAAATTGAACACATCCAATTTTAATCCAGATTAGGTAGGTACCTATAGTAAAAAAGTATAATTAAAATGAAATGTATTCATGATCTGTAACACAATCTAGGTCAGTTGCAGAAAACCCTGAGAACATCCAGTTCATACCGTCTCACCACATAAAAATATAGGGGTGTCACTTCGTTAACTTCATAACATTACATTATTATGACACAAAGAAATTACCAGGGGTAGACTTCCTTTGCAGGAGGTCGACTAGGTGGGTTCCCCAACAGCAGTGTTGTGCAAACATTACTGTGCTTCGGTAGGATGGCACTGTAGCTAGTGAAATTACTGGGCTGAAGAGTCTTAACAGCTTATACACATATTATCTTATCTTTAGTGTTTGCGTAGTGCAGTGCTGTACTAATTATGGGCAGCGTTATCTCTTACCATCAGGAGAGCGTCTTGCTGCTGTGTTCTTCTTAATCCGTTGTTTAAAAAAAATGTTACTTAACGACAACATTTTGATTCTGTAGTGTGAAATATTTATCTTTATGTAAGTTTGATAAAACCATATTTTTTACCTGTATCTACCTACTCGCTTTTAATTCTTCAATCAAGATTTAAAATAAAATTAAAAAATAAAATAAGTATGTGTGTACACATACTTTTAATATCGGTTTAAAGATATTTATTCTCAAAAAAGACAATAAACGTCACTTACATGAGAACAATGGTTACTTGTAAATTAACAATATTCAAATAATTACAAAACTTAAAGTATTCTTAAAGACTATTAGTGTTAGAAATTTGCAGTGTCCCACGGGAACATCTCCACTTTTATTAGTAGGTTTACTCCCCGTGCACATATACTGCGGGGGGCACATGGCGCTATGTGAGGTGATGATGCGTAACATATTTTTCCTGTGTCAAAAAAAGCTTCTAGCGTTTACTTTAGGTATTTCATCTTAAAATAAAAGCTAGTAAAAAAGACGTGTGCCAACCCTAACTAAACCAATTAAAAATAATACATGTTATTGTTATCAGCATTGTGTCCTAAGGTAAATTATCTTTTTAATGAGTTTTAAACTTAAAAATCATTCAGTTAGAGCCTAAATCTACTTACCGCTCAGATTTCTTATTTCTCAAAGAAAGGCATACTCGTAACTCGTAAGAATGCTATTGTGTTTTGCAGTCATTTGGATCATATTTTTTGTTCTAAAAATATCTCGTTTTTTTTTTTTTTGAATGACCTACGCTGTTGGTCTCAGATTGAGACCTCTACAGCTTTACCGGGCGTGTGGTGAGCGCAGGAGGCACTCGACCCAAAGTTTTTGTGGGCGACTAGCTCAAGGGCGCCTCAGATGGCACGGACCTCGGCTTGGGCCGTCGCCAGATACGGGGGACTAGACTTGCCCTGGCACCCCTGAAGGGGCGTTTCGTAGGGCCCTAACAGTGTTTTGATCTGTTTGATTATTTGGAGAGAATCTAACTGATCTGAAGGATCTCGGAGGTCTTCGACCGCGCCGGCGCGGTCGGTGTCGTGATTGTGTTGGTTGGAGGATCTGGTATCCGGGACCAGTACCGAAAACGGAGCGAAAATATCTCGTCTTATCCGCTAGCTTATGTTCGCAGTTTTGCCCACATAGGAAAATCCTTTCTTCGCGCATTTTACGTCAAAATTTCTATCTCTGTGCCAAATTTCAACTTAATCCGTTTAGCGGTTTGAGCTGTATGTTGATATTATATTACTTAGATCAGTCAGTCTGTCACGCCTTCCTTTTACGTCAAAAATCAAGATACAGAAGAAGATTGAAAGATTTATGTCAAGCAGAAGAGATAATGTCTTCTTTTTAGTTTATATTTTTTCGGAAAACATCGTGGTTTCGTTTTTATGTCAGTTTCCTAAAATATGTATTCTACAGCATTTTTTTGTGGTAAGGTAAATATAGCAAGGTTGAATTAGACACTACTTTTTTTGGCTGAATGTAATTTCATCTCTACTCTCGGGCAAGTAAATTTCTCGATTTCTGTATGCGCTCCCATATATTTTTGAGCTTCCATTGTTTGTAGTAATAATCATAATCATATACCTACGTAAGTATTTTTATAGGGTTAAACTGTACCTACTAAAAATGTTTTAGAGAACAAAAATGGTAATGAAAAATCTTAAGCTTTCAAACTTCCAGCCAGTTGTAATAAAAGAGAAAAAAAAGAGAATGAAATCATCCCCATACATTTCGCCCCGTATTGAATTATGATTGAGGTTGATTAATTTTCTATTCTCTCTCCGCATATTCGAACATCATAATCTGGATTCATACGACATTCTCGTCTCTGTTCTTTAACCTCGCGTTTGGGTCATACTATGGATTTTATTTTCATTATTAAAACAGTAACATTTAATTTCTATCCTCACCAGTTAGACTGAGCCCACATTGGGAGATTCGCGCATTAGTGAAATATAACTATTAACCATCAAGAACAAGTGAAAATTAAAAAAAAAAAACTTTTTAAAAACAAGCTTTTATTATTATTACCATCTAGCATCATAAAGTACTCGTCAAGACGAATCAAATGAGTCCAAACTCGATGGGATTGCACTGTTTAATTAAGGAGTTCCTATGTCATGCGATTTGTACATATGCATGCAACATTTCAGCTCAATCGGATACCGGAAAGTGGGTCAAATTAAACTTGCAAGATTTCATTACAGACAGACAGACAGACCGACAGACAGACAGACAGACAGACAGACAACAGACAGGTGAAAGTAAATAAAAGCTTGTAAAAAGATACAGACATAGAGCGGTAAAATCAACGCGTAACACTGGCACGTTACTACAAATTATTTAAGAATTTTTTTAACTCTAAGAACATTTTTTTTTGTCGGTTAGTAGTTAGTAGTATAATGACCTAATCGCGAAAGAACCTACAACCGCGAGAGTAGCGTTCATCTTTGTAAATAAACGGCATAAACTCACCTGTATTTACTTCGGCTTTGTGCCGATCGTCGATCCTGTACTAGGATCTTCTTCATCGAGGATCGAAACGGAAATTTGTAGTATACATTTTTCAAGTTTCTCGCGTAACACTGCCATTACGCGAAAAACTTGAAAAATGTTTTCTTGACTTTACCGCTCTATGTCTGTATCTTTTTCTTGATGGTTAATATTATGGTGATATTTTACTAATGCGCGAATCTCCCAATGTGGGCTCTAAATACTCACGAATCGTTTAGTGTAAAAATAGAGTAGAGTTCCCTTAAAGTGGATCAGCCTTAGAGAGCATTAACATTTTAAGCCTATCTGTGACTACTACTCCTCCTAGTGAGAATGTAGTCTTATTCATCTTGTCATTTTCCTATTTAGTGCGTTAAATAGTGTGAATGTCTAGAACCGTAGGAATTGTTATCCAATGAGCTAAAGATTACATGCGAAAGAATTCAAGCACCCATCAAACCCTTAGCGTAATCCAAAGGATAGTGGGGTTTGGGGATAGCCGTCATTACTTCATAGCTCATACTCTTTGAAACGGGGGAATCCATTTTGTTTGGACATCTATAACCGCTTGTTATGATTGTGTAACCCGCATGCGGTTTGTCACTAAGTCAATGCCAAATGTACACATTTGATCGCAAATCGCCACTTAATCCACCGGATTTTCCTCGTCATTGCGTTCGAGTTATCCAAGTACCCTCCATGGAAGGCTTCAAGGGATCGATGTCGCGCCTGCGCCTTGCCCCCTCGCCCGTACAAAGGCCAGCTCCCATCACTTGCCCTGTCAAAATAATACACGTTTTTCGCGAATTACACACGCGACCACCAAAATTAATTACAAACACCTATTTACCTTTCTTCCACAGTACAAAAATGATCTCATTAACTCATAGTTTATCCAAATCGTGAATTGGGATCGATCGATTTTTTTTCCTATTTAAATGTCGCGATATATCTCGTGTGGTTTTTGTGTTACTTAATTGGATTAGTGCTGGTGTAAAAATGTAGTATCCATCGAAGGGAATAGGTACGTATGAAATAGTTGCACATTACTAACATTTACTTGTTGCTCTGTTCTAAAATCTGATTACGTAATGCGACATTATAAAGTTAATGATCCATCTTAGCCTTCACCTTCAAGCATGGAAATGTAAAATAAACACTTAACACTTCGCAGACATGTAACAGGAAAAGACTTAATCGCTTTAGGAAACCAACCCCTCGTTGGGCGCCAATCACTTTACATGTAGCCCCATGTTGGGCGCCAGTTTTATCGTACTTTTAATTTATTTATTTTATATCATTAAAAAGTAAGCATTACATAGTATATTACGAAGAAGTAATAACTTCTTCGTTACTAATGATTGTAATGCTAGACTTTTTAAAAAAGTAGACTCGCCTTTTCATTACTCTATTACAAAATCGATTCTGTATCATGCGTTTAAAGTCTAATGCCTCCTTCGGGAATTTTGTAGTGCAAAATTTAATTATCCTTTTAAAAAATATACCTTGGACAGCTTTCTACGAGTATTACGGTTATGGTATTGTAATTTAATCAACGAAAACTTTTTTAAAAGTATATACGTTTTGTCGTCCCATTTCAGACATCTTTGTTTCTATCTATAACAACTGTACATTAATATTTTTGAAGGAACAGTTCTTAGTTTGATAATATTTTTAATAATTTTGCCATGACCTTCCAAAAAACGCCGGCGGTGCTCACGAGTTTTGGTCACGGCGGTATATGGCCGAGAGGCGTATTAATCTACCATTCACATTTTCATTAGAACCGTAAAGGCTGACCTTTATTGCCATATTTAATCCTTTTTACAAGCTTTATATTACTTTCACCTGTCTGTTGTCTGTCTGTCTGTCTGTCTGTCTGTCTGTCTGTAATCAAATCTTGCAAGTTTAATTTGACCCACTTCCCGGTTTCCAATTGAGCTGAAAATTTGTATGCGTGTGTAAATCGGATGACAATGCAATATTTTTATGACATTGAGCTGATCTGATGATGGAGCTGGAAGGTGGCCATAGGAACTCCGTCATAAAACAACGCAACCCCATCGAGTTTGGGCTCATTTGATTCGTCTTGACGAGTACTTTATGATGCAAGATGATAACAATAATTAAAGCTTGTTTTTAAAAAGTATTTTTTAAATTTCACTTGTTATTGTGTTAAAGACATAATAATAATGTTTGAATGTTGTGGTTAACAGTGTTGTAAATTAATATAATAAATGATATGTACGCCTTTAGCGCCTGTATCGTTTACTGTAGAGTCTAGAGGTATCAAATGCTATGACCCAAGGATGTTGCACACTTTATAGCTTCGAAATCACAGATGCAGAATCGCGTCAGGAATTCTCATTGAATTAAAATGCATCGTTTTTAGGATTCCGTACCCAAAGGGTAAAAACGGGATCCTATGACTAAGACTTCGCTGACCATTTGTCATCCCGTCTGTCTATCACCAGACTCTATCTCATGATCAGTTGTTTAGGCGCGAAGAAGTAAGAAACACAAACTCCCCAAATTCTCCTTTCTAATAGTGTAACTATACCTACATTATACATGTGTCCAAAGAAGCCATATGTTGTACTAAATTAAAACCTGTGTACTCAATCACCTCATCCGCAGTAAATCGTATTCGCAAACAAATGACAGGCTAATTATATCAGCTGATAATAACAATGTAGAACGTTGTTCTTACTCTAGCCGTTTAGATTAGGGTTGTCACATGTTTTAATTTTCCCACAGCATATAAAAAAAAAAGTATTTAACACCTACTGGCTAACCACTATTGGAACGAAGTTCCTTATCGCGCGTTGTGAAAGGGGGCTAGACGGAAAAAATTCTTACGAAAAGTTGTCACGACACTTTTTGCTATAGTAAGCTATTGTAAGCTGTGCGGCGTGCGCATGTTTCTCTGTCTGTCTTTCTCTCTCTCTCTTATAGAAAGCAAGCCAGATATTTTCATTAATCGAAAAGAACTTCGTTCCATCCGGGTGTCCCTTGACACGTCTCAAGTTTTTTATTACTGTACTACTTACTGACTAATATTTATAGATTTTCTATTTAGTTATCAAGGTTTTAGTTTTAATTATAACTTTACGTAAAATATTGATAACAGCGCGTATGTCATTGAACGACTTGTCTTAGGACAAAATTGTGTTGACCTTCGTAGAGAGAAAGAGAGTTGCAAACATAAAAGTATGACTTTGTCTGTGATGGGCTGGAGTATCATGTAAACAGCACACACACACACACATACACACTTGTGATTGCTCAAAATTCAAAACCGAAGCTGAAATATTACTGTAAACACTGCACATTAATCAGCATTCTATTGTGGTTGCAGTTCACGCTATCACAGCCTAAAAATCATTTTATTACAAGCTTCCAACATTATAATTAAATAGTCGTGTTACTTTTTTGGTCCTTCGAGCCGGATTTAAAAATTCACACAACTTTCTTCAAACTAAAACAAATCAAATCCAACCCTAGTTGAACATTATAATACAGGATTGTCCCGCTAGATTTGAGTTTCATGCCAATTTGCTAATGTCCCGCGAATGTTTGCGTGGCTTGAAACTTGTAAGCAATACATTATATTGAGTTATGATATTGATAGTCGTATTATGATATTTACGTGTCTTTGGATTACAATAGCTATTGTTTGATACCATTTATTGGGTCTGCTGTTGAAAATTAAAGTAAGTTTAAACCTTTAAAATAAGTATTTAAAGGCTCAAACAAATTAAATATCCACACCGACTTCAAGCTCACTTTTATTAAGATTTACGTTTTATTTAATACCTTGAAGACAATAGCCAACCTAATATGGCCAAGTTTAAAAATGCTAATTCTGAGAAGGCCTCCAATGTGACCTAGAAACTATCCCGTGCAAAGTTTTAGTTAATAAATAACCGGCCCCCAAATAGTTGATTTTCAATACAACCATAATGAGTCCAGCAGTTTGAGCTACAGATTAGTCAGTCAGCCACGCGTTCCTAAGACTTTAAATTACTATGTGTCCAGCTGATTTGCCCGCTGAAAAATAGCCCAAGTGCTTTTCTAGGGTCTAAGTTAGGTATCTATCTTTATCAAATTATATTAGTCCAATTGGTCCAGTCGTTTAGACGTAAATAACCGACATATTATAGGGATCTATACACCATCTGTCACATTAATAAAAATAGTTTTAAAAGTGCCCAATTGATTTTTTATCACTTGCAGATTCGGTCAATGAAAGTTTGTGATAATTCTTATCGCACGCACCATCTGATTGCACCATTGAAATATTACACCTGGGAACCGCGTTATCTGATACCCAGTTTATTTTCCCACAAGAATCTTTACATTCCTGGCTGTATTTTACGTAATTCCGGTATTACACTGTGAGGAGTCTTGGAAAAACCACAACATTATCAATATCCTTACATGATAATATTCTCCGATTGGAAGTGCAAGGTGACCAGAGAAATTACTTGGCTAAGGAGATGTATCCTTACGGCCTCATCGTAGCTTAACATCACGTGAGGTCGTAGCTAGAGGCTAACCTATAAAGTGTAAAAATAATCATAAGGTCTCTTCTTTACCTAGCATAACATAATATGCCTAAATTTGCGTAGGGTTTCGTATCTCCTAAAAACCTGGGTAACACTGGGATTGTAATGGGCAGATATTATTCCTATAAAAATAGATCTTTGGAGTGTTTGGAGTGTTTACACTTAAAATATTTTATATCGATTAATATTGTCTCCCGATCATGTTATTATAACAATAGATTCTGTCTCATTGCAATCTGGATAGCAATGTAATTTTCTAGTTCAAATATATTATTTTTGTTTTGATTATCCAAAGGCGGCTTGTGATATGGTCATACAATCCTGTTATGGTGTGCCAGCTGTTGACCATTTACAGGTACCTATATTGCACAACGTTTGGTCTCTTTTGGAGTTAATGATCTTATTGGGAAATTTAATGTACTATTTTATGCAAAAGAACAATGGTGGAATGATGTTCAGCTAAAATATATGAAGAGCAAGATGGGAAGCAAATGAAAAGCTGATCCCACATCTATTTGGGATACACAGCCAGAAAGTAGAACAAAGAGTTATGAGTCCTTTCCATCCAAAACTAACATTTTGTTTATATTCTTTGTTTTTCTAACCTAGGCTTTGCCCACATGAAGAAATCGCTTCTTAACGGAGTTCCACACATAAAATGTAGACTTCCAAATTTTATCCCAATCTAATCAGCATTTTGAACTTTGCATAATATAGTTCATTTAGTCTGTCAGCCAATCATTGACGCTTTCCTTTTATATATTTTGAAGATATATTTGTTGTTTTGTAATTATTATTATGCTAAACTAATGTTATTATCACCGAATGCCCCTGGAACCGAGCCTTTATCAATTCTAAAATGCCCAGAGAATTTAGAATAACCTAACATAATGTTAATGCGGCACGAAATACACAATTAACTTGATAATGTGTCTGTTCCATTTCGAAATGAAGGTCTACGCGGTGATAATTTTAATTATATTGGAATTGGGTCAAAGGATAGTTAAAATTGCGATCGTAACAATAGGTATCCGGTGATACTGTACTTTTAGATACACAATGTAAAGGATGAAAAACACAAAGACCAAACAACTTTTATGGAATACCATTTTACCATAGTATGCACTTTAAACTCATGTAGCTCAAAGCCTCCTACTCTAGCTAAACGTCAAACCCTTATTCCAGTAGTATTTAGTTCGGCTGCCTACGAATATTTCTAAGCTAAGTAGGTTAGATGTTGAAGAGGAGAGGATATATAATATAGACGACGCATAATCGACTGAAGTTAACTGAATTTCTGGAACCTATAAATCTGGGGGCACGGTAGTGCCCCCGCCAAGTCGAGCGCGAAGCAAGCACTGCCGTACCATCTTTACAGGAACCATTTCGTCGCATTTTCAGGCCCCTATTTGAGAACCTCTGGATAAGACCAGAACACAGAAATTTTCGTCATCCAGTAAGCTATAATTACATACTTAAAATCCAAAATTTCAAGTCTGTAGGTCATTAAGTTCCGAAGTTAAGCGAAAGCAAAGTTTCGCATTTTCGACACTCACTCACTCATGATCATCAAAATAGAACTAGTACTTCCCATAAACTCAGAGAGCTGAAATTTGGTACATACTTAGAATTTATTGTATAAGCCATAGGAAAACTAAAAAAACATGCAATTTCAGTCTCGTTTTCGAGATAATTCATCTGCATAAATAACTTTGTAATCTCATATAAATGTATAGGATTACAAAGTTACATTTGCAGTCAATGGTTAAAATTGTGTAATATCCAACTTATTAATTCAAAATATATTTAAGGCATAGTATATGTATATGTGAGTGTGTATATGTGTCGTAAATGGTCAGTTATGATCAGGCGATATCTAGCGTGGCCAACTAAAATAAGAGCCCAACCAAACTATTAGAAGAGATCGACATACCGCCTTTACTACAAGCTTTTATTTACTTTCACCTGTCGGTCTGTCTGTCTGTAATTAAATCTTGCAAGTTTAATTAGGCCCACTTCCCGGTATAATATTATGATGCAGTGGACTAAGAGTGAACGCACACGTATCTAGATGGCGCTGACTGTATTTTAAAACGCGCTTACGGTTTGTATTTCTGATAACCTTATATAATATAGCGTTTCTACAAAAATAAGTGAAATCCCACCAAAAACATTCTGTAAAAACTAGCCAAGTCTCGATGGAGCTGCTTGTTTATCTCTAAAAAGTAATGAAATCTAGACAAAGTCGTGCCAAGTATAAGGTTCCTTACTGCGATTTCTTTATTATTATAGTTAATGTTGTGTGACTTGGCCGTCGAAGGGTACACAAGGGTATTATACCAGGTGCTCCATGACACTATTGCACCAATCTGTCCGCTACCCATTCACGATAGAAAATTTCCACTTGGAAAACGTTGATTGGATAACCAGTCAATTGTAGGCTTGATAAAGCTGCGTATTTCAATAATACTTATGTTTAGGCGATCCAAGTGTCATGGAGCATCTGGTTTTGTACCCTTGTGTACCCTTCAACGGCCAAGTCACACAACATTAACTATAATAATAAAGAAATCGCAGTAAGGAACCTTATACTTGGCACGACTTTGTCTAGATTTCATTACTTTTTAGAGATAAACAAGCAGCTCCATCGAGACTTGGCTAGTTTTTTACAGAATGTTTTTGGTGGGATTATATTGTCTCAATAGAAGTCACTGCTATGTTTTGATTTTATTAATTCATCACATCAAAAGGTTTGAATGCGAACAAAACACGAAAACGTAGCGATATTTGCGTACAAAAACTTGACTTCTCATTGTTACCGAGAAGCATTGTGAACCAAAACAAACGGCCATCACGACTGACACTCCAATGTCGCAAACCCGTCCAGGCTGTCTTGATCTGTCACCAGTGGGCCCGTCTTCCTGTCCCTCTGAACCTTTTGTTGAGACGTCGACGAATGAAAGGTCTATTTATTCTGGTTCCCTCTTGTATGGGTTGAGTTGAAGAGTTGAAATGTAGGGTTTGCATTTGGCCGGATGTGCGAATGTTTAAATTATCCGGCATCCTTAATAGTAGGGTTTCATATTGTGAAATAGGGGTATAATGGGTTATTCGCTCCAGGAAGAGCAGCGTTAAAATGGACAAATAATACTAAAGTGCATATTTTTTGTATTATTAGACTTTATACTGTATAATGTATTATTAGGGTTTACACTCCCAATTCCCAATAGAGCAGGTAATCCTACTTACACAGTCAAAATCAAATTTCCTGCATGGCCTGCATCATGACCTAACGACTGCTTCTGATATCTTATTGGTAACATCAGGGAGTCTATAGATTTACGTGCCTTCCGAAACACGGTAGCATCTAGATAAAAATTGTGCCATGCACTAAGTTTTGAAACCCCACGAACGCTGCTTATTCAAACTCGCCGATTTTGGTTTTCTAATATCTCAGGGTGAATTTCCAAACTGGGTGTTTCTGGGTATGATATGAGCAATCATAAGGCTTACCATTTTACACCTGATTTGCTCGTCTTGTCACTCATTGTCATAAAAACCTACGTGACTAAAATTAGTATGGATCCAATGTAGATATCTAGAGTAATGTGTTATGTTGGCTCTCTAAGGTCTTTTCGGCCTACGCCGGCTATCACCTTGGTAACATCTGGTTCACACAACCAAGGTCTACAATGTTTATTGTCTAGACAATTGGTTTAAACAGTGTGAATAAAGTTCTTTCTTTAAACGTGGTGGTAGAAGTTATGGCGAAATTAGAGATGAATGTAATGTTTAAAGGGGTTTGAAGATATTTGGCATATCTACTCTGGTCCTATATTTTTACAGCCTTTATAAAAATCGATAGCTGACATCAATACCAATAAAAATATTCTTCCTCCACCCTCACCTCTTGAAGTGTCAGGTTACGGAATCATTAATTACTAGCTGCGCATACGGTTTTACCCGCTGTACTGTAGCCTTTGTGTTATTCCAAGGTCTAAGCTATCTTTATACCAAATTTCAGCTCAATCGGTCCACCCGTTTAGGCGTGAAAGAGTAACAAACATACACATCCAAGCATCCTGACATCCAGATATCCATTCTTACAAACTTTCACGTTTATAATATTAGTAAGATTGTTTTAAACTATGCAGTGAAACGTCAAAGTTTATCACGTGACTTCCACAATAATATCATGACGCAAAAATCCCGAATTTTCATCGACTTCCACCTCAGACGAAATCGAAGGTACGAGTTCCGGCCTTTCGTTTTCATCTCTATTCCCACCTTGACCCGGCAAAGTAGGTCGCTCCCGGTTCGAAGTGAAACGATTATGCATTTTGCATGCCGCTAATCGTGAAAATGTCCGGTCTGTGGTAGCGGCACTGTTACTTTTTATAGTTTTTAATCAAGGATTTTTGCCGTTTTTCTACCTATGACCTACATGTTTTTATTTTCATGTGAAGAACTTTAGTAGGATTATGTGAAGATGATGAGTAATTTCGTAGGGGTTTTGTTTGGAGTAAAAGATCTTTTGTCTTCTTCATAAAAGGGGGTTATCGATTCGTTGTACCTATGTGTTTTGTAACTAGGTACGCGAAATTTATAAATTTTATAAAAACGTGATTGTGATAATTTTCTATTTATTTTCATTCATTGCACCTTTGGGTACAGTGCATGTTTCATCATCAAAGACTGTTTAGTACTATAGGTAATATCTAGTCTGACTTATTGACATAGAGGTTGACAACCACACAACCACACTACACAAACCACACAACTACACAACCTATAAATTGTGATTTGACTCTGACAGTGTAAGTAGGGTAACCTGTTCTGTTGGAGTATAAACCCCAATTATTATTACTATTTTATAGAGGTTGAAACCGAATTATTTTGTCACTAAATCAACAGCGACCCTAATCATCGTAAATTCTAGTAAAGTTTCCAATCCATCAATGCAGCCATAAACCCACAACTTGGTACAGGGGAAAGGGATATTGGTTTTCATTCAGATGTCTTCGTACAGATGAGATAGGTATGTATGTGTATGCAGAGCAAACAAGTCACGTGAAATTTGAAACGATATTTGCGATCGTAAACCTTGGTCTTTGGATATAGATAGCTTTGTAGTTGTGTACCTACTCAAGACTAGTGTAGTTTAATCAATTTTCTTCTGTTGCATATTCTGAAAAGAAATTTCCCAGGCATTTTTGAGCTACGCTACGTAATGAAATAAACATCCCGATTAATTGTGAAACAGCTGAACGGATTGGGTTGAATAGATGTTTCAAGTTGAAAGCTCAAACTCATAATGTGTTTATTGGAATAGTCTTCAAGTTAGAGCACTTTTTAATACATTTTTTTATCAGAATTATATTATTCTATTTTTAGACTCTATCGTCCATTCGCAAAGTACCACTATGAGAAGAACGTACAAGAAACTCGTAGGGATATTTTTTGTAAAAATAAAGGATTTCTACACGAATGAAATTGTGTACAATTTTAAAAATAAAGCAACAAAACTAGCACTAACGGCAAAATGATATTTTATAAGTATCTTCCGCCAGCCATAGAACAAAATTAAACCATTGTTACGTTTCTCGCAGCTCCAACTGGATGTACCTACTTATATAGTGTATAGCCAACTTCGTAGACGCTTTGTTCCAAGTTGTGCTTTCAAATGTACAGGGGAAATGAACAACTCTGTGATATAACTTTTTAATTTGTCTTTAACTGTGTATAGGGAAGTAGGGTTTACATATTGTTTTTGTGCTGCGATCAATAATTTTATTACTATTTAGATTAGCTTACGCTCATGGTTTTCCTAAAATTGAGGTGTCCTTTCTTACGTCACTAGCGTATGCTCGCGTATATTTCGTATCGAATAAATATCGCATAAATTTCCTAACGAAGATAAAACCTATCTGTATTTAAAATTTCACATACTCATTTCTGATTTTGGATAAAATGTTCCTGATATATAATATTCTACATTTTTTACGCAAAGAAGTAAGAAGACGGAACAAGATATTCTCCTGTTGCTTTAGATATAACGCTGCCCATAATCACCACCCAGGATTTCACAACGATGTAAAATTCCAGGTACACTGCACCAACGCTTCTTACTCAAGAGTCATAAGATGTTAAGACTCTTGCGCACAGTAATTTCACTAGCTACAGTGAAATCCCCTCCTACCGAAGCACAGTAATGTTTGCACATCACTGCTTGTAGAATAACTGGCCCTGTTGGGGTACCCAGCGAGTCAACTTCTGCAAAGGAAGTCTACCCCCGGTTCATGAAATGAAATGATCCTGAATATAATATTATTGTTTTGGTTTCAGACGAGGGCGGCGGCAGTTCAGACTGTCACACGGACAGCAGCGAGGACGAGGTGACGGAGCACGTGCCTCGGTCCACACCTCCCGCCAACATGGCCGCCGCTAGAGCACAGGTAGTCTTTCATACATTCACTTATTTAACTCTTAGAACTACCCTACATACTGATTATACCGGTGCGGTGGTTGGTTTCGGTCGTGGCTAGTGACCACCCACTGGACATAACTGTGTCGCTAAGCGGACATTTTGACCGCTTTTGATTAGCATATTATGTTTAGTGAAACCAGGTATTTATTCTGCCTTCTAGGTTTGGTTTGCTACCATCTACGCTCGGATCGTGGCTCAACATTACGTTATTGTCGCTCTATAATCCAACAAAGAGGTTCACGACTTTCCCCTAAAATCCCCAATAATGTTACTTAAGACCGGCGCTAGAAAGATGGAAACCATCATGAAGACATGGTATACCTACACAGAGACATACATAAAAGTCCAACTTGCAGAATGCCTTTCACATTATGAACTCATTATACACACAATTACACAAACCTTTATGTTTGTCCAGGTGCCAACGATAAGCGTGACGCCACACAGTCCAGGCGTACTTGATGACAGCTTGCAGCAACTGAGGAGGCTACATGCGGCTGTTCAGCGGATGCGAGCCGCGCCGCTGCCTTTATTGGTAAGGAACTAAATATGTAGAATGTAGGTACCAGGGAGGCAGATTCGATAGGAGATATGAATGATAAGCGTGACGCCGCATAGTCCAGGCGTGCTAGACGACAGCTTGCAGCAGTTGAGGAGGCTACATGCAGCTGTTCAGCGGATGCGTGCCGCGCCGCTGCCTTTATTGGTAAGGAACTAAATATGTAGAATGTAGGTACCAGGGAGGCAGATTCGATAGGAGATATGAATGATAAGCGTGACGCCGCACAGTCCAGGCGTGCTAGACGACAGCTTGCAGCAGTTGCGGAGGCTACATGCGGCCGTACAACGGATGCGAGCTGCGTCGCTGCCTTTATTGGTAAGAAACTACGATATGTAGGTACCAGGGAGGCAGACTTGATAGCAGATATTAATGATAAGCGTGACGCCGCACAGTCCAGGCGTACTAGACGACAGCTTGCAGCATTTGAGGAGGCTATACGCGGCTGTACAGCGGATGAAAGGCGCACCGCTGCCTTTATTGGTAAGATACGATGATATTACTCGTATGTAGGTACTAGGGTGGATTTGACAATGCGCGCGTTCGCTATAAGTAATAAGTTTAAAATGATCACATTTTTTTTGTACAACGTAGTAAGAAGACAAGCAAGACGCTCTCCTGATGGTAAGAGATAACGCTGCCCATAATTAGCACAGTGCTTACCAGTGCTCTGCGCCAACGCTTCTATACCAACACACAATAACTGGCACTGTTGGGGTACCCACCTAGTCGACCTCCTGCAAAGGAAGTCTACCCCCGGTAAAACATTGATATGGCAATAGTGAATTGGTGCTTTTGGACGTACCTAAGTAGATCCTATTTGACCCAAATTAAATGCTGAGAAACCTTGTCGCGGCAGAGCATTTTGGAGTATGGAAGTAACCATGTATCCAATTGTAATTTGCTAAATATAAAGCTTTCTTTCTTCTTTTCTTATTTGCGATAGAATATAAAACCTTGAGAGAACGATGGATTCTCACATTTAATGATATGGAAAAGTTCTAGTCAAAGACAATAAAACAATGAAAACTTTACCTTGACTTATTAAAAGTGGTACAACGCCATCTCTTATCCAATAATGTGCAACTTTCAGGCAACAGGCTCGAGTCGTCTCAGCACATCGTGTCCATCTCTGTGCAAAGATGGCGTCGCCGAGCCGGATTGCTCTTCGCCAACACATTTGGACTTCTACCCACAGAGTAGAAAGGGGAGCGGTACGTAAACCTTAATATACTGATATATTCTTACTGATATTAAGCAGTATTTAGGACCGTGTAATGATCGATCCCCACTTCCCGGTATCCGATTGAGTTGCACAATAAATCTGATGACAATGAAATATTATTAAAACATCGTGCTGATCTGATGATAGAGCTGAAGGGTCCAAACTCCGTAATTAAAACGACACAACCCCATCGAGTTTGGGCTCATTTGATTCGTCTTGACGAGTACTTTGGTGCTAGATGGTAATAATAATAAAAGCTTGGTTTTTAAGTCTTTTAAAATGTCACTTGTTTCGCTGAGAAAAACGCGTTGCGAGTACCCTATCTTTGGGGGAACGGGAGGGTTATAGTGGGTGCATCGTGCAGGACGACTGTAAGGGACTGCACTAAAACGCTCAGCAGAACTCCCGAATTGTCTTTGTAATGAAGACTGAGAATCAGCAGAGCCTTAACATCCAATCCCCACCAAGAGTTAAAACCATTGTAATGTTTTCAGGGGAATCTCGTCAATGGGGTCTATGGGACCGCCGCGACGAAGGGCGGCGGAGTTCCTGGGCTGCTCTCGAACCTGGTACTAGGCTCCCAGACTCACACAGGCAGAGGAAGTGAGTACATTTGTATTAATACAAAATACTCTTTTATATCATTCATTTATTAATTCAAATTGGCTCATGGAACATGGCGAAGTTTAACTGCCATACTTTCGAAAAGAACGTCAGTGGGAAGAGTAGGCAAGAAACTCAGGGATTTTAAAGATTTTGTTTGCATCATATTTAGATTAGCTAGGTACCCGATTACTTAAATCTGAATAAATCAGTTTTTTTTTAAATATAGTTCTTTTAAGTGTTTTTAACTAGTTTATGGGACCAAATTACTCGTATTAAATTCAAAATGCTAAGATGAGTTTTTGTAATTCAATTTTAGAACAGTTTAGATTTTTTTGAAAGCACTTCTATGAGAAGAACAGGCTAACTCTTTCTTTAATATACATATGTTTATCTTGGTTACCTACTTATAATTATTATTGTGCGTTTGAGTGGCACAAGCTGGTTTATAATTCAGAAGTTTCCAGGAATCTAAGGAATAAATTAATTTTAAGCAACACATATTTTAGGAAATTACTAAATAATAATATTAAGAAATCATTCTATGTCGTTCTTTTGCTATATTTGTGTATTAAATTAACCACACATATGTACATATGATAAGTAGAATACATGACTAAATAGCATTGATTTTACACATGGCTTTACGATGATATTAAATTGAGGTAAGAAACTGTTAAAATACCATCCCAATGTACTTAGTTAAGGTAGATACCAGGTAATTGTATACCATACAACCTATAATCCCTGTATCTAATAGACCTATATTATGTACATATTACATAATCCTACTCGTACTATACCTATTGTGTAAGTAATTTAAATGTGGGAATCAAAATAGCATGCAAAATTTGCCCTCAAATCCTATTGTATCACCTGATTTTGGAAATTAATGTGAGCGTTATTCATATTAACTATGTAAAATCCACGACCGCGTCTCGGCAAACGTAGTGTAGGGCGTCCTTGGGCGAGATGGGGCGATGATATCCGGAGGGTCGCTGTTAGCGGTTGGAGGAGAAAGACGGAGGACCGAGTTGAGTGGCGTGCCATGGGGGAGGCCTATTATATACTTATTATGGTCGGCCTGTCTGTCTGTTTGTCTGTAATCAAATCTTGGAAGTTTAATTTGATCCACTTCCCGATTTCTGATTGAGCTGAAATTTGGCATGCATGTATAAATCGGATGACAATGCAATTTTATTATGACATGGAGCTGATCTGATGATGGAGCAGTAAGGTGGCCCTAAGAACTTCGTAATTAAACGACGCAACCCCATCGAGTTTAGGCTCATTTCATTCGTCTTGAGTACTTTGGTGAAAAAATAATAAAAGCTTGTTTTTAGTTTTCTAAATTTCACTTGTTATTTACCGTACTATCTCTAAGTAAGTGTTAGTGTAACGTTTTAATTAACATTAAAACAATAAACAACGATCTCTCTAAGAACATTTTATTGTTATCAGCTTATCTAACTTTAACTTACGGCTTATAGTTGTCCTTCTGTTTGTCTCCCCTATTGCATAATAAAAAAAATAAAATAAATTGTCATCATTTTCTCTATTCCAGTACTCTGAACGGTCACAGCGCGTCACTGTCTTCGATGGAGTCCGAAGGCGAAGTGCCGCGACCGGTGCGACATTCTACCCACTCGCTCAACGATAACGATCTCGCTGTAAGTTTTGTTGGACTACCCTCAATTTTACAATCTGATCTTTTAACGCCAATTGGGATTATTAACTAAACTAGAGGTATTTTTTGTTATTAGTCAATAATCCCTTTTGGCGTAGTAAGTATATTTTTGTTTCTAAATTTGATACAAACCGTGTGTTCACACGGTTTGTATCATTGCTTGGTGGTGACGTCACTGGCCTTTTTGTACCGGTTAGTGACGTTACGCGACCCAACCTTAAAGAAATATAAGGATTATCCCAGCAATTTTGCCACGGCCAGTGACGTCACAACCGAGCAACTTTAGTCTAGTGGTATCTTATAAGTTTTTCATAAAATTACAAATAAAAAAATACGTGTCCAATTTTTTTAAGAATCTTTTTGATAAGACAAAAAAGTCATCATTTATTACAAGCTTTTAATTACTTTCTCTTGTCTGTCTGTCTGTCTGTCAGTAATCAAATCTTGCAAGTTAAATTTGACCCACTTCCCGGTTTCCGATTGAGCTGAAATTTTGCATGCATGAATCGGATGACAATGCAATATATAATATGACATGGAGCTGATCTGATGATGGAGCGGGAAGGTGGCTATAGGAACTTCGTAATTCAACAACGTAAACCCATCGAGTTTGGGCTCATTTGATTCGTCTTGACGAAAACTTTATGGTGCTAAATGGTAATAATAATAAAAGCTTGTTTTTAAAAAGTTTTTTAAAATTTCACTTGTTTATATTTTTTCTCTCATTCTCCGTTTAGAAAGACTTCGAGAAAGTAACAGCGGCGTTACGCGCGGGTGCAGTGGCCGGCGCTCCGTGCATCACTGAAGGATCTCGACTGATACCGCGGCTGCCGCTACAGAAGTCTGTCTCCACGCCTAGTATAGTGGCCGCCGTGCAACCGCCGCAACCGCAGCCGCAGATCAACATGTGAGTGTATGCTTTATGGCCTAGGAAATAAGGTTCAATTTCGTTTAGAAAATTTGTGAGGAAGCCAAAGTTGTAAGGGAAATATTTGGGGCACATTCTAGTTTAGACTCTATGTTGTAGGTGGTTAGATTGAGTTTAGTATGTGACAGTTTCGAGTACGATTTGAATTTCGAGTTGCATTGTATTGTGAGTGAACGAAATGGAATGCGTGAATGTGAGGCACAGTCGCAGATCAACATGTGAGCTTTATGAATGGGGGAATAAGGTTCAATTTTCTTTAGCCATATGTAGGAGAATTATTCGGGGTGAGGCATATGTGAGTTTAGACTATATCTATGATAATTTCTAATTTCGAGTGGCATAATAATATAGTAAGGGAAAAGAAACGCTAGATAGACGTGAACGATTTTAATAGTACACATGCGAGTTTAGTCTTTAAACATTAGGTTAGGTTTAAATTGGAGTCAATTTAGACTTTACGTAATTTGTCATAAGATTGTGATTATTAAAAGTTAAAAAAAAATAATTTGAATTATGTACCTAAAGTCCAAATTTCCATACACCAATTTTGAACTGTTTTTGAAGGATTTTAATTCTTAATGTTTAATTTATTTTAATAATGTTAATTTTAGATGATGCATGAGTGTTAGAATTACTTTCATTTCAGAAAAAATAACATATGTATTATTATTGTATTATACTAAGTCTAATATGTATATCCCAGTACTGGGCAAGGCTTTCCTCAAATTTCTTCATTTAGAAATTATCTTTTTAAAAATAGAATATAATTTCAAAAAGTTTTTTTTCTGAAATGAGGGTAGTCAATTGGTGTTGTGCATGTCCAAGCAAAAGTTTTGTTACGCACTGTTTCGCTTTGCTCTTAACTTTTTGTCACCAAATTTAAGCCCTAGAGGCTATTTTGCACTATTTTTTTAAATTTTACAACCGAATCTTTTGTGATTTTGACTTTTTTTACACTAAAATATTTTGTATTAGCTCTTTTTATTGAATAAATAAGATTCAATTGTTAATTAATCAAAAATACACCACTAACTGAACATACATGAAAAATATTTTTGTTTTTGAGATTCACTAAAATTCTTAAAATTCAATAAATCTGCTGAGTGAAGTAGGCTCAAAACTCAAAAATTAGCCCATTTAGGCTAAATTTTAAAATGTAATCATATGATATGATTTTAAACAAATAGTTATTATAATTATATTATTTGTTATTGTAATTACCAATTTTTTAAAAAATAATTGTTTAACAATAATATAGCCAAAATTTTGACCTGCAAGTAAAAAAAAATGAGATGGGCTATTAATATTATTTGAACGATTATTAAATTGACATTTAAGTTGATTATTGGAAATATTCTTAATTCTTTTCTTAATTATCATTATAAAGTGACGAGGACCTTATTATGAAGACATTTTCAATTTAATAAAATAACGTTATTGAAAAATATTCAAAATTAAAAAAAAAATCACGCGCGAAACACAAGGCGTATCAAACGGCACAAGTAGATCACGACAGACATATATCCATCTCGCTCGCTCAGCCTGACAGGGCGCGGTGCGAGCGAGACGGAGAGCGACGAGGACGCGTCGGCAGCGACTGAGGGAAACGTACCGCCGACTAGAAGAAATAACTCGCATCAAGAGCACCTGGGGTTGCATCGACTTGCATTCCTTGAACAGTAAGTGATTGAACGACGCGAACTGGGGCGCTCTGGTTTGAGCTTAGCTTAATAGGGATGTGGTCAAGAAATGTTTAAATCCGTCTCGTTGTATGGAAAAATAAAGAAAAACGGTTGTTATTTTTAGTGAATAATAATTTGGGGCCACGATTTTTTAGCCAGGGTTTTTCGATTCCCGATCATGACGTCAGTGTTCACTATTTGGCCGGAACATTTTATAATTGTACGGGGTTTGACGTAGCGTAAAAAATGTCTCGTTCTCGACTCGTTAGCGTTATATATCTCAGTTATTTTTGGTTTTATATATGATTATACTAGCTGCGCCCAGCGGTTTTACCCGCTGTACTGTGTTATGCCAGGGACTAAGCTATCTATATATTAAATTTAAACTCAATCTTTCCACCCGTTTAGGCGTGAAAGAGTAACAAATATTCATCCAGACATCCATACAATCTTACAAACTTTCAAGTTTAAAATATTAGGAAGAAGTAAGATTTTCAAAAACACAAATTTTCATAACCGACGGACTAAATATTTAAAAAAAAATCTTGGCCACATCCTTATTACCATGATTTTAATGAATAGGAACGGCCATGATGTACTTTTAGATGCGCCAGAGGTTTATCAACTATAAGGTTAAAAGCTCATACTTTGATAGCGTTGTCTCAGTCACTCGCTCGCGCGTTTTGATTCTTTGTCCCTTTCTGCCTTGGCGACGTCGGCAGTCACACGAAAATTTTATCATGGCCGTTCCAATTGTATTACATTATAATTTGTGATAATTTAATTGAACTTTCAGGGCGTAAAACTAACTAATATTATTAAATAAAAAAGCACATAATTTTAATTAAGCATGCTTAAAGCACATGCTTTGCTTGATGTTTTTGATTTTTGACACTGTTTTCAAAGTTTTGCTTTAGGTGTTTTTGCATGTTTACACAGAATTTAATGTTATTATTAAGGGTAATTAAAAAAATTGTGTAAATTGTATTAAGACTTGATGTTTGTGTTTAAACAGAGCGGCGTTCGATCATCACGCGGAGAAACGACGAAAGAGAGGGAGTTTATTTTTTAGGAAGAAAAAGGTACGCCAATTTGGGAATGCACTATTTGCAAATTAAATTTTGCGTTGAAATCGTTCTAAGTAAATCTTAAATATACATATATGTCAGTAGTAGATTATAAAATAAGTGTATTAAATTAAAAATTATTTAAAACCCCAACGATGTCAAAATATGTATATACGCCATTTTGTAGCGACGGCCATCTTGGACCGATTTCCATCAAACAGCTAAGAAAATTCCACACTATTTGGGATCGCTTCATCTATTTGGGAGCTACGATGCAACAGCGGATGGCCAATTGGGCGAAAAGTGGTCGAGTGGAGACCACGGACTAGCAAACGAAGCGTAGGACGTCCACCCACAAGGTGGACATACGACCTTATAAAGGTCGCCGGAAGACACTGGATGCAGGTCGCTTCCAACCGGTACATATGGAAGTAAAAATGGGAGGCCTATGTTCAGCAGTGGACGTCCAATGGCTGAGATGATGATGATGATGATGCAACAGACAGACACACAGACAGACATGTCATACAAATAACACTTCGTTTTTGCGTCGAGGGTTAAATTTGTAGTTATACAGTGAAGTTGAAGTTCTTTGGTCTCATCTCTAGGAAAGAACACTCTATGGGGAGACTTGTTGTGCAGGGTCCCATTGAAGGGAAGAGAGCTCGAGGTCGTTCTCCAACTCGCTGGACTGACCTCATCAAGAAGGCCACGGAGGCATCAATGTCCCAGTGCTCGCAACGCCATTAACAGACAAAAATGGCGTCTTATCGCTAAATCCATCGGGAAAATCCAAGCCGAGCATCAGAGCAACCACGACCACTCTGACAAGAGTACGACTAAGAAGATATACAGTATTGTGTATTTGCAGGACAAGTCCCGTAAGGCAGCGCACGCATGGCAGGCGGCGGGCAGTGGCGGAGACTGCGACTGGTGTGGCCGCGCCCTTACTGATAAACCATCGCTCTACTGTGACAGTTAGTATTTCTTACTTCTATACTTTATACCGGGCGTAGACTTCCTTTGCAGGAGGTCGACTAGGTGGGTACCCCAACAGTGCCAGTTATTCTACCATCTTAGTGATGTGCAAGCATTGCTGTGCTTCGGTAGGAGAGCACTGTAGCTAGTGAAATTACTGGGCTGAAGAGTCTATGACTCTCAAGTCTCAAGTAAGAAGCGTTGGCGTAGCGGACCCTGAATTTTTCCTTTGTAAAATACTGGGTAGCACTGTACTAATTATGGGCAGCGTTATCTCTTACCATCAGGAGAACGTCTTGCTCGTCTTCTTTGTATAAACTTCTTAACCTTCAAATAGAACTGAAATATATGTCAGTGTCACTTTTCGAGTAAGCGAAATGCACATATACATTATTCCCAAGAGTGATAGAGCTAGAGATACATTTTAATGTCCTGCCCGGAATTCCGCTTATTTTTGTTTGACCGAATTCATTTTTAGGGTTCCGTACCTCAAAAGGAAAAAACGGAACCCTTATAGGATCACTTTGTTGTCCGTCCGTCTGTCTGTCTGTCTGTCTGTCTGTCTGTCTGTCTGTCAGTCTGTCTGTCTGTCTGTCTGTCTGTCTGTCAAGACCCTTTTTCTCAGGAACGCGTGGAGGTAGGTAGGGAGGTAGGTCTTAAATCATAGACACAGGAAAAATTGCGAAAACTGTAAATTTTTAGTTTTATCATATAAAAAAATATTTTTAATAATTTTGTATTTACTACCCTTTTCCTCAAGAACGCGTACAGGTATTAAATTGAAATTCAAATCAAATACTCAGCTTTATAATAACTTTAAGTTGTAAAAAAAACAAACATCTATGTCAACGCAATCAAAAGAAACAGCAATTTTAGCCGCATATTTTCAAACTCGTAAGTACTCGCAAGGGAATCAAAACCTACAGTATATAATATTATACCCACTTTTCCTTCAAACCTACGGGTTTGTACGGAACCCTCGGTGCTCGAGTCCTACTCGTACTTGACCGGTTTTTTTTCTATGAACCACATGACCCAGTTATACAATTTTCACCTTAATTATCTTCTGAAGTATTTAGTTTCTGTCCCTTTCGGCTGTGGCATAATGCACAAATTTATGTAGAAATATTCAATGTTTTCTTTTCCAGATTGTACGATGACAGTGCATCAGAATGTATGCAAAGACTACATCGTTGAGTGTAACAAGCCTAAAACGTCTAAGGTAACTATTGCTAGTAGCCTCCATACAAAATCTGTAAAACCTTTCATAAAGAAAAATTCTAGCTATTAACATCCCATTTAAATCTATCAGACTTTATTTTATTTAAGCAGAAAGAGACGTTCTTGAAGTTAATCTATAACAGTAGTTTTCCTCTCCATATATTATTATTACTGTCTCTAAATCCATACATATGGCACTGTAATATTTTTTGCTTGATGTTTTTGGCATAATTGGCGCTTCGTCTCGACCCAGCAATGCTTAGAAAACATTAAAAAGATTTTTGTAATTCCACGAATTAATTAATTGCATTTTTTTCAGACTTCAGTAGGCAAATCTCTAAGTGCAGCGAGCGGCAAAAGCAGTAAACGGAGCTCAGTGTCCGGCCAATCACAGACATCCGCTAGGTAAGTTTTTATTTATCTATTCCTTTTTCAAATTCAAATGAATGACTAAATATAAAAAAAATAAACACCGGTTTTAAACGTAGAACAACATTTTGGCATTAAATATTTTGCTGCTTTTATTTTTAATTGTCGAACATTTTTGGCAACGGCTGATGTGCCAATAAAGCAGTTTTGAGCTAATGCATTTTGTATTTGATTTGCGAGCGGTAAGGGCGATGTCACACCTCCGTCGCGAAACCATTAGATGCGAAACCGTTGTAGCTCCGCCAAATAATAAAAAAATATAATGAAAGTGACTGTTGTTTGGCCATTTGTTTGAACAATTGAGTTAGTCAATAAACCTTCAGGTCACTGACTTCCGAGCGTTAAATTTTTGCTCACAAAAGTACTAGAAGTGTAAACGCTTCATGTGGATTAGAAAGTAAACGATCATGCGATTATTTACCGCGACTCGTTTTGTAGCGCGATAATTTAATTGGGATTTCAAAAGATAATAATATAACAAATAATCGTATAAATATGGGCTTACGCTCTTACGTAGAGGTCATTTAGTTAATTTTTAACTATTAAAATTATTACGTAACTACCTCGGTTTCGTTTCCGTTTTCCGGCGGAGGTGTGCACAAAGCCTAAAAATTAAATACCATAGAAAATATGAAAAATTAAGCAGAATCGAGGTTATGAGGATACACAAGTATGTTAATAAAATAATTTTAAATTATATTTCTTTACACTACTTTACTCGCTAGTTTCGTTTTGTTTTTGTATTATATTTTACACGTTTGGCTAAGGTTCGATGTTATGTTTCTACTTCAAGCTACTTTTTCACTATTGTTTGTTATTTTTTCGATACTTTTTTTGAAATTAAAGCCATGTTTTGTGGAAGTATTGAGGTGTATTATGATCAGAAGTATTCATTAGGATATTCTGTTGATCGATCGATGTTGCCTGAGATTAATTAATACTAAAGGTTTTAAAACTAAAACTGATCTGTTGAAGGCTTTGAAGCAATCTTGGCGATCTAAAACTGTATATTACATTACAGATAAACAATGTTAGTATTTTTTAACAAATGTTCAAGAAATCGATCGTTATCCTACCGACTTCGCCAAGTTTTATAAACACTCTTTGATTCATAATTAAACAATCTAATTATAAATGTACAAAATGCGAATCATTTTATATCTGCATTAAAAAAAAAAAACTAAATGTAATGTTATTCAAACATAGTTGTCGATTTAGCGTGGTAGCAGTATGCGTGCGTGTATATAAGCGCGTTGAATTAATAGTGATGCCTCTTTTCAGTAAGCTCAAATAAGTTGCCATAGTTTTTTTTGTGTGTAATCGATATGCGTACCTAAATACTTCCACACGCGTCACTCGTCCAATAGTAAGGTAAAGCACACATGTGTACACGTGTATATTTGGTGTTGACGCACACACAGCAAGAAGCAGACCGGATGTTACTCGCCGTGGCGTCGCGTAGCAACCAAACTCGGCGTGCAGTAAGTGCGAATGAACGCTGTCACGCGATACCTATCTCTATCTCTCTCATTCACACACCATCCATCGTTCGATTTGTGTTTCTGTCTCGTTCACTATCAGGTATCGACGATGCATGTAGGAAATGTTAAAGAGCTTCGCTGTGGAAGCCTTGAAAGTTAAAATCATTGCAATAGTAGACAATTTGTTTTGCAAAGCAAGTTTTGCGAAGAAATTAAAATCGCAGTTTGAAACGGTTTGAGTTGTCGCGTTGCCATCATGTCTTCTAGATTTGTTCTCGAATCATCCACGATGCCTTACTTGTGTATCTTTCTATCTTTCAATTGAAGGTAGTTTGAAATTTCTTGAGAACATTGTTGTCGTAGTGTGAACTTTATTTGTTTGTTGTTAAGGTTGATTTCGGTTTGTATCTGCTGTTATGATATTTCGGTTCACAGGTTGTCTTTTCAAGGTAAATTTCATCTTAGTTTAGGATATATTTAAGAATTTAGACGTCGATGATAATTTAGGGCTTTTAAAATTAGCTACAGTTAACAATATTAATCCTTATTTCCTTGAATAGACAATTTATTTTTCCAATTATTTTGGTAAATTAAAAAATTGCATGGAATTCAAAATTTTGTATTGAGCTTTTCTATAAATCGCTTCTTCTTATTATTTAGGCTTTGCTAAAGTAAACACGCAAAGTAAAATTAAACCTAAACTAGTCCTTCTAAAATATCTATATTATGTAGGAGTATTTTGTAAAACCTATTGTGTGTGAAAGTTGTCCTAAAAATCATAATTCATTTTGTTTCGTCGGATTGAAATTTGACCCTGTCTTTTGACTACCTTTTTGGTAATTTCTTAACAAAATTATGGCAACCCAAAGTAACTTAGCAAAAGGAAATATAAACCTGTCAAAATTCGTTCTTTGGTGTTGCCATAGGCTCGTTTTCTACAATTTTGGTAGAATTTCTAAATGTGTCTTTGTAATTTCAGCACGGGCCACATTTATAATGACGACAAAGATTCTGACCATAAACACGATCAAAGCAAGTGAGTATTACAAAAAAAGTCTATTTATTATTTAAATAAGTTAACGTTTGATCAATATCTCGCCTGATTTTGAGCAACGAATCGGCCATAACTGTAGAATTTACCTGAACATGTTTTATGTATAATTACCACAGAAAGCGCTTTAATAATGCCTAAATTAGTTTTATAATAGTTTCTTTACTAATTTCTTATATTAAAAAAAAAGAAATCACCTAGTTATTATTAATTGGAGAAGAAGAGAGACGACTGTCGAAGATTGAACCAGTATAAAATTAATTTTGTACTATTCTTGGGTATACATAATATAATGAATAAAAAAACTTGTTTTTTTTTTGTCTTCAGTGCGTCAGACGATGCAGGGGTTACAGAATGGCCAGAAGTATACCTTACTCCGGATCAGCTAGGAGATGAAGCCACGTTACTCGGCCTTGGGCTTACTGAGCCCGATACATGGGCCGCCGGGGCGCCTAAGGGATTGGCTAAGTAAGTATCTATCCTTACTTTATAGGTTAGCCTTTCACCACGATTTTTTTTATTTTGTTTTCGAGAAAGTCTATTTTTGACCTTCTTTCGAGAGAACACGTAAGCTCTCACGAAGTGACGAATGAAATATAAATTTATAGAATTTACGTTTTGAGAATGTTTATTAATTTGTTTATATTTCTGGGGGCCTAGACAAGCGCAAATCGTCTGTGGCTATCGATAAAAAATGTATAACAGTCGTTTTCGTTTGCTTTTCTATAGCGACTGTCATCTCAGTACATTTTCTTATCGATAGCGACAGACGATTTGCGCTTGTCTAGGGCCCCTGGTCTAAATATCTTTAATTTTTTTCAGACAACTGGGAGACAGAGAAACGAAGCGTCAAGAGCACATCTATGAGTTAATACTGACTGAGAAACATCATTGTCTCACTATTAGGCTTATGCAGAAGGTGAGTTAACGTGACATAGTTTTTTTTTATATAAAGCTTATACTCTCGACTCTGCTCTACTCAAAAATTTCCGATGAAAAAAAAAAACGAAATAATAGCGCTCTATCGACCATTTTTAGGCTTCCGTAGTCAACAAGGAAGCCTTATTTAAACTGAAAACACCATTTTCTCGAGAATGATTTTGGCATAATCGAGGGCGAGGACAAGACTAAAAATATGGGTGCTAGAGCGCTTACGCATTATGATATGATTCGAATCTAATTGTCGGACCGAAATACTTTTGCCAATCAAAAATCATCTCACCAACACTCCCTTCATTCCAGATGTTCGCAGAAGGCATGACAAGATTCGCAGGCGTCTCAGCAGCGCAAGTGTCTAGAATGTTCCCCCGAGTAGAAGAGTTATGGTCACTCCACGCAGCTTTATTGTACAAGTTGAGACAACGGCAGCGACAGTCACCGGCGGTGGCTACCGTCGCTGATATACTGTCCGAGACTTTCGCACCGCCCGCGCAACTCAAGTTGAAGGCTGCTTATGGTATGTTCTGGGTCTTAGTTTGATTCGCTCCACGCAGCTTTCTTGTTCAAGCTGAGACAACGGTCGCCGTTATAGGTACGGTCGATTATTTCGCACCGCCCGCGCAATTCAAGTTGAAGGCTGCTTATGGTATGTTCTGAGAAATTTGTTCTTAACTCGTTTTTATAGTATATTCGATAAGATTCGCAGGCGTGTCAGCGGCGCAAGTTAAGTGGAACAGCAACATGTTGCAGTTTCAGCCAAAATTATGGTTCTGCAACATGATCTAATGACTACTTTTCTAATACACCAGGGGTAGACTTCCTTTGCAGAAGTGGGTACCCAAACAGTGCCAGTTATTCTACAATCTGAGCAGATGAGCCTGTGATCTGCAAACATTACTGTGCTTCGGTAGAAGTAGGAGGTCGAGCAAGACGCTTTCCTGATATTAAGAGATAACGCTGCCCATAATCAGTACAGTGCCACCGAGGATTTCACAATGATGTGAAATTCTAGGTGAACTGGACCAACGCTTTTTACTCAAGAGTCATAAGATGTTAAGATTCTTTAGCCCAGTAATTTCACTAGCAACAGTGCCCTCCTACCGAAGCACAGTAATGTTTGCACAATACTGCTTGGGAGGTAGAATAACTGGCACTGTTGGGGTAGCCACCTAGTCGACCTCCTGCAAAGGAAGTCTACCCCCGGTGAAAGTTTTAACGTCTTTGTAGTGGATAAGAACGTGTTTACTCAAGTATGTATATTATTTGCAGGAGAGTTCTGTTCGCGGCACCGTGATGCAGTAGAAGTGTTCAAGGAATGCTGTACTCGGGAGCCGCGACTGGCACGGTTCATCAGGAAATGTCAACAGAACCCTATGCTTAGGAAAAAGGTACGTTTCAAGACTTAACACCAATATGTTAATAATTAAGCTTGATAATTTATGTACCCATAAATGATTTTGCATGTAATAATGTATATTGCGTTGTCGTTCAATAAATAAATAAATAAATGACTAAACTGTTGAAATTAAGAAATAGTGTTACTGACTAAACATTTTTTGTTTTCGTTCTGTGGATTATCAAAAAATATTGGACATGTATTTTAGACCAAATTGTAAAAGTTATATTATTTATAAACTTTTGTCATAGTTAGATTTCGGCATATTTTGTGATGTTACAATAAAAAGATTACATATGTATTTAAAATTTTGAGGGGACCGTCTGGAAAGTATTCCTTTGTAACAGAAAAAGAATCCTAATCGATTACGACTTCTCCGATGTTGATAATAGGTGAACATTGAACATTAAAACAAATTGTAAATCTCTTTTCTTGAAGTCGCATAACATCACTTTAATATTATATTAAGTAAAATTTGCGCAAGTTCAGTATCAAAGATTGCATATTAAATAAATAAATATTTCAGGACATTTCACACAGCGCCACCTAACCCAAAGCTAAGTACTTTAATGCTTGTGTTATGGTGGTTAGGATAACGGATATAATACTTATATATATTTTTTGTAAATACATACTTATAATAGATACAGAATGTGAAATATTGTTTCCAAAATAGTGTAACACCTTTTTTACTCACTTTGTTTTTTTTTTTTCAGGGTGTACCAGAATGCGTATTATTCGTAGCACAACGTCTAACAAAATATCCGTTATTATTAGAGCCGCTACTCAAAACTGCCGGCGACGATGTCAATGAGAGGGAAATGTTGCAGAAAGCACTCTGTGGCGTTAAGGTAATATACGAGACTATCTGCGCCCAGCGGTTTTACTCGCAGTATTTATGTAGCCTATGTGCTATTCCAGGGTCTAAGCTATCTCTATTCAAAAATTCAGCTCAATCGGTCCACCCGTTTAGGCGCGAAAGAGTAACAAACATACATCCAGATATCCTGACATCCAGACATCCATTCTTACAAACTTTCACGTTTATAATATTGGAAATACATTACCATCATCATCATTTTTTTTTATAATTTAGTGATCTTTGTAATATTTTGAGTCAAAACTTTTGACAATATTAATTAAATTTATTTCTAAGGTTTGACTTGAAGATGCATTTTTCTATAAACTCTTATATTTTTATAGGAAATCCTAGTCGACGTAGACAATCAAGTAGCAGCGAAAGAGCGAGAGGACAGAAAACTAGAGATATACCACCGGATCGACGCGAAATCATTCGCTAACTTCAAGGGGAGGAAGTTCAAGAAAAGTGACATATTACAGGGAAATAGGAGCTTGAAGTGAGTTGTTATTTACAAATGATAATTAAAATAATTTATTTGTATTAAAAAATATTATTTTTGAAGTCATATTTTAAACTTCAGAAAGAAAGAGGTCCATTACTTTTTAACGGACGTATATGTTTACTATTTTGGTTTGAATATTAAGGTTGTTAAGATTAGGTAAGTCATTTTGTTTATTAATTTAAACAATTTATTTTGCAGGTTCGAAGGCGTGGCGACCCTAATGCAGGGCCGCAGCAAGATGCAAACGTTGTTAGTGATCGTACTGACTGACGTGTTATTCTTTCTACACGATAATAACAATAAATATACATTCTTCACACCGGATAATAAGGTAAGTTAATTTTTTTTTGTTTATTGTTGTGGTTTAATTTTTTATGCGTGGGGATTTGCTACGTCACTATTCAGTATAAAATGTACCAGAGTACGGCCCTGACAGTGCTTTGTATCTCACACGTTATTCATCAAATTTAAAAAGAAAAAAAATACGGTATATTCCCTTTCGCCACTAAATCAATTGCCCCCAGTCCCCGTAGCACATTTCGACATTGACATAAGACTAGCGACTCATGTCCCACTGTCAAGAGTAATTGAAGTTTGTAAGAGCACAATGACATTGGGCGTATCTGCAAATTGTATGCAATGACAGCGCGAGTAGCAAGAGTTACGTCTTGTGGCTTTAGCATGCCACACGGAATCCCGTCAAAACTTCAAGAGTAGAACTGTCATCCCATACATTCACAAAAGTACAATGTATGGGTTGACAGTTCTACTCTTGACATTTCAGCGGGATCCCGTATGCTACGGGCACAGGTAGCATTTGGGAATGAATTCCAAGTTGTCGCAGGGTAATGAGAGGGTTTGGCGACCTACACAAACCAATTTAAAAGTGGGAACAATAACTTCCGAGTCGCCTTTCAGTGGTAATTGCCACCTGGGGGAAATCGGTTTGATGGCGACTGAGAATATACCAAAAATACTTACTTGATGGACAACAAAGTTGTTAGTCAATATCCCTGTAAAACTTTATATATGTTCTTTTGAAAAATTGTTATCAAAAAATTGAGCTTATAATCTGTAGATTTCTTTATTTTTCGCTACCACAAAACTTTACTTAATAATTTTGTATCACCCAATTTATATTTTTCATTATTCTACAGACGGGCGTAGTGTCCCTAGTAAAGCTGCTAGTGAGAGAGAAGGCGGGCGCGGAAGGTCGCGGCCTCTACCTCATCTGCAGCGGCCCCAACGAACCTGAAATGTTCGAGCTCAGGGTACATCGCCCTAAGGATATACACGGATGGATAACGGCGATCAGGTAAGGATATTATACATACACATATAATAACGCTTGGTTCCCGTCGGGATAAATAAAAAAATATTTTAGGACATTACACACAGCGCCACCTAACCCCAAGCTAAGCAACTTAATGCTTGTGTTATGGTGGTTAGGATAACGGATATAATACTAATATACTTTTTTTGTAAATACATACTTATAATAGATATTGAAAGCCACCCAGACCAGAAACAAATATCTGTGGATCACACAAACATTTGTCCCATGCGGGAATCGAACCCGCAACCTTCTGTGTTGCAAGCGGGTAGCCCATCGCACCACAAAGGTCGTCAAATAGGCAGAGGCTATTTCCCTCCAGTTGGTACGATTCTGACACACCTCTTTCGTTTCCTCAACTTTATCACGTTCTTCATGCACGCTCGCCGGGTCTTGGTATTTGACATTTCCTGAACGACATTTATTTGGTCAAGGAAAGTACGCCTAGGTCGACCTAGGCGTACTTTCTTTGACCAAATTCTATTAATCACTTACTAAATTTCAGCTCAATCGGTCCACCCGTTTAGCCGAGGAAAAGTAACAAACATACACACTCACATACTTACAGACTCACAAACTTTCGCGAAGTGTGATAGCTATTTATTTATCCAGGGCCGTAGTACAAAACTGTCCGGAAGAAGTGGAGGAATCGGAAGCCGTGGCGCTGGCGACATCCGCTGAAGAGAAACAGAAGCAGCTCGAAGCGAGGCATGAGAATATAAGACTGATTACTGGTAAGTACTCTTTAATTCTGTATTGTAATTGTTTAATGTTATGAAAAAAAATGGGTAATATATTTATTTATTTATAGGTAAACGCAACAGCTAAAAATGAAACTTTATAATTTACAGTTATATTATTAGCACATTGACTGCTGTAAACATAACAGCTGTGTTTTTGAGGTCGGAGCGGGAGTGCTGAAAACACAAACGTCGTGTTTTATCAAAGGATTTTTCTATACAAAATTAAATTCAGGCACCTAGTATAGTTCTACGCCGCCGCAGCTAATATGTTCACATATCGGAGTAATTATTAGATTAAAACAATGGAGGTAATTAAAAATATATTTGAAATACTGTTATTACTGCAATTAATGGTGGTAGGCTTCGGGCGTAACTAGTTACCCTTCACTGATCAAAACCGCCAAGCGGTCATCGTGACCGTGTTCCGGCATTCAGTGAAATCAGGGAGAGATTTATCCCGCTCTCTAGGTTTAGTCTGCTATCATCTACTGCCGCATCGTTGCTTAACATCACGCAAGTTCGTGGTCAAAGGCTAATCTATTATTTCTAAAAAAAAATACTTCACTCTACTACTATAAGAGAAAAAAATGTAATTCTACACACTTTAGAGGAATAAATTGTTAATTCGGCGCTCTCAAAAATCCATACTAAAATTTGGATAATGTAGTGAACTTTTACACACATTTTCAGTAGATAGTCAAGTTTCTACTGACACGCTGTCTTCCCCCAATTGGCTTTTAGAGAAATGTAGATCGAAATTCTTCCAAATTCACTTTAGCATGAGTAAGCTTAAATAAGGGGCGAGTTGCACCAAATGAAAATATGCTTGTTTTAAATTGTTTTCTTAAGAAAGACGATTTTTACACGAATTTTATCCTAGTTTAACTTAATTGTGAGCAAAATAAACGCGTGCATTAAAAAATGGCATGAAAAGCAATTTTGAAAAAAAAACATTTTTCAGAAACCTCATCTTGCCATATTTTAACATATTCAACAGTAAACACTTTTAAAATGAGTGCAATAATATTGTGCCCTCTTGAGGAATTTTCAAGAAGTTAACTCAATGAATTTATATTTCAAAATATGTCAAATAGTCGAGCGAGAGAGCGCCCCGCGGACTAACCAGCCTTAACGATTCGAATAAAAAAGAATCAAATCCAAGCTGTTAATCGCATAGACTTGAAGAAAAGGAGTACGTTACTAACTCCAATTAACTAACCGGGTACTAAGAAATATTCAGTTGGTGCAATTCGCCCTACAGTAGTTATTATTCTAACCGAGCACTGCTAAACAATGTTTGTCGGTTAAACAGATGATACACCCTGGTGGCATATAGAAGGTGATTTTATAAGTATTTATATAGGTGTTTGCATGTGTGTATAGTATAGTCTTTTTTGAAAATTGGTTAAAGGTAGAAACACTGAAGTTAAGTGCAAATTAGAATGGCCCCAACGCATAACAAAAATCTGCCTGCACCTCTTTTGAACATCTTACTAATTTAATAAACGTAAAAGTTTGTAAGAATGCCAGTTTTCAGTTGTGTTTCTGCCTTTCATAGTAATATTTGTAACTACGAAGTAGTTATTTTTTTTATTTTTATTTTATACTTACTTTTATTTCATTATTAGGACATTACCTATGTGATTATGATTTTTATAGATCTGTGTCAAGTGATTGAATCCCCTAAAATCTTCACTTATTTTAGGTATTTTGCAAAAATGTGCTGCAACATTTTTATAACGTCTTTAATAAAAACCCTTTAACCCTTTTATTATTTTCTATATAGGTCCTCAACAAACCCCCTGCATAGAAACACGTCATTTAATTTATATCGTTTACTTGACTTTCATTTTAACTATTGGGAACTATTGGTAGAAGCTTTTGACCGATCTAAACTTAGCTTATGACTGCGCATTGCCAATTAAATATCTAATCTAATCAGCCACTCTGCTAACTTCAGATCGGTCGAAAAGATTTGCGCTATTAATCCAAGTCTCCAGCTCGTGTTTTGATCTAGAGTCTACATAATCAACAGAAATATTCTTAACAAAATTCTTAGTCGATTTTGCTGAATGTTGAGATGCTTTTGTTGATTGCGTAGACCAAAACACGAGTCCCGGCTTTAAACATCTTTTGATTATACCAATTAATTCCTTTTCGATGTTGCTTAAAGTCCCTTCAGATGTTTGTAAGGTGATTTTATTAGATTTTCCTATATTTACTCTGATTTGTTACTAAAATATATATTAAAGTATATAATATTACTTGCAGAAGCGTTAAGAGCCAAAGACAGAGAGCATGCGACACTGTTGGAAGAGAAAATGGCGCTACATATGAAGATGGTGGGACAAACTGGGACCTCCATGTTGGATATACCAAATACAGGTATACCATTATTTTTATTTTGTTTTGTTGTGAAATTTTACATTATGTTATATGGTATCAATAAAGAGTTTTTTATCTAATCTTGAAATTCTATAAAATATAATGTACTGGAAAACCGAATAATAATTTTTGTACAATAAATAACATGAGATAACAAATATTTATAAATGTCTGACGAACAATGGGCCCAAACCACCGCCCTATGGGCTCTATAGAGACAGACGTCGCGGATTATTTCTGTTATACCTGGACATCTATAGCATAACATAATATTGTAATAGCTATAATTTTACATAATTTTTACAAAATGTTTCTCTATTGTTTTTCAAATCACTTTATAACCACCGTCAGTCTAATATGTATTTTCCTTTCCTGCTTGGTTGTCTGGAAGAGATCGCTATTAGCAATAAGACCGGCAATTGTAACTCTTTATCAAATTTATTAATTTAATATTAGATATTGTTTGTTCTGTAACTTTTGTGTCCAATAAAGGGTTATCTATCTATCTATAGCACTTGACCGAGAGGAATGGAGTCCTTTGCCCAGCAGTGGGACAAACCAGTCTGATAATAATAAATAATAATAATTGTTAACAGGAATGAGCACAGCGTTTCCCGGCGGACTAGTCTTCCCGGATTACGTGAGATTGGCGGCCCCCTCGCAAGACACGCACGCTTTGTGGCAAGAAGTCTGCAGGGTTGTTAAGGTTTGTTTCTTAGCTATTCTACGCTATTAATAAATTTATTTCTATGTCTTTCTTCTCACTTCTGTTATCATCTTCCTGCCCTTATCCCACACTAGGTAGGGTCGACACAACACGTTTTTCTCCTCCATTCTACTCTATCATCCGTCATAACTTCATGCACTCCCCTAGCACATATCCTTTTTCACACAGTTCATCCATACCTTTTCTACTACCATATTCCATCGTATATTTTTGTAGAGATAAGCCTCTAGGACCGGGGTAGACTTCCTTTGCAGGAGGTCGTCTAGGTGGGTATCCCAACAGTGCCAGTTATTCTACCGCCTGAGCAGTGATGTGCAAACATTACTGTGCTTCGGTAGGAGGGTAGCTAGTGAAGTTAGTGGGCTAAAGAGTTTTAACATCTTATGGCTCCTGAGTATGAAGCGTTGGTGCAGTGCACCTAGAATTTCACATCATTGTGAAATCTTAGGTAGCACTGTGATTATGGGCAGCGTTATCTCTTACCATCAGGAGAGCGTTTTACTCGCCGTACTTCTCACATAAAAAAAAGTTTATTCTCTTTCTTTCAAAAACTGGACAGGTTACAATCTCAACTTTCGTCCTATCTCCAGCAGGGATATTCACTTATCCGTCAGGGAACCGAACCGAAGACCGAATTGTCAAAAATGTATGAAATGACATTAGACGTATTGTTAAATCGATACGACGTAATACGTCATTTCATAAATTTTTCACAATTCGGTCTTCGGTTCGGTTCCCTGATAGATAAGTGAATATCCCTGCAGGAATATTTACTTATCCGTCAGGGAACCGAACCGAAGACCGAATCGTCAAAAATATATGAAATGACGTGAAATGTCACGTCCAGTCGATACGACTTAATAAGTGAATAGCCCTGCAGGGATATCTACTCTACCTTCTATCACTAAGTTTAACAATGTTTCTGTTCCCCAGGATGCCCTAGAAGTGTCATCGAGCACGTGGAGTACAACGGGTGCGCTAGGCAGGAGCACCAGCTCCGCCGGCGAGAGACATTCCAACACATACGAGAGCCCCGCCTTGCCGCGCCGAGCTGATACTTTTGCTGGCTTCGATAATACTAGGCATAGAGGTATACTTAAAGATATCAGTTTTACCCACTGTGCTGTAGCCTATATGTTATTCCAGGGTCTAAGCTATCTCTATACAAAATTTCAGCTCAATCGATCCACTCGTTTAGGTGTGAGGAAGTAACAAACATACACACACACACACACACACTAACAAACTTTCGCATAACTAAAAACAGAAACGGCACAACTCACGTCTAATATTGTCGAGAATATCTCGACCACGGTTTCGGACAATTACGATGTCCTTCATCAGGAGATCACGCCTGCAGAACCCGACGCTCACACACCTCCTCCTCCCCCTCCGGGGGGGGGGGGGAGGAGGGGGAGGGGGAGTGAAGGACATCGTAATTGTCCGAAACCGTGGTCGAGATATTCTCGACAATATTAGACGATAGTTGTGCCGTTTTTGTTTTTAGTTATGGAGAACACTCGCGATAGTTTTAAAAATCGTAAACTTTCGCATTTTTATGATATTAGTAAGATAGGTTAGCCTATGATTTTTTCGTGGTTTCACGAGATTTCATAATACAGAAACCTAAAATTCGTTCAATTCGTGCGACGCGTTCGGCTCGGTTAGTTGTTTTTTTCACCTTTAGATTAAGGACTTTGAAGGAAGCATTACCTTGAACTATATAGAGATGTTTATTTTCAGGAGTGGTTCCGCGACTATCAGCGGAAGAGAGCACCGGCGTAGATCTGCCGGAGCTATCAGCGGCTGCACAAGTGAAGTTACACCACGCTATATACACGCTCACTTGCATCGTGTGGCAGCAGCTCACCACTATACACAGGTACATATATGTATGTATGTACTGTCGGCACCACAAGTTACACCACGCTATATACACGCTCACTTGCATCGTGTGGCAGCAGCTCACCACTATACACAGGTACATATATGTATGTATGTACTGTCGGCACCACAAGTTACACCACGCTATATACACGCTCACTTGCATCGTGTGGCAGCAGCTCACCACTATACACAGGTACATATATGTATGTATGTACTGTCGGCACCACAAGTTACACCACGCTATATACACGCTCACTTGCATCGTGTGGCAGCAGCTCACCACTATACACAGGTACATATATGTATGTATGTACTGTCGGCACCACAAGTTACACCACGCTATATACACGCTCACTTGCATCGTGTGGCAGCAGCTCACCACTATACACAGGTACATATATGTATGTATGTACTGTCGGCACCACAAGTTACACCACGCTATATACACGCTCACTTGCATCGTGTGGCAGCAGCTCACCACTATACACAGGTACATATATGTATGTATGTACTGTCGGCACCACAAGTTACACCACGCTATATACACGCTCACTTGCATCGTGTGGCAGCAGCTCACCACTATACACAGGTACATATATGTATGTATGTACTGTCGGCACCACAAGTTACACCACGCTATATACACGCTCACTTGCATCGTGTGGCAGCAGCTCACCACTATACACAGGTACATATATGTATGTATGTACTGTCGGCACCACAAGTTACACCACGCTATATACACGCTCACTTGCATCGTGTGGCAGCAGCTCACCACTATACACAGGTACATATATGTATGTATGTACTGTCGGCACCACAAGTTACACCACGCTATATACACGCTCACTTGCATCGTGTGGCAGCAGCTCACCACTATACACAGGTACATATATGTATGTATGTACTGTCGGCACCACAAGTTACACCACGCTATATACACGCTCACTTGCATCGTGTGGCAGCAGCTCACCACTATACACAGGTACATATATGTATGTATGTACTGTCGGCACCACAAGTTACACCACGCTATATACACGCTCACTTGCATCGTGTGGCAGCAGCTCACCACTATACACAGGTACATATATGTATGTATGTACTGTCGGCACCACAAGTTACACCACGCTATATACACGCTCACTTGCATCGTGTGGCAGCAGCTCACCACTATACACAGGTACATATATGTATGTATGTACTGTCGGCACCACAAGTTACACCACGCTATATACACGCTCACTTGCATCGTGTGGCAGCAGCTCACCACTATACACAGGTACATATATGTATGTATGTAATGTCGGCACCACAAGTTACACCACGCTATATACACGCTCACTTGCATCGTGTGGCAGCAGCTCACCACTATACACAGGTACATATATGTATGTATGTACTGTCGGCACCACAAGTTACACCACGCTATATACACGCTCACTTGCATCGTGTGGCAGCAGCTCACCACTATACACAGGTACATATATGTATGTATGTACTGTCGGCACCACAAGTTACACCACGCTATATACACGCTCACTTGCATCGTGTGGCAGCAGCTCACCACTATACACAGGTACATATATGTATGTATGTAATGTCGGCACCACAAGTTACACCACGCTATATACACGCTCACTTGCATCGTGTGGCAGCAGCTCACCACTATACACAGGTACATATATGTATGTATGTACTGTCGGCACCACAAGTTACACCACGCTATATACACGCTCACTTGCATCGTGTGGCAGCAGCTCACCACTATACACAGGTACATATATGTATGTATGTACTGTCGGCACCACAAGTTACACCACGCTATATACACGCTCACTTGCATCGTGTGGCAGCAGCTCACCACTATACACAGGTACATATATGTATGTATGTAATGTCGGCACCACAAGTTACACCACGCTATATACACGCTCACTTGCATCGTGTGGCAGCAGCTCACCACTATACACAGGTACATATATGTATGTATGTACTGTCGGCACCACAAGTTACACCACGCTATATACACGCTCACTTGCATCGTGTGGCAGCAGCTCACCACTATACACAGGTACATATATGTATGTATGTACTGTCGGCACCACAAGTTACACCACGCTATATACACGCTCACTTGCATCGTGTGGCAGCAGCTCACCACTATACACAGGTACATATATGTATGTATGTAATGTCGGCACCACAAGTTACACCACGCTATATACACGCTCACTTGCATCGTGTGGCAGCAGCTCACCACTATACACAGGTACATATATGTATGTATGTACTGTCGGCACCACAAGTTACACCACGCTATATACACGCTCACTTGCATCGTGTGGCAGCAGCTCACCACTATACACAGGTACATATATGTATGTATGTACTGTCGGCACCACAAGTTACACCACGCTGTATACACGCTCACTTGCATCGTGTGGCAGCAGCTCACCACTATACACAGGTACATATATGTATGTATGTACTGTCGGCACCACAAGTTACACCACGCTATATACACGCTCACTTGCATCGTATGGCAGCAGCTCACCACTATACACAGGTACATATATGTATGTATGTACTGTCGGCACCACAAGTTACACCACGCTATATACACGCTCACTTGCATCGTGTGGCAGCAGCTCACCACTATACACAGGTACATATATGTATGTATGTACTGTCGGCACCACAAGTTACACCACGCTATATACACGCTCACTTGCATCGTGTGGCAGCAGCTCACCACTATACACAGGTACATATATGTATGTATGTACTGTCGGCACCACAAGTTACACCACGCTATATACACGCTCACTTGCATCGTGTGGCAGCAGCTCACCACTATACACAGGTACATATATGTATGTATGTACTGTCGGCACCACAAGTTACACCACGCTATATACACGCTCACTTGCATCGTGTGGCAGCAGCTCACCACTATACACAGGTACATATATGTATGTATGTACTGTCGGCACCACAAGTTACACCACGCTATATACACGCTCACTTGCATCGTGTGGCAGCAGCTCACCACTATACACAGGTACATATATGTATGTATGTACTGTCGGCACCACAAGTTACACCACGCTATATACACGCTCACTTGCATCGTGTGGCAGCAGCTCACCACTATACACAGGTACATATATGTATGTATGTACTGTCGGCACCACAAGTTACACCACGCTATATACACGCTCACTTGCATCGTGTGGCAGCAGCTCACCACTATACACAGGTACATATATGTATGTATGTACTGTCGGCACCACAAGTTACACCACGCTATATACACGCTCACTTGCATCGTGTGGCAGCAGCTCACCACTATACACAGGTACATATATGTATGTATGTACTGTCGGCACCACAAGTTACACCACGCTATATACACGCTCACTTGCATCGTGTGGCAGCAGCTCACCACTATACACAGGTACATATATGTATGTATGTACTGTCGGCACCACAAGTTACACCACGCTATATACACGCTCACTTGCATCGTGTGGCAGCAGCTCACCACTATACACAGGTACATATATGTATGTATGTACTGTCGGCACCACAAGTTACACCACGCTATATACACGCTCACTTGCATCGTGTGGCAGCAGCTCACCACTATACACAGGTACATATATGTATGTATGTACTGTCGGCACCACAAGTTACACCACGCTATATACACGCTCACTTGCATCGTGTGGCAGCAGCTCACCACTATACACAGGTACATATATGTATGTATGTACTGTCGGCACCACAAGTTACACCACGCTATATACACGCTCACTTGCATCGTGTGGCAGCAGCTCACCACTATACACAGGTACATATATGTATGTATGTACTGTCGGCACCACAAGTTACACCACGCTATATACACGCTCACTTGCATCGTGTGGCAGCAGCTCACCACTATACACAGGTACATATATGTATGTATGTACTGTCGGCACCACAAGTTACACCACGCTATATACACGCTCACTTGCATCGTGTGGCAGCAGCTCACCACTATACACAGGTACATATATGTATGTATGTACTGTCGGCACCACAAGTTACACCACGCTATATACACGCTCACTTGCATCGTGTGGCAGCAGCTCACCACTATACACAGGTACATATATGTATGTATGTACTGTCGGCACCACAAGTTACACCACGCTATATACACGCTCACTTGCATCGTGTGGCAGCAGCTCACCACTATACACAGGTACATATATGTATGTATGTACTGTCGGCACCACAAGTTACACCACGCTATATACACGCTCACTTGCATCGTGTGGCAGCAGCTCACCACTATACACAGGTACATATATGTATGTATGTACTGTCGGCACCACAAGTTTCATCACGCTATATACACGCTCACTTGCATCGTGTGGCAGCAGCTCACCACTATACACAGGTACATATATGTATGTATGTACTGTCGGCACCACAAGTTACACCACGCTATATACACGCTCACTTGCATCGTGTGGCAGCAGCTCACCACTATACACAGGTACATATATGTATGTATGTACTGTCGGCACCACAAGTTACACCACGCTATATACACGCTCACTTGCATCGTGTGGCAGCAGCTCACCACTATACACAGGTACATATATGTATGTATGTACTGTCGGCACCACAAGTTACACCACGCTATATACACGCTCACTTGCATCGTGTGGCAGCAGCTCACCTCTATACACAGGTACATATATGTATGTATGTACTGTCGGCACCACAAGTTACACCACGCTATATACACGCTCACTTGCATCGTATGGCAGCAGCTCACCACTATACACAGGTACATATATGTATGTATGTACTGTCGGCACCACAAGTTACACCACGCTATATACACGCTCACTTGCATCGTGTGGCAGCAGCTCACCACTATACACAGGTACATATATGTATGTATGTACTGTCGGCACCACAAGTTACACCACGCTATATACACGCTCACTTGCATCGTGTGGCAGCAGCTCACCACTATACACAGGTACATCAAAAAAGGTCGATTCGTATTATCAATAGTCTTCGAAAACGAATGTCTGTTAAGAAATATTTTAAGAAAGATGCGATTATAACGGTAATTTCATTATACATCTTTAATTGCCTACTTGAAATTCATAAGGAGAAAGATAATCTGTTGAAAAATATGGACACACATAACCATAACCTAAGGAATAAGGAAAAGCTTTTTCTACCGAAAACCAGACTAGCAAAGGTTCAAAGACATGGAATTTATAACAAAATAAAAATGTACAATAAACTTCCAGTGAACATAACGAAACTAAATTATATCAAGTTCAAAACAATGATTAAAATTTTTTTCACAGTTCATCCATTGTACACACTGGACGAATTCATGAAAATGCGTATTAATGAAAGCTCATTTTTACTTGAAACTTGAATGTAACGTATCTTTGTCCCTTTGAATTATTATGTATTTTGATCTCAATTTTAACAATGTGACAATAATATTAATTTTTTTTTTTTATTGAATAGTGATGTTATTAATTAAAATGAACTAAATTTAATGATATTAACTAAATTTAATCATAGATATACATATAAAATTATCATAAGAACTCTTTGTACTAGACGTGCCGAGAATAACGAATGTTATTAGGTCAATAAATATCATTTATCATTTACATATATGTATGTATGTAATGTCGGCACCACAAGTTACACCACGCTATATACACGCTCACTTGCATCGTGTGGCAGCAGCTCACCACTATACACAGGTACATATATGTATGTATGTACTGTCGGCACCACAAGTTACACCACGCTATATACACGCTCACTTGCATCGTGTGGCAGCAGCTCACCACTATACACAGGTACATATATGTATGTATGTACTGTCGGCACCACAAGTTACACCACGCTATATACACGCTCACTTGCATCGTGTGGCAGCAGCTCACCACTATACACAGGTACATATATGTATGTATGTAATGTCGGCACCACAAGTTACACCACGCTATATACACGCTCACTTGCATCGTATGGCAGCAGCTCACCACTATACACAGGTACATATATGTATGTATGTACTGTCGGCACCACAAGTTACACCACGCTATATACACGCTCACTTGCATCGTGTGGCAGCAGCTCACCACTATACACAGGTACATATATGTATGTATGTACTGTCGGCACCACAAGTTACACCACGCTATATACACGCTCACTTGCATCGTGTGTGTAACATCTATGAATCCTAAAATACACACTCACACAGTTAATATCATATTAAAATGATTTTTTTAAACAAATATTCCTTTCATTAGCCACTAGGTTCTACGTTTTTCGCGATTCCCCAAGTTTCGCCTTTCCGAGTATCTTCCTCTAGATTTTTCTCTCAGTGACGAGGTGTTGGTATAAATTCCATTAACATATTGGTTTATTGTCAGTCTGGAAGCGCAAGTAATGGCATCAAGCCCCACCTCTTCACCTTTCGCAGTATCTTCCTCCAGATTTTTCTCTCATTGACGTGGGTATAAATCCCATTAATATATTGGTATATTATAATATTATGTATTTACCCCGCCGAGACTACTTCTCGGTAATAACACCAGCATCGAGCACGGGAGCAGGCTGAAAATCAGTCGTCAGGGTAGCCCCAGGGTTAACCTGACGAAACGCTAAGCCTGTTCCCATTGGCGAGTACATTTTTTTTTCATACCACACTTGTAATTATGTAAGATAGAGCCAGGGGGGGTCACGTCATCGTGGCCACCTATGAGACATAAAACAGTTTACGGATTTTCATTATTTTATGAAAATACTCGATATATTGATAATTTAGGTCATAAACTAGTTGAATATCGTTGTATTGTCTCAAATTGCTTTAAAATTTTGGAAAAAAACGAAACACATAGGTATTATTGTCAAAGTGAAGCAGTTTGACAGAGTCTGATAAGCAGCATAAACCGGCCACGCTGAAAGGGACGGAAAAAAATAGGTTCTCCTTTTTCTTCACACAGAATTTTCCCTATTGCCATCACACTCACACATAAAATGGATACTTCTAGTTGTATTACTTTTGTGGATAGAGCCAATAAATTATTTTCATTTCGTATTCCCAGCCTGGAAGCGCAAGTAATGGCGTGGCGGTCGCGCGGCGGTTCCTGTCGCTCGCACGACGCTCAGTTAGAACAACTGAGGCATCTACAAGCGAGACTGACGGCGGATAGGGCGCGGTGGGAGGCTGTGAAGGCTGCACATTCTGCACATATTGCTACAGGTATGTTAGGATAGTTAGAACAACTACGCTGCTCAGTTAGAACAACTGAGGCATCTACAAGCGAGACTGACGGCAGATAGGGCGCGGTGGGAGGCTGTGAAGGCTGCGCATTCTGCACATATTGCTACAGGTATGTTAGGATAGTTAGAACAACTACGCTGCTCAGTTAGAACAACTGAGGCATCTACAAGCGAGACTGACGGCAGATAGGGCGCGGTGGGAGGCTGTGAAGGCTGCGCATTCTGCACATATTGCTACAGGTATGTTAGGATAGTTAGAACAACTACGCTGCTCAGTTAGAACAACTGAGGCATCTACAAGCGAGACTGACGGCAGATAGGGCGCGGTGGGAGGCTGTGAAGGCTGCACATTCTGCACATATTGCTACAGGTATGTTAGGATAGTTAGAACAACTACGCTGCTCAGTTAGAACAACTGAGGCATCTACAAGCGAGGCTGACGGCAGATAGGGCGCGGTGGGAGGCTGTGAAGGCTGCGCATTCTGCACATATTGCTACAGGTATGTTAGGATAGTTAGAACAACTACGCTGCTCAGTTAGAACAACTGAGGCATCTACAAGCGAGGCTGACGGCAGATAGGGCGCGGTGGGAGGCTGTGAAGGCTGCGCAGTCTGCACATATTGCTACAGGTATGTTAGTATAGTTAGAACAACTACGCTGCTCAGTTAGAACATCTACGCTGCTCAGTTAGAACAACTGAGGCATCTACAAGCGAGGTTGACTGCCGATAGGGCGCGGTGGGAGGCTGTGAAGGCTGCGCATTCTGCACATATTGCTACAGGTATGTTAGTATAGTTAGAACAACTACGCTGCTCAGTTAGAACAACTGAGGCATCTACAAGCGAGGCTGACGGCAGATAGGGCGCGGTGGGAGGCTGTGAAGGCTGCGCATTCTGCACATATTGCTACAGGTATGTTAGTATAGTTAGAACAACTACGCTGCTCAGTTAGAACATCTACGCTGCTCAGTTAGAACAACTGAGGCATCTACAAGCGAGGTTAACGGCGGATAGGTCGCGGTGGGAGGCTGTGAATGCAGCGCCTTCCGCACTTATTGCTACAGGTAACCTATATCTGTAAATGCATATTATCTTTAAGTAACGCGGCACATCTATTTTCACTTCTCTATTCTCAATTACTATCTATTGACGACTTCTGTGGCGCGTTGGGCTAATACCCGCCTGCAGCACAGAAGGTTGCGGGTTCGATTCCCGCATGGGACAAATGTTTGTGTGATCCACAGATATTTGTTTCTGGTCTGAGTGGCTCTCTGTATCTATTATAAGTATGTATTTACAAAAGAAAAAGTATATAAGTATTATATACGTTATCCTAACCACCATAACACAAGCATTAAGTTGCTTAGCTTGGGGTTAGGTGGCGCTGTGTGAAATGTCCTGAAATATTTATTTATTGAATTTTATTATTAGGTAAAACGGTTTTTTCTTTTAGTCTGTAAAAAGAGCATTCATATTATCTTATTTTACTTTACCCAGAGAAAAGACAACTGCAACTAGCGAGACAAGAGCTATCGGAGCAACAGAAGGACGTGGAACAACAGAGAGAAAGGCTCTACAGGAGGTTGGAGCGGCTTCAACAACATGGCGGTAGGTTTTACTAGCTTTTACATGAGTTTTTAGAGATGTGATGTAAATTATTTTAATTTGTTTTACGAGAATATAGGTAAATACTTATTCCCGTGTTGTTAGTTATAATTATAACCTGGTAAGGCCCAAAATTCTGAAGCAGAGTAAAAGAAAAATGTCCCACTTAAATGCTCTTCCTCCTTTCTATTTTTTTATTCCGTAAGAAAAAAAAATAATTTCATGTCCTTTCCCGAGACTATACTATATTTCATTTAAATATTTTTTTTATTTCGTGAAAAGTTCACAGACAAACATACTATGTTCGCATTTATTAATGTATTGATTAGTAAAATATCGAAAATGTTGTATTTATTTTATCTTAGATTAAAACGCTCGAACTTACGGTGCTTAAACTTCGTCACTGTGTTTCAATAGGCCAGATAAATGAAGAGATATTGTATTGTATAAATAAAAAAATATGTAAATTTTATTAATCGGTCTTATCGCGTTGAGTCTGCTCGTGACCACGGTTCATATAACCGAGCCGAAACGTCGAGGTTGGTTTTATGATATTTTTTAAAACTAACATAAAATAATTACGTCATAAGTTCCGATAGTAAAAAAATAACATGAGGCCGAATCCCGAAAGTTTAAAGTGTTAAATTAAAAAACTGTTTTTTTTTGCAGGTGGGTCTCAGGAAGAAATAGCGAGTGTGGGTACATTATCACCGGACTCCAGTGTCAGCGATACCACGCGACGGAAAGAGCCCAAATGGAGAAGTGAGTGATTTAAACTGCCATTGTTTTGTTCGTAATGGAGATTATTAAAAAAATATTGGACACGTATTTTTTTATTAGTATCTAATCTATTTTTATTAGGGTTCCGTACCTCAAAAGGAAAAAAACGGAACCCACTTTGTTGTCCGTCCGTCCGTCCGTCCGTCCGTCTGTCTGTCAAGACCCTTTTTCTCAGGAACGCGTGGAGGTAACAAGCTGAAATTTATAGGAAATACTAAGGTCCATTGCTTCTTAGAGCTGTGAAAAATTCAAACTTCTAGGCCAACGCAATCAAAAGATATAGTCGAATATGTCGCAAATTTCAGCAAATTTTCGACATTACCAAATAAATCAAAACCTACGGGGCACTTCCCGTGAACTCAGAATCTTGAAATTTGGCACGAAGCAACTCCTTAGAGCACAGATAAAGGAAAAATTGCGAAAACTATAAATTTTTTATTTCATCATATGAAAAAAAATATTTTGAATAATTTTATACTTACCACCCCTTTTCTCATGAACGCGTGCAGGTATTAAACTGAAATTCATATCAAATACTAAGGCCTATAATACCTTTAAATTGTAATAAAATCAAACCTCTATCTCAACGCATTCAAAAGAAACAGCAATTTTAGCCGAAATTTTAAACACGCAACTACTCTCAAAAAACCAAAACCTACAGGGTACTTGCCGTGAACGTAGAATCTTGAAATTTTGTAAAAAGCATTTCCTTAGAGCACAAATAAAGGGAAAATTCCGAAAATTGTACATTTTTAGTAACATCATATAAAAAAATATTTTTAATAATTTCATACTTACTACCTTATTTCTCATGAACGCGTGCAGGTATTAAACTGAAATTTATATCAAATACTAAGGCCTATAATACCTTTAAACTGTAATAAAATCAAACCTCTATCTCAACGCATTCAAAAGAAACAGCAATTCTAGCCGAAATTTTAAACACGCAACTACTCTCATACCAAAACCTACAGGGTACTTGCCGTGAACGTAGAATCTTGAAATTTGGTAAAAAGCAATTCCTTAGAGCATAGATAAAGGGAAAATTCCGAAAATTGTACATTTTTAATTACATCATATAAAAAATATTTTTAATAATTTTGTATTTATTATCCCTTTCCTCAAGAACGCATACAGATATTAAATTGAAATTCATACCAAATACTCAGCTTTATAATAACTTTAAGCTGTAAAAAAATCAAACATCTATGTCAACGAAATCAAAAGAAACAGCAATTTTAGCCGCATATTTTCAAACTCGCAAGTACTCGCAAGGGAATCAAAACCTACAGTATATAATATTATACCCACTTTTCCTTAGGGTTCCGTAGAATGCCGTAGGTTTATACGGAACCCTCGGTGCTCGAGTCCTACTCGTACTTGACCGTTTTATATGTGATTTACGACGCACTAAAGTTACATGGAAAGGGTCGTGATGTCATATGTGTGTGCTCTAGTCCATACAAAATTCGTCACGCGTCGTCACTGAAAATCTTATAAGCGTTATATCTCAGAGGTCGTCGCAATGTCTTTATGAGGTCGTCTGTCCATCTTGTGGGTGGGCGTCTTACGCTGCGTTTGCTAGTGCGACTTTTCGACCTCAGTGTTATCTATCTACACTAGATTGATCTTTGATGTTTACAAATTATTTTAAAAGACTTAAGAGCGCTTAGTCCCCGGGACGCTCTCTCGCTCGCATTATTTGACATATTTTGAAATATAAATTCATAGATTTAACTTTTTAAATATTCCTCAACAGGGTCGCTGCACAATGTTATTGCACACATTTAAAAGTGTTTTAGTGATATTTATTTATTTTATTTATTTATTCATAACAACAATGTAGGTATTATCTAGGTCTTAGTGTAACTTATTGTACATCTACATACCCTGTGAGGGCGCTGTTGACAGTGCGAACATGCATTTATAAACAAGGAAAAAATTAATTAAAATAAAATATATTAGAAGCAACTTTGAAAAAAAAATATCTTATTTAACGTATCAAACTGAAAATACTTTTAAAATGTGTGGTGTAATATTGTGCAGTGACTTGAAGAATTTTCAGAAAGTTAATCCTATGAATGTATATTTCAAAATGTGTCAAATAGTGCGACCGAGAGAGCGTCCCGCGGACTAAGGACACTTAAACCGATATTCTATGAAGATTGGCTAATAAACCCCCTTATTCCAGACAACCGCGGCTCGACCGGTTCCGAGTCATCAGCGAGCGCGTGCAGCGTGCGCGGCGCCGCGCTGCCGCCGCCGCAGCTGCTCTCCGCACAGAACGAGACTAGAGCCACCGTGCATGCTTCTGCTATATCGGTGAGTTACTGAACTTTAATGTAACTTTACTTTACTTGATGGATAACCATGGGTCAACCGGCTCGGAGTTATCAACGAGACTAGAGCAACGGTACAATCTCCTGCCTATATCGGTGAGTTACTGGACTTTACTTTACTTGATGGATGATGTGAAATGAACGGCTTGGAATCATCAACGAGACTAGAGCCACGGTGCACGCTTCTGCTATATCGGTGAGTTACGGGACTTGGACTTTACTTGATGGATAACCATTGGTCAACCGGCTCGGAGTTATCATTGAAACCAGGGCCACTGTACAATCTTCTGAAGGTAAAATGATGGTCTCGAAGTTATCAGTGAGAGCCACCGTGCATGCTTCTGCTATATCGGTGAGTAAAGGGACTTTAACTTGGTCACTGGTCTTGGTCTGGTTGGTCTGCTTGGCCTTGGTTTGGTAACTTTACTTGGTGGATAACGCGTCGGAAATTACCGACACCTTTTATTGCCCTGTCGGCAAAATCGATTCCGTGATCTCCGTTTTTAAATAGTTTTAGTAATCATTAAATATTCCACATTGAAGATAATTGTATGGTCCGAAAAATACTGGTAAAAATAGATGTCTTGTAATTAACTTTGATGCTTAGTAGCTCCAAAACTTGTTGGGCAAATATTGTCAGCTACCGATTCACATATGTAGATTTTGGCTGCGATTTTGAAATATAGTCGAAATGGCAGATCAATAGGTAAGCTACAAATCTTCATAACCCGGTACTGTGTTATGCTGGCTTTGACTACGACGTAAGACGTATCTGGGTTTGAAATTTCAACCCAATCTGTCCAGCCGTTTGGCTGTGCGTTGACAGATCAGTCAATCAATCAGTCCTTCCTTTTTATTTAGCTAATTATATATTGTTTTCATAGCAAATGGTAAAGCAACAGTTACCGTTAAAGCTGGCGAGCGGTAAGAGTCAGCAGCCGCCGCCGGGTTACCATCGTCTGCACGAGTCGCCGAGCGATGTGAGTTGTGTGCTTTATTTCTATGGTGGTACGGTTTATTTTTGCTTGTGTTTGTGGGGATTGGTATTTGGGATGATTACTAAATTTTTGGCCGAATATATTTTAAACAATAAATATCAATCATCTGAACCTTAAAAAGACTGAGAAATCATATCTAAAACTAAATAAAAACTAAACTAAATCTAAAAAAGGCCCGCGGCATCGTGCCCAAAACGCTGGCAGCATTAACTCTCTGGATGGCAATACTGATGCGCTGTCCGAGGTAGCTGCCAGCCTTTTGGTCACCGGTCGCTTCAACCAAACGGTCAGATAAATCTTTCAAATAATTTACTAAATTTGATAGCTATATAAAAATAATAATTAAGACAAATCAAAAGTTTTTTTTAAAAAAAAATATTTGTAAGTCTTCTACAGTATCATCTTTGATTTATAAAAACTAAAAACGTACTTTTTATTTTTTTTCAGTAGCAAATATATTGAATAACATAAAGTATCGTGATTTCTTGCAAATTTTAAGAACTTTAATACGTGCGTATATTACGTACACGGCTTACGTACGGGCCCAAATTTGTCGCAATGTTTTCTGCACAATTTTAACAAGAAAATGGGTTATTTATGGCTTTATGCATCTTAATAATTTAGTAATTTTGAAAAATTGTATCGTTTTTGATGTTTTGGTCTTATTTAAAAATAAGGAAACCTTTTAAAAGCGACGTCTTTTTGACGATAAATAAGACTAAAACAGAATAAAAGAAGACGATTTTAGCCAACGAAGTCACATTTCGTCATTTTATTACTTAATTTTTACTTTTTCTATAATTTTAATGTATGAATAGTATAGCAACAGATCGAATGGTTGGTTTCCAGGACAACGAGTATCCGAACGTATTTTATAACGACAGTTAGTGTAAGTAAGGTTCATGTCGAGTAGATGTATTCCGAGATGTGTGTAATGTTGTACCAGTATTCTATGATCTGTGAAATTCTTGATACTTTGCCTGGTGTTGGACTAACGAGACTTTGAATTGCATTTATTTATGAAAAAATGAAATGAAAATAATTTATTATGGAAATACTAGTTGACCCGTTACTTCGTACGCAAAAAACGACGGGGTGTTATAAGTTTAACGTGTCTGTGTGTGTGTCTGTCTGTAGCATTTAGCTCCCGATCGGATGAAGCTATTTTGATTTTCTTTTTTTGTTTGAAAGATGAATTAGTCGGGAGTGCTCTTAGCTATGTTTGATGGAAATCAGTCCAAGATGGCCTCCACAAAATGGATTACATATTTTTTACTCCCTCAATATGGACCCAATTGGACTTTGTTTTTTTTCCATTGTGTATCAAATTGAAAGAGTACTCTATTCTATTCTATGGATATCAAATAAAAGGGCTTGAATAGTTGAATACAACACACAATTATAAATTTCAAAACCAAGATGGCCGCCATCACAAAATGGCGAATCACATATTTTTATGCGTTAGGTTTTTATTTTAAATTTAATTCATTTGTTTTATAAATTTGATGGACAGACATTTTTATAGTTTACATCGCATTTACGCAATTCGTTTCTCGTTCAACATCCAAGGCAAACTCGCACCGCAATTGGCTTCAGTAGTAAACTATGATGTAAAACACATTGGCTTTCAAATCTATTCTATCGTAGACTATATCGGTGTACAACCATTTTGTCTGTTCGGCTTTCGATGTTAGAGCATGTCACGAGCGTTATAAGAACGCCGCGGGTGTTTTATTTCACTAATAATGCAAAAAATACTATATAATAGGGATGTTGATGAAAAAAATATATTATATATACGTATTTTTTGGTGTGTGAATAAAATAAAAGCGGCTGAGACATAACACTTATAACTTACTAACTGCGCCCAGCGGTTTTACCCACTGTACTGCCTATGTGTTATTAGGATATAAGCTATATCTATACCAAATGTCAGCTCAATCGGTCCACCCGTTTAGGCGCGAAGAAGTAACAAACATACACACTCATTCACAAACTTCCGCATTTATAACATTAGTGTGATACGTTTTTGGGTGAGGATGCGTGACGTCATAAATGTGCCAGACTTAGTCCAGTGACGTCACGACCAAGCAACTTAAATGCGTTGGATCTCACACGTTTTTAATAAAATTTACAAAGAAAAAATTCGTGCCCAATATATTTTTAATAATCTACTTGATTGAAAAAACTAAATTTTTAGTCAACATCTCTACTCATCTGACCTATTATTAGTGAAATAAATTGTAAAACTTAAGCAGTAATATCCTCTATAAACTTACTGTACAAACAAGTGAAATTTTAAAAATACTTTTTAAAAACAAGCTTTATTTATTATTATTGTCTTGTATCATAAAGTACTCGTCAAGACGAATCAAATGAGCCCAAACTCGATGGGGTTGCGTTGTTTTATGACGGAGTTCCTATGGCCACCTTCCAGCTCCATCATCAGATCAGCTCGATGTCATAAAAATATTGCATTGTCATCCGATTTACACACGCATGCAAATTTTCAGCTCAATTGGAAACCGGGAAGTGGGTCAAATTAAACTTGCAAGATTTGATTACAGACAGACAGACAGACAGACAGACAGACAGACAACAGACAGGTGAAAGTAATATAAAGCTTGTAAAAATACTGTATGCTTTTGTAAATTTTCCACAGAAAGTATATTTCCATAGAATATTTATATACAGAATCTAAATAATTTATTACAAATTAACCCATTTTATATAGAAAATCAAGTATTTCGTACCGTAAAAGTCGTGTGTAGTACTTAATAATGTATTCTGATAGGCTGTCAAAGTGTAAGTTTATACCTAACATACTCCGTGTTCAAGCGATATTTTCTCCCTTACCTCACAATAAGTGCTACAATAAGGTTTATATTCCAATACCCAACGTCAGTACTTCCGTGCTCAAGAGATATTTTCCCCCTACCTTACAATTAGTGATACAATAAGGTCGATATTCCCGCAGCAACAACAGCCGTCGCAGCCGCAAGGGCTAGTGATCCAACACACTCGCACGGGCAGCTCACCGGCGCCATTGCCCACGCAACCGCAGAATAATAATAAGGCTACTAGGTAAGACAACTCTTTGTTTTATACATAGAAGTAAGAACGTGCTAGACGCTCTCCTGATGGTAAGAGATAACGCTGCTCAAAATTAGTAAAGCGCCACACAGGATTTCACAATGATCTAAAATTCTAGATGTACTGCGTCGACGTTTCTTACTCAAGAAGTCATAAGATGTTAAGACGTTTCCGGAGCACAGTAATGTTTGCACATCACTGCTCAGGTGGTGGAATAACTGGCACTGTTGGGGTACCCGCCTAGTAGATCTTTACTTCTTATAACTTTTCACAAAAAAACTATAAAGAGTCAGTTTTCGTAAATCCGGCTCTGGGTTCTTAGAGTGGCAATATCTTCACCAGCAGGTCTAAGATGCGCAAGATGTCATTGTATGCAAATCTCAAAACTTTACGGATGACTAAGATAATTTGGACGTAAAAAACATGAAATAACATCTTGTCGTCTTGCGCATCTTCGACATCAAAAGACAAGTAAAACTGTGGGTCTCCTTTAAGGTAATATGTAGGAGTGATCCCATGACAAGGCTTCCTCATCCTTGTCATGGAGTAGGTCATATTGTGGGCCTTGTAATATCGACCTGAAACTGCAACATCTACGCCTACACATACAATGTATTTGTGATTATAATCAAACGAATTGTGATTTGACTCTGACAGTGTAAGAAGACCCGTTATGTTGGAGTATGTGCCTCAGTTGCAATTTTTTTATTTCAGGACGAATACCTACCCGAAGCTACCAGACAAGTTCCGCGTCCGTTCGCCGGAGACCCCGCCCACCCCGCCGGTCCAGTCAGCGCAGACGGAAGAGGAAGTTATATTCTTCTGACAGGAACGCCCGCCGGACTCGCAAACGAGATCCTGAGATTGTCTCATCTCTTAGACCTTCCAGTTTATGCACGCCTGGTACTTTGGTTTCAGTTCACCTTAGAATCTACCAATCAATAATGCAGTCATTTAATTAAGCTAATGGATCTTCTTATTTTTATGAACGCCTGGTATCATATTTTGGTTCTATTTAGTTTTTGGAAAAAAATTAATAAGTCAGTAGTTTTAAATAGTTCTTTTGATTTATGCAGGCCTGGTGCATTCGATCGTTTCGCTTTAGGTTTTTGGAAGAAAACTGAGAATATTTTAAACCCAGTCAATTTATTTAATACAGCAAATTATTCTTTGTTTTATGAACGCCTGGTGTTTTGGTTCTATTTAATTGAGGTTTTTAGTAAATTTGTGATATTTATTTCAATAAATCAAACTCATTTTAAAATAAAATAAATCGATTTAGGAGGTTATTAATTCTGTTCAGTTCCATGTTTACTTTTAGGTTTTTTCTTGGGGAAATTCAAATAAAAAAGACATTTTACTAAAATAGAACCTAAAAAAGGCACTTTTTAAAGTAAACAAGTTTTACACTGATTTAGTTTTAATAACACTATTGATTTCTACGATTGATGTAGATTATTTAATAGGTGGTTTAAAAAGATGGCAACTATTTATTAATTAATTTTGCAGCTACTTACACAATAAATTAGGTTTAATTTTTTCAATGTTGCCAATCGCCACTTGGAACAGCAGCTTAAATACTTTAGTCATTATAATTTTGATAATTATTAACTATTCTATTAAATCAATTAATTTATTTTAGTCCATTCTAGGTCATATTATTAACACAACTATTTATTCCATTTAATTTATTATCATTCTATTAACAGTACAAAAATCATTCCAAGAGCTTAAACTATATCACAACTACAACATTTTAAACTAAACTAATCTCTATTGTCACGCATTAAAGTCTAGTTTTCTACTCAGTATTTTACGAAGTATTTTAACTCAATTTTAATTTCAGATGCTTTATTTATAGTTGAAATGGGAACTAAAATTATTTAAAAGCGTTTTTTGTGCGTCATTTTTGACTATAGATATGGTATCATTATTTTTAACAGATACAGATCGCGGCACATAGTTTGACTCTAAATCACAGTTTTAACTTTTAGTTCAATTCTTATCATCTATACATCCATTTATTGTTCCTTTTTGACGAAGAATTAGGCTTCAAATTGTAAATAAAATTATTAAATTTAAATGAAGCCCATTCACTCGATTATACACTTTATAGATCAGGACATAAAGCACCTATTCGCGTATTTTTGTTTGGAAGGTCATAGAGATAATAAAAGGCCTTCGTAGGTATAGTCGTATGATCTGATAATGTAGCTAAAATCGACCTTAACACCCTTGTAATACGGTGTATTCTAAAATATTGTGAGGCGGTCATATTTTAACGTATAAATATGTACATATTTCGCTTATATTTGTTTTATAGGTACAGTCTAAAAGGAAAGTGCAACTTTCGCTGAATGGATTTGACTGCAATTTGGCACACAAAAGCTTTTATGACGTATAAATCCGACTCTCATTCAATCACTTTTTTAAATGTTACAAAAATCAAATATAACCAGTTTATAAGAAAATGTTCGTTTCTTAAATTTGCCGCATAATACTATACGACAAAGTTTAAAAAACGCCTTTTTACTTTAAAGCTTTAGATAACTTAGGTACTATGTGACCAAACAAATATAAGCGAATATCAGAATTTTTAACGTTTACCTGTAGATATATTGTTCTAGCGGTCTATAATATGGATATATTGTTAAACTAGACGTTTGGATTAATCTTATTGACTTGAGATGTTGCGAGCACACACTTCAAAGGGTAATAGACTTTTCTCTGTTAGAATAAAGCTCATTTTTGATTGACGATGTGTACTTTTGAAATATTGGTAACAAAATGTGCCAAGGATTTTATCCTCTGGGAAGTAAAAAGTGATATACTAGCAGGTTTAGACAAGACTCAATCGTGTGGCAAACGTAAAGAAATGTACTAGGATAACAGTCGTTGTAGAGAAACGAACGAAAACTTCTGTCAACCCACATTTTTAGTGTTAGCTACAAGCTAATGGCACTTGTCTAACCCCCCAGGGTGTTAAGCTACCTACGTACCAAATTACAGCCAAATGAGTTCAGCTATTTACTCGTGAAGAAATGACAAATATTATGAATATTATAAAAATTTTGGCTTTGGCTAATATTTAGTATGATATTCATAAAAGGCGGAAAAATTGTGTATGTTTGATACTTCTTTACGCTACTGAACCGATTTACCTGATAATTGATATGAAGGTAGCTTAGACTCTAGAATTATTAATAGGCTACTTTTTAGTGGATAAAGCCGCTTAGTGCAAAAGAAATATTTCAAAAAGTGGTAAGGGGACCTTTCTAGTGCTCACAACAGAAAACAAATTGTTGAGACGTTTTTAGACTAAGTCACTTGTTATTCAATGTATATATTGGACTATATTATAGTATATTATCTAAAGTGGCCAAATTTAGGTCATACACTCTACTGCACGTGCTAAGAATTGAAATAGGTATGTTGTCAAAAATATCTGTAAAAAAGATTAATAAATATACTTGACACATTTTTTACTTTGTAAATTTAATACAAAACGGCTGAGAAGCAATAAAGTTGCTTGGTTGGAGTTGTGACGTCACTGTTCGATGCCATGACGGAACATTTCAAACCTTGATCACCCAGAAACTAAAGATTTAGGCGATCTCAGCTATTTGTTATTATACAAACTTAACCGATTCGTTGCAATGTCTAATTTCGCTAACTTCTAAATGTGGGGTCGAACAAAAATAACGTAACACTGTTCAGTGCCCAGCGCCATATGATTAGATGACACGCATCTGTATCTTCAGCCATGTTTTGACCATTTTTTACATGTTCAAAAAAAGTTAAGGCACTGAAACATACGCAACGAATCGGTTAAAAATACGTAGCTAGTATTTTTTAAAATTATTATACAAATTTTTCCATAAATTGCATAGAATAATCTATGTAATTTATGGAATATTTTGTATAATTTTTGTAACCTTATCAACATCCCTATTTCAAGCTTGACTTTTACTCTAAAAGGTTTGAATCATGTTGAAAACTATTGTTGAGTGTAAATATGTTGAAATAATTTTAAGAGTAACCTTTGTCTAGTATAATATGAAAAATAATTGGCATAATATGGAATAGTTATAAAAAGATTCTGACAATTTACTCGCAGATTTCTTAACTGTGACTTTCTTAAAGGTGTTTGCTCGAATAAAGTTATTTTTTAAATTAAACCTGTAGATATAAAAGTGACATTGACTGACTGATCTATTAACACAACTATAATCACTTCGAGTTAAAATGGCATAATAAATATCTGTACTAAATTTGTTATAATCATTATACTTTCTTTGACTCTAATAATAAAAACCAGTGCTGATAACATAATAACTAAAATACAAGTTATGCGAAAATAACTACACCCATTGATTCTAGCCATGAGAACCAGTGGTGCCAATATAACAACTTAGAACTAGCTTTACTGAATAACCTATATTACCGATTGGGTGAGCGTCGGGTTCTGCAGGCGTGAACTCCTGATGAAGGACATCGTAATTGTCCGAAACCGTGGTCGAGACATTCTCGACAATAATAGACGTTATTACCGACTGAGTTGAAATTTGGCATAATATTTTTATGCCAAATTAATGACGTGGACATTCGCCCTAAGATAAAATTTTATCAACGGTAGCTAAGCCCCGAGCATTTGCTAGTATATTATAAAGTATCGGATTTAAATATAATAAAAATAACAACTAATAATGCTCATTTTAATATTCTTGTTCAAGTGTTGAGATGAAATTCACAATTTTGTTTGAATTTACTGAATTGTGATATAAAAGTGAGAGAGGGATTTGAATGGAGATTGTTGTCTGTTCAGATTTAGATATTTGTAAATGGATATTATGAAAAAAAAATTAACCCTAAAAGGCAAAATATTTCAAAATTTCATTTGAAAATCACTAAATGCGAGAAGTAAAAACATTGCACATGTATCTCTAAACCAAATCAAGATTCAAAAGTGTTTTAACAACAAAACGAATATTACAAAATTACTCGTTAATAAAACTTACAAAATACAATTGGATAATCAAAGCAGCGACCATGACATACATTTATAAAACCGGGAGTGTTAGCAGACGGCTAAATTTGATCGCAAAGGGACACGCGCGAATTCACTCGCCCTTTATATTGTGAGATTTCATCCACAAGTATCGCATGAATTAAGAACTCGCACGATGCTTATGGAAGCAATGTATGGGCGCCTTGAGAGTTAGAGGTACTAACTCTCGAACTACTGGTATGTTCCCTTTGTTTGCCCTCCGGGTAGCATTTGGGGATGAATTCCCAGTTGCCGCACGGTGAGGAGGATTGGCGATCTAAACAGTATTTTACAGCGATTTGAATTGGGAATAATAATTTTTCAGTCCCCATTCGACGTAATTGATACCTGGGGGCAATCGATCGCAAATGGGAATATTCCGACCTACTCTCAAGTGAATTCGAATCAAACGAATTAGCCCTCTAAACAAAATCATATTTTGCCTCAGTCGTCTCACTCATCGATGAAACTTCCTGCACAAGCGACGCCGATATTAATATATAAATCCTATGATAGTATATAAACAATATCTACAAAATACCTAAACATTTGATCATTCCGTAACGTTATGTACAATTTGGCTGTTTGAATTTTACATAGGTTTGCGTTCAATGTTGTTTTTAACTAGAACGAGGGAAAACCCAGTCTACTTGAACGACAACGCGTTAGAAATTACCGACACAGCTCTGCAATGACCGACACCGCGTCGGGAATGACTGACCGCGCATCGGCAATACGGTATATTCCCATTCGTTCCCACATCAATATATGCCCAAGGTGGCAATTACCACTAAAAGGCAACTCGGAAGTTATTGTTCCCATTTTTACAGCTGTGTAGGTCGCCAAACCACCTCATCACATAAAAAAGCAATAAGCAAGCTAAGTTGCTTAGCTTGGGGTTAGTTGGCGCTGTGTGAAATGTCCTGAAATATTTATTTATTATTATGTATTTATCCCCCTGCGACATCTTGGAATTGATTCCCAAATGCCACCTGAGGGCAATTGATATGGGAAGTGGGGACGAATAGGAATATACCGGTAAAGCCACTGGTGTGAATATATAGGCGTCATCAGGCGGCCCGTCTGTCTGTCATCAATATAAAAACATGCATCTGTACGCAACAGTTGTTTTAGCTCATATATAACGACCTATCTGTAAAATAAACTCCCATCCGAAATATCACTACTATAAGAAGAGCCATTTTAAGTGGGTATGACTTAGCTAAGTCCTTAGTTTTTTGACCTTGCAGTGAAACATGTATAACACATTAAACTTTCGCAATTTGAATTCATAATATTAATTTTATTATTTGGGACTTATCGCGTAATTATTTTAATGGATAGAATACAATAGAAAACTCTTTGTTGTAACATCAGAGTTATACAAAAACTTAAAACAATTTATAATCTAAAAAGTGTTATATTATAACAGTATTATCGTTGAAAGCGATCTCTTCCAGACAACCAAACAGGGAAAGGAAAATAAATAATGGTTTAATGATAGTTTTACAAGAAAAACCAACCTGGACGTTTCGGCTCAGTTACATGAGCCGTGGTCACGAGCAGAGGTTTAAAATGCGATAACTCCCGATTAATAAAATTTATGTGTATTGCAGTTTGTGCAAAATTTATGGAACTAGTTACTTATTTGTTTTATTATTCAGCACAACGCTAGGACTAATTTAATGCTAAAGTAGCATTTTCTACCAGTTGAGCAGTTCCTGAGGGGCTATTGGCTAATTCTCACCCACTACGATTGATGGCAACTTCAATGTACATTGCTGCTTTTGTTACTTTACTCATATTAATAAGCTGGTTTAAGCACGTAATGTACGCAATTTTGTCTATGGATTCTAGTGTTTTACATGTCGTTTTTCGATAGCCAATAGGCCCTCTGGATAAAATTTAAATGGATAATGGAGGAGTGCAGACAAAATGTACAGAGTACTTAAAATTGCTCTTCTTAAAGTAGTTAATTTTTAAATGGGATTCTATTCTACGGATAAGTCGAAATACTGTTGTTACATTTAAAACTAACAAGACTATGTATAACTATTTTTCGTGCATTTACTATAATCCTTTTTACTATTTAGTCTAGAAATGGTGATATTTGAATAAAACTATTTTCTCGTCTAGGATCTTTCGTACTGTGTATATATTATATTGGTGTTGATGTTTGAATAATGTTAGATTTATCTTAAAATATTATATTATACTGAATATTATTCGAAGTTATACAGAAAGCTGTAGTCACACTTGAGACGCATCTGACTGAGAAAAAGATAAAAAATATGCTCAAAAATCAGATGTTTTCAAGTTGATTTTGTTCGCAAATGGATATTGTCAGATTGCTTCTCAGTGTCACTACACCTTTTTCGTAATATCTTGTATATTATGGTACTTATTCATCAAGATTTCAATGGTGAAAATTTTTGAAAAAAATCTTGCAATAAAATTCGGCGTATAAAATTAATTTTATATTAAATGTAAATTCGTGAAAATCTATGACTTAGTGGTTAAAAAATATGTTTTGAATGTTCGAACTAGAGGTTTATGAAGTTGATTTCCATTGGGCCGACGACGGTCACTTGACTTCAGAATATCATGACAATAAATATTAAAATGTTCTATTTTTCTGGACGGTTCCATAAAATCTAGAGTTACTATAATATTGCACTCTATTTACTTTGACAGCTTTACGAAAGCATTTTTTACTTGTAGCTTGTTTAAGCCATTAACACATCTCCGTCTAGACCTATGGCCTGCGAAATCGCAGAATCTTAGAGAAGATAGTCAACTGGTAAAAAATGTAACTACTTTTCTTACATATTTTGTCTTATACCCGTTTAAATTAGCCAGTGTGGTGGAGCCCAATGTTTAGCATCAAATTTTGAGTAAAAATGAAATTTTAATTTTCAACTGCTTGATTGAAAAGTTTCTGAACACTTCCGTGTCTATATTTTAAATTTTACTTTTTCATATTATTTTGCGGTTTCGCTGCCCCATAGAGACGGAGATGTGTTTTCGTCCTTGTAGCCAAAACGATGCATTTACACGTTCCTCGAAATAATTACATTCCTATGCATTCAATATTTTTTCTATTTAGACCTAAGCTTATATTCGGGTAAAGTCGCGTAAATGTCAATGTCATATATTATGTTACATTGATTGACGTGATTGTGTAAGACCACTTCGAATCCGACCCGAATCCGATCCCAATCCGTCAAATGATTGACCGAAGTAAACTAATTGAAAACTCTGTCTAACTTCAGTCTATTAATTATAATCGGTCCGCCAAAACAGAACAGGGGGCCTAGACAAGCGCCGATCGTTTGTCGCTATCGCAAAAAAAATGTACTGAGATGACAGTCGTTGTCGTTTGTTTTTCGATAACGAATGTCATCTCAGTACATTTTTTTAGCGATAGCGACAAACGTTCGGCGCTTGTCTAGGCCCCCTGAACAGAAATCGCATGAATGTTCTCGAGTTGTGCCGGATCTACCTTACAAAATGTTCTACAGGAACACAGAACTATCATTTTACGGATTCGGAATTCGGGTAGAATATAGTGCGGAAAAAATAATATCTTTATTTTGTCACTATTACATTTACAATAATTTTTACTTTTTATAGTGTTTTTCGTATAAGAAACTATGTGACTTCTACGCGACTGCACCATTGCATTTATTTCAATATTCAAATATCCTTCCAAAAAGCAATTCTTTTTCAGATAATATTTTTAAAGTTATAGAAATAGCGAAATGTATTCTCTAATAAAAACATAATTATTTCTTATAATTTAAATTAATATTATGTACATAGCATATACGGGAATTCTCCCTTAAAGACTTAGATTAAAATAAAAGGGAAGATACGGTAAGAGGTCTTGCAAATGGACCGCTCCGATTAGGTTCATGCACACAATTTGACTTCGGCGCGAGTTGTCACGGCAACCGACACTTTACGCAGGCTCTAGTTTAGCCAGTTTAGCTATAGGAACGATAGAGGCTACCGTATTTTGCCTTTTTATTTTAATTTATGTTTAATGCACGTCGGTGCCTTCTAAAAAATAGTAGAATTTATTTTGTAAAATACTGCCCCATGTATTTATTTGTTAGTTGTAAAATTCGTCCTATATAAGAAGGTGGCGCTAGCTTCTATGCGGAAAACAAAGATTTCGTTGTGCGTGCGCCCTTATTTGGGACGAATTCTTGTATTTCTCACGGATATTTTTGCGTTGAACAAAATAGTAGATAGATGATTATTTCGTTCATTATTTCATAATGTTATGTTCATAATGTTTAGTATTTAGACAAAATATAGTAATTTGTATAGACAGTCTACATTACAAAATAATATCTTCTAAAGATTAATTTTGTCAACAAAAAGGTCCTTTTGACCCCAATCTGCATTTTTTACTCTTTTGGCTCGTTTAAATTTTAATATGTTTTTTCCTCTTGGTAAACCTTTAAGTCTGAACATGGTAGTATTGCACAATCCCCTAACATTACTCAAATTATAATGTACGGTCTACCGTAACAATAATGTTATATTATGATGTGCGGACTCGTATTACATATTCTAACTATATACTTGTAACTGTAACATAACATATTTAGTACTAATAAAGCATCCGTGCTCACTACACGTGTGTCGTACTCATTCTCGTGCCCTCTATCTACGAACTTAACTAACTACTAAAGGTGTAAACCGTACATCTTTATGGTCCTTCGAGCCGGATCTGAACCAGCGACCTATGGATCAAATATTTTATATAATCAAAATTTATTTATTTCAAATAGGCTACAAAAGAGCAATATTGCAAGTTAATTTACAATTATTTACTTGTATTAGTTGGAAAAGCTCAGTAACCGTCTGGATTATTTCACACTTCCTTGAGGTTGATGCACAACTTCACCTGTTTTAAGTTGCTGATTTTTGTCGTAGATGTTAGTAAAATGTGTTTGACAAAAAGGTCCAATTTTAAAACGGTTGACCTCGTCTGCTGGTTTTGTTCAACGCATTATAATGTTAAACTTAGTTTCGTCATTTTACAGTATTTTACACTTTCTAGGCTATAGTGATACATTTATCTGTAATTACACATATTTCGTGGCAATATCTAAGTTTAAGCTTTAATGTACTTAAGTTTACTTAAATTATACTTAATCCCTCCATTTTATTTTGACAATACTTAAGTATTGCTCAAGTTATGCTCATTTCATGTATAATGATATTAATATGTTTCATTTTGTATTATTAAAAGTATTTTTTCCTTATATTCGATCTGTGAGCGGGTGCGCCTGCCTTGTATTAGAATAGGTGATGAAATAAATTTACTTAGTATGAATTTTGGTCGTTTTTTACTTATTTCCTTAAATTACGTCGTACGATCAAGTCCGGTCCGGTCCATGGTCCAGTCCGACTGAGTCACGTTCAGTCCGATTGTATCACGTCCAGTCCGACTGAGTCAGATCCTAACTGAATCACGTCCAGTCCAACTGAGACATGACTCACGACCAGTCTGACCTCAGTCAGTTTGGATGTGATGAGTCACATCCAAACGTGACTGTGAACTGTGTCACGCCCAGTCTGAGGCACACCCATTCTGACTGAATCGAGCCGAGAACGGTTGAGTCAGGCCCAGTCCAAGTCAGATCTAAACTGAGTCATGCCCAGTCCGACTGGGAACTGCTTTTTACACTAAATAAAGCTAAAGCCTACGCTACGTTCAACCACATCCCAACTGATGGAAAGTGCAGATACTGTCGACGTTGAATTCACCCGTGCTTAGAAGATGCCCAAGTTGTATCGCTCGGGAATCACGGAAGATTGCAATGTGTTCAAAATGCGACCAGTTCTTTTTAAAAAAGTTAAGGAAAAACCGTTTGATACTTGGTACGGGCAGTTGGTAGCGCTACTAAGTATGGATGCCTCTGATTCTAAATATATTATACCAGCTGCGCCCCGTGGGTATACCCTCTATACAGTAGCCTTTATGTTATACCAAGGTCTAAGTACCTACCCCCCGGTGGGTTCTCGCCCCCCCCGGTGGGTTCTCGCCTTTGCGTGGCGGTGGGGATAAGTAGCCGTGGTAGAGGAGACCACGGTGAAACTAAGAGGAACCCGAGGCGGTCGGCCGCTCCACGCCGGGCTGACCTCCAGCAGCCCATGTGCGAGTTGCCGAGTGGGTTGCGGTGCCTCCTTCAGGGGCATCCCAACCGAGGTGGACCGCGGTGCGTTGACCATCGTACCGTGGGTCTATGGCGGGGGCCGCGGCGGGAGAGGAGTGTTGGTATCACGATGCGCCACTCTCCCTGCCTTCCGCGGCCCAAACGGGGTCGCCACCGTTTGATGGCGGACGCGGTGGGGCCGCAGGGGAAGAGGAGTGCCGGTATTACGGTGCGCCGTTCTCCCTATCCTCTGCGGCCGATAGGTATGTGTTGTTGGTGTTGCGCCTCCGCGTGTCCCTATGAAGGCAGCATAGGGCACAGTGGATGGCGCGAGCGGGCTCATCGTGAGCGCCGCCATGGCGGAAGGTGGCAGTGGACCGGTAGACCATACCTACGTGTCCCTCGCGTAGTGATGGGCCACACCACTGCCCCTTGTCGGGTGGGACCAGGCCCGGGAGGCTGGTCAAAGGGCTCGGCCGTTAGGCGGCGAGCAGGTCGGCGCTGGATCGCGGGAGGTGTCTGGTGGCGATAAGAGGGATGTCGTTTTCCGGACATCTCCGGCGCTCCGTAGGAGGAGGGGAGGAAGAAAAGGACTCTGATTTCTCTTTTGCAGGGTGGTATGCATTGGGGGGTTGGAGAGTCCAATTCTGAATCCCAGGACCTGGACGGAGGATGCGGGGGCGTTCGCTGTCACTGAACAGGTCCGGGAGGTGGCGCGCGCGGTGTTTCCGTGCGCCATTTCGGTGAGACGTGGGGTCTTAGGACCAACGCCGCTGGGGCCGCGGACGAGTGCTTCGGCGTACCCGTTGCCCCGGCACTAAGGCGCGAGGTGGAAACACCCCAGGTTTTTTAGTGGGTATCCCCGCCGCTTCCATCTTTGGCGGGGGAGTCCCACATACCGCCCCGCGCCCCCCGGCGTGGGGTGATGATGCGCAACGCATTTTTCCTGGGTCAAAAAAAAAAAAAAGGTCTAAGTACCTACCGGGGGTAGACTTCCTTTGCAGGAGGTCGACTAGGTGGGTACCCCAACAGTGCCAGTTATTCTACCGCCTGAGCAGTGATGTGCAAACATTACTGTGCTTCGGTAGGAGGGCACTGTACCTAGTGAAATTACTGGGCTGAAGAGTCTTAACATCTTATGACTCTTAAGTAAGAAGCGTTGGTGCAGTGCGTTCGGTAGCACTGTACTAATTATGGGCAGCGTTATCTCTTACCATCAGGAGAGCGTTTTGCCCGTCTTCTTACTTCGTTGTATAAAAAAAAAGTTATTTCTATACCAAATTTCAGCTCAATCGGTCCACGCGTTTAGGTGTGAAAGAGTATCAAACACACATCCAAACTTTCGCGATTGTATTATTATAGTAGGATTGGGGTCACATCTTTCCGAGCTCTGAAAGAGAAATCTCATGAAACCTCGCACTTTTCTCCGCGTCGAATCGGAAGAAGATTGTTTATACAAAATCTAAAATTCGATCGACGGCGCGTTCAACTCGGATAGATGTGCGTTCACCTTTACCTCTTATTAATATTATTATCTATAATAGAGAATATCAGAAAAGAGTGGTGACACCCAATCCGGGTCGTTTTTGGTGCAGAGGTTGGCCATCGCTATTCAGCGTGGCAATGCCGCGAGCGTAATGGGCACCTTTGCACCGGGAACGATCAGGGGCGGGTTATTCAATGAATAATATTTGACATGTTTGCTTTATATTATCTATCTAATTTATCTACAATCCCTTCCTATGACAACTTATTGAATCTCTCGCTATAAATCCAATGACCGGTTGTCTGGAATTTACTTGCATTCCTTCGTGCAGTAACGAATAGCATTGACGTCGGCTACTTGAACCACTCGCCCGGAAGCAGATAACTGAAGACAGTGTGACATAACTGGATAGATGCCGTGATTTGTCCTGCCTTGTGTCTGAAAAATCTATAACAATGGATAATATACAATAGGGATGTTAACTAAAAACATAATTTTTGTCCATAATGTAGATTATTGAAAAATATTGGACACGTATTTGTTTATTTAAAAATCTGATGATAAGCGTGGGAGATATAACGCGCTAAAGTTTCTTGATCGTGACGTCACACAACTAAATCTAGTACATTTTTGTTAAGTGGTGTGACGTCACGTGATCTGACACAGAATCTTATATAAGTGTTGTATCTCAGCCATTTTTTACTTACTCAAAACCTGGGGACTGAAGGTGTTCTTGCGGGACGCCAAATGTCGGGGCAGTGGGTAACTGAACCCTGAAGCACTCGTCCACGGCCATCGTGATTAACACTATAGTTATCTAGGTCGCTTTTGCAGTAATAGAACATCAATAAATAAATGTAGGTTATTATAACCCTTGACAAAACCGTGTCGCCAAGCGGTTATTATGATGTGTTCCGGCATAATGTTCAGTGGAGCCAGGGGGCGATTTATCCCGCCTTCTAGGTTCCGTCTGCTACCATATGCGGCTGCATCGTTGCTTATCATTACGCGAGATCGTGTTCAAAGGCTGACCTATAACGAATAAAATATAATACCACTTGCTTTCGCGCTATCTTTTGCAATATGTTACCAGTGGTCTAAGGAGAGCTCTTACGGGCCCGATAATACTTAGCCTTAAGTATTTGTTGGATACTCGTACGACATTGGAAATATACTCGTTTCTCTCTCTCCACTTTTGAGAGGGGGTTTTGTGTAATGAGTCGCAGTTTTATTTTTGTTACAAGTTTAATTTACTTACATCTGTCCATTGTCTGTCTGTAATCAAATCTTGCAATATTAATTTGGTCCACTTCTCGGTTTCTAATTAAGCTGTAATTTTACATGCATGTATAAATCGGGTGACAATGCAATATTAAGTAGGTATTATGACGTCGAGCTGATCTGATGATGGAGCGGGAAGGTCAACGCAATCGAGTTTGGGCTCACTTGATTCGTCTTGACGAGTACTTTGGTGCTAGATGGTAATAATAATAAAAAATATTTATAAAATTTCACTTGTCTATTCATAATAAATACACTTTGAAATAGCGAATGAAAAGGCACATAATACAGGTTAATTTCAACCGTGTCGCCATTCGAACACAATAGGACTAGTGCAGTAAGCATATTCGTAAATGATGGTATATACAGCCTGATATACGTGTAAAAAAATCATCCGTGTAATTAATAATTATTTAACAACCTCGCATACCTACTGGTTCTTAAAAACACATTAATGTTCCTTTTTTTTATTTAATCATGGCAAATGCCTAATGTGCCTTGCTTTATACAATAGTTTAATTATTAAGCACTAGGTAGATATGGTTACTTCGAATAGGCACAAAATATATAAGGTTGGAATATTCTGAATTCAGAAGCTATTGACTTATCGATATGTAAGCAAAACTGATATTGAAAAATCCAGCCTACCGATATCTTTACCTTTCCGAGTTTATTGGGAAGACTTATTCCATTTATCTATCACGCTTCCTCCAGCTATTCAATCACACACGATTTTAATAAATGAAGACACCGCGTTCTTGAGACAAAACTAAAGCTGCACTGTTTGTATAGCTACTATTTGCTTTTGTTAATTAATTTTATATAATTACTAGCTTATGCTCGCGGCTTTGCCCACGTGGCAAAATCCTTTCTTAGGGGAGGTCTACGTCGGAGGTCCGCGCGCCCCTTGAGAGGGTGGGGTGAAACTCCTCTTCACCCCACCGCGGCGGGGTCTCCTGTCAGTGAGGACCAAACGCCGTCGGGGCCGCGGATGAGTGCTTCGGCGTACCCGTTGCCCCGCCATTATGGCGTCCCGCAGGAACACCCCCAGGTTTTTAGTGGGTATCCCCGCCGCTCCCATCTTTGGCGGGGGAGTTCCACATACCGCCTCGCGCCCCCCGGCGTGGGGTGATGATGCGTAACGCATTTTTCCTGGGATAAAAAAAAGGTCTACGTCATAAAACCTATCTGTATTCCAAAGTTCAACCGAATCTGTTCAGTGATTTGAGCTGTGCGTTGATAGATCAGTCAGTCAATCAGTCACATTTACCTTTTATATATTTAGAAGATGTTAAGACACACATCTTTGGATATGGTTCCGATCAGCGTAGGTTAAATCCAACCTATATATCTACGTGCTGAGCTGATACCTTTTTGCTAAGATCTTACAAGAATGATTTCGCTGCAAAAAGGGTTATGGATTTCGTGTAAGTTATTGGTTTAACCTACGCTGATCTGAACATAAAAATATAGTAGTTATAGGTGACAATAAATAATAAAAAAATGCTTTAATTAGAATTTAGTATACGAACATTACGGCTTTAGTCATTCAGGCAGAAATTTCTCAAAGGGCGATGCCATGAACGTCAACTATTTTCATGTTCATAAATTTTAGTTTTTAATCCCCGACGCAAAAACGACGGGGTGTTATAAGTTTGACGTGTCTGTCTGTCTGTGTGTGCGTGTGTGTGTCTGTCTGTGGCATCGTAGCTCCCGAACAGATAAACGGATTTTGATTTAGTTTTTTTATTTGAAAGTAAAGTTAGTCGAGAGTGTTCTTAGCCATGTTTGGTGGAAATCGGTTCAAGATGGCCGCTGCTACAAAATGGCGGATTACTTTTTTCTTCCACGACCCCCAACAATATGGGTATCAAATGAAAGAACTTAACTAGTAGAATACAACCCACTATATAAAATTTAAAATCCAAGATGGCCGCCACCACAAATTGGTAAATTACGTTTGCGTTGGGGGTTTTTTAAATTTTTAATTTAATGCACTTGTTTTAACACTATATTCATTGTAGGTCTCAATCACACTATGTTTTTTGGTGTCTGCTCTCACATTCCGTGTCCAAGATTTCTTTGAAATATCAGAGTGTATCCAGAACCCCAAATATTCCCGAGACTCAGTAATTTATTCCTTAGCGGAAGATATTTTTATTCATGAATATGAATTGCTTTGTTTAAAAGGATCAAAATTTTATTAAGACCTCTCTAGCAAGAGTGCAATATTCTTTATTAAAATGTCCCCGCTGACGAATTTGCATTCACTTAAGTAGCTGTTATTATTATGAGTAGATTTTTTCTTATGAATGGATATTATTGCTTAGCTTTCGTTGACGGTTTTACGCGCATTGTAAAAATTTTAGCCTTAGTCTTTGACGTAGACATCCTCACAATCTTATTAATATTATAAACTTGAAAGTTTGTAAGAATGGATGTCTGGATGTCGGGGTGTTTGTTACTCTTTCACGCCTAAACGGGTCACGATTGAGCTGAAATTTTGTATAGAGATACCTTAGACCCTGGAATAACACATAGGCTACATAAGTACTGCGGGTAAAACCGCTGGGCGCAGCTAGTAATATATAGTTGCGGCAAATTTTATCTCAACCCGTACAAATAGGTAGCGATTTAAGCTGTACTTTTATATACCTCTGATAATGTCAGTGACATAATTCACTAAGAAACACTGTAAGGGAGATCCCCAAAACACAGTTTTAACTGGTTTGGGGACCTATGTAATGTTTTTCGATTTTATGTTAATAAAAATCAGGAATGAGAAGATCCGTAGACGAACTAAAGTCACGAACATAGCCCAGCGGATTAAAAACCTGAAGTAGCAATGGGCAGGCCACATAGCACGCAGAGCAGAAGGCCGATGAAGTCGAAAAGTGCTCGAGTGGAGACCACGGACAAGCAAACGCAGCGTAGGACGTCTACCCACAAGGTGGACAGACGACCTTATAAAGGTCGCCGGAAGACGCTGGATGCAGGTCGCTTCCTCGTATGTGGAAGTCCAAAGGGGAGGCCTAAGTTCAGCAGTGGACGTCCTACGGCAGAGATGATGATGATGAAGAAGAGAACTAGCAATTTATGTAGCTTAATACTTTGTGTCCCAATATAATTTTATATCAATATTTTTTTACATTACTTTGACAAAATTAGGTTCTTTTACATACAATATATAGGTGCCTAATATTTATTTCGGTTAATAAATGAAACGCGTCACGTATCACAAATTTGTCTCGCGAACTTTTCCTTGGCGTACGTAAAAGCAGCCGCAATAAAATAAGCGTTTGAAGAACTTTCTCCAGTTTTCATCGTGAGATAAAGAAGGGAATGAAAATAAAATTATTAGAAGTGCCTTAAAGAAACGTACCTATCTTTATTAACCTTTGCAACAATATTTTATTGTGATATTTTAGGCAAGTCAAGTAAATCAAGAGCAAGTTTGAAAATGTAGAGAATAAACATGTTTTGATTATATTGTACGTACCCTCTATAATGCGAGCGTCAAGATGGCGGGACCAAGTCTGGGATTTGCATGATACATAATATTTAAACCAATATTTAATACAAGCAGCACACATTAATTATTATTATAATTATACATTAACTTTTTGTATTGAAGAAGTGAGTAGTGAGTAGGTGCTCAATATATTTTTGTAAATGGTATAATAAGACCCAACTGGGAAAAAAATAAATACAATATTGTATAGGCCAATCATTTATTGTAGTCCCAGCGCGTAAATTGAACCAAAATGGCGGTCGTTTGTTAATGTTATTAGTTACAACACATATTATCAGATCATCGTATTAGATCTACTTTGTTATATAGGTCTGTTGTTATTAATTTTTTTTTGGTTAAAAGATTAATTTTAGTTAAAACTATCACCATAAGAATAGAATAGAATAGAAAACTCTTTATTAAAACACTACAAACATACAGAAAACTTAAAACTATAACACAAAATCACGACATAAGTGTAACAATTGGCGGTCTTATCGCTAAAAGCGATCTCTTCCAGACAACCTTTCAGGGAGAGAAATAATGATATTTACATGGGTAGGTGGTGAGTTTGTAGTATACAAAAGATTAATGGAAATAATTCTTATATACTAATAATATATTATATTATATAGCATAAATATATAAATCATAATATATACATAAGCAACCAAAATATTATTATTAGGTAGTAAAAAACTGTGAAAAAAAAACTATCAGTTAAATAGACTTTATTACCATGATGATGACTACAGGAATCAATTTGTTCACATCTTCGTCCTAGTTCAACTTACGCACGCACTATTTCGTAATGAACGTTCATCTAAAAATGTGCAGACATAAGCCCGGCAGCGACTCCAGAGTAGACAAAGAACAGCACCTTATCTACCACCTCAGCCAGTTCATGCCTCACTCCGCGGGTGGTCTCGCTCTCCATCTCCTCCACTGATCCTTCCATTATGGAAGCTTCGCCGTCGTCTTCTTGACGGGCGTACTCGCCGTTAAGGGAGATCTAGGAGGAAATTATAATATATAAGGTTTATTTGTATACGTACTCCGAAATAACCTATAGCCTAATCTTAAACCTTTAATACCTATAATAGCATTCAGTCGAAGTCAGATCACAATTACGGTTATAGATTGTGTGGCTGACCTTTTGCCAAAAATTATGTTGCAGTTTTGAAATTGCCGATATTGTTACAAGGCTTGCAACGTGATCAACGACTTCCTGTTTTTTGATGCAAAGAAGATGAGTAAAGTGCGAAGATAAGAAAATAGCTTTTTTGATGGTAAGGATGACGCTGCCCATTATTATAGCTACCCAGGATTTAACAATGGTGTTAAAAAAATCTAGATACACTGCACCAACGCAACACTTTTTCAAGAGTCATGCGATGTTAAGACTCTTCAGCCCGGTATTCACTAGCTACAGTGCTTTTCAAAGCTCAGTAATGTTTTATAAGTTATACACTGCTGAGGCGATAACTGGCACTGTTGGGGTACACACCTAGTCGACCTCCGGCAAAGGAAGTCTACCCCCAGACTCAGCCTACCTACATACCTATCTTACGGAAACACAGCTTTATATGTCTTCCAAAATACGCAAGACCTTTTTAATTATCAGTACCTTGATTGGGGGTAAACAGAAGACAGTTCTGAGAATCGTAGAGGAGATGACACTCTGTATGAAGACAGTCTTGCACATCTTCTCAGCCATTGACGTCATCAACATGACGTGGACGAGTAAAGCCAGGAGAACGCCGTATAGGATTGTCAAGTAAAATATCACTGGAAAACAAAATCAGAAGATTAGGTAAAATATGTACAAGGGACTTGAAATTGGTTGAGAAATTGCATAAACAGCCTAAGCCATGAAACCTGAGTTAAAAATTGGTGTTCAATTTGAAATTGGTGGCAGGTATATAACTACTTTTTTTCTATTATGTCTCCTAACTTCCAGTGAATGATTGCAACCAGGTAATGCTCCAAAGTGTCTCGAGTGGAATGGATCAGCTAATAAATCAGTCAGCTACTGCCGTTATTGACGAAATCGGACTATCGAGCTGGTGTTCTGCCCATTATGGGCAGTTGCCTTCAATGCGCTCTAATAAGTGTTTATATGGACACACATTTTGAAGAAGATAAACTTACATATAGACGGAGTAGTGTGGTTAGGAACAATGAAGCTGATGCTGTCCAGGCATATACAGATGATGATGGTGCATCCAGTGTAGAACCATACTCTAGACATTTCTAGAGGTTCACTCCAGAACGACATTAGGACGAATGTCAGAAGCACTGAAAAATTAGTAAAATTTTTAAATTTAGAATTTATCAGAGAATCAGAGACTATGATTATACACTTAGGGTTATTGGTAATTTAGTACATTGGTACATAATATGTAAGTCCTTTATTCAGTACTTAGTTTAGTTTGCTCCTAATTAGAAAAACTGTTTCTTTTATTTGTATATTTCTTGTTTTTTGTGTCTTATGGCCGTGAATAAAGTCCTATTCTATTCTATTCTATTCATTGGGGAGGTCATTAGCTATTATCTCGTGGTCATAAGTAGGTATATTTAAGTAACCTTTAGCTGTAACATTTAGTTATAGCATTATTTTTTTTTTCAAATTGAGTTAAAAATTTTATGAATTCCTATAACAATAACCATGTATAAATTATGTTGAAGCCGTGCGTCTGTGGAATGATCTCCCTGTCGTAATTAGACAAGCACCGTCTCTTGCAAGTTTTAAACTTCGAATCAAAGCCCATTATCTTTCACTTTAGTATCTTCTTAACATTAATGTCGTATTCCTTCATGATACCTAATGTAGTATATTTTATTATATGTCAATTTATGTATGTATTTATGTATGTATGTACGTGTGTATGTATGTATTTAAGATTTATGTATGTATGTTTATGTAGGTAAATATTTTTAAGTATATTGTGTAAATTATTTTTACTTATATTTCTTTTGAAGTTTTATGACACCACCGTCCTTCCAGTGTTGTATATTTCCTCTCCCTGCACGGTTGTCTGGAAGAGATCGCTTTGAGCGATAAGACCGCCAATTGATACACCCTTAGTTTTAATTTTGTTGTTTGTAAAATTTACTGTATATGTGGATCAATAAAGTGTTTCTTATCTTATCTTATCTTATGAATTTATTATACTCGTATGATACATAAAAAGTGGAAGTGGTGTCAAAGCTGATGAGACACCATGATCACGTCCCTCAGTCATGAGGCTACGACCAAGAAGAAGAAGATGTCACATATTTAATGGCCGTAAATTGCTCTATACTTCGTTTCAAAAACAAAGATAATTTTTGCGGGGTTCGAAGTTTGTATATCTATGAAAACATCATAGATATATTCACAAAAACTGTTATATCCGATATATCTTATGATATATATCAGATATATTATGAAAAATATCCGATATATATCCAATTTATTAAGATATTGATCCTTTAAACCCTGCAAATTAGCTAAAAAATTATCTTTGTTTTTGAAACGTAGTATAGATCTAAATAAAATAATATCTAGTGTCCTCATGTTTTTCTTACGAGATAAGTACCAAAATGGGTAAATTAAATTTATTTTGTCATATTTTAAAGAAAACAATCATTTGCTTACCCAAAAGTGGCGTATAAAAGACAATATTGTAAGAAGTGGCACTCCTAGTCAAATCCATGTCAATAACGAATCTGTCGCTCTGATGAGTATCATTGTCCACGTGTGTATACATGGTGTTCCATATATGGGGTTTCACCACCATTTCGTTGTAGGATATCTCCCATTCACTTGGAATCACCGTGTCTATGTCTGCGAACTGGGAAATCAAGGGAATTATTTATCCTTTTTCTTGTATCTTTTTCTTTAATAAAAAGAAAAACAAGAAAAAACCGATCGTAGTCAAAGGCTAACCTATAACGAATAAAAAAAGATCATAAAATCATATAAAGATAAAGATAGATCTCAATAAAGAGTTAATCTTATCTTATAATTACTAATATTATGGTAAAAGAAAAAATAAAATAAATAAATATTTCAGGACATTTCACACAGCGCCACCTAACCCCAAGCTAAGTTAAAAGGTTTGTATATATTATGTGAGTGTGTCCGTTTGTTGCTCTTTCATATCAAGAGGAATCGCTAGCCTATTAAAGTCTTAAAGGTATCAAGAGGAGGAATGAAAGGAGGATTTGATTATAATGGGCATGTAGTCGCTTGGTTTCTGAAAACACACTGCAATAAAAAGTAAGAATTTCAACAGCAAAGGAATACCTACCTAGTAGGTAGTTACCTATTCATCAACTTGCAATCATTTTGCTGATGATATGATAAAGTCTAATATAAAAAATAACTATTTTAACTTACCACATCCAATTTATCATCATCAGGTTTCATAATCTCAATGACGATCTTTTCGTGCACCTCCCAAGGTTCAATCACGATTGCGCACGAGTATTTGTCGTGAGGCCATCTGAAAAGAGAAACAGAAGATGATCAGAGTTATGGGAATATGAATGTAGAAATAAGTAAAAGGAAATGAAGGAAAAGAACGGAGAGGGATCATTCAGATCAAATGCTGTACACACTAATATATCCCAATGGCCAATGGGTCGACGTGTTATTGGTTTTTCCAGTCCCCGTTAAAGCTAAGATAAGAAGATAATTATGCTGGAATATTTATCTTCCTTTGCATCTTAAATGTATAAATAAATATTTATTGCCCAATTTAAGAATATACAACTTTAGTGCTTAAGATATTCTCATTCTAATCGACCGAGCGAAGCGAGGTCTTAGAGTCGAGAGCCGCGAAAAGCCTGCGTTTCGACCAGTTTAACGGTTGACCTCTGGCGCTTAGGTTTGATCGACATTTACTCAAAAACGGTTAATCCAAATTAAATGAAATTTTACACACAACTTAGGTAGGTTAATAGAATAATTTTAGTGATAAAAATATCTAAATAGACCTTAGGGTTGCAGATATGTAGGTGATTCAAAGTCTTTACGATAGGTCTGACGATAATTTAAAAACTGGTGCTCTGATAATTTTTTTTCTAACATATACACATTTTTTTTAACCTATATAAATATATTATCCAAAGTGTATGTTTGTATGTATGTTTGTTACGCGATAACTTGAAAACCGATGGTCCAATCTTTATGAAACTTTGCAAATACGTAGTCAATAGAAGTCAGTAGAAGTTAAGTCAATAGAATTTTTAAGTTCGAACATCAGCCAAATCGGTCGAAGGGTTCTAGAGTTATAGAAAATGCTTAATTACAACGTTACCAAAGTTCCAATCTTAATGGAACGTTGCGATCAGGTAGTATAAGCTAAAAGAATTCTCAAGTTCGAAAATGAGCCAAATCGATCCGAGGGTTGTAGAGTTATAGAGATGACTACATTATGTTTTGCACAATTTGTTAGGTACATTAAGTTTGAGAAAGATCCTACAGGCAAGAAAGAGGAGGCAAGAAGATCAAGCTAAAAAATTAATAGTGATAAAGTCCAAGAATTCGAGAATTTCAAGGAATTTATCTTATTTTTAATAACATTACTTTTAGGTATATTGCGTAATACCAATTGCGTCAATTATAGTCCGGCCGCCTAAAGTTTGCGATTGAAATAAGGTGTCACATACATGTAGGTAAGTAAATGGTGTGTGCTGTTTTTTTAACCTTTTTATAAACCTCGCTTCGCTCGATCGATAGAATATAATGTTATTTAATTTAAGTAAAATAAAAATAAAAAAGTAAAATAAAAACATTATTACTAGCCTTATTTTATGCCCATCGCTAATGGCAAGCAACCAAAGTTGGATTTAGTAGTATAGGCATAATTATATGACGACATAATTACGTCACATTGCCTAAAATTTTGTATAAATTATCCCGAACGCAATGTACCGGGCTATAACTCGCTGTCAAGTAAAATAATATTTTACTGTCAAAACACGAAAGTGGAGACCATAAACAATATAAGCAGGCACCAATGTCTGTGGAAGTGGTGATAGAATAAAAAAAAACTCGCTGTATCGTTTTGTTATAAAATATATTTTAAATATATAATTTATATGAATACATACATACATATATCATCTTAGAGTTGAGAGCCGCTGCTTTTTCGCTGGTAGTAAGGTATATTATTATTATTTGTGTAGCCTGTCTGCAAAACTTTTTAAAACTAGAATAGTTTGTGGGGCACATTCAACAATAAAGGTGCTCGAGCACACCGTAATGCATCGCGGGCCACAGGTGGCTCTCTCAAAAAAAGTCAGCAAAATGTTGAGATCACTAATACGTACGCGCCCATCCAAATACGTACGCGCATAACATTGCTTAACTTCGATGTTTACGTCCTTAAAAAAAAATGTTTGCAGAGGGTCATGTTGACGATTTCTATGCCATCATGAGAAAACGGACCGCGTCTATGTGGTACAGAATGCGTGTGAGCTCCGACACTATACTGAAAACATTGTTTAATAAAATGGAAAATCCATTTATAAAGCACTGGCTGGACATTTATCTGTCCAGGCAGCGCAGTAGACCGCCGGGCTCGCGATATGTTTCAACTCGCTAACTTAGTTTGTAAGATTACTAACAATTTAGAATAATAATTATTACTAACATTTTTATGGTATTTCTATGTTCTGCAATAATCGCATTATTATTTAAATAGAGCCATTTTAAAATGAATTAATTGAAATGTATAGAAGTTTTCCCAAATTTAAAATATATGTACTTATAGTCTGCCAAATTTCATAAAAATATGGTAACGACAAGTTCCCTATGAATGTAGATTTATTCATAGGATCAAAAAAATGTACTTTTTTAAAGGATAAACGGGTGTATTTTTTTCTACGTTAACTTAGAAGTTTAATTTCACGGGCACAAAGCGGCCATAGATAGATCTTTGTATATGGTAAAAATATACAATTCTACGGGACGTAGAGTATAAATGGGTCTTGACAGACATACGGATGACCAAGTGATCCTATTATGGTTTAGTTTTTTCCTTCAGATGTACGAAACTCTAAAAAGGATCATATTCTAAAAATCTCGGTCTACGTACCGATTGTTTATTGAGTTTTAATTTTTCTGAATTTTGGTATTTTGAGTTTTAATATTAATGTTTAAGTTCTTGTATTAGGATATATTTTGTCGAGGCCTAAAGTCTAAGGTTTACACGGAAATTGGGCTGCGAGGTCCCAGTTCGAGGCGAACTACTAGTTATTATCTTTTCGTGGGTCATCTGTTTGTTTGTCATCTATGATACAAAAAAATCTTTGATGAAGCTTACCTATTAATTTCATCTACGTTGTTGCTGCACCAAGTGGTGATTTCAGTTTGGAAGTGGAACGTAGCCTGTCCGCTGTGAAGCACTGTGATGAGATCTGGATTCTCCGTGTCTAATGGATCTGTACCATCTGAACTGGAAGAGAAAAGTAAAGTATTAGTGATTATTATACCTTAGTATTGTTACCATGCGTAAGACTTTGAATATGAGATTTACTATATAGATAGATTTACTTTATTATGAACTCTGGTATATTATGCTCTAAAAATCGTTAGTAGAAGTTAATTTTTATCATAGTCTCGTATTCAGCTTCTCGGTGACAAAACCACAACATAAATACAATGTGGTGAAGTTGTATTTCTTAAAAGCAGGTTTCAAAAAAGTATTTTCTAAAAATCTGGTTCATATGCAATAATTCCTTAAGTGTCAGTAAGTTCACGATAGGTTAAGGAAATTATGGAGTTATAATAGTTAGTGGTGCTTTTGACCCATTGTTCAAAAGCATTACTTGTACCAAGCGATGCTGCTTACTTGAACACGAAGAACATTGGTCTCCATATGCGACCCTGACGGAACTTGAGGCTGGTTGTTCCATTATATTTCAAGGGATTCCATGCCATATTGTCATCTATCCAACTCTGGAACAATAAAGATAATATACGAGAATGGTCCACATGAAAAGAATAAGGATCATGATTAAATGCGCAGTGCGCACTTCGAACGGCTGAATAGATATCGGCTAGTGGACCTAAGTATCATTGGAGGGATGAAGTTAAAAAGAACCTGAGTAAAATTTAAATATGGAAGAATGACGGAATATATCCCGCAAGCAAGACAGAATTGGAGAATCTTATCGTTCTTTTGCGACGACAGTATGACATCTATACAAGCGCATTTTTTTTCAGAAATGGACCTTGATTTATTAAAAGTTTAAGGTTGTTTTCTGTAAAATTACAGTTTTTAAAATGTAACGTTGTTTTCGCAAGGAGACGTTATATTTGGAGACCTATGCCCACTCAGTTTTCGCGTCAACCCAGAAAGATCGTGTCCGCATCACTGATTGAGCGCGACCTTGAAGTTGATTTAATGTTTTTAATTTCTGTTATTTAGTTTCCTAGGGTTGAGTGGCATAACATGAAGGAGGCCTATGCCTAGCAGTGGGGTGTAGAAGGCTGTGGATGATGACGATGAGTTTCCTTTATAACTTACCATAACAACAGCGACTCTAGTAGTAAGAGTGGATTCCATAGTGTTGTACTTGACGTGGGTGATTCTTATACCAAGTTGCACCATCATAGTCTGACGGGGCGGTATCGACGGCAGTTTGGATAGCAGGAGAGATCTCTTCAGCTCGTCCGATGTAGACATCTTTGGGGCTACCACTTGGGAGTTAGGGGTTTTTGCTGGAATTAAAAATTAATTTCATTAAGGTTTGATCTTTTGAATTTGCTTCTGGCAGTTTTGTTGATCGTTCTGTAAGAGAATTCAAAGGTGGCACTATTTTAACAGTTGCTTAACTTGTTGGAACAATATAGTGTGATAAAACACTTATCGTACCACAACCATGGGCGTACCCAGCTTCTGACCCAGGGGGGGGCAAGCAAGGACGAACAAAATTATTTTTTACTGAACTTGAACTTTATGCCTGTATGTACCTATATTATGTTTTAAAGTTGAGCAGTTACCTATTTAAAAGGTGCGCCATGCTTTGCTTTTAGCTCACACAGAAATATACTTCCTTAAAAATGCGCGAGCAGCTTGCTGCGAGCGCCAAGAAAATTTTTACATTTTACAAGAAAAAAGTGCTGTTAACTTGCCCTCCGAGCAGTAGGAAAAATTAAATATTATTCCTTAAAAAGCGCGAGCAGCCTGCTGCGAGCGCCGAGAAAATTTTATATTTTCGACAGCGAAAAGAGTCCAGTTAACTCTCTTCGGACGGTAGGAAAAATAAAATACTTATCCTTTCCTAAAATAGCTCGAGCAGATTGCTATGAGCGCCAAGAAAAAAGAATTGACAAAAAAACGTGCGGTTAACTTGTTCTGAGCAATAGGACAATTAAAATATTCCTTAAAATAACGCGAGCAGCTTGCTGCGAGCGCTAAGAAAATTTTATATTTTTGACAACGTAAACAGTATTGTCAACTTTCTCCGAGCGGTAGGAAAATTAAAATATTATTTAAAATAGCGCGAGCAGCTTGCTGCGAGCGCCGAGAAAAATTTACGTTTTGGACAACAAAAATAGTGCGGTTATCTTTGTCTGAACGGTAAAAAATTAAATATTTTCACTTATAAGAGCGCGTACAGCTTGCTGCAAGCCCCGAGTATTTTTAATATTTCTGACAACGAAAGGTGAGCTTAGTTTCCGAGTCATTCCGAGCTGCACGAAACTTAAACATTCTTACTAATACGTACGAGTAGTTTGCAGTGAGCCGAGAAAATTTCAAAATCTTGATTATGAAGAGTGTACGAACTACTTAACGGCAAGAAAATACTTTATTTCTGACCACGATCGCTACTTATAAGAGATATACTATAAATACTACTACCTATAGCTACCTACGAACTTGCCGCAATTGCCAATTTTGGATACATGATTACAGAAAATGTGCACTTAATATGCTCCGAGTCTCCGAGTGGTAAAAAATAAAATATTCTTACTAAAAAGCTAAAAAGAAATATAGTCCTACTATGAAACGTGTTACAGCGTATTGCGATCGGGAAAAAAAATTTTTTTTTTCTACAAATATAATTCTAGAAATTCGGTTTCCAGGGGGGGGCAGCTGCCCCCCCCTGCCCCCCCCTGGGTACGCCTATGACCACAACTATCTACAAATCAGCCACATGCCAATCTAAAACAAAATCCAAGTGCTCCAAACCACAGTCAGACCCTGCCATCTGACTGTGGTATTCAGAATTCTGGGATTTCCACCAGCATTTTGGTTACACGTCGCGACGATGAAATTTAGTAAAGAGATATCATACCTTCGCTAGAATTCGGATCAGGACAATCGTACAAAAACTTGGCTTCAACTCCCGTCCATGATGCAAAGCTGAAGTACTTTATAGGAATTGTGTGGGCGTCGTAGAACCGCAGCACGGGTATGCTCTCACCTTCCCTACCAAACTCTACTAGACCATCTGAAAATTTTATTTAAAAGCGTAGTTAAAACACGAACCTATTAGCTGTTTTGATTTTCTTCAGATAAATATGTGTGTGTGTGTGGGTGTGTATATGCGCGCGCGCGCGTGTGTGCGCGTGTGCGCGCGTGTGTGCGCGTGTGTGCGCGTGTGCGTGTGCGTGTGTGTGTGTGTGTGTGTCGGGTACTGTAGTCGTGAACTCCTGATGAAGGACATCGTAATTGTCCAAAACCGTGGCTTAGACATATCTCAACGAATAATTAACGTGAGTACAGCCGTATCGTATTTATAATATGAATAACACTCACGGTAGTTCAACTCAAGTCCAAAATCGAAGAGAAGAGTTCTTACCACGGTAGTTTCCAAAATCGAAGAAAAGAGTATCTTACCATCAGATATCCTGATATAAAAAGCTGTGAAGTCGATAGAAGAGAGAATTCCCGGCGTCTTGGCCGAAGCTCTGGCGTTGGTCTTCTGGTTAAGTCGGAGTTCCGTGAACTTGTTACCACCACCACCAATCACTGTACAAAAACATTTCCGTATAAGACATCGATATACATGCAGACGGCCTGTTTAATGGTGAAATTTAAACTATAGACGTTGTATGTAGACGTCTACAACACTACTCTGCGTCTGGTATAGGAATTGATCATCTACAGCTCTTTACATACTGTTGGGCATATGCCTTCTTCTTGCCATTCAACCCTGTCTTGTGCCATTCTCGTCCATGTACGACCCGCATAACTAAAATAAATATTGTCGGTGCCTATGTATTAAGTATTGTCGAAGAAATGTGCAGGTTATAACCCTCTCTACCTTCATTAAACAGATTGCTGAACAGGGTCATGATGGTTTCTTATTTTATTTTAATTGTATTTTTACTAATCATAAAATTGTCTCTATGTTGTGGAATAACAGCTGGAAGTTCTTATCTTTCTCGTCATAACAGCAAACCATAATCTGCCCATGCACTTCCGCCAGTGTAATGACCTTACTTCGATTGATAATTATTTATTATTAGCTATATCTAATATTAGCGTTACTAGCTGTGACCAGCGAGTTCATTACTAAGTTTTTTTTCTTGTTGAAGAACAAAAAGAGAAAGAAAGTATTTACTTCGAGAAAAAAATGCTTGAAGTGAATTCTCCCGTAGGAGATAATAATAATATAATTGGGGTTTATACTCCAACAGGTTACCCTACTTACTCTGTCAGAGTCAAATTACAGTCATAATTATTATAGGTTGTGATGGCTAACCTATATGTTACAGTTTCAGGTCGCCAAGATTACAAGACCTGCAACTTGGCCTGAAACTGCCTCCTATATATCTTATAAGAAACAGCCGGGACGCACAGTTTTACGCACCGAACACCCCTACGTACCAACCTTCCGAAACACGGTAGCGTTCAGGTGATATTTTTGCTACACACTCAGTTTTGAACGCCCAGTATTTTGGATTCAAGCCGGACTTACGACTTACTATAGGAAGGTACAAAGAGGAGTTATAGTGATTATTTTACCAATTTCATAAACAGGATCTTTCAAGCCAGGCCGCTGCGTCGACGACAGGAGAATATGTCCATTGCTTGGCGCTTGTAAAGCGATGTGCATCTCAAAGTAAGATATGACGGCATTCTCAATCTTGACTGTAGCATGCTTCAGGTTATCCTCGTCTATCTGGTAGAAGGTGTCGTAAGTGTAACCGCGGCGGCAGATGTGTTCTTTGCATTTTGAAGCCACTGGAAAGAAGATTTTTATTATATAAAGATGTAAGAAGGATAAAGGTGGTCCTTTATCCTAACCACCATAACAAGAGCATTAAGTTGCTTAGCTTGGGGTTAGGTGGCGCTGTGTGAAATGTCCTGAAATAAAATAAATCTCTCAGCAAAGTTGTCTGGAAGAGATGGTTTTTAGCAAGACCGCCAATTGTTACACTAATGTCGTGATTTTGTGTTTTAGTTCTAAGTTTTCTGCATATTTGTGGTATTTCAATAAAGAGTTTTCTATTCTATTCTAAGGACACGAGCAAGACGCTTTCTTGTTGGTAAGAGTTAACTCTGCCTGCAAATTTAGTACATTGCTACCCAGGATTTTTCAACGATATAAAATTCTAGGTGCACTGCACCAACGCTCCTTACTCTAGAGTAAGGAGCGTTGGTGCTAGACTCTAGAGTCTAGAGACATATATGAACTCTATTAGGAATATATTTTATTTTCTTCATTTAACAGCACTTATATAAAAACTTGTAAAAATGTTTTAATTTTTTTTTTCAGTTACAAATACTTACTGTCGTAGGTGAAAGTAAAGTTTCCATTGTCCGCCCACGATTTATTCACAAGCACAAAACAAAATAATAAAATCAAGTTCATTTCAACAACCAATACATACAATTAATATAACACTTACAAAATTTAATAATATTCTATGTAACAAATTCACTGAGCGACCACTAAAGATCGGTCTGTTTTTGAACTGAATGAGATAAGGAAGCTCGAACAGATTACATACATTGTTGTTCATTTTATTAAAAACGCGCCTCAGTTTTACCCGTTTACATAATATTTTAAACCTTTCTCTTAAATCACTCTATTTAGTGCTGAAAACTGTAAAAAATCCGTTATGTAGTTTGAAAGATCTAAGCGAACAGACAGCAGAAGCGATATAATTTTATAATACTATGTAAGCTTTTTTTTTTCAATTTATTTATACTATAGCCTATGTGTTATTAGAAGATATCTCTATACCAAATTTTAGCTCAATCGGTCCAGCCGTTTAGGCGTGAAAGAGTAACAAACATACATTCATACCAACTTTCACGTTTATTACATTAGTAAGATTCATTATAATATCCATCACTCATTATAATCCCCAAGTTCCTCTCTGTATTGTCAAATTAAATAAAAATATTTCTCTTAAAAGTAGGTAAACAAAGTGCCCACGGTCAAACTAAGTAAATAAATAATAATATAGTAAATGTAACAAACAAAATAATATTACAGCAAACATTGAAGTTATCGTATATCCGTTGCGATATCGGCTCATTTCCTTTTTCATCTATTATGTGAGTTGCTAACAGTATAATGTTTAATTTTATTGTATCTATCTATCTAAAAATATGTTTCCGATTTTTTATTTAAGCTGACGGAAAAGCGGTCGCAATCTTTGTTTTGTTCACAGCCACGTTCTTTTAAGAATGCTGAATGAATGAATGAATGAATGAATCGTTTATTTGTATAAATACAGGTATTAATAAGGTCTTAAAAATATAGTATAACATAGTTCATTCCGTATTTGACATGATGTAATGTCGTGCAAATATTTAATAATAACATTGTTCTTGGCATGATTTTGAATAATTTTCCATTACATTAAAATTCATAAATAACTAGCAAACCCGGCGAACTCCGTTTCGCCACCAAATGGTTTCCTGAAAAATTCCTGAATTTTCTTTGCTATAAACCTCGCGGAGCCCGAGACCTTTCCAACGAATGCAAAACCGTGGAAATCGGTTCGTGCGTTCTGGAGTTATAGCGTCAGGGAGGAAAACCCGACTTATTTTTATATAGTAGAATAGACCCATTTCATAAACGTATATCATATTTTTATGCAAAAATATATGAAATTTCAATATAAAAATACGTAAATAAAAATGATTTTTTAAATACTGCCTAAAACGTTTCGAACTGTCATCTGACAGCGCGTGACGTCATACCACTGGCTGGTCCTTACGCTTCCTATGAAATGTTCCTGATTTCGACAAATTTTAATTATTCATAACTTAAAAACCACTAAACCGATTTTGATGCAACTTATGCTGTGCCCTTAGTTGGAGCATACTTAAACCAAAAATAAAGTCAATAACCAAAATGAATATTATATTTTCAGAGAGACATTTTTATCATTGACTTTATTTTTGGTTTAAGTATGGACCAACTAAGGGCACAGTATAAGTTGCATCAAAATCGGTTCAGTGGTTTTTATGTTATGAATAATTAAAATGTGTCGAAATCAGGAACATTTCATAGGAAGCGTAAGGTCCAGCCAATGGTGTGACGTCACGCGCTCTAATTGGCGTTCGCATTCGCGTAATAATAAGTAAATTTTTTTGAAATTAAAATTGATTTTATTCAATTTTGGCTTGTAAATAGATCCTTAAAATGTGATTTTAGGTTTTTAAATACTGTCTTTTATGTGAAAAACATAACTTTATATCAATTCGTAACATGTGTCAACATCCCTATTTAACCTCAAATTCACGATCCACATAATTTACACAGTTCAACTTACCACCTTAAAGACAAATGCCTGCTGTTGAAATTTAATAAAAATTTGCCCAAGAACACACTTTTTTTTTGTATTCATCCAAGGAGAGCCATTGGCTACTACGTTGCCAGTATTAATTCGAAATAAGGTTGCAATAAAACTTATCAATATCCTCCGCGCCGACACGGCCATTACCACCTTAAAGACAAATGCCTGCTGTTGACATTTGCCCAATACGCGCGTGGTTTCCAATTGAATAACTTATTTTTTTTACTTTTTTTTCATTTCTTTTGAAATTTTTCCTGAATTTTCTTTGCTATAAACCTCGCGGAGCCCGAGACCTTTCCAACGAATGCAAAACCGTGGAAATCGGTTCGTGCGTTCTGGAGTTATAGCGTCAGGGAGGAAAACCCGACTTATTTTTATATAGTAGATTAAAACAAAGTCTATTCAAATTTACATTTAAAATATTCATCTAATGAGTAAAAACATCTGTCACATAGCCATTGATATATTTTATTATAAAATTCATTTTTGTTTAATTGATTATATTCCATAGGAAGTTTATTATAAATTTTTGTCGCCATTTTGTAACAATTTCTTTTGCACATTTCTAACCTGTACCTAGGCTCTATCAACGTTTTCTGAACTACTTTTCTTTTGGTACTTGCTAAGTGGTCTTTTATAAATAAATTTGGATTGTTTCGCACGAATTTTAACATTTCAAAAATATAGAGACATGGTAAAGGGAGTAGACCATGTTTTTTGAAAATTGGTCTGCATGAGTCAGTCCATTTAAGGCTAAATATAGATCTAATGCACTTTTTTTGTGCTACGAAAGCTCTTTGTAGGTCCGTCGAATTTCCCCACATTATAACGCCATATCTCAAAACGGAGCACACGTGACTGTGATATACGGTTATAGCTGTTTCTACGTTTGCAATTTTTTTTATCTTCCTAAGTGCAAAAACGAATTTATTTATTTTTTTACATACAGTATCAATGTGTGATTTCCAGTTGCAATGTGTATCTAATGTTATTCCTAAAAATTTAATTTCATTTACAAGTTCTATGTCAGTATTATTATATTTTATGTCAATTTTACTATTTTTATTCTTATTATTATATGTCATAAATTTCATAAATTTTGTCTTTCCTGGATTAATTTTTAAATTATTTGATTCTAACCAATTTATTATGTCACTTAGTGCTTTATTAGCTACTGTTGTTGCACATTCAGTAGTTTTTTCTTTTATCAAAACGGTTTTGTCATCTGCAAAGAGATCTGTATATTGATCTGTAGATGTTGGGAGTTCATTGACATAGATAATAAATAAAATTGGGCCCAAAACACTCCCTTGTGGGACACCATATGTGTTTTCTTTAAATTCTGACTTATATGTCATCTGTGTTTTGGTTTCATGACACATTTTTTTTATTTCTGTGCATTGCTTTCGTCCTTTCAAGTATGTCTCAAACCACGTAAATGCTGGACCTCTGATACCATAATGTTCTAATTTATTTAATAGCCTATCGTGACACACCGTGTCGAAAGCTTTACTCATATCAAGAAATATAGCAACAGGCAGCTCTTTCCTATTGATAGCGTCTAAAATTTCTTTGATTAGTTTAAAACAGGCCATCGTCGTAGATTTCCCTTTAATGAAGCCATTTTGTTGTTCACTTAGTATATTTTGACATTCTAAAAATTTTAATATTCTATTACACATTACCTTCTCAAAAATTTTTGAAAGAACCGGTACTAAAGTAATCGGCCTGTAGTTTCCTGTATCACGTTTGTCTCCCTTCTTGAATAAAGGTTTGACTACTGAAAATTTCAGCCTCTCTGGAAATATACCGTTTTCAAGGGATAGATTTATAATATGCGTTAATGGTTCCAGAAGGTGACATAAATTTTGTTTAATTAGTTTAGTATTAATTTCATCAAAAAAATACGTAAGTTCATTGTAATTTTGAAAATTTCTAACTGACTTACTGGTTCTAGATAGATTGAGTTTGCTAGCCGTTTCGTCTCATCTTTTGCTTTATTTCTTTCGTTTGATTCTGATTTAGCAACATCAATGAAGAAATCATTAAAGTATGTCGCAATGTCGCTTCCTACCTTCAATATATTGTTATTTTCTCTATCTTTTATCTCTTTTATTTCATTATGTTTATAGTTATTTTGTAATGTGTTGTTTACTACTTTCCATGTTGCTTTGCATTTATTATCTGCATTCTCAATGTATTTCTTATTTTTATTTTTTTGTATATTAATAACACATCTTTTTAATATTTTACTGTAGTTTTTATATGTTGATTTATTTATTTGTGTTTTATTTAAATAATATTTATATTGCAGTGCTCTTTTATTAATAAATGATCTTTTTAGGCCCTTAGTAACCCATTTTGGATGTGTTGAATTTTTATGCATTTTCACTTTTATTAATGGAAAGCATAACTTAAAGAAAAGACATATCGTATCATGTAGTAATGTAAAGGCTTTGTTAGTGTCTTTTTCTTGTAAAACTTCAGAGAAAGTTAAGTTGCTTAAGCAATCATTAAATTTTTGAATGTTATCATTACAAAAGTCCCTTTTATAAGTAAACCAGTATTTAAAATTGCATGTTTCAGCTAGAGTTGTGATGGACAGAGTCTGCCCAGTATTATGATCAGACAAACCTAATTCATGCACGTTTCCTTTCGCTTCCTTTATGTCACTTATGATATTATCTATGCAAGTGTTCTGTCGTGTAGGTAGATTTATATACGTCTTCATATTAAAGTTATATAGAATGCTGTTAAACTCATCTTTATTTTTACTATTACCTAACATATCTATATTAAAATCTCCACATATTATGTTTTTATATGTATCTTTTGTGGTATATTTATCTAATAGTATCTGTAATTTTCTAAAGAAAATATTTATGTCAGAATCAGGTGTACGATATACACAAAAGACATTGAGTTTTAATTTCTTTATGTGAATACCGCACACTTCAAAATGTCTCTCTGTTGCAATATTATCTAACCATTTGATGTCCTCACATTCAATATTAGGTTTCGTTAATATACACACTCCTCCACGACTTTGATTTATTCTAGAATAGTTACTGACTAGTTCATAATCGTTAAGTTTCATGTTTACTTCATCCCCATTTTTAATGAAGGTTTCACTCAAACATAATACATTTGGAGTGCAATTTGAATCCCCTAGTAAATTTATAGCTATCTCTATATCATCTAACTTATTTAAAGCCCCTGCAATATTTTGATGAAAAATTATTTGTTCTATTTTATGTTCTTTATTTACGAAAAAACTTATCTTTCTCTTTTTCTACCTCTATATTTTCTACTGTTTCCGTTGCTTGTATCAATATTTCTTTATTAAGTAATGTTTGTTCTGTCTGGGTGCTCTGGGTCTTTGTTGGTTTCAACTTTGTTGAAACCAACAAAGACCCAGTGAATTCAGTTATGCATTTTTCCAGGGATAAAAAATGGGTTTATGCCGCTTTGACAATTAATGATCTATTGTGACATAATTGTTTTTTTTTTCAGTACTTTATTCAGTTGCGTAATCCCATGTTTAAATACGCGGCAAGATTGAACACTATCAGTCAATCGGATCGGCGCCATCAGCGTTACAAAGCTACAAAAGATCCAATTTCTCGACGCGACGAACGTTAAAAAAACGGACGGTATTCAAATAAATTCCAATACCACTCGTTAGCAATACGCCAGCCCTAAACAATTTCATGTACCGCAATATTACCACTGGAACTCAGTCCTTTATAAAAAAATAGAGAAAGGTAAACCAGTAGTTACATCTAGATATCCCTAAATTAGGGTAACAGAAGTATGAATGGGTCAAAAAACACGCCGCGGAGCGGATGAGTACTTCGGCGTACCCGCTGCCCCGGCATTATGGCGCTCCGCAAGAACACCCCCAGGTTTTTAGTGGGTATCCCCGCCGCGCCCATTTACGGCGGGAGAGTCTCACATACAGCCCCGTGCCCACCGGTGTGGGTTGATGATGCGTAACGCATATTTCCTTGGTCATAAAAAAGGGTCAAAAAAACTCCCGAAGTAGGCCGAATTCGACCCGCGGCGCGGGTTGCAGATTGTCAACCACTGGTATATAATAATAGAACTTTTTGAATATAAAATACAATAAATTGTTGTTAATAAGTTATAATATTTTTTGATTAATTATTAATAATATGATATTTAGTAATAGTTGATATAATTATAATATTATTGTAAGACTGTAATTATTCATCATAATACAAAACACAGGTTTCGGTCGACCGAGAATAATAAAATAAGATTCCTACTATATTTTTTTAATAGATAATAATTTTATTTATACTTTTAATATAAAGCAAAAGGTTTCTTTTGAAGACATATAAATATAATGGGTACACTCTTGTAGTAAATTAAGAACTGAACAATTACTGAACATATTTTCTTTTTAGTGATCGAGTTCGAGCATAGTTCGAGCAACTATCGAGAACGCAAGCAGGTGGTACAGCATAGTTTGTTAGCATACATTGTGGTGCAGCAAGCTTGAAATATCTAACGATTTTTCGCGATCTGTCGAAGCGTTGTAATTTCAATTTTTTTTTCATGTTGGATCGCTTTACTAAAGATATTATGTTGAATAGAAAATTGCTATGGTATGGTAGAATCGGGAGGGATTATTCATCATATTATTATTATGTATTTATGTATGTACTTTATATTATGTTTATATATTTACAATAAATAAACTAAGCCTGACTATGAATTGCACACCACCGTTTATTCCTATTCTTATTCAATTCCCAATATTTCAATTCATAAATCGAGCTACGTAAGTTATTATTGTTCTTATATTTGTGGATTGCAATAAGTATTATTGTTTTATTCTATTCTAAGCCCCTGTGTAAAACATTTATATTATAATGCGTTTTAACAGCTAAAATAGCATAGTATCTTTCCACTTGATTATTTCTGTGAAAATTACCGATGACTCAATATAACTCAAGTGTTTATTACCTACTAAGTGCTCAACGTTTAGGTAGCACTTTAACCCTTAAATTGGCAAAACATTTTTTTTTGGAAATTTATTAATTTATGTTATTTTATGTTTTCTATTGTAATTCTAGATCCATAAAAATTGACAAAAAAAACCTAAATATTTCAGTTTTCGAGAAATTGTATGTATTTCACGAAGTACATTGCCAAGAATGACCTAAAAAACATTTTTGATAAAAATTAATTTATATATTATAATATTATATGTTTCGTTAATTCCATACAAAATAATTACATATCATTTATTTTGTATGTAATTGACGACGCGATAAAAGACCAGAAAGGTCATTCAAAGAGTTCAGGCTTGAACTTTGTGAAGCGGGAGGTGAGCAGGTAAAGTGGCTAAAAATAATAGCAGTGGTATAGATAAGCTAAGGAACGAATTAAAAATTATAAAACCATCCATTGCCAGACCGGTGGACAGTGTCAGTTATAATGGATTCGGCCACTTTCCGACCACAGTAGACACAAAAAGTTGCGCAAAATTTTCTATCGCGTCGGTACAGAAAGGCATCAATTTTTGTTGCACATTTCCAGCAGCTGAGCAAATATGGCCAAGTACCATCTCCTGCTCTTGAAGGGGATCATGTAAAAGGATATTAGCATAATATCTGCTTAATCCATCCCTCCCATATGCTTATATAAAATGCAGACTATTTTCGTCAATAGTTCCGAGAAGTTGGCAATGTACTCCGTGAATACCATAGTGTATTGCCTAAGAGCTTGGCAATGGCATTCATGGAGTACATACATTTTGTTATCCCAGAAAACAGTTATTATGTCTCTTTGGAACTAAATAGCTACTGGATGGTGGTGTAATTTAGTTTTTTCCCTTCCCCAAAACACCAATCTCATGCAAAAAAACAATGAAAAACTTATAAAAAACAATAAATAACTTTCCCGATGCGCTGATCGCTTCGAAATAATTTTACTTATGAAATCAAATAAAGATCTGCCACATGCACTATTTTTTCTAGCAAAAGTAGAATATATTTAGTACATTTTAGCTGAATACTTAGGCAAAATAACTTAAAAATTGCGGCCGTAGAATTTCTTAAAGCTAATATACTCTGTGGAGTACGCTGCCAATTTAAGGGTTAATTAAAATGTAGGTACGTAATAACTTACATACAATCAGTGCCGGCGTTAGGGTAGGGCGCGGTTGGGCGACCGCCCAGGGCGCCGATAAAAGGGGCGCCACAGGCTCTATAATGGGGCGCCCGTGGCGCCCCATTCGTTCTGAAAAATTCAAAATTTCTCGGTGCTCGTAGCGAGCTGCTCGCGGTTTTATAAGAACATTTAGTTTCTTTGTCACTCGAAGGAAGATAAACGCACATAATTCGTGCTGAAAAATTCAAATTTTTCTCGGCGCTCACAGCTCGCTGTGAGCGCTTTTATAAATGAGAAAATTTACTTTTTTTGCCATTCGAAGCAAGCTTAATGCACAGCATTCGTGCTGAACAAAATCTAAATTTTCTCGCCGCTCGCAGCGAGCTGCTCGCGCTTTTATAAATAAGAATACTTATTTAGTTTCTTTGCTGCTCGGAGCAAGCTAAACGCACAACATTCGTGCTGAATAATTCAAAATTTTCTCGGCGCTCGCAGCGAGCTGCCTGCGCTTTTATAAATGAGAACATTTACTTTCTTTGCCACTCGGAGCAAGCTAAACGCACAAAATTCGTGCTGAATAATTCAAAATTTTCTCGTCGCTAGCGCTTTTATTAATAAGGATATTTAGTTTCTTTGCCACTCGAAGCAAGTTAAACGCACATCATTCGTGCTGAAAAATTCAAAATTTTTCTCGGCGCTCACAGCTCGCTGTGAGCGCTTTTATAAATGAGAAAATTTACTTTTTTTGCCATTCGAAGCAAGCTTAATGCACAGCATTCGTGCTGAACAAAATCTAAATTTTCTCGCCGCTCGCAGCGAGCTGCTCGCGCTTTTATAAATAAGAATACTTATTTAGTTTCTTTGCTGCTCGGAGCAAGCTAAACGCACAACATTCGTGCTGAATAATTCAAAATTTTCTCGGCGCTCGCAGCGAGCTGCCTGCGCTTTTATAAATGAGAACATTTACTTTCTTTGCCGCTCGGAGCAAGCTAAACGCACAAAATTCGTGCTGAATAATTCAAAATTTTCTCGTCGCTAGCGCTTTTATTAATAAGGACATTTAGTTTCTTTGCCACTCGAAGCAAGTTAAACGCACATCATTCGTGCTGAAAAATTCAAAATTTTCTCGGGGCTCTGGAATTTTTTCCTTTTTCGTTTATAGTATGGGTTTGAATTGCAAAAGCAATTAAAAAAAAAACCCTAAAAAGGGGGCGCCGTAGAAATCTCGCCCAGGGCGCTGGAAATGTTAAAACCGGCCCTGCATACAATAATACCCCAGTATTTGATATTATAGATTGTACTTTTATTTCTAACTCTATGTTTAAATTGATAACTGCTCTGTCACCCCAATTCTATAATTATTTAGTTCTACTCGAAAGCACCTATATAATATAAGAAGAGAAATAAAATAATAGGGATAGTTTTTTAAGGTTTCGTACCTCTAAAGGAAAAAAATGGAACCCTCATTATAAATTTTATAACGTTTATGGTTACCTACATAATTTATTGTTAAATTGATTGGCACCAGCTGATTTATGCAGAAGTTTCCATCGGTATTCTTCTGATCTGTGGTTTCCAAGCATCTTTGTCTTCTACATATTATTGGCTAATTTTATAATAGGCTTCTATCGAATCTCATAGTTAAACGTTTACCAAAAACCAAAACAGTATGTTGGAGGATGTTGCTTCTAAGAGTAAACAGCGTGTTCTGACGATAAAAAATCTAACATTCATGCCCCTACAACACCCCCCTTCAAGTAAACCGTTTGACTGGTTTACTTTCTCTGTCGCTGCGAGTGACGTAAGGCCGCTGAAAGGCGCTCTGAAGGTGCTATGGCTAAACCAAATGCTATCACCTATCCGAGCAGTTATTTAACCTAAGAATGTTTATTCTTAGAAGCAACATCGTCCTACACGCCTACGCGTCGTCACGTGTTCTGACGATAAAATCTAACATTCATGTCTCCACATAGTACCACATCTTGACCAGTGCGATTTTTCATGCTAAACAGTGTGGATAGAGAAACATTTGGCTTTCATCAATTGGCAAGGAAACGCCACAAAAGAACGAGAGACACAGGCCTCCATTCTCAATGAAAAAACGACCAAAAACTCTTCAGTCAATATCCGAACAAAGAACTTTTGAAATCCACACGAAATCCATTTTCCTGCTGCCGCACAACCGTCCCAGATGAAAAAACTACGCGCAATATGCACGGCTCTGAGGGACGGTGGAAATGTACCTACACTCGATTTTGTAATTGGACGCAAAGCTTAAAACGGAAAATTGGTTGCGCGTATTGAGAGCTGCGAATGTGCTACATTTGATATAGGCCTAAAAGCTTAAAACGTCACACTGATATGTAGAAACAAATGCAAATAAGCTTTTGAATTACATCCGAATGCGATCTGAATCCGTCAAAGGAAGGACCCCGTTATGGGTATAACGGATCGAAATAGACATAGTAGTTTTCGTACAAATAATATCAAAAACTGGCCGGACAGAAATCGGTATTAACTAATTTTACGGGTGGACGGGTGGTAGCTGAAATTTGGTGAAAAGATAGGTTGTACCGCTGGGCGCAGCTAGTATATTAAAAAACTAACCTCCACGTTACACATAACATCAGTTGAAATCACGAAAGTTTAATGTTATATGTCGTATTTTTTACAAAAAACAACCTGATGTCAGGTCCATTTGAACATTAAATAGATGTACAGCGTACCTCGCAGTGACAGGAAAGCCTACCTGCCCGGGTTACTATCAAACCTGGTAAATGTAGCTGTAAAAGATACGCGAGAGCCTACGAAGAGCGTCCGAAAAAGCGCATGTAGAGTACATTTTTTGGACTTATTTCAACCGTCCGACTCGCTAAATTATTACCGCAATGTTTTTACAGAATAAAACTAGACCGAGGCGGGTATAAAGCGCCGTATGCCTTTAAAAAATTCAATTTTCTCGAGCAAGGAACATTCTCGATTTTTGTAATCAATTTGCTTGTAAACAATACGGTTTATAAATCGGTGAAAGCTTAATGGATTCTAATAGAAAATATGACTAGCTAGATCATAAATCGTTAAAAATTGTGTACAAAAATATTATTTAACCTTTAACGAATAAAAAAGAAAAAATAATAGTAGACACATAATATATTAATAAAAATCTTTTATAAAATAATATAATTTTAATAATTATAATCGGTCTTTAAAATCTAAGAATATCTCGTCAGAGTAGATTGCACGACAAGCCAATCGCAAGCGATTTAATGAGATTTTAATAATGTATTTCAGGATTTTCCTCCTGAAATATAGCTCAGTTCTGAAGCACGGTTCATCCCGAATGTTTCCACGTTTTAAATTGATGGCAGTACCTATTCAAAAATGCCGAAAGATTGCGATAGGTAGCTAATAAACTAAGGTAAGTTATAGCATGAAAGAAAATCTTTTAGTAAGCTTGCTGCATTTTTTACCGACGAAAAAACTCAAATAGGTTTTATGACGATTGGTTTTGAGACCACCAACTATGAAAGGATTTGTTCACGCGAGCAAAGCCGCGAGTATAAGTATAGTAAACCATATACCTATTGTAACATTAAGATATTTCTAATTTCGTACATAAATTAAGTTAATGTAACAAACTTCCTACTCCTGACTTGAACTTCGTATCTACATTGCTTAATTAATACAAGTACTTACTATTTCTAAGAAAACTTTACATTGGAGATGTTGGTTTATTATGTTTCACCATATTTTACACTAGCTTGTGCACGTAGCTCCGCGCGCGTTTTATATATATGTTACGGCTAAAGTCCGAAGTGAGGCTACACCTAGGTATAGCCGGTTATACCTAGGTGTAGCCGACCGCAGTCGGTTAAAGTAAGGTGTAGAAGATTTACAGGTGCCTGCACACGGGTCACGTCCGTGTGCAGTGCACCTGTACAGCGGACCGCAGCGACGAGTGTTACCGCTGCGGCCAGAAGGGCCACATCGCGGCCAAGTGTCCTGCCCCCGCGCCCAAGTGCTCCCTGTGCGCGGCGGCGGGAAAACCATCGGCGCATCGGATGGGTGGCAAGCAATGCCACCCACCCAAACCAAAGAAGAGCACCGGAGCGGCCGCTCACATCCCGGCCGCCCGGTCTCCCCCGCGGGTAGTGGAGGATATGGAGACCGCGGGGGATTAATATGGCCCACCAAGTCTTACAGGCGAATATCAACCACTGTGCAGCAGCGCAGGATTTACTCCTGCAGAGCATGGCACAGTGGTCGATAGAGGTCGCGGTGGTCTCCGAACCATACTTTATCCCTCCCCGGGATAATTGGGTAGGAGATATTGGTGGTTCGGTGGCCATCGTCGCCTCGACGGCGTCCGGCGCCCCACCTCCTTCGGTTGTTGCGAGGGGGAGTGGGTATGCTGCGGTCCTCTGGCGAGAGTACCTCCTCATCGGAGTGTATTTCTCGCCCAACAGGAGTCTCGCCGAGTTTGAGTCGCTCCTGGACGGGGTAGGGACCCTCATTGGGCAGACCCTGCCTCGTCCCGCGCTCGTTCTGGGGGATTTCAACGCCAAATCCTTGGCGTGGGGATCCCCCAGGACTGACGCGCGCGGCGAGACTCTGGAGGAGTGGGCGACGATAGCCGGCCTGTCGATACTCAATCACGGGTCGGTGAACACGTGCGTGCGGCGGAACGGGGGGTCCATCGTGGACCTCTCATTTGCCGCCCCAGCCATCGCACGCCGTGTTCGGGACTGGAAGGTGGTGGAGGATGTGGAGACACTGTCGGATCATCTCTATATCCGATTCAGTGTCTCCACAAATTCCAGTCCCCGTCGCCCGAGGACAACGCCGTCGTCGCCGAGGTGGGCCATAAGGAGCCTGGACAGGGAGGCTATCATAGAGGCCTCCATTGTCCAGGCGTGGCTGGCCCCCCCAGAGGGGCCAGTGGATGTGGAGGATGAGGCCGAGTGGTTCCGGGAAGCGATGTCGCAAATATGCGACGCTGGCATGTCCCGGGCCAGACCTCATCCTCAGAAAACGTGTGTGTACTGGTGGTCTCAGGAGATCGCAGCCGAGCGCTCCCGCTGCGTGGAAGCGAGACGCCAGGCCACACGACGTTTTCGGGGGAGGCGCAGACTCGCCAGTCAGCAGCTGCACGACGCGTATACGGAGCGCAAGAAGGCTCTGCAGCGGCTGATTGGCGACTCCAAAGAGCGGGCTAAGGCGGAGCTCCTGGAGTCTCTGAACCGCGATCCGTGGGGGCGGCCCTACAAAATGGTCAGAGGGAAACTCCGACCATGGGCCCCCCCACTGACGGAGACTCTGGAGCCCCGCCTTCTGGAGGAGGTGGTTAGCTCGCTCTTTCCCTCCGGGGTGGAGTACGAGCCCCCGGAGATGGCGCCTCCCGAGAGGGCGCGCCAGGAGGACACTGCGGTGCCACCAGTGTCGGCGGGCGAGCTGGGATATGCCGTGTCCCGGATGCGCGGTAAGCGCAAGGCTCCGGGGCCGGATGGCATTCCCGGCGTCGCCTGGGTCCTGGCGTTGGACGCCCTCGGGGACCGCTTCCGAAGGCTCATGGATGCCTGTCTGGAGTCGGGGTGGTTCCCCTCGCGGTGGAAGGCGGGCAGCCTAGTGCTCCTCCGAAAGGAGGGGCGCGCAGCAGACTCTCCCGCAGCGTACCGTCCCATCGTCTTGCTTGACGAGGCGGACAAGTTGTTTGAACGGGTGGTGGCTTGCCGCCTCGTCAAGCATCTCGCCGAGGTAGGCCCGGATTTGTCCGATCGACAATTCGGCTTCCGGGTGGGCCGGTCGACGATTGACGCGATCAAGCGCGTCAAGGCCCACTCGGACATGGTGGTTGCCCGCGGCGGTGTTCTGTTGGCGGTGTCCCTGGACATCGCCAACGCGTTCAACTCCATGCCGTGGGCCGTCATCAGGGAGGCACTGAAGTACCATGATGTGCCTCCCTACCTGAGCCGGATTGTCGGGGCCTACCTCTCGGATAGGTGCATCATCTATCCGGGCGACGATGGACGGACGCTGCGGAGAGAGATGTCGTGCGGTGTTCCACAGGGCTCGGTCTTAGGACCGCTCCTGTGGAACATCGGATACGACTGGGTGCTGCGCGGGGATCTTCCCCCGGGGGCCAGTGTGACGTGTTACGCGGACGACACGCTCGTCATGGCCCCGGGGGGGACATTCCAGGAGGCTGCCCGCCTTGCCACCGCGGCGGTGGGGGAGGTGGTGGCACGGATAGGGAGGTTGGGACTCCGGGTGGCCCTCAACAAAACCGAGGCCCTGTGTTTTCACGGGCCTCGGAGGGCCCCGAGTAGGGGTTCCACTATCCCTATCGGGGAGGTCTGCATCGGGGTCGAGCCCTCGATGAGATATCTTGGACTCGTCCTCGACGGGCGGTGGAACTTCCGGGAGCACTTTGCCCGGTTGGCTCCCCGCCTGATGGGTGCGGCGGCCGCTCTCAAGCGGCTGCTGCCGAACCTAGGCGGACCTCGGACCAGCTGCCGTCGCCTGTACGCAGGAGTCGTGCGGTCCATGGCTCTGTATGGAGCCCCCGTATGGGTGGATGCCCTGACGGAGCAAACCATCGCCCATCTGAGACGTCCTCAGAGGGTGATGGCCGTCGGGGTAATACGGGGCTACCGCACGGTCTCTTACGAGGCGGCGTGCCTCTTGGCAGGATCTCCCCCCTGGGACCTGGAGGCGGAGCTGTATGCGGCGCGCTACGAGTGGCGCGCCGCGCTCCGCCTCCGCGGGCTCACCGCGTCTCCCAGGGAGGTAGAGAGGTGGAAGGAGGAAGCCAACGAGGCACTGCTCGAGAGGTGGAGTACGCGTCTGGCCCACCCTCGAGCAGGCAGCTGGACAGTGGTGGCAGTCCGTCCACTACTCCAGCAGTGGACGGACAGAGAGCACGGGTCCTTGACCTTCCGGCTCGTGCAGGTGCTTTCCGGGCACGGATGCTTCGGAAAGTACTTGCACCACGTAGCCGGCAGGGAACCGACCCCTGCTTGCCACCACTGTGGTAGCGACGTGGATACGGCGCAGCACACACTGGAGGAGTGCCCAGCTTGGGTCAGTGAGCGTCGTACCCTCGTCGCTGTTATGGGGGGCGAACTCTCGCTGGCAACCATGGTTAGAGCCATGGTTGAGAGCGAGGAGTCGTGGCAGGCCGCGGTTTCGTTCTGCGAGAGTGTCATCTCGCAGAAGGAGATCGCGGAACGCGTACGGGAGGTCACCACCGACCTCCCGATGCGTGCCCGGAGAAGGGGGCGTCGGAGGCGTATCTTCCACGCCCTTCTCCAGCCCCCATAACCTGGGTCTAGGCGGCGAGTACGGGGGTACTCTTCGCCGCAAGCACAGACCCACGAGGTGGCGCGCGCGGTGTTTCCGCGCGCCCCTTGAGAGGGTGGGGTGAAACTCCTCTTCACCCCACCGCGGAGGGGTCCTCCTGTCAGTGAGGACCAAACGCCGTCGGGGCCGCGGATGAATGCTTCGGCGTACCCGTTGCCCCGGCATTATGGCGTCCCGCAGGACACCCCCAGGTTTTTTAGTGGGTATCCCCGCCGCTCCCATCTTTGGCGGGGGAGTCCCACATACCACCCCGCGCCCCCCGGCGTGGGGTGATGATGCGTAACGCATTTTTCCTGGGTAAAAAAAAAAAAAAAAAAAAAAAAAAAAGGTGTAGAAGATTTATTTTCTGCCTCACGCGTTTCAAACGTAAGACAAGTTATTATCAACATCTTTAATTGTTTTTGTATGGTGATCATCATAAAAAAAGCATTAAGTATTCTTTAATAATAAATTGAGAACTCTAAAATATGTACATGTCGGATCTGGTGCTTCGCCGGCTGCTAACGCAGCACGCTCGCTTCGCTCGCTCGGCTCGCACGTTGTTAACACTGTTCAAACCTAACCTCATGTCGGTCTGCCCTGAATTCGTAATAAAAAATCAGTTTGTTTTTATAAACATTTTGTTCACACCTAACTTTAACCGACTGCGGTCGGGTACACTTAGGGGTAACCGGCTACACCTAGGATTAACCGGCTAAACCTAGGTGTAGCCGCACTTCGGAAATTAGCCGTGACATATATATTTTTCATAATATAAATTTAGAATTTCTCCTCAATAATATATAAATTTAGAATTTCTCCTCATCCTTTCATCCGATGATCGAATTTTTGAAATGTGTGAAAATTATTGTCCGCGTTTACCAGCTGGGAATTATAACAATTATTCTACTATTAGTTATACTATTGTTTACGTTACCTTAAAATTTAGATCAATCGATTCTGCTGTAAGGCGTTAGGAAGTACATACATATTATGTATATCACATTTTATATTTTTTGGGTGATACATGTTTTTAACATCCAGGGGTTAAAGCACGTTGAACGATAAATCAGCCATGGTTTATTTCCAAATTATAGGCATAAGATATTATAATCGCTGTTAAATACGGACTAATTCTGGGCCTGTGTATGCGAAGACAAAAAAGTCCAACGCGTGGAGGCCCTTTTGAGCTTTTAATATAAATGGGTGACACTTATCGGAGTCTGTCTGTGAGTCCATATGGTATTATTATTTTATCAATAAATATATCATTATTTTCCTATTATTATCAATAGATAGTCAGCATATCTCTGGAATCTTATCGAGACACTCGAAGCTAATTACAACGAGTTGATTAACTATCGAGTGATAAAATATTGCATGGTTTGCTGATGAACTTTTCTGAGGTTATTTACAGCATGTGAATGGCTTATTATGAAATTTGTTGTGCCTAGAAGTTTTATTTTTTTATTAATAACCTTTTTGTTATTCTAGGGGTGACATCTAAAAAAAGTTTTTTTTATTTGTTATAGCTTTTGACCACGATCTCGCTGCGGTAGTTGATGGTAGCAGACTAAACCTAGAAGGTGGGATAAATCCCCCTGGCTTCACTGAACATCATGCTGGAACACGGTCACAATGACCGCTTTACGACGCGGTTTTGTCCAGTGAGTGGTTACTAGCCACGGCCGCAGCCTACCACCTGTAAAAAAATAAAATAAAATTTTAACAATATTGTATTTTTGTTTGTGTTTTCCTATGTCTTTTGCTATGTCAACATGTTTCATCATTTTTGTTAATGCCGACCTCAGCGCCCAATCCCTTAATTATTTAGATAACATTTGACATTATATTACAACGTTATTAGAAATTATAAGTGTTTAAGGTGTTTTTGTCAGCAACCTTCACTACAGGCAACCTTAACCTTTTTTACTACATATTATAAAATAAAGTTGCTTTCCGCGTCTGTCTGTCCCTATGTATGCTTTAATCTTTAAAACTACGCTACATATTTTGATACGGTTTCATTAATAGATAGAGTTATTCAAGACAAAGGTTTATATGTATAATACATGCATAAAATAGTAGAAAAACACTTCTTCTTTTCGAGTTGAAATGGCTTTTTTTCTATTGCTGCTTGGACCAGTAGGTGGACAGAGCTATAGCTCTGTCATTGGCCTCGACGAGATCCTGCTTCGTGCATATGACAGGGCAGCTGGGACATTGGAGAAGGTGGTCCATCGATTGGATAGCTCCACAGTCGCACTTATCATTTGCAGAGAAACCCCACCTTACCCGGTTTTCTTTTGACCTTCCAACACCAGCGCGGAGTCTATTTAAAGATTTCCAGATTGGCCAGGGAAGATCACTGCCGGGTGGAAGTTTCTCTGCTGGAGAGATGTAGGAGGATGGTGGTAGAAGAATACTGATAATGACGAAGTGCGCCCGGGTTCACTAGTTTCACAAATGAGTTTATAATATAATTAATCATGTCTGTTCAATTCCTGGACAGTAAGATCACTTCAAATCGGTCACTCAAGATAAGCATAAGTGCTAATCTATAAATGAGACCTGGATATGGTTTGCAGTCTTATTAGTTTATTAGATCCGACGTACAAATAAGTGTTAGATGTGCTGTGAACATGATTCTTAATTTAAAATGTTGTGTTGTGTTAGTTCTGGTGATTAGCTGTGTTTCGGCAGAAAGTAAGTTGTTCTTCTTCTTTTCGATTCGAAATAGCTATATTTCTATATATCTAATTATTATTTTTAATGTGTTTTTTGTGATTTGACTCTGACAGTGTAAGTAGGGTAACCTGTTCTGTTGGAGTATAAGCCCCAAATATTTTTTTATAATTTTAAACTGTTAAACCCAGTATCGCTCCAGTTCTACTGCTTTATCGTTAGCCTCCCAAAGGTCCTCAATTGTGCAAGTTATGGGGTATGTGCAGTTAGGATATATGAGGAGACATGCCATTGACTGGACATAACCGCAGTCGCAGTTGTTAAAGACCAGAAATATAAAATTATAAAAAAAAATATTTTATGTTAGCCTATGACCACGATCTCGCCTGATATTAGATAGATAGCGCTTTATTGTACACAAAAGTTACAGAACAAACCATATCTAAAATTAAATTAATAAATTTGAAAAAGTGATGGTAAGCGACGATGCGGCCGTAGATGGTAGTGGACTAACCCTAGAAGGCGGTAATCGTCCCGCAGGAACACCCACCAGGTTTTTAGTGGGTATCCCTGCCGCGTCCATCTTCGGCGGGTGAGTCTCACATACACCTCTCTGCGCCCCTTTAACAATAGGTACATTACAATTTAACATTACATTTTTCCTAGGATACAAAAAATAAAGTGTCGCGTTCCTTAGGCGACGGCGACATAGGGCTACGACATCTCAAAGGTTGAAAGAAAGAAAGAAAGAAAGAAAATACATTTATTCGGCATACACACACAGCACAAACAATAAAAAAAAAAACAATAAAAACACACCAACACAAAAAACTCAAAAACATTACATAATATACTATACATTAGCACTACATAAAAATACACTTACAATTAAAACAATGAAAACATAATAATATTATAAATGAGATTATTGTGCGTCGGCGTCCGGTGTACCCATACCAAGTGTGTGCCGCATGAGTCGCCGAATAGGTGCTAACTCAGCATGTGCTGGAGTGATACACCCAGCGCTGGTTTTCAGTTAGCACCCATCGGTAGCGAAGCGTGGTAATTGCCATCCTAAATGAATAGTTGGTTGGTAGAGGTTGAGTGGCCTACCATCTTAAATCTCCAGAACTGGATGAACGTGGGTTCATGACAACTAATAAAATAATACTAAATTTTCACAACTATCTTACCCTACATCTTTGTATAGGATATAAATAATTTGGCTTCACATCTCTTTTTTTTCTTCAGAAAACGTGATATGCTACTATGGTACCTGGGCGACGTACAGGGCCGGACTAGGGAAGTTCGACGTGGCCCACATAGACCCATTTCTGTGTACGCACGCGGTTTACACCTTCGTCGGATTGGATACCCAAGGGAATGTAGTCTCCCTCGATCCGTACCTGGACTTGCCTGATAATTGGGGACGGAGTGAGTATTTTGAGTTATTTGTCTTGTTATTGTATGTTATTTGTCTTTATTTTAATTTTATTTTATTATGTTAGGTTTTGATTCAGAGCTTATGAATTGTTTTTATAAGTTAATGATATTATAAGATAAACATAACTGTTTTTTTTCTTTTTTTTCAAGTTATTAAAGAAATAGTAATATTACGATAGAGCAATTATTATTTAACTTAAAAGAATATCATATGGACTCTAGTAGATTTAAATAAAAGTATTCACACCTATGTTTTTATTTCATTATTTTGGGCCAAGGCCCTAGTTAAAAATAACACAAGTTGTTCATGAAATTGATTTTAAATAATGTTAGAAATGTTCCGTCAGCATACGTATTTTTATATGTGATAATACTCGTATATAGTGATAATAGATATTTAAAAATAAATGAATGAATTAATAGTGTTTTTCATTCATTACACCCAGTCGAGTAAGTAAACACTGTTTTAAACAATTTCCAGATAACTTCGCCGCTTTCAACGCGCTCAAACAGAAAAATCCGAAGTTGAAAACTATTTTGGCAGTCGGCGGCTGGAATGAAGGCTCGGCGAAATTTTCACTTGTATGTTTTCATATTACTCAAGTTAAACATGCCCTAGTTACTGTGAAGCCATTTTTATTAAGCATTAAGGGACTAAGCCTGATACCTTTTTACAATCTTTTATTTACTTTCATCTATCTGTTGTCTGTCTCTCTGTAATCAAATCTTGCGAGTTTAATTTGACCCACTTCTCAATATCTGATTGAGCTGAAATTTTGCATGCCTGTATTATAAATCGGATGACAATGCAATATTATTGGGTCTGACATGGACGATCATGATGCTCATCATTTGGCAGATTTATTGCTCGTCTTTTCATTCATTGTCATAAAAAAATGTCCGAAGACTCCTTCAAAACACACACTTCTTAAAGTTATGTTCAATATCTTCGAACAGTGGAAAATTAGTTTTGTAATAACTGCTTCGAATTCTCGTAAATCTAAGATGTTGAGAACTTTTAGTGATTCAGTTTGTAGTTTCTTGTCTTTCAAATGTTTGGAATGATGATTAGTTTGGGAAAACTATTTCTTGGATTTGTGTTAATAATCTAGATAGAGATCGACCATTTTAAATTTGCATTTTGTCTTTATAGAACAGCAGCACTTTGTTAAGTAGCACTTTGTTTCGCTGACAGATATAATAATTATAAAATGGTTAAGGTATTTCTTAGATTGTGCAACCTATTAAAAACTTGCGGCTTAATTTCCTTACTCGGAAAACATCGCTTCAAGCGATATAAGTGCTTTTATAAGTCTTGATAATCCTAGATCTTTTTTTAGCCTTTCTACGTCAATAGTAGGTATTTATAAACCATGGTCCATTTTTATTTCAAAAGATATTTCTAAGAAAAAGAAGGGGTTTATCTAGCTCTATGATCTGTGGGTTCACTAAAGGAAACATCTACCTATAATTATCTGTTTCAGACACCTAAGTGTATTTGCTAGAATCAAAACTGTGGTTTCCATTGTCTATTTAAAAAAAAACCTTTTTTTATTCTAAAAATAATATAATACACATTTTGTCCACCAGATGGCAGCAAGCCCCTCACTTCGTCAGAACTTCATCAACAGCGCAGTCACGATGCTCCAAACACACGGTTTCGACGGCCTCGACCTAGACTGGGAGTATCCTAACCGAAGGGACTCTGTCAACGGTCAGGCAGATATTGACAACTACACGCAGCTGTTGAAGGAACTGAGAGAACGGTTCGATCAAGCTGGACTGATGCTGAGCGCTGCGGTATCTTCTGTTAGAGATATGGCGTCACTCTCTTATGATATTCCTGCAATTTCTGGGTCAGTTTTTTATTACATTATTTTAAATGATGTTCAGTGAAGCCAGGGATGAATTTATCCCGCCTTCTAGGTTTAGTTTGCCAAATGCCACCCTAGCGTCACTGAACTTCATACCGAAACACTGTCATAATGATCGCTTGGCGACACGGTTTTGTCCTGTGGGTGGTAAGTGGTAACTAACCACTGCCGTAGCCGCCTACCACCAGTCAAAATTAATATACAAGCATTTTTCATATATTATTACTTCTTAGACATCCAAATATTCGTCCCGCATCATGGTTACCGATGCCTATCATCATCATCTCAGCCGTAAGACGTCCACTGCTGAACATAGGCCTCCCCTTTGGACTTCCATATGTACCGGTTGTATCAAAGACGTCTGGAAAACCAGTGGTGTTGCCCTACTACTGGTCACACTGGTGTTCTCTACTTAAAAATACCTAAGGGATAAATTCTTTGGGATACTTCTGGCTTTATGGCTAGGCGACACGGTTTTGTTAGTATTTGTTAACTAGTCATGTTAATGTTCTCAAAATCGCCCCAGCAGTTTTCAAGTGATGAATTAAAAAGTACTGTGCGTCTTGCTCTCGCTTTGTTTATTAAGAGCGAGATTAGAGTCTGTTAATATTTTTTTTATTTACCTGTGTCTAGATATTTAGACTTGATAAACGTGATGACTTACGACATGTATGGTGCATGGGATCCAGTCACCGGCCACAACTCGCCTCTTCACAAGGGGGAGGGAGACGATTACGTAGATAAAGAAGATCTTTACACCCTTGATGTGGCTCTGGAGTATTGGTTAGCACAAGGTACTTAATTCTCTTTTAGGCTGCCAAGCTAACTATATACCCCTAACTACAATATAACCCTTTATATTATATTAGCTTATATTCTCACAGCTTTGCCTGCGTGAAAAATTCCTTTCTAAGCGAATGTTTACGTCATAATACACATCTGTGTGCCAAATTTCAGTTTAATTCATTCAGCGGTTTTGGCTGTGCGTTGATAGATCAGTCAGTCACTTTTTCCTATTATAATATTAATTGGTATATTATAACTGGGCTTAAGAGCATCTTATGACGCTTGAATTAGAAGCATTGGTGCAAAGCACTTAAAATTTTACATCATTGTGAAATCCTGGTTGAAATTGTACGATTTATGGGCTGCGTTGTCCCTTGCCATCAGGAGAGCGCCTTAATCGTCTTCTGACTTCTTTTAAAAAAATATTGTTTACTCAACTTTTTGTTTACTGATTTATGTTAATAGGTGCACCAGCAGAGAAGCTGGTGATTGGCGTACCGTTCTATGGAAGAACATTTACACTGTCCAATGCTACTAACACTGGAGTGCGGGCTCCATCATCAGGACCTGGTCTTGCTGGACCTTACACAGCCACCAACGGCGTCATTGGATATAATGAGGTAATGCATCATAGCTCATTTAGCTATGGAATAGTAATCATTAAACCAACTGCTTCCAGCATAAAGTAGGAACCTACTAATATACTACAATTTATTCTAAAAGGTACAAAGAACTCTCTTTTCGGAAATGTGAAGTTGTCGAGAAAAATTTAGGTTCCTAAGAGATTCTTAATGTCTTTGGATAACAATCGTAGCACTTAGTTACGTAGATCTTCACACCTTATAAAAAGTGAAGGAAAAGTGGCTTCATTTATTCTTTAAAAAAATAAGTAACAATATGTATAATGTTTAAAAACATTGTTTGTTTTACAAAGCCATGAAACCCCTTGTCAAGAAACCATCAGCACACAATTGATGTAACGAACGTACGTACATCCATTACACAACACATAAATAATTCCCACAGCAAAACTTCACAAACATGTAACTTTATTCCCCGAATTTCCACTCTTATTGAACAAAAACCAAAGTTGGCTAGCACCTACAGTTACCTTACTGTTATATTTAAGTTATCCGTTACAACAACCGACACTGGAGTTCCTCGGAAAGTTCGTCTGCGTCTCGAGCTACCAGATGTCTTAAATTAAATTTGGGGTCCTTTTGAGTATATACAGCTCGATCTCTTTGTGAAAGTGTTTCGGAGACTGTAATGAGAGCGACAAATTGCTGCTTAATAAGAACCTGTAGAGTAATTAAGGTTCAGTTTGTGAGTTAATAAAGTTACCTCGTGATATTTCATACTAACTACCTACCTATAACTGATGAATGATCGATGATGAATCACGTAAGTTGCCTAAAAATGTATAACAATTCAATCGCGCCTTGAAGATTCTTAAATTATATCGTATTGTTGTATTTAGCGAAATAGCATCATGTGAAGGATAAAATGTCGGAAACAAAGTGATGAAACTCAAGTGGATTTGGACAAAAAAAAAGAGAACCACTCTGTTAAAGCTTTAAAAGAAAATCATTGTCCAAGGAAGCTCGATAAAAACAGCAGAGGACAGATGCAAAATTATAGAGAGGCGTGTCCAGCAGTGGACATGTAAGAGTTGATGATGGTAATTATCTTGTAGTAAACTTGCAACAAATAGCTTATCCACACGACCTAAGATTATTTTTTCTGATTTGACTTTGTAATAAGTAGTATTGGTGTTTTGTTGTTGAATAAACTTACCCCATTCAAATAAATAATTTCATGCATGAGGTCCAAATTAAAGATAACATTTCTCCTTTACAGTTCTGCACAAAATTTCAAACGGAATCCTGGGTTTTTATGTTTGACTACCTAGCTAAGGTTCCATACGCCTTCAGCGGTCAAAACTGGGTGTCTTATGACAACGCCTGGTCCATTAATCTTAAGACCCATTTCGCCGCCAGCTACAATATCAGTGGTATCATGGTATGGAGTATTGAGACCGATGATTTCCACGGAACGTGTGGGGATGGAAACTTCCCTTTGCTAAGGGCCGTTAATAAAGCTCTTGGTAATGATGTACCCGAGGGTACCACTCAAATAACTCCTGAAGCCACGTCGTCTGCTGCTTCTGAGCCGGAGTCTGCAACTACAGAACTAGGTGTAATTAGTACAACTGAAGACCCATGTTGGGTATCACCTACTGCAGATTCAGGTAAGGGTATTAAAAATTACCTTTTACCTTTTTTATTACCTTTTAAATTAAGATTTTAAACGAAGTAGTTTATGTCTTAAGGTACACTATACAGTGTGTCTTAATTTTTACTTTTTTTTTGCAGATTTGAGTCGAAATTGAATCTGACGTAGCCTGTAAGCGCTGTTTACAGTATAGTGTTTACACTTTATTATTTATGACTGTGGAAAGATAGCATGTGGCTCTTAGTATTATTCTTATGACTGTGGAAATATAGCATGTGGCTCTTGGCAGATTCAACAATACCTAATTAATTGTTTTTTTTGGCAGGAACAACAGTGCTTACAACAAGCAATATTTGCACAGAAGAAGGCTTGACTCCGAACCCAGAAGACTGTGGTTCATTCTACATGTGCGTGCTGAACGAAGATGGTCACCTCCAGGGTTGGAAGTTCCACTGCCCCAACAATCTACATTGGGACCAAGCTAACTCTATATGCAATTATCCTGATCTTGTTGGATGCAATATTAATGTTTGATTTAATTATAACTAACTACAAACTTTGTTCCGCCTGAGAGGCAATGAATGAGCAAATGTTACAGTCTAATTCTTCATCTAATATTCTATCAGTTCAATTTCTACCATCCCGATTTCTACCATCTGATTTTCTACCATCCCAGTTTATACCACATTTCAAATTTCTGCCATATAAATTTCTACTATTCCTATTTCTGCCTTTTTATTTTCTACTAATTATTCTAATTTCTACCACTGTAATTTCTAACAAATTCTACCATCAAAATGTCTACCAATTTTTACCATTGAAATTTCTACCAAATTAGAATTTGGTAGAAATTTTAAAAGTAGACTTTTAAAATTTCTACCAATTTCTGCCGTTGAAAAGTCATTGGATGCAATATTAATGTTTGATTTAATTTTAACTTAATATGGATGTACTTCTGTGATTAAAGATTAATTACGTTATTTTTATTACTGTCCTCGCCCCCGACTCTCCTAAACTTTTCCACGGTAAAGGGTATTCTAGGTCGAACAAAAATTACTTCCTCTAGACCAATTTTGTTTCAAGCTTTAATACCGATATTATGACCAAAATCGATGAGTACAGTCGTCTGGCGTTATAACAAAAATTGACGTTCACGTTGGTTTTTAATGGTTAAAATTGTTATTAAAAGTTTTTATTGAGTTAATAAAAAGTTGTTAAAATGCAGATGTTTTATTTAAGTAGACCACTCATTTATTTATTATTCTACAAGCTTTGCCCAGCATTTTTGCCTGTTGAACAGTAGCCTAATATGTTATTCCAGGGTCTAAGCTATACCGAATTTCAGCTCAATCGGTCCACCCGTTAAGACGTGAAAGAGTAACAAACATACATCCATACATTCCTACAAACTTTATAATATTTATTGGAAGGATAATCCGAAACATTTTATCGATGTAAGCCCATTTTGAGCGAGCTTTCCTCGAGGAATAACGCAATACATTATGGAACATCGTAACCTACGTCACGACGCTAATCGCCTGACGTACGCCGCGCCCGCCTGGTACGCGCTGTTGTCGGCGACACAGCGAAAGCGGCTCCAGGTGGTCCAGAACGTGTCCCTGAGGCACATAACGGGAGCGGGCCGTTATGTGCGAAACGACATCATCGCCAGGGACACGGGCGTTCCAGAGGTGGGCGAGTTTGTGGCCCGGCTCGCGCGTCGAATGTTCGACCGCGCTGACAACGGGCCGCACCCCCACCTCCACAACATCGCGCCGCTCCACGCCCGACCACCGGAGGCGCCCCAGCCGCGCGCCCTGCCGCGCGACATCCTCCCCCCGGAGGACGAGGAAGCCCGGTGAACATCCCGTCGCGGCCGCTGTGATGCGCCCGATATTATTCTCGGCTGTCGCTCCAGCGGCCACCAGTGACCCGGGGGTTGAAGCCCCCGCGCGATCCCGCCAGGGTAACGGGATACCGCCCGATGCCCTTTCCCTCACCTCCCCCCAGGGGGGGCAGGAAGGCCAACGAACGAACGACGCTAATCTCAGGGCGATGCCAATTTATCTGACGCTTGACGGTAACCTATCTATGATAGAATAGTTTTACTTGAAGAGCAAACATTACCTATCCAACAAAGGCCGGTTGTCTGAAAGATAATTGTGAAATCCTAGGTGACACTGTACTGATTATGGGCAGCCGTTATCTCTTAACATCAGGAGAGCGTCTTGCTCGTCTTCTACTTCATCACATAAAAAAAAAAAAAAAAGATATCGCATTAAACGATAAGGCCGCCCATTGTAGACCAAATTGTTATATACATATGTAGTTCTGTGCAGTAGTTATTTTAGTTTTATTTAATATTAAGCCATTTATTGTAAAAAAATATTTATTGGTCACAATAAAGAGTTTTTGTGTACAATACAGTAGCAACCAGTGTACAGTAGTTACAAAACGAAAAAAACTTGAGAACCTCCACAGTTTAGACGGTAAATTTAGCAACACAACTTACGCGGTTTTGGCCCCGTTGACAAATTCTTTCTTTGGTGATATTATCAGCCTTTGCGATCAGTAAATTTACCCATAATTTTCTTGTACGTACATATCTATTGCAAATAATTTGATTCCGGTGACCGTATAAAATAAATAAAAATCGATTTATTGACAGTAGAAAATAACGGAAAAGATACACACGAAAAAAAAGAAAATTTTAATAGGTTTTCTACAAAAGTTGGTATTCTACGAATTTACATTTCATAAGTTTGTTATATCGTGCGATTCGAAAGGCGCCTTAAACAGCTGAAATAATTTTAAACAGTAAAACAGCACATGTTATTTTCAACAGCAAGTAGGTACATAAAGTTGTACAATATAATAACGATCTTCACGTCACTCGTGTATCAGAGTACATCCCTCACTTAATCATGGATGTGTCGCAAACACTGACGCGTGTCAGTCCGCACAATATAGGTAGTTGGCTGTTTACATCGAGGACATATCCAATAGAGGGGCAATAGACAAAGTTTTCCTTGAAATAATTTTTTTCACAATTTGACGACTCCGCCCACTTTTCCTATTGGCTACGCTGGTTTTAGTGATGGGCAACGAAAAAGTTTCAATTTAAAACTCGATTATGCCAAGTAATCGATTACAAAGCGATAATATAATATTTTTGACTAAGAGGCAGAACATACGCACGGTTGCAAATCTGATCTTTTGTTTTAAATGGTGTTAATGTCGGAAATCATAAAGGAAGACTTTTGCTTTCCAAAGACATTGTTAGTTCCGATTTCATCTTATAGCAAAAATAGCGTTTTAGTTTTAAACAAGTCAAATATAAAATACTAGCTTATGCTCGCGGCTTTGCCCGCATGGCAAAATCCTTTCTTAGTGGAGGTCTACGTCATTAACCCTATTAATATTCCAAATTTCAACCCAATCCGTCCATCGGTTTAGGCTGTGCGTTGATAGATCAGTCAGTCAATAAGTCAGTCACTCTTTCCATATATAAATTTAGATTCTTAAAGACATCCGATTTATACACATGCATGCAAAGTTTAAGCTAAATTGAAAACTGGGAAGTAGATTAAATTTTACTTGCAAGATTTGATTATAGACAACGGGACAGGCGAATGTAAAAAAAAGCTTGTGAATTAAATTTTAAAAAAAATTGCCCCCTACGCAACGCTTTCCAAATTACCTATTTTGTGGATGGTGGCCATCTTTGATTTTAAATTTATCATAATAATATATACTACATACTACTACTAGTCAAGCCCTTTCAACTTTAATTTGATGCCCACATTGACGGGATTATGGAGAAAATAATTAATCAGCTATTTTTTAGCGACGGCCATCTTGGATTTTAAATGTATTAAATGTAATGCATATATATTACTAGTCAAGTCCTTTCATTTCATACCCTTACATTTGACGAGGTTGTGAAGAAAAAAAATAATCCGCCAAATTGTAGCGGCGGCCATCTTAGATCGATTTCCACCAAATACGGCTAAGAAAACTCTCGACTACCTTTCGACTCTACTTTCAAACAAAAAAACAAGATATAAGTGCTTTTATAAGTCTTGATAATCCTAGATCTTTTTTTAGCCTTTCTACGTCAATAGTAGGTATTTATAAACCATGGTCCATTTTTATTTCAAAAGATATTTCTAAGAAAAAGAAGGGGTTTATCTAGCTCTATGATCTGTGGGTTCACTAAAGGAAACATCTACCTATAATTATCTGTTTCAGACACCTAAGTGTATTTGCTAGAATCAAAACTGTGGTTTCCATTGTCTATTTAAAAAAAAACCTTTTTTTATTCTAAAAATAATATAATACACATTTTGTCCACCAGATGGCAGCAAGCCCCTCACTTCGTCAGAACTTCATCAACAGCGCAGTCACGATGCTCCAAACACACGGTTTCGACGGCCTCGACCTAGACTGGGAGTATCCTAACCGAAGGGACTCTGTCAACGGTCAGGCAGATATTGACAACTACACGCAGCTGTTGAAGGAACTGAGAGAACGGTTCGATCAAGCTGGACTGATGCTGAGCGCTGCGGTATCTTCTGTTAGAGATATGGCGTCACTCTCTTATGATATTCCTGCAATTTCTGGGTCAGTTTTTTATTACATTATTTTAAATGATGTTCAGTGAAGCCAGGGATGAATTTATCCCGCCTTCTAGGTTTAGTTTGCCAAATGCCACCCTAGCGTCACTGAACTTCATACCGAAACACTGTCATAATGATCGCTTGGCGACACGGTTTTGTCCTGTGGGTGGTAAGTGGTAACTAACCACTGCCGTAGCCGCCTACCACCAGTCAAAATTAATATACAAGCATTTTTCATATATTATTACTTCTTAGACATCCAAATATTCGTCCCGCATCATGGTTACCGATGCCTATCATCATCATCTCAGCCGTAAGACGTCCACTGCTGAACATAGGCCTCCCCTTTGGACTTCCATATGTACCGGTTGTATCAAAGACGTCTGGAAAACCAGTGGTGTTGCCCTACTACTGGTCACACTGGTGTTCTCTACTTAAAAATACCTAAGGGATAAATTCTTTGGGATACTTCTGGCTTTATGGCTAGGCGACACGGTTTTGTTAGTATTTGTTAACTAGTCATGTTAATGTTCTCAAAATCGCCCCAGCAGTTTTCAAGTGATGAATTAAAAAGTACTGTGCGTCTTGCTCTCGCTTTGTTTATTAAGAGCGAGATTAGAGTCTGTTAATATTTTTTTTATTTACCTGTGTCTAGATATTTAGACTTGATAAACGTGATGACTTACGACATGTATGGTGCATGGGATCCAGTCACCGGCCACAACTCGCCTCTTCACAAGGGGGAGGGAGACGATTACGTAGATAAAGAAGATCTTTACACCCTTGATGTGGCTCTGGAGTATTGGTTAGCACAAGGTACTTAATTCTCTTTTAGGCTGCCAAGCTAACTATATACCCCTAACTACAATATAACCCTTTATATTATATTAGCTTATATTCTCACAGCTTTGCCTGCGTGAAAAATTCCTTTCTAAGCGAATGTTTACGTCATAATACACATCTGTGTGCCAAATTTCAGTTTAATTCATTCAGCGGTTTTGGCTGTGCGTTGATAGATCAGTCAGTCACTTTTTCCTATTATAATATTAATTGGTATATTATAACTGGGCTTAAGAGCATCTTATGACGCTTGAATTAGAAGCATTGGTGCAAAGCACTTAAAATTTTACATCATTGTGAAATCCTGGTTGAAATTGTACGATTTATGGGCTGCGTTGTCCCTTGCCATCAGGAGAGCGCCTTAATCGTCTTCTGACTTCTTTTAAAAAAATATTGTTTACTCAACTTTTTGTTTACTGATTTATGTTAATAGGTGCACCAGCAGAGAAGCTGGTGATTGGCGTACCGTTCTATGGAAGAACATTTACACTGTCCAATGCTACTAACACTGGAGTGCGGGCTCCATCATCAGGACCTGGTCTTGCTGGACCTTACACAGCCACCAACGGCGTCATTGGATATAATGAGGTAATGCATCATAGCTCATTTAGCTATGGAATAGTAATCATTAAACCAACTGCTTCCAGCATAAAGTAGGAACCTACTAATATACTACAATTTATTCTAAAAGGTACAAAGAACTCTCTTTTCGGAAATGTGAAGTTGTCGAGAAAAATTTAGGTTCCTAAGAGATTCTTAATGTCTTTGGATAACAATCGTAGCACTTAGTTACGTAGATCTTCACACCTTATAAAAAGTGAAGGAAAAGTGGCTTCATTTATTCTTTAAAAAAATAAGTAACAATATGTATAATGTTTAAAAACATTGTTTGTTTTACAAAGCCATGAAACCCCTTGTCAAGAAACCATCAGCACACAATTGATGTAACGAACGTACGTACATCCATTACACAACACATAAATAATTCCCACAGCAAAACTTCACAAACATGTAACTTTATTCCCCGAATTTCCACTCTTATTGAACAAAAACCAAAGTTGGCTAGCACCTACAGTTACCTTACTGTTATATTTAAGTTATCCGTTACAACAACCGACACTGGAGTTCCTCGGAAAGTTCGTCTGCGTCTCGAGCTACCAGATGTCTTAAATTAAATTTGGGGTCCTTTTGAGTATATACAGCTCGATCTCTTTGTGAAAGTGTTTCGGAGACTGTAATGAGAGCGACAAATTGCTGCTTAATAAGAACCTGTAGAGTAATTAAGGTTCAGTTTGTGAGTTAATAAAGTTACCTCGTGATATTTCATACTAACTACCTACCTATAACTGATGAATGATCGATGATGAATCACGTAAGTTGCCTAAAAATGTATAACAATTCAATCGCGCCTTGAAGATTCTTAAATTATATCGTATTGTTGTATTTAGCGAAATAGCATCATGTGAAGGATAAAATGTCGGAAACAAAGTGATGAAACTCAAGTGGATTTGGACAAAAAAAAAGAGAACCACTCTGTTAAAGCTTTAAAAGAAAATCATTGTCCAAGGAAGCTCGATAAAAACAGCAGAGGACAGATGCAAAATTATAGAGAGGCGTGTCCAGCAGTGGACATGTAAGAGTTGATGATGGTAATTATCTTGTAGTAAACTTGCAACAAATAGCTTATCCACACGACCTAAGATTATTTTTTCTGATTTGACTTTGTAATAAGTAGTATTGGTGTTTTGTTGTTGAATAAACTTACCCCATTCAAATAAATAATTTCATGCATGAGGTCCAAATTAAAGATAACATTTCTCCTTTACAGTTCTGCACAAAATTTCAAACGGAATCCTGGGTTTTTATGTTTGACTACCTAGCTAAGGTTCCATACGCCTTCAGCGGTCAAAACTGGGTGTCTTATGACAACGCCTGGTCCATTAATCTTAAGACCCATTTCGCCGCCAGCTACAATATCAGTGGTATCATGGTATGGAGTATTGAGACCGATGATTTCCACGGAACGTGTGGGGATGGAAACTTCCCTTTGCTAAGGGCCGTTAATAAAGCTCTTGGTAATGATGTACCCGAGGGTACCACTCAAATAACTCCTGAAGCCACGTCGTCTGCTGCTTCTGAGCCGGAGTCTGCAACTACAGAACTAGGTGTAATTAGTACAACTGAAGACCCATGTTGGGTATCACCTACTGCAGATTCAGGTAAGGGTATTAAAAATTACCTTTTACCTTTTTTATTACCTTTTAAATTAAGATTTTAAACGAAGTAGTTTATGTCTTAAGGTACACTATACAGTGTGTCTTAATTTTTACTTTTTTTTTGCAGATTTGAGTCGAAATTGAATCTGACGTAGCCTGTAAGCGCTGTTTACAGTATAGTGTTTACACTTTATTATTTATGACTGTGGAAAGATAGCATGTGGCTCTTAGTATTATTCTTATGACTGTGGAAATATAGCATGTGGCTCTTGGCAGATTCAACAATACCTAATTAATTGTTTTTTTTGGCAGGAACAACAGTGCTTACAACAAGCAATATTTGCACAGAAGAAGGCTTGACTCCGAACCCAGAAGACTGTGGTTCATTCTACATGTGCGTGCTGAACGAAGATGGTCACCTCCAGGGTTGGAAGTTCCACTGCCCCAACAATCTACATTGGGACCAAGCTAACTCTATATGCAATTATCCTGATCTTGTTGGATGCAATATTAATGTTTGATTTAATTATAACTAACTACAAACTTTGTTCCGCCTGAGAGGCAATGAATGAGCAAATGTTACAGTCTAATTCTTCATCTAATATTCTATCAGTTCAATTTCTACCATCCCGATTTCTACCATCTGATTTTCTACCATCCCAGTTTATACCACATTTCAAATTTCTGCCATATAAATTTCTACTATTCCTATTTCTGCCTTTTTATTTTCTACTAATTATTCTAATTTCTACCACTGTAATTTCTAACAAATTCTACCATCAAAATGTCTACCAATTTTTACCATTGAAATTTCTACCAAATTAGAATTTGGTAGAAATTTTAAAAGTAGACTTTTAAAATTTCTACCAATTTCTGCCGTTGAAAAGTCATTGGATGCAATATTAATGTTTGATTTAATTTTAACTTAATATGGATGTACTTCTGTGATTAAAGATTAATTACGTTATTTTTATTACTGTCCTCGCCCCCGACTCTCCTAAACTTTTCCACGGTAAAGGGTATTCTAGGTCGAACAAAAATTACTTCCTCTAGACCAATTTTGTTTCAAGCTTTAATACCGATATTATGACCAAAATCGATGAGTACAGTCGTCTGGCGTTATAACAAAAATTGACGTTCACGTTGGTTTTTAATGGTTAAAATTGTTATTAAAAGTTTTTATTGAGTTAATAAAAAGTTGTTAAAATGCAGATGTTTTATTTAAGTAGACCACTCATTTATTTATTATTCTACAAGCTTTGCCCAGCATTTTTGCCTGTTGAACAGTAGCCTAATATGTTATTCCAGGGTCTAAGCTATACCGAATTTCAGCTCAATCGGTCCACCCGTTAAGACGTGAAAGAGTAACAAACATACATCCATACATTCCTACAAACTTTATAATATTTATTGGAAGGATAATCCGAAACATTTTATCGATGTAAGCCCATTTTGAGCGAGCTTTCCTCGAGGAATAACGCAATACATTATGGAACATCGTAACCTACGTCACGACGCTAATCGCCTGACGTACGCCGCGCCCGCCTGGTACGCGCTGTTGTCGGCGACACAGCGAAAGCGGCTCCAGGTGGTCCAGAACGTGTCCCTGAGGCACATAACGGGAGCGGGCCGTTATGTGCGAAACGACATCATCGCCAGGGACACGGGCGTTCCAGAGGTGGGCGAGTTTGTGGCCCGGCTCGCGCGTCGAATGTTCGACCGCGCTGACAACGGGCCGCACCCCCACCTCCACAACATCGCGCCGCTCCACGCCCGACCACCGGAGGCGCCCCAGCCGCGCGCCCTGCCGCGCGACATCCTCCCCCCGGAGGACGAGGAAGCCCGGTGAACATCCCGTCGCGGCCGCTGTGATGCGCCCGATATTATTCTCGGCTGTCGCTCCAGCGGCCACCAGTGACCCGGGGGTTGAAGCCCCCGCGCGATCCCGCCAGGGTAACGGGATACCGCCCGATGCCCTTTCCCTCACCTCCCCCCAGGGGGGGCAGGAAGGCCAACGAACGAACGACGCTAATCTCAGGGCGATGCCAATTTATCTGACGCTTGACGGTAACCTATCTATGATAGAATAGTTTTACTTGAAGAGCAAACATTACCTATCCAACAAAGGCCGGTTGTCTGAAAGATAATTGTGAAATCCTAGGTGACACTGTACTGATTATGGGCAGCCGTTATCTCTTAACATCAGGAGAGCGTCTTGCTCGTCTTCTACTTCATCACATAAAAAAAAAAAAAAAAGATATCGCATTAAACGATAAGGCCGCCCATTGTAGACCAAATTGTTATATACATATGTAGTTCTGTGCAGTAGTTATTTTAGTTTTATTTAATATTAAGCCATTTATTGTAAAAAAATATTTATTGGTCACAATAAAGAGTTTTTGTGTACAATACAGTAGCAACCAGTGTACAGTAGTTACAAAACGAAAAAAACTTGAGAACCTCCACAGTTTAGACGGTAAATTTAGCAACACAACTTACGCGGTTTTGGCCCCGTTGACAAATTCTTTCTTTGGTGATATTATCAGCCTTTGCGATCAGTAAATTTACCCATAATTTTCTTGTACGTACATATCTATTGCAAATAATTTGATTCCGGTGACCGTATAAAATAAATAAAAATCGATTTATTGACAGTAGAAAATAACGGAAAAGATACACACGAAAAAAAAGAAAATTTTAATAGGTTTTCTACAAAAGTTGGTATTCTACGAATTTACATTTCATAAGTTTGTTATATCGTGCGATTCGAAAGGCGCCTTAAACAGCTGAAATAATTTTAAACAGTAAAACAGCACATGTTATTTTCAACAGCAAGTAGGTACATAAAGTTGTACAATATAATAACGATCTTCACGTCACTCGTGTATCAGAGTACATCCCTCACTTAATCATGGATGTGTCGCAAACACTGACGCGTGTCAGTCCGCACAATATAGGTAGTTGGCTGTTTACATCGAGGACATATCCAATAGAGGGGCAATAGACAAAGTTTTCCTTGAAATAATTTTTTTCACAATTTGACGACTCCGCCCACTTTTCCTATTGGCTACGCTGGTTTTAGTGATGGGCAACGAAAAAGTTTCAATTTAAAACTCGATTATGCCAAGTAATCGATTACAAAGCGATAATATAATATTTTTGACTAAGAGGCAGAACATACGCACGGTTGCAAATCTGATCTTTTGTTTTAAATGGTGTTAATGTCGGAAATCATAAAGGAAGACTTTTGCTTTCCAAAGACATTGTTAGTTCCGATTTCATCTTATAGCAAAAATAGCGTTTTAGTTTTAAACAAGTCAAATATAAAATACTAGCTTATGCTCGCGGCTTTGCCCGCATGGCAAAATCCTTTCTTAGTGGAGGTCTACGTCATTAACCCTATTAATATTCCAAATTTCAACCCAATCCGTCCATCGGTTTAGGCTGTGCGTTGATAGATCAGTCAGTCAATAAGTCAGTCACTCTTTCCATATATAAATTTAGATTCTTAAAGACATCCGATTTATACACATGCATGCAAAGTTTAAGCTAAATTGAAAACTGGGAAGTAGATTAAATTTTACTTGCAAGATTTGATTATAGACAACGGGACAGGCGAATGTAAAAAAAAGCTTGTGAATTAAATTTTAAAAAAAATTGCCCCCTACGCAACGCTTTCCAAATTACCTATTTTGTGGATGGTGGCCATCTTTGATTTTAAATTTATCATAATAATATATACTACATACTACTACTAGTCAAGCCCTTTCAACTTTAATTTGATGCCCACATTGACGGGATTATGGAGAAAATAATTAATCAGCTATTTTTTAGCGACGGCCATCTTGGATTTTAAATGTATTAAATGTAATGCATATATATTACTAGTCAAGTCCTTTCATTTCATACCCTTACATTTGACGAGGTTGTGAAGAAAAAAAATAATCCGCCAAATTGTAGCGGCGGCCATCTTAGATCGATTTCCACCAAATACGGCTAAGAAAACTCTCGACTACCTTTCGACTCTACTTTCAAACAAAAAAACAAGATCAAAATCCGTTCATCTGTGTGTGTGGACCCAGAAGTAAGACAAAGTACATGAGCAACGATGCCACAGACAGACAGACACGTCAAACTTATAACACCCCGTCGTTTTTGCTTCGGGGTTAAAAAGAGGTCAGGTTTTTATGTTTTTGGTGAATAACTTTTAAAAAGAGTTTTCATTTCTTGTTCGGAACTTATTTTAGTCTATAACAAAAAATGACGTTTTCATGATGTGGATGGTATATTCTCATCCGCTCATAAAAAATAATATATTAAATTTGTAGGTATCTCGATTGAAAAAAAAAACAGGGGAATGGCATCGGAGCATTTTTATATTTTAGCAAATTTTATATTTGTTAATCAATACTGTAGGTTTTCACTAACCTACTCGCAGCGCCGCGTGATGCGACTAAACAAGAGGTTATATGATAATTATTGTAAATATTATAAATAATAGACATAATATTATATAAGTATATAATATAATCATTCATTATCTATACAACAGGGAGACACCCTGTTGTATAGATAATGAATGATACGTAGCTTTTTGTGCGCAAGTCTGACTCGCATTCGCCATAGTTTTTATATACCAAAATACGAGATGATCTTTTGTCACGAAAATGACGGTAACTTTACGCAACTTCACGTGTCATATTTTTTTGATACATCCTAAAATACCTACTTACTTTACTTTTTATTTATGTTAAAATTTCGTTGAAATCAATTTTTTAGGGTAGTTCCCGCGTGCCCCACTATCCGCCCCACTGGTGGGGCAGGTGAAACTGTCAAATATTTTTTGTGTCTCACGCACCCCATTGATCGCGTTTTGGTGGGGCGGGTTCTTCTAAAACACCATCAGCCTAAGACTACGAGAACTTTCCGAGATATTGATATTTTAATTTTGATAGCTGTCATTTGAAATGAAGATTTCCTCAAGACCCTTCATTTCTTCCATCACTTTCACATATTTGCAAGGTAGATAACAAGAATAAGGTACCAGGAGATCATAATTGAAATGAAGTCTTACGAGTATTCGTTGACTTGTTGCTTTGCCTGTACCTGCGTCTATTAATGAAAAAACACATGTTATCCCATTCATATAAATTACACAAAGGTACATAAAAGTTCGAATTAATCAGGAAAGTGCGACTAAAATAACCGCAATACGAGATTTTAATAATATATTATCAGATGGGATGATTTTCTAATGTGTTGTTTGTCTTCTAAATAGTACATAGTTCCTTATAATTTCTGATCTCCTAGTTCTTCGCAAAAAATTGCATTAATAACACCATTCATCATTTAGTCGTGCCCAATAAATTATATTTTTGCATGAGTTACAGCGCCCTGATGGGGCGCGTGAAGTGTACTTTTTTTAATATTATCACCCGCCACACTAAAACGCAATCAGTGGGGCGCGTGAGAAGCAAAAAATATTTGACAGTTCCACCTGCCCCACTAGTGGAACGAATAGTGGGGAACACGGGAACTACCCAATTTTTACAACACAAGTGAATTAAATTAAAAATACCCCCAACGCATTCAAAATATGTAATTTTGTGGTTGCAACCATCTTTTAGTTTTTCAGATGTTAGTTTATTAAAATCTGTTTTTTATAGTTTGTAGTTTTCTACTAATCAAACCTTTTCATTTAAATCCCCTGTTGAGGGAGTTGTGGAAAAAAATGTAATCACCATTTCATGGCGGCTAAGAACACTAGACTATTTCTACCTAAAAAAAACAATCTCAAAAAAATCAAAAAAATAATCCGTAATACAGAGACAGACAGACATGTCATACTTATAACACCCCGTATTTTTGCGTGGGGGGTTAAAAAATAAATTGTGACGTTACTGCCATGATAAAATTTTATGAGAATAACCCACTATAAAAAATCATCTGCTCTAGTTGTCAACTTATAAATGACATGGACTTCAAGGTGACTGTCCATTATACCGTATCATACAATAATAATAATTGTCTTAGGAACATGCCAAACCGAAAAATAACATCGGGCCCTTTTTACACTAAACGATTCGTGAATATTTAAATTCACCTTTGTAAATAAACGGCATAAACTCACTTGTATTTACTTTGGCTTCGTGCCGACTGCAGCTACTCCTTAAAGAAGATCCTCGTACAGGATCGAACCGGTCGGCACAAAGCCGAAATAAATACAACTGAGTTTATGCCGTTAATTTACAAATATGAACATCTGGCCCATGCCATTATTGCTCATAGCTCAAAATTAGGTTTTGGTAGATAACCGCATTATATATATACCACGGCAGTATTGTATGCATTGAAAAGTAAGAGAACATCGTTGCAAGCCTTGCACGGAGCGTTAACAATAAATATCGCTGAGAATATGTTGCTGATACTGACAGGTCTATGCATGGCATGCAATGTTGCCAAACAACTGCGTGTAGGGACCAGAATGCAGTGAGTGTACGGGTTTATAGCCACGAATGATGACCGATAAAAAGATAATAATATAAACTTGTTTCCGTTATTAATAAAGAAAACTCATCAAAGTTCATCTGTTGCCAGTTCAACGAAAAAGGTTAACACGTAAAGATGCTTGAACATGTAAGCAACATATTATATTGATAGGCATGCAAAAATGAAAATGGTACTGCATTCTCGTGATTAGATTCTGTTTTGAACACGGGCAAAATACGAGAGAAAGAAGAAATGCAAACGGGCATATGGTACGGTATAGTGGGCAAACCCCTTAAAACTCATTTCTTGCGATGTTATTTTGGAATATTTTCTAATGAACATACACATTAGCTATTTTTATCATATTTACAGCTGAACTAATCAAATTTGGTAAAATAGGTAGCTTAGGCTCTATAAGTCTCTCTAGGCTCTTGACAATAGGTAACAGTAGGTACTTTTCAATGGGTAAAACTGGATAGGAATAAATGAAGCTAGGACATGGGCCTACAGAGCATATTATGCGCTAATGTACCTAAAGATAGCATGCAATTAGACCTGGTCGAAAATGTGGTATGCATTTGTCCTCTAATCGATTATCATGCATCGATTCAATCGTCAAAATATTCACAACACTGGCTAAATACGAGTCAGTAGACAAGGATAGCTATTTGGAGAATACGCTTTATTAGAAAGAGAGGCAATTTGCCTGACCAGTATAACTTGATCCCTCGCTAGAACAAAAAATAATCATAATTTTGAGGATTATTTTACATTTCTGGGGATATTAAAATCGATTTAATAAATTTAGATATTTTATATGTATACTTTATTATATAATAATACGGTAAACAGTTTTATGAAAAAATAAGAAGTCGTGATTTTTTTGTTAAAGAGAATATTCCGTGAGGCCCGCGTAGTTCCTTAAACTGGCCGCTACTAAACGGCGCGTCACGTGGCGCTACGAGTGGGGTAGCAAATACAACCAGTGTTGATATACAAAAAATCCGCCGATGCCCTCCCCCTGGCTGTTTACAACTACCTATATTTCTATAGAACATAACTTGGATACCAAATAATTACAAAGAAAATTGAGCTGGATATCTTTAATGCTAATAGCGATAATTGTGATAAAGATAATAGTGTAAACAATCGGTGATCTTATCGCACTAGGCAATTTCCTACAGACACGACGACGGGGAATGGAAAAGGACACTGATAGTTACAACTCAGTTATAGATCTATTTAATAGCTGTCCCCGAAGCTTTTACCTGTTGAAATGTATAGTCCATGTGTCATTCTCCAGTCAAACCTTTTCCAAACGTTCCAAATTTTAGCCTAATCGGTGGGAACCGATCGACGAGTGATCTTTTGGGCGTGAAAGGGTAACAAACACACAAACCATAGACACAAGTTTAGGCGTGTGTGTCTAGTGATTTCATGGCTAAATCGCTGAACCGATGTTGATGAAATTTGGTTTAGAAATAATTCAATTCTCGGGATAGGACAAGGGATAGTTTTTATAAACTTTTTATCGCGGGTAATAGAAATAAAACCGGTCAAGTACGAGTAGGACTCGAGCACCGAGGGTTCCGTACAAACCTACGGGTTTCTACGGAACCCTAAGGAAAAGTGGGTATAATTTTATATTACTGTAGGTTTTGATTCCCTTGCGAGTACTTGCGAGTTTAAAAATATGCGGCTAAAATTGCTGTTTCTTTTGATTGCGTTGACATAGATGTTTGTTTTTTTTTACAGCTTAAAGTTATTATAAAGCTGAGTATTTGGTATGAATGTCAATTTAATACCTGTACGCGTTCTTGAGAAAAGGGATAGTAAATACAAAAAAAATATTAAAAATATTTTTTTATATGATGTAACTAAAAATTTACAGTTTTCGCAATTTTGCCTGTGCTTGTGATTTAAGACGTTGCTGCGTACCAAATTTCAAGATTCTGAGTTAGCGGCAAGTACCCTGTAGGTTTTGATTTCCTTGAGAGTAGTCGCGAGTTAAAAAATACGGCTAAAATTGCTGTTTCTTTTGAATGCTTTGAGATAGAGGTTTGATTTTTTTACAGTTTAAAGTTATTATAGACCTTAGTAATTGATATGAATTTCAGTTTAATACCTGCACGCGTTCATGAGAAATAAGGTAGTACGTATGAAATTATTAAAAATATTTTTTTATATGATGTAACTAAAAATGTACAATTTTCGCAATTTTTCCTTTATCTGTGCTCTAAGGAGTTGCTTCGTGCCAAATTTCAAGATTTTAAGATCACGGGAAGTACCCTGTAGGTTTTGATTTTTTGAGAGTAGTTGCGAGTTTAAAATTGTGACTAAAATTGCTGTTTCTTTTGAATGCGTTGACATAGAGGTTTGATTTTATTACAGTTTAAAGGTATTATAGACTTGAGTATTTGATATGAATTTCAATTTAATACGTTTACGCGTTCATGAGAAAAAGGGTAGTAGGTATAAAATTATTCAAAATATTTTTTTCATATGATGCAAATTAAAATTTATAGTTTTCGCAATTTTTCCTCTATCTGTGCTCTAAGGAGTTGCTTCGTGCCAAATTTCAAGATTCAGGGTTTACGAGAAGTGCCCCGTAGGTTTTGATTTATTTGGTAATGTCGAAAATTTGCTGAAATTTGCGACATATTCGACTATATCTTTTGATTGCGTTGGCCTAGAAGTTTGAAATTTTCACAGCTCTAAGAGGCAATGGACCTTAGTATTTCCTATAAATTTCAGCTTGTTACCTTCACGCGTTCCTGAGAAAAAGGGTCTTGACAGACAGACAGACAGACAGACAGACGGACAACAAAGTGATCCTATAAGGGTTCCGTTTTTTCCTTTTGAGGTACGGAACCCTAAAAATGAATGCACGAAGAAAAAGATGAATTTGAGTATTTTACAACTTAGGAAGTAATTTTCTCAAGGTGACAGGTGCAGTGAAGTGCCGCATATTTAGAATTTTAAAACACTGAGTAACACTGTGTCTGATATAGCTAATCGTGATGTTTACCATCACCCACCTGGACTGGATATTAAGGCTCTGCCGATTCCCAGTCCTCCGTCACTAAGACGATGCGGGAGTACCGCCGTGGGATTTTAGTGGGTATTTTGGGTATACCGTGCAGACATCCTGCACGGAGAGTCCCACATAGCCCTCCCATATTCTTGATAGGAGCGTAATGCGTTATTATTTTCACGGCGTCAACAAATAAAAAAAGGCACATTGATTTGCTCGTCCTGTTACCCATTACAGTTCGTATCCAATTCGTAACTACTAGCAAATTCTAATGTCATAATTGGTCTGAATTATTCTACACGTGTCCTAAAGACAACATCGTTAGACCCCAATTTCAGTTCTCTTTAACAGATAGTATACAGCCAATGAAGGCTGCTCTGAAGCAAAGGACTCGATATTAAGCGATTTAACATAATATTAGGGTCGCAACCACAGGTTGTATAGCGGCTTAGATAAAGCGAGTTTACGATTTTGGAAACTACAATACTCTTTATTGCATACCAGAACACATTTTTATTTAAAAAAAAAGCTGTTTCTGAGGAGTATGCTAAATTAAAAAAATTGAAGTTGCATTTGATTTTGTGCTGGTATCGTAAGAATTTTCAAGATTTTCTTCAAAGTTTTGTTAAAATTTGACAGTGGACGTTAGCAAAATGAGAAGCGATTTTGGTCCGGAATAACCCCGCAGGTTACAGGAAATAGTTATAAGTAGACAATACAAAAAAAGCTAAAGCTAAACATTGCGTGGTCTCATCGCACAGACTGGTTGGAAGAAATGTTGCGATGTACCTAGCTAGGTAGAGCACATTTCATTTTTTTTCTGAACGCTTTGTCCAGGCGTCGTCCAAAACATGATGTATATCTGGCCCAATGAATTAGTAATGCTATTCACTATTTTATATTTACCATCTTGTATGCATGTATTTCGTGCAATAAATGAATTTGATTGATTGATTGATTGATTGAATGAGATAAGTCTGGCCACACAGCCATAAAATATGACAATGGTTTGGAGTTCTTGGATTTTCTAGAGACGGTCGATCTGTGGTCAGGATTTTACTTAGATTTTTGTTCTAAGCGCACATTTCATTTTAAAAGGCTTGATTTTTAGGAAGATCCCGGGGACTAGACTTCCTTTGCAGGAGGTCGACTAGGTAGGTACCCCAACAGTGCAAGTTATTCTACCGCCTGAGCAGTGATGTGTAAATATTACTGTGTTTCGGTAGGAGGGCACTGTAGCTAGTGAAATTACTGGGCTGTAGAGTCTTAACATCTTATGACTCTCAAGTAAGAAGCGTTGGCGCAGTGCACTGGGTAGCACTGTACTAATTAGGGGCAGTGATATCTCTTATCATCAGGAGAGCATCTTGCTCGTTTTCTTACTTTGTTTTATAAAAAATATATAACATTTCAGGCATTCACGATCTCTACCCCGATATAATATAATCTGTGGTCGTCGTAGAAATTACCATCAAATGCTAATGATTAGGGCTGGAACATTTCCAAGTAGGTATCCGATCCACAGAGATTCGAAATGATCTTGGCAAATGCAAATTATTCGGTGCTAACGTACTTTGCTTGTTACTAGGGTGAACGACTTTTATATCGTGCGATTTTGGGATCATTTTAAAAGAGATAGAAAAATAGAGCTATTCGTAGTTTGATGGAAAATTTCAGTGGTTAGAGCTTCCTCGTCACTTCCTCATTTCGAGATTTCTGTACCTAACTCCTTTTTTTGACACTGGGAAAAATGCATTATGCATCAACACGGTCGTAGGTCGCAGGGTGTTATGTGGAACTCACCCGATCCGACTCATAATTTAGATATCTCCTAAGAAAGTCCCTAAAACATAGATGTTTTAAAAAAATCTGCCTAAATTGTTTTTATAAATTTTTTGAGAAAATGTGCAATTCATAGAATTCATGGAGTTCATTTTCATAGAGTTCATAAGTTGCCAAAATGTTACTTTTCCTTTTCTATTCTTTAAATGTGATCAAAAACTAAATTTGATCAATTAAAATTCCGATACGGTGTGTAAAACTAAAAAGATTCCCTTCACATACCTGTAACTCTAAATTTTAGTTTTATTTTTTTGTATACCTATTAAAGTAATACTTTGATATTTTGTATACATAAAGAGATTAATAAAAAATAAATAATTATACAGGGTTTTTTATATTTTTTTTAATTTGTAACCTCGATTTTTTGAGAAAATCGATAACCTTAAATTTTCGCGAAACATGATACGAGTATGTTTCGCGTTATGCGTTAAAATCATGGCTAATGACCTCCCCAATAAGGCCTCCTACACACCAATGTACAGAATCACCAATCATCATCACCATCATCTTCATCTCAGCCCTAGGACGTCCACTGCTGAACATAGGCATATATGTATATTATGTAAGTGGGGTAACCTGTTCTGTTGGAGTATAAACCCCAATTGTTATTATTATGTCGCTCATAAACACGGGCTAAGCCCGGGCCTTTTTGTAGGCGTGCACGGAAACAAAAAAATCCAACGCGCAGAGGCCCTTTTGAGCTTTTAATATAAATGTAATGGGTGACACTTATTGGAGTCTATCTGTGAGTCCATCTATACAAAATTATTATTATTATAGGCCTCCCCTTCACCAATAACCCAGTTTAATTAAATCAGGAGCGATTAACGATCGTAGCATATAAAGGTGCCCCCAGACTGCAATTTGGAATTCAATCAGCTTTTTCTCGACGATGTCTTCGTTGCTCGGTAAAAACTCTCAGCGAATTTGTGTAGGTATCCGGTTTTATTATGGCCGTAATTTTACTCAGCACTAATCTTTATGGACTCGGAATGTACAGTGAAAATTACGTGGTCATCATTTTGTACTTGTTTTACACCTTCCAGAGGCCATATTGGTTAACTTGGAAGGGTGAAAATCACTATAAGGCAACCAAAATAAAATTTTCTATGACTCATAAAATGATAACGGTAAAAAGCGTCTCTTCTAATCAGACGCGTTACCTGAATGATGGTGAGACATAAAGTTTTCCACAATCTGTACTTACAGAGCCACCCAGAATTTCACAATAATGTAAAATTCTAGCAGTCGCCAACGCTTCTTACTCAGGAGCCATAACATGTTAAGACTCTTCAGCCCAGTAATTTCACTAGCTACAGTGCCCTCCTACCGAAGCACAGCAATGTTTGCACATTACTGTTTAGGTAGTAAATATTCATATAATTAATTTTTTTATCTGCTCTAAATCACCTTCCCACCCTAATAAGTGTTATAACATAATGACATCTGGATCCCGTTGGGGTAAGCAAAGACTGTTTTCCTTCATTTGGTACAATCCTCAATTTCTTCATTACACAACCTCTTCCTAATCTTTCATCACATTCTTAATGCACGCTCGCCGGTTCTCGGTGTACTCATGACCGGTCTTTATTCAGAACGTCATGTAATATTTATTTGATCAAGGAAAGTACGCCTAAGTCAATTGGGGCTAGACCATTCACACTTGTCTTGTATTATCTGATAGTATAGACCTGTATTCTCGCTGCTATAGGTAAGCTTTCAGCACAAATGTCGTAATTCCAAATGGTACGTTAGCAAGAACAAATCCCTTCGTAGCGGAGCGCTAAGCGCAGCAATTAGCGTCAAACTGGCGAGATGCCTGAGAACTAAATATCTGGCGATGTTACATTACTAGTTCCAGTCCAGTTTAGCCGTCTACAATTTGTTTATTGTAATAAATATAGGTATCTTAATATAAACAGTTTCTCTATAAATAAAATAAAATAAAAAAATATAATAATTTTCGCCTGGACGCTACCGTGTTTCGGAAGGCACGTAAAACTGTGGGTCCCGGCTGTTTCCTATAAGATATGTAGGAGGCAGTCGTTAGGTCATGTTGCAGGCCTTGTAGGAATCTTGGCGACCTGAAACTGCAATTTATAGGTTGGCCACATAACCTATAAACATCGAGGACATATCCAATAGAGGGGCAATAGACAAAGTTTTCCTTGAAATAAATTTTTTCACAATTTGACGACTCCGCCCACTTTTCCTATTGGCTACGCTGGTTTTAGTGATGGGCAACGAAAAAGTTTCAATTTAAAACTCGATTATGCCAAGTAATCGATTACAAAGCGATAATATAATATTTTTGACTAAGAGGCAGAACATACGCACGGTTGCAAATCTGATCTTTTGTTTTAAATGGTGTTAATGTCGGAAATCATAAAGGAAGACTTTTGCTTTCCAAAGACATTGTTAGTTCCGATTTCATCTTTTAGCAAAAATAGCGTTTTAGTTTTAAACAAGTCAAATATAAAATACTAGCTTGTGCTCGCGGCTTTGCCCGCATGGCAAAATCCTTTCTTAGTGGAGGTCTACGTCATTAACCCTATTAATATTCCAAATTTCAACCAAATCCGTCCATCGGTTTAGGCTGTGCGTTGATAGATCAGTCAGTCAATAAGTCAGTCACTCTTTCCATATATAAATTTAGATTCTTAAAGACATCCGATTTATACACATGCATGCAAAGTTTAAGCTAAATTGAAAAATGGAAAGTAGATTAAATTTTACTTGCAAGATTTGATTATAGACAACAGGACAGGCGAATGTAAAAAAAGCTTGTGAATTAAATTTAAAAAAAATTGCCCCCTACGCAACGTTTTCAAAATTACCTATTTTGTGGAAGGTGGCCATCTTTGATTTTAAATTTATCATAATAATATATACTACATACTACTACTAGTCAAGCCCTTTCAACTTTCATTTGATGCGCACATTGACGGGATTATGGAGAAAATAATTAATCAGCTATTTTTAGCGGTGGCCATCTTGGATTTTAAATGTATTAAATGTAATGCATATATTTTACTAGTCAAGTCCTTTCATTTCATACCCTTACATTTGACGAGGTTGTAAAGAAAAAAAATAATCCGCCAAATTGTAGCGGCGGCCATCTTAGATCGATTTCCACCAAACACGGCTAAGAAAACTCTCGACTACCTTTCGACTCTACTTTCAAACAAAAAAACAAGATCAAAATCCGTTCATCTGTACGGGACCCAGAAGTAAGACAAAGTACATGACCAACGATGCCACAGACAGACAGACAGACACGTCAAACTTATAACACCCCGTCGTTTTTGCTTCGGGGTTAAAAAGAGGTCAGGTTTTTATGTTTTTGGTGAATAACTTTTAAAAAGAGTTTTCATTTCTTGTTCGGAACTTATTTTAGTCTATAACAAAAAATGACGTTTTCATGATGTGGATGGTATATTCTCATCCGCTCATAAAAAAGAAAATATTAAATTTGTAGGTATCTCGATTGAAAAAAAAAAACAGGGGAATGGCATCGGAGCATTTTTATATTTTAGCAAATTTTATAGTTGTATATCAATACTGTAGGTTTTCACTAACCTACTCGCAGCGCCGCGTGATGCGACTAAACAAGAGGTTATATGATAATATTGTAAATATTATAAATAATAGACGACATAATATTGTAAAAGTGTCTCCTGTTGTATAGATAATGAATGATACGTAGCTTTTTGTGCGCAAGTCTGACTCGCATTCGCCATAGGTTTTATATACCAAAATACGAGATAATCTTGTGTCACGAAAAATGACGGTAACTTTACGCAACTTCACGTGTCATATTTTTTTGATACATCCTAAAATATCCGTGTACTTTTTATTTATGTTAAAATTTCGTTGAAATCAAATTTTTAGGGTAGTTCTCGCGTGCCCCACTATCCGCCCCACTGGTGGGGCAGGTGAAACTGTCAAATAATTTTTGTGTCTCACGCACCCCATTGATCGTGTTTTGGTGGGGCGGGTTCTTCCAAGACACCATCAGCCTAAGACTACGAGAACTTTCCGAGATATTGATATTTTAATTTTGATAGCTGTCATTTGAAATGAAGATTTCCTCAAGACCCTTTATTTCTTCCATCACTTTCACATATTTGCAAGGTAGATAACAAGAAAAAGGTACCAGGAGATCATAATTGAAATGAAGTCTTACATACGAGTATTCGTTGACTTGTACTGCTTTGCCTGTACCTGCGTCTATTAATGAAAAAAACACATGTTATCCCATTCATATAAATTACACAAAGGTACATAAAAGTTCGAATTAATCAGGAAAGTGCGACTAAAATCACCGCAATACGAGATTTTAATAATATATTATCAGATGGGATGATTTTCTTATGTGTTGTTTGTCTTCTAAATAGTACATAGTTCCTTATAATTTCTGATCTCCTAGTTCTTCGCAAAATATTTGCATTATTAACACCATTCATTATTTAGTCGTGCCCAATAAATTATATTTTTGCATGAGTTACAGCGCCCTGATGGGGCGCGTGAAGTGTACTTTTTTTAATATTATCACCCGCCACACTAAAACGCAATCAGTGGGGCGCGTGAGAAGCAAAAAATATTTGACAGTTCCACCTGCCCCACTGGGGAACACGGGAATTACCCAATTTTTACAAAACAAGTGAATTAAATTAAAAATTAAAAAAAACCCCCAACGCATTCAAAATATGTAATTTTGTGGTTGCAACCATCTTTTAGTTTTTCAGATGTTAGTTTATTAAAATCTGTTTATTATAGTTTGTAGTTTTCTACTAATCAAACTTTTTCGTTTAATTCCCATGTTGAGGGAGTTGTGGAAAAAAATGTAAGCACCATTTCATGGCGGCTAAGAACACTCTAGACTATTTCTACCTAAAAAAAACAATCTCAAAAAATAAAAAAATAAAATCCGTAATACTGAGACAGACAAACACGTCATACTTATAACACCCCATATTTTTCCGTGGGGGGTTAAAAAATAAATTGTGACGATACTGCCACGATAAAATTTTATGAGAATAACCCACTATAAAAAATCATCTGCTCTAGTTGTCAACTTATAAATGACATGGACTTCAAGGTGACTGTCCATTATACCGTATCATACAATAATAATAATTGTCAGGAACATGCCAAACCGAAAAATAACATCAGGCCCTTTTTACACTAAACGATTCGTGAGTATTCACCTTTGTAAATAAACGGCATAAACTCACTTGTATTTACTTCGGCTTCGTGCCGACTGCAGCTACTCCTTAAAGAAGATCCTCGTACAGGATCGAACCGGTCGGCACAAAGCCGAAATAAATACAAGTGAGTTTATGCCGTTTATTTACAAAGATAAACATCTGGCCCATGCCATTATGAACCTTATTTTCATTTATTTATTGCTCATAGCTTAAAATTAGGTTTTGGTAGATAACCGCATTATATATTATATATGTATATACCGCGGCAGTATGGTATGTATTAAAAAGTAAGAGAACATCTTTGCGAGCCTTGCACGGAGCGTTAACAATAAATATCGCTGAGAATATGTTGCTGATACTGACAGGTCTATCCATGGCATGCGATGTTGCCAAACAACTGCGTGTGGGGACTGGGGACCAGAATGCAGTGAGTGTACGGGTTTATAGCCACGAATGATGACCGATAAAAAGATAATAATATAAACTTATTTTCATTATTAATAAAGAAAACTCATCTAAGTTCATCTGTTGCCAGTTCAACGAAAAAGGTTAACACGTAAAGATGCTTGAACATGTAAGCAACATATTATATTGATAGGCATGCAAAAATGAAATTGGTACTGCATTCTCGTGATTAGATTCTGTTTTGAACACGGGCAAAATACGAGAGAAAGAAGAAATGCAAACGAGCATATGGTACGGTATAGTGGGCAAACCCCTTAAAACTCATTTCTTGCAATGTTATTTTGGAATATTTCTAATGAACATACACATTACACATTAGCTATTTTTGACATATTTACAGCTGAACTAATCAAATTTGGTATAATAGGTAGTTTAGGCTCTATAAGTCTCTCTAGGCTCTTGACAATAGGTAACAGTAGGTACTTTTCAATGGGTAAAACTGGATAGGAATAAATGAATTTCCGTAGTAGTCGTACTGAACTATGAGTCGTCAACATGGGCCTACAGAACATATTATGCGCTAGTTGTACCTAAAGATAGCATGCAATTAGACCTGGTCGAAGATGTGGTATGCATTTATTTGTGCTCTAATCGATTAATCATGCATCGATTCAATCGTCAAAATATTCACAACACTGGCTAAATACGAGTCAATAGACAAGGATAGCTATTTGGAGAAAATGCTTTATTAGAAAGAGAGGCAATTTGCCTGACCAGTATAACTTGATCCCTCGCTAGAACAAAAAATAATCATAATTTTGAGGATTATTTTACATTTCTGGGGATACTAAAATCGATTTAATAAATTTAGATATTTTATATGTATACTTTATTATATAATAATACGGTAAACAGTTTTATAAAAAAATAAGAAGTCGTGATTTTTTTGTTAAAGAGAATATTCCGTGAGGCCCGCGTAGTTCCTTAAACTGGCCGCTACTAAACGGCGCGTCACGTGGCGCTACGAGTGGGGTAGCAAATACAACCAGTGTTGATATACAAAAAATCCGCCGATGCCCTCCCCCTGCCTATAAATTATGATTTGACTCAAACAGTGTAAGTAGGGTAACCTGTTCTGTTGGAGTATAAACCCCAAATATTATTATTTATTATTATTATTAAATCCTTTCGGTTAATTGGTTGTCTGGAAGAAATCTTTTTTCTGCAATATGACCGCCGCGCCATGTGACCGATTGTGTGTGGTAGATTGTACAGTTACATCATATGCATCAGAATACGTTACTCTACTGACACTGCATCAAATCACAATTATATCCACACAACCATTGCCTACTTGCTAGAAATTTGGTTTTGCTTTCATCATACCTCTGCACTCTAAATTATCGAGTTAACATTTTTGTCTATGGCATTTACTCTGGAATACCTATCAAGCTGCTTTACTACGTGCAAAGCCACGTAGGTGCTGAGACAAAAGCCAAACGTTCCATCTATGTATCCATATAGAGTAGTAATCTTACATCCACCATATCGAGGGGTCTGAGGCGATTTGACTCAAGCGCCATTTTGGTAAGTGTTCAGGAGAGCGATTTTAAGATAAAAATTTTGGAAAAAAATTCATATCTTCTGAAGTATTCCTCTTATCGGATTACTACTGAGAGTCAATGAAGCAATACATAATAAGCTTTAATTTTATATGAATTTCATCGTTTTATAAGTATTTTTAACCTATTTAAATGTCACTTAAGCCAAAATGACCTATTTTCTGTTCAAGGCAAATTGATTGAAGTTCAAGGAAATTCAGTGACGGATGAGAGAAAAAAGATTTATAGACCATCATTTTAACACATAATTCAGGGCTAAAAGACTTAAATCACAAGAAATTCTGTAATTGATCAAAGAAAAAAGATTTATATACTAAATAAACGACAAATAGATCACGGCAAAATAATTTAACAGTGAAAACACTAATTGAAACTTAAGGAAAAAAGACTTTTATTACAACATTACTTTAAACACATAGATTCAAATCAAAGAAAAATGTTTATTTTATGAATCTTGGTCTTTGAGTTGTTCTATAATAAAATACTTGTCCTTTCAGCAAATAATTTTAAATATTGAAATGAAAGGAATAAAAGAATTTACGTTAATAAATCAGCGTATATTAATTTTTAATTATTTATTTTTGTATTAAATAATATAATATATAACTTTTCTTATTAATTAACTACTTAAATACTTATTGACATTAATTAAATTAGAGACCCATGGGAATCAACTACATAATAATATTAATAAATGTTTATTCTACTACCACTAGCAAAATTTGCACTCATGAAATAACTATCCATTAATTCCTAAGGGTGTAAGTTAGTTTAGAATAGAACAATAACAATGATAAAGAATATTATAATCAACGTCAACATAACGTAGTTGTAGCTTGTATAAACAAAACGCCTACTTATTTTATTATTAAAATAATACTAATAAATAATAATAATCTTACTAATATTAAAAACGTGAAAGTTTGTAAGAATGGATGTCATGATGTTTGTCACTGGTTCACGCTAAACGGGTGGACCGATTGAGCTGAAATTTTGTATAGAGAAAGCTTAGACCCCGGAATAACACATGGGCTACATAAAAACTGCAAGTAAAACCGCTTGGCGCAGCTAGTAAATAATATAACCAAAAGTACTGAGTAGCTGAGTCAAATTCCAATTAATATAATCATCCAAAACAATAAACAAATTTAGAACAATTCAAATTTGGTCACATTATGGAATAAAAAACTTATTATTTTCTACTAGAACCCGGATTTAAGTATCATAAGTACAACAATGCTTGCATAATCTTTACAAAAAAATAACTTATTTGATGGTAACTAGCCCCTTAGTCCAGTCAATAAGTGCTCAAAAGGGGCATGTGGTTGGAATAGTCGAAAGCAGAAAAACTAACTTAGTAACTTTGTTTGGACTAGTTAGGAGATAAACATACTAAAAGTCCCCACCCCTCCGAGGTGAGCTGGAGGGGGGGGGGGAGGGAGGCCGAATAAGGTCCCATTTTTAGGTTTTTTGCTTATATGTCAGAAACTGTGCGTTGTACGATATTTTAATGTACTACATTATTAAACCGCATACTCACACTTTTCATCTATCTCCAATCTTTGTCCAGCTATGAGCTTCCAAACATGGTTTATTTTGAAGACACTTAAATTAGTTTTGCATACAAAGTCGGTAAAAAAATCTTACAAATAAAATTTTACCAACTTTTGGTGGTCGTATCATAATGAAACATTGCAAATGTCTTGAAATCTGATGACAGTTTAATAATCTGGTACCACTGAGCTGATCTGATTATGGAGCCTAGAGGGGTCTACTGAAACCCTTCAATGGCTATTAGTAAAACCGGGGAGTTTAGGCTCATTACATTCGGATTGATGAGACGTAGGCACTTCCTGGTTAATTATCAGACCCTCGACAGCAAGTGTTATGAAAAAGTCTCATTGATTCGAATGAAATGTGCCCAAACTCGACGGGTTTACTAATAGCCATTGAAGAGTTTCATTAGACACCTCCTGGCTCCATCATCAGATCAACTCAATGGTACCAGATTATTAAACTGTCATCAGATTTCTAGACACTTGCAAAGTTTCATTATGATACGACAACCAGAAGTTGGTCAAATTTTATTTGTAAGATTTTTTTACCGACTTTGTATGAAAAACAAAGTCGGTAAAAAAATCTTACAAATAAAAATTAAGTGTCTTCAAAATAGACCATGTTTGGAAGCTCATAGCTGGACAACGATTGGAGATAGATGAAAAGTGTCAAGGTCGAAATTGTAGAAAATTTTATGAGGTTTAATAATGTAGTACATTAAAATATCGTACAACATACAGTTTTTGATATATGTATATGCAAAAAACCTAAAAATGGGGCCTTCTTCGGGCTCCCCCCCTTACGGCTCACCTCCGAGGGGTGGGGACTTTTAGTATGTTTATCTCCTAACTAGTCCAAACTAAGTTACTAAGTTAGTTTTTCTGCTTTCGACTTTTCGATCCACATACCCTTTTTGGGCACTTATTGACTGGGCTATAGTTTTTTTTCTGTGTTTTGTTATTGTCATCAGCTGCATTTTCTCCACATAATAGAATCTCTACTGCATTTAAGAAAATCAGTCAATCAATCAAAAATTCAATTATGTAAGATCTTTATCTGTTAATGTCAAAGATGTTTTATCTTTGACATTAAAAATAATAATAAAATAATTAACCATCATAATTTTGTTATAAATAATAAAAACACGTATCGCCTAACGCTTATCGCATTTTTTTACGCGCGCTATCAATATACACTTTTGTCACAATCCGATGATCACCCTAAATGACAGGATTCAAGCGACCGTGAAGTAGCGCGTTCTTAGGATTTATGTATGATTTTAGTAGACCCAAATGACACTCTAAAACATGTCCCTTCAAAAAGGCTATGATTTAACGACCTCAAGCTGTTAGTTCGCAACCAACACAAAGAGTTTTAAGTGCCAATATTTACTTTTAAAAATGAGATATATGCATAATTTTACAAGTTTAAGAAAAGTAAAATTGATTGAACTGACATTGATCAACTGTATTTATTCAAAGAAAAAAAACTTTTGTGACATAATTATCTAAATCAGTTCAAGGCAAAACGACTTAAGCGCCTATGCTACGAATATTAATTCAGAGTAAAACGATTCATATGACATACTTTAATGAGACAGATCACGACAAAATACTTCAAAGAGCAGTGTGATTTTTTATGGAGCAGGTAAAACAGATTTAAAGGACTTATAGAGAAAAAAATGAACAAGGAAAAAAAGCTTAAGTGAGAAGTAAGTAAAGTTACTAGTCACTTAAATGGACTTAAGGGCATGTCTTTAAAAAAAACGTGTTTTTGTTGTCGCTTCACACCACGATATTAGAAATGATAGTCAAATTTAGGATGGAATCAAGCGACAAAAAAGTTGTCCGATTTACACGAAACCCAGCTCAAACGAAGGAGAAAAATTCGCTGATTGCAACGATATATATAACTCAATATCGCCTGAAATGGCGCTTGAGTCAATTCGCCTCAGACCCCTCGAATCATAAATTACGCGGTACCGCATCGCAACCGCACCGCGTCCGCAGCGACAACGCACGAAACACGCCGCTCGCTATTAAATATCAATTTTGCACGAGCGTCAAGATGGCGGGACCAAGTCTTGGATTTGCATGAAACATATACCAATATTTAGTACCTATTTAGTACTATTTAGTACCTCCGATCAAAAAATTAGTACCTCAACAGAAAAGCTGCGGCACAGCAAAGTACCTTTTTGGTACTAAATATTCGCCTTTCACAAGTTTGTGCCTGTGACTCCGTCTGCTTGGAATAAGCATTTTTTTATTCCCCATACAAACTTTTATGCTTTTCTGGAAGTTTTGATGAATTAAAATATTTAGTACATATTTAGTACCTCTCAAATATCTTTTTAGATTTTTCGTAACTTTTACGGTTTTAAAGATATTTAGCAAAAAGCTCCAAGCTTCTTTGCGCCCTGTTAAAGTATGAAATCCGGAATAAAAACTATCCTATGTTTCTTTCAGGGTCTCAAACTATCTTCTTACTTAATTAAATTTATCGGATTAAAAAAATTGTATATTTTTTCTAAGTAGGTATGTTAAATGTATGTATTTTATTAGTTAAAATAATAATTACTTAGTGATTATATTAACAAAAGATCGTTTTTCAGTATACGTAATTATATGTATAGGTATTTCAGTCCGGTCAAAATGGACATCAGAATTATTATTGGTGTAATTATTAATAATAAACTGCCAAAAGTCACTAGCAATTCTATGTGTGCAAGAAAAGTTACTCTAAGTCTGACTTTTGGCAGTTTATTATTAACAATTACACCAATAATAATTCTGATGTCCATTTTGACCGGACTGAAATACCTATACATATAATTACGTATACTGAAAAACGATCTTTTGTTAATATAATCACTAAGTAATTATTATTTTAACTAATAAAATACATACATTTAACATACCTACTTAGAAAAAATATACAATTTTTTTAATCCGATAAATTTAATTAAGTAAGAAGATAGTTTGAGCCGCAGCTTTTCTGTTGAGGTACTAATTTTTTGATCGGAGGTACTAAATAGTACTAAATAGGTACTAAATATTGGTATATGTTTCATGCAAATCCAAGACTTGGTCCCGCCATCTTGACGCTCGTCAATTTTGCTACATTAATCATCTACACGCTGTCTACTTCATAAACACACGTTGAATTTGTCGCTAGTGTCTACGTAGATATTAGAACGGTTTGAATGGCTGTGATGTTCAGAATATTTAGTTCCATTTTAGGCCATGTTTATTGTTATTGTAGACAGTGTAATGAAATTGTTCAAGCGTGTGGTTATTGTGGAGTGACTGACGCCTTGTTATGTGTAACATACGGCCTTTCAAATCGTACTTATGTATGAGGAAAATCGAGCAAGTATATACGAACTGTGCTGAAACATAGACTAAGTATATGTTATACCTACAAAGAAGTAAAAAGACGAGCAAGACGCTGGATGGTAAGAGATAACGCTGCCCATAATTAGTACAGTGCTACCTAGGATTTTACAATGATGTAAAATTCTAGCCGCTTCTTACTAAAGGGTCATAAGATGTTAAGATTGTTCAGCCCAGTAATTTCACTAGCTACAGTGCCTTCCTACCGAAGCAACCGAAGCAGTAATGTTTGCACATCGCCGCTCAGGTAGAATAACTGGCACTGTTGGGGTACCCACGTTGAAATATTGGGGTTATTCAAGGGTGTAACATAGCCGTGGACGAGTGTTTCGGCGTACCCGCTGCTCCGACATTATGGCGTCCCACAGGAACACCCCCAGGATTTTCACCCTGCGCCGGGGGGCGAACGATGACGAAGCGTAAAACGTTTTTCCTGGCTAAAAAAAGAAAAAAGGGTTTAACATACAAAACTTTCAGCCCAATCACAGACTATAATTACACCAAAGAAGGTATCAAAAGATGTAACAAATGACAATATTCAAATAGAAGAGAAACCTTTTAAATTGTTTTTATAACGTTCCTTTCAGTGCATTTCTTCACATATAAAAGTAAGATTAGTCGAGTGAATAGGTACGTTTATAGGCACCCTACATGATTCATCATCTGCACTTTCCTTCAGGTGAGATGTGGTGAAATGTAGGCATAGGTATTTAGTTTAAAAAATAACAATGGGTAATGTGTAATCTTATTTCTAAGCCTATTTTATTGTATTTATGGTGTGCATTAAAGATTTTTCTATTCTATTCTATTTTATAAAATATTTTGAATACGTTCTAAAAATTGGTGTATTCTCAGGTCAAAAAAAAAAACTGTAAGTTCGATCCAATAAAACTTTACCAAGCATTAATATTATCAGGGGGAGGGCATCGGCGGATTTTTTGTATATCAACACTGGTTGTATTTGCTACCCCACTCGTAGCGCCACGTGACGCGCCGTTTAGTAGCGGCCAGTTTAAGGAACTACGCGGGCCTCACGGAATATTCTCTTTAACAAAAAAATCTGACTGGAGACTTCTTATTTTTTCATAAAACTGTTTACCGTATTATTATATAATAAAGTATACATATAAAATATCTAAATTTATTAAATCGATTTTAATATCCCCAGAAATGTAAAATAATCCTCAAAATTATGATTATTTTTTGTTCTAGCGAGGGATCAAGTTATACTGGTCAGGCAAATTGCCTCTCTTTCTAATAAAGCGTATTCTCCAAATAGCTATCCTTGTCTACTGACTCGTATTTAGCCAGTGTTGTGAATATTTTGACGATTGAATCGATGCATGATAATCGATTAGAGGACAAATGCATACCACATTTTCGACCAGGTCTAATTGCATGCTATCTTTAGGTACATTAGCGCATAATATGCTCTGTAGGCCCATGTCCTAGCTTCATTTATTCCTATCCAGTTTTACCCATTGAAAAGTACCTACTGTTACCTATTGTCAAGAGCCTAGAGAGACTTATAGAGCCTAAGCTACCTATTTTACCAAATTTGATTAGTTCAGCTGTAAATATGATAAAAATAGCTAATGTGTATGTTCATTAGAAAATATTCCAAAATAACATCGCAAGAAATGAGTTTTAAGGGGTTTGCCCACTATACCGTACCATATGCCCGTTTGCATTTCTTCTTTCTCTCGTATTTTGCCCGTGTTCAAAACAGAATCTAATCACGAGAATGCAGTACCATTTTCATTTTTGCATGCCTATCAATATAATATGTTGCTTACATGTTCAAGCATCTTTACGTGTTAACCTTTTTCGTTGAACTGGCAACAGATGAACTTTGATGAGTTTTCTTTATTAATAACGGAAACAAGTTTATATTATTATCTTTTTATCGGTCATCATTCGTGGCTATAAACCCGTACACTCACTGCATTCTGGTCCCTACACGCAGTTGTTTGGCAACATTGCATGCCATGCATAGACCTGTCAGTATCAGCAACATATTCTCAGCGATATTTATTGTTAACGCTCCGTGCAAGGCTTGCAACGATGTTCTCTTACTTTTCAATGCATACAATACTGCCGTGGTATATATATAATGCGGTTATCTACCAAAACCTAATTTTGAGCTATGAGCAATAATGGCATGGGCCAGATGTTCATATTTGTAAATTAACGGCATAAACTCAGTTGTATTTATTTCGGCTTTGTGCCGACCGGTTCGATCCTGTACGAGGATCTTCTTTAAGGAGTAGCTGCAGTCGGCACGAAGCCAAAGTAAATACAAGTGAGTTTATGCCGTTTATTTACAAAGGTGAATTTAAATATTCACGAATCGTTTAGTGTAAAAAGGGCCCGATGTTATTTTTCGGTTTGGCATGTTCCTAAGACAATTATTATTATTGTATGATACGGTATAATGGACAGTCACCTTGAAGTCCATGTCATTTATAAGTTGACAACTAGAGCAGATGATTTTTTATAGTGGGTTATTCTCATAAAATTTTATCATGGCAGTAACGTCACAATTTATTTTTTAACCCCCCACGCAAAAATACGGGGTGTTATAAGTATGACATGTCTGTCTGTCTCTGTATTACGGATTATTTTTTTGATTTTTTTGAGATTGTTTTTTTTAGGTAGAAATAGTCTAGTGTTCTTAGCCGCCATGAAATGGTGATTACATTTTTTTCCACAACTCCCTCAACAGGGGATTTAAATGAAAAGGTTTGATTAGTAGAAAACTACAAACTATAAAAAACAGATTTTAATAAACTAACATCTGAAAAACTAAAAGATGGTTGCAACCACAAAATTACATATTTTGAATGCGTTGGGGGTATTTTTAATTTAATTCACTTGTGTTGTAAAAATTGGGTAGTTCCCGTGTTCCCCACTATTCGTTCCACTAGTGGGGCAGGTGGAACTGTCAAATATTTTTTGCTTCTCACGCGCCCCACTGATTGCGTTTTAGTGTGGCGGGTGATAATATTAAAAAAAGTACACTTCACGCGCCCCATCAGGGCGCTGTAACTCATGCAAAAATATAATTTATTGGGCACGACTAAATGATGAATGGTGTTATTAATGCAATTTTTTGCGAAGAACTAGGAGATCAGAAATTATAAGGAACTATGTACTATTTAGAAGACAAACAACACATTAGAAAATCATCCCATCTGATAATATATTATTAAAATCTCGTATTGCGGTTATTTTAGTCGCACTTTCCTGATTAATTCGAACTTTTATGTACCTTTGTGTAATTTATATGAATGGGATAACATGTGTTTTTTCATTAATAGACGCAGGTACAGGCAAAGCAACAAGTCAACGAATACTCGTAAGACTTCATTTCAATTATGATCTCCTGGTACCTTATTCTTGTTATCTACCTTGCAAATATGTGAAAGTGATGGAAGAAATGAAGGGTCTTGAGGAAATCTTCATTTCAAATGACAGCTATCAAAATTAAAATATCAATATCTCGGAAAGTTCTCGTAGTCTTAGGCTGATGGTGTTTTAGAAGAACCCGCCCCACCAAAACGCGATCAATGGGGTGCGTGAGACACAAAAAATATTTGACAGTTTCACCTGCCCCACCAGTGGGGCGGATAGTGGGGCACGCGGGAACTACCCTAAAAAATTGATTTCAACGAAATTTTAACATAAATAAAAAGTAAAGTAAGTAGGTATTTTAGGATGTATCAAAAAAATATGACACGTGAAGTTGCGTAAAGTTACCGTCATTTTCGTGACAAAAGATCATCTCGTATTTTGGTATATAAAAACTATGGCGAATGCGAGTCAGACTTGCGCACAAAAAGCTACGTATCATTCATTATCTATACAACAGGGTGTCTCCCTGTTGTATAGATAATGAATGATTATATTATATACTTATATAATATTATGTCTATTATTTATAATATTTACAATAATTATCATATAACCTCTTGTTTAGTCGCATCACGCGGCGCTGCGAGTAGGTTAGTGAAAACCTACAGTATTGATTAACAAATATAAAATTTGCTAAAATATAAAAATGCTCCGATGCCATTCCCCTGTTTTTTTTTTCAATCGAGATACCTACAAATTTAATATATTATTTTTTATGAGCGGATGAGAATATACCATCCACATCATGAAAACGTCATTTTTTGTTATAGACTAAAATAAGTTCCGAACAAGAAATGAAAACTCTTTTTAAAAGTTATTCACCAAAAACATAAAAACCTGACCTCTTTTTAACCCCGAAGCAAAAACGACGGGGTGTTATAAGTTTGACGTGTCTGTCTGTCTGTGGCATCGTTGCTCATGTACTTTGTCTTACTTCTGGGTCCACACACACAGATGAACGGATTTTGATCTTGTTTTTTTGTTTGAAAGTAGAGTCGAAAGGTAGTCGAGAGTTTTCTTAGCCGTATTTGGTGGAAATCGATCTAAGATGGCCGCCGCTACAATTTGGCGGATTATTTTTTTTCTTCACAACCTCGTCAAATGTAAGGGTATGAAATGAAAGGACTTGACTAGTAATATATATGCATTACATTTAATACATTTAAAATCCAAGATGGCCGTCGCTAAAAAATAGCTGATTAATTATTTTCTCCATAATCCCGTCAATGTGGGCATCAAATTAAAGTTGAAAGGGCTTGACTAGTAGTAGTATGTAGTATATATTATTATGATAAATTTAAAATCAAAGATGGCCACCATCCACAAAATAGGTAATTTGGAAAGCGTTGCGTAGGGGGCAATTTTTTTTAAAATTTAATTCACAAGCTTTTTTTTACATTCGCCTGTCCCGTTGTCTATAATCAAATCTTGCAAGTAAAATTTAATCTACTTCCCAGTTTTCAATTTAGCTTAAACTTTGCATGCATGTGTATAAATCGGATGTCTTTAAGAATCTAAATTTATATATGGAAAGAGTGACTGACTTATTGACTGACTGATCTATCAACGCACAGCCTAAACCGATGGACGGATTGGGTTGAAATTTGGAATATTAATAGGGTTAATGACGTAGACCTCCACTAAGAAAGGATTTTGCCATGCGGGCAAAGCCGCGAGCATAAGCTAGTATTTTATATTTGACTTGTTTAAAACTAAAACGCTATTTTTGCTATAAGATGAAATCGGAACTAACAATGTCTTTGGAAAGCAAAAGTCTTCCTTTATGATTTCCGACATTAACACCATTTAAAACAAAAGATCAGATTTGCAACCGTGCGTATGTTCTGCCTCTTAGTCAAAAATATTATATTATCGCTTTGTAATCGATTACTTGGCATAATCGAGTTTTAAATTGAAACTTTTTCGTTGCCCATCACTAAAACCAGCGTAGCCAATAGGAAAAGTGGGCGGAGTCGTCAAATTGTGAAAAAAATTATTTCAAGGAAAACTTTGTCTATTGCCCCTCTATTGGATATGTCCTCGATGAATATTATGTTATTATTATGTGTATTTCGCCGGTATACATCGCAGTTTATTATTTAAAGAACTTTATTTATAAAAAAAGCGATTTAAAAATGTAAATTTCTTTAACCGTGTGTATCATTTACGAAACCTTGGATGTTGTTTGCTATAGTGTTAATGTTGATCGATGGAGCACATTATATTTTAACTTTCAGCGACGTTATATAAACAAAAACAAAATTCCTGATAATGTGGTATTATTTATCTTTGCAAAAGCGAGTTAATAATTATATTTATTGAGGCTTATACTCCAACAAAACAGGTTACTCTACACTCTCAGAGTTAAATTTTATACCCCAATAACAATAATATTATAATCACAACAGTGCCAGTTATTCTACCGCCTGAGCAGTAATGTGCAAATATAATTTTATTTTTAATGAACAAATTTAATCCTATGTTACTTATATGACTCATGTTGTTTCGTCTTCATCTTAGTTCTGCCTACTACAATCGATGTGACCTTGTTAAATGTCATTGGGGTTCAACTCATCCGTCTGTCACTACCATTTGACGTTGACAAGGATCTGGTCCCCTAGAGTGGGGAATCGCAAGCGCAGTATTTTTACTCGCGCCAGCCGACTTCACCGGTAAATCGAAGACCATAGAGGAAACCACATACTCTGTGGTATCGTTCACCGTTCTTCGAATCTATGGTCAACGGAAACCGGCAATATAAAAAACAGTATTCGAATTCGCCGACACTGAGAAGGACGTAACCGCAACCCCTTCTCACCCGTGTCCACCCGCTGTCGACACACTCATCATCATCATCACCACCGTATCTGAGAACCTGATATTACATCCACGCGCGCGTGTTCCTGCCACATATATCGAGACAAGGGTAAGTCGTGCTTATGTGCTTTTCCCTTTCTAGCGGACTAGGTCCATACGTTAAATGGTAGTTACAGCCATCCCCTAACCGTCAAGGGCTTCCAGAGCTCACAGCTCTACGAATCCCCTACATTTTATGGTGCCGAAACCCGGGAATTTAGATATCAGGGATAATTACTTTCATCAATTTTTTATCGTAGAAGTTCGGCAGACATTTTTGAATATCTTAACGGCCCGAACTTAACTTGAAACACATCGTAGTAATTATTCATTATTTCTCAAACGTATATGAACAACGCGCGAGGTTTCATTGTAATTCAGGTTATTTCTACATATAATTTAGTGAAGAAAGTATCGAAATCCGTTTTACCGTTAAACTTAACGACTTTACACAATTAGGTAAACGTTAGGTATCTATTCATTATTCGTTAAATTCTTCATTATCTTATCACATTCATCGCTCCGCTGTGTCGGCAAACCATCAGCTGTGTGTCAACCTATTCTATTCACTGATTTGTGTAGTTGGTGTACCGTTATCTCAACGATAATTATTAACAAATTGTGCGCTTGTGTACGTTGGTGATACATGTAAATTCAATACGTTTCACATCACAATCCGTTGCATAGTAACATCACGTATTTTAGGCTTCACACGTTAATAATTATCATCTCGACTTTATCACTCGGCACAAATTATCACACCGTAATCCGAAAAACACACCTACAAACATTCGAAGGTTCCGTCAATAGCATACGTAATAATTAACAAACAACATAATAAATAAACCGGCGACATTCTTTGTTAAAAACTGCACATAAATGCATCATTCTTAATTCTCAACCGTTGTGAAGGTAAGGGACTGCGCAGACGGCACACTTTTTGTACGATCGAGTCTGCGGCGTACAAAAAGTCTGCATGGCGCGCAAAAAGTCTGTGGCGGATTTTTCACAGACTCAACGCAGACGACGCACATCTTCGATCATTCTGTCGGCAGAGCTGTAGGGACGTAGACAGGCCCGGATTTAGCCAAAATGCCGCCCTGGGCAGTGAGAAAATGCCGCCCCCCTCCGCCGAAATATTATTTATAAACGCTCATCGGCTAGACATTTTGCTAAGAAATTTGTTGTCGAGTTCTTTCATATTATACGTAATTATGAATATTTATAAAAAAAAATATACATCTAACTACGAAAGCTGTGTGTATAGCTTGCTTTGAAAAAGAGAAATTATAATTGAGAAATTTTATAATGCTAACTACAATAAGACCGCTGATTGTGAATTGTGACACATAGATTATAATACCGGGTTTTTATGTTTAAGTTTATTTTTCAATGTTTCAATAAAGTGTTTTATCTACCTATCTATCTGTCTACGACAGGCATATATATATAGACATATTATGTTGACTAAAAAGACTGCGAGCAGCTTGCTGCGAGCGAGAAAATTTTGTATATTTGACTACACAATAGTGGGCGCATACTTCACCCTGAGTGCCAAAATCGCTGTGAGCACCGAGCACCGAGAAAATTTTGTATATTTGACTACACAATAGTGGGCGCATACTTCACCCTGAGTGCCAAAATCGCTGTGAGCACCGAGCACCGAGAAAATTTTGTTTTTGTGACTAAATAAACAATGGATGCATAGTTTGCTCCGAGTGTTAAAATAAAAAAAAAATATTATTCAAAGCGCGAGAAGAAGAGCACCAAGAAAATTTTGTATATCTGACTGCAAAAAGTGAGTACGTAGTTCGTTTTGAGTGCCAAAAATAAAAAAAAGAAGGCGAGCAACTAGCTGCAAATGCCGAGAAAAGTCTTGCTACGAAAAGTGGACGGATAGCTCGTTTGGAGCAAAAATCTTGAGTTTGTGTGGCCAGTATTCCAGACTTCTTATTATGAGCGCAAAAAAAAATTATAATAATAACCAGCGTGATTGAGAATACAAATTTTAATTCAACATCGGATGTTTATGGATTGAATATTTTTTTCTCGTTTCGAAATTTGCCGCCCTCAGTAAATTTGCCGCCCCCTGAAAATTTGCCGCCCTGGGCACTCGCCCCGAATGCCCCTAGTGTAAATCCAGGGCTGGACGTAGACGCTATGGAAATCGTGCAGAGATCGCGAAGTATTATTTTGTACATGAAGTACAGAAAAAGAAGAAGAAAGAAGCGTTACGTCCACCACTAGCAAATGCAGATTGCAGACTAAAATGTGTGCCGTCTGCGTTAGCGCGCGTTGAAGCAAACGTTCTATTTTTACAAGCTTTATATTACTTTCACCTGTCTGTTGTCTGTCTGTCTGTCTGTCTGTCTGTCTGTCTGTCTGTCTGTAATCAAATCTTGAAAGTTTAATTTGACCCACTTCCCGGTATCCGATTGAGCTGAAATTTTGCATACATGTGTATAAATCGGATGACAATGCAATAAAAGCTTGTTTTTAAAAAAAAAATTTTTTAAAGTTCACTTGTTTTCACACACTTTTTGCGTGGAGCGGCGCGACGCGGCGCGATCCGGTCTGCCCGAATTTCACGGATTATTTGTGTGCCGGACTTTTTGCGCGTCGTGTGCGTTACTGCATATAATTGCATAGGTTCTATTTTCACAGACTAAAAAGTGCGTCATGGATAGTCTGTCGTCTGCGCAGCCCCTAATCGTGACATTTTTCTCTCATACCTACATTTGCTATTTCTTTTAATTAATTTATTGGCAACTGCTATTTCTCTTAACCGATCCGGTGTTGCAAGTTTGTAATTTTAAAAGTCCCCGATTATCAATTCGTAAACATGTCTTACGTTACTAAACGAGGTAGTTTATCGTTAAAAAAGTCAAAATCGAAATCCGTTGAAATTAACAATTGCTTATCAGTTAATGATCTACCTGTTTTACGGCGTAAGCGAACATTGTCACTTAATCGATTACGTAAAACATTAGAAGTAGCACGTCTTGCTAAATCGGATAACTCGTATTTGGACGAGTTCCTCGCACATTATTCGGCTTTGAAAAAGGAATCCGATAATTTTGAAAAGGCACATCTCGATATTTTATCGATTGTCGATGATTCAGACGCCGATGATGAAGATAATATTCGCTCAGATTTCGATGATATTTATTTTAAAATAGTCGCGATTCATCGTTCACTCACGCCTTCATCATCTGCCCACGAAAACGTTCAGCGATCTCAGCCGACGTCGACAATCAAGTTACCGAAAATCGAGCTGCCGAAATTCTCTGGCAACATTAAACAATGGCCAATGTTTTATGACACGTTCAATTCTCTCATTCATTCAAACAGTTCATTATCAGATTCGGAGAGAATGCATTATCTGCGATCGAGTTTACTCGGTGACGCCTTGCAACTTATTCGTACATTTCCTTTGCAAGGTGTTTACTATAAAGAAGCTTTTGAGACATTAGTGAACCGTTATCGCAATAAACGTGAGTTAGCATTTACTTGCTGGAAAGAAATGCTAAACTTAAGTTTCAAAGTGAATACTCCCGTGGAATTCAGACGCGCGTTAGATTTATTTAGTGAAAATTTAATAATACTCAAAGGTCTAGACCTACCTACCGACAAATGGGAGTTCATTTTGTGTTATCAATTGTTATCGAAACTAGACTCGAAGACGCGATGTGCATACGAACGTAGTGACAATTCAACCGAACTTCCGTGTTACAAAACGTTAATTGCTTTCTTAGAGAAACAATGTGAGGCTCTTGTGCGGGATAAACATTTTTCTAGTGGAAGTGTAAACAATACGTCTTCGGATTGCAGTGCGAAAAGTGTTAAACCTGATCAGAAAAGTCCGCCATACGTACTTTTGGCCGACTATACAAAGAAGGATGCTCAGGAAAATCAGGCAATGGTGAGTAAAACCAAATCTATACAGAATCCTTCCGCGTCTAGTGTGCCGTCTGTCAAATGTGTGTACTGTCTAGAAAACCATTCGATATCTCACTGTAATTCGTTCGCTGAGAAATCTATCCAAGATAGGCGTGATTATGCTAAATCAAATCGGTGGTGTTTTAATTGTTTAAAAACATCACATTCCGTGCGCGACTGCAAATCAATATTTACGTGCCAGAAATGCCGCCAGAAGCATCACACTCTTCTTCACACAGAGGAAGATAGTGTATCCGAACCCGTCCCCCCCGCGAGCGAGAATGCACTCGCTAACGTCGTAGGTAATTCGTCCGTTCTTCTTCCGACAGCAACAATTCAAATTCGCAATGCGTCGGGCGAATTTCTACCACTTCGAGCGCTAATCGACACTGGAAGCCAAGCTAGTTTTATAACCGAATGCGCCGCTAACCGCCTAGGGCTAAGCAAACATCCAACCTCTCGTCATGTTCGCGGTGTAGGTCAGACGACAACCACCGTCTCTGGTGCCGTTCAGCTCCAGATCGGCATTGATAAACAAGCCGGTTTTAATGTTGAGGCCCTAACAATACCCAAAATATGCGGCGACGTACCTAACGCGAAACTCGACCGTACATCTTGGCTCCACATTCGCGGGCTCAACCTCGCTGACCCAGAGTTTGACAAACCTGGGCCCATCGACATAGTACTCGGTGCGGAACTATTCCCATCACTTGTGCTCCCAGGAAGCGTTAGTGGTGGGTCGAAGCAACCGTCGGCGTTCAACTCTGTATTCGGTTGGCTTCTGCTGGGAAGCTTTTGCAAACATCAGAGTGACGTCATCAATACGTTAGCTGTCTCGAATAGCCAGCCGCGACTGGGCGCAGACAGACCGCAGCTAGGCCGTACTCGCGGACAATCTGACCCGCGGTGTGAGCCCAGCTTTTCCGACATATCCGTTTTACCCGGACGTTCCGCCACAGCTTCCCCGTCTAAAACAATCACGGCTGGAACTTCGGCACCTGTCGCGTCGCGCAGCCGACCATCGTCTGGAGTAGTCCATAGCTCGTCATGGTGGGCGGAGCCTACTCGGCCCTCTCAACCACGTCAACCTTGGTCTACATCCGTATCAGCCGCGGATCCTTCTTTTAAAATACGTCGATCCGCTCCGTATCGTCCACCTCAAGCCAGGTGGAGTTGTTAGCGTAGCTACTTCACGTTTACCTAACAGTTCTACCCTATCCGTACGTTGACAAAGTCCTTCCTTTGCCAACTCAAATCGATCGACTGTTAGGATCAACTACGTTATTTTCTTCACTACTCTATTCTCTTTATTACATTATCCGTTGTTCTTTAAACTCAATTCGCTATCGTTGTTCATATACTCATGAAAATTCACTAATCACAATACGTAACTTTAATTTGAAAATACCACTGGGTATTTTGGTGGGCGGAATGTTTCGTCTTCATCTTAGTTCTGCCTACTACAATCGATGTGACCTTGTTAAATGTCATTGGGGTTCAACTCATCCGTCTGTCACTACCATTTGACGTTGACAAGGATCTGGTCCCCTAGAGTGGGGAATCGCAAGCGCAGTATTTTTACTCGCGCCAGCCGACTTCACCGGTAAATCGAAGACCATAGAGGAAACCACATACTCTGTGGTATCGTTCACCGTTCTTCGAATCTATGGTCAACGGAAACCGGCAATATAAAAAACAGTATTCGAATTCGCCGACACTGAGAAGGACGTAACCGCAACCCCTTCTCACCCGTGTCCACCCGCTGTCGACACACTCATCATCATCATCACCACCGTATCTGAGAACCTGATATTACATCCACGCGCGCGTGTTCCTGCCACATATATCGAGACAAGGGTAAGTCGTGCTTATGTGCTTTTCCCTTTCTAGCGGACTAGGTCCATACGTTAAATGGTAGTTACAGCCATCCCCTAACCGTCAAGGGCTTCCAGAGCTCACAGCTCTACGAATCCCCTTCACATGTATTGTGGTCGAAATAAACGAATTGAATTGAATTACTGTGCTTCGGTAGGAGAGCACTGTAGCTAGTGAAATTACTGGGCTAAAGAGTCTTAACATCTTATGACTCTTGAGTAAGAAGCGTTGGTACAGTGCACCTGGAATTGCACATCATTGTGAAATTCTGGGTACCACTGTACTGATTATGGGCAGCGTTATCTCTTAACATCAGGAGAGCGTCTTGCTCGTCTTCATACTTCTCCATATAAAAAAAAAAACCGCTAATATTATAAAGGCGAAAGTTTGTGAGTGTGTATGTTTGTTACTTCTTTATGTTTAAACGTGTGGACTGATTGAGCTGAAATTTCGTATATCTTAGAATACCTGGAATCAAAACCTTTCGTATACCTGGAATAACATATTATAGGCGCTACTGCACTGCGGGTTAAATCGCTAGGCGCATGATGCGTAACGCATTTTTCCTGGGATAAAAAAAAGCTAGTATTATATAGAGATCGTGGTCAAGGGCTAACCTATAACAAGTGAATTAAATAAAAAATTTAAAAAACCCCCAACGCAATACGTAATTCACAATTATTTTGATGGCGACCATCTTGGATTTTAAATTTTATGTAGTGGGCTGTATTCTACTCGTTAAGCCCGTTCATTTGATACCCATATTGAGGGGGTCGTGGAAGAAAAAAGTAATCCGCCATTTTGTAGCGGCGACCATCTTGGACCGATTTCCACCAAACACAGCTAAGAACACTTTCGACTAACTCTACTTTCAAACAAAAAAAAACTAAATCAAAATCCGTTCATCTGTTTGGGAGCTACGATGCCACAGACAGACACACACAGACAGACAGACAGACACGTTAAACTTATAACACCCCGTCGTATTTGCGTCGGGGGTTAATTAATGAATAAATAAATAAACTCACCTTGCTCTAAGCACACAAAAAATATGATTCTCTTTCAAAAAGGCCACAGTTCTATATTCCTTTTAAAAATACTCCAACAAATAATTACTATGGACAGAAAAAACACTACAAAGGACAAAAACACATCTCAATTTAGATCCAATAAGACCTTTCGTTATTTAATTTTAGGAACAACCTTCCTTTGTTTTCCCAAGGCCCTTTTTATTAGTTATTTGAAAAATACCCTTCAATATAAGTTAAAGGCATTTGAGTTCAAGAATTTATAAGTATCAGTGGAATTGTCTTAATTTGATTCTTATTTACGCGATACGTATTTCACAAGACTTACGGTTTTTAATTAAACAGTGTTCGATGCAGTATGAACCAGTGAATGAGCTTTCAATAATTACTCTTTTACCGGGGGTAGACTTCTGTTGCATGAGGTGGACTAGGTGGGTACCCCATAACTGGCACTGATGCCAGTTATTCTACCGCCTGAGCAGTGATGTGCAAAGAATATAATAGAATAATACTTTATTGCATACTAAACAATTACAAGGAAGCCAAATGGGCTAGATATTAGCAAAGATTAATGTGTTTCGGTAGGAGGGCATTGTAGCTAGTGAAATCACTGAGCTGAAGAGTCCTAATATACTATGACTCTTGAGTTCTTGAGCGTTAATGAAGTGCACCTAGAATTTTACGTCATTGTAAAATTCTCGGTAGCACTGTGTTGATTATGGGCAGCGTTATCTTACCTTTACAATAGTTTTTTTTTAAAGTGTGTGTATTCAGAGGGTTTTCTGCTTAATTTTTTATCGAACTTGGTCGAGTAGCCTTCATGTCGTAAATCAACATATTTTGCACTTTCAGTTTCGCGCTCCTATTGAAAGTGAGCTTGAATTCCGTTTAGGATCTTTTATTATTTTAAATTCACTAATTAATTTTGTACATATGGCCGGTGGTACTTTACGGGTGCGAGTCATGGACTGTTAACCCTTAACCGCCAGACTTAAAATCACTTGTCGTGCCCCTAGCGCCAGGCAAGTTTTTTGAATTATAAATACCTACAATAAAAGTGATGTCTAATATTTATTCTATTTGGGAGAGAAGCATAAAACCAACTGTAAATCATAATTTTGTTCACTATTTATCTAATTACGAGTATAGTTTTATAAAATACAGTGTTATGACTTAAAAAATGTAGATTTAAAGTGCAGTCGGAAATATACGGCTCGTCGGAAATATACGACTCTGGCGGTTACGTAACAGAACAGGCTTGTCGGATATATCCGACGGTGGCGGTTAAAGGGTTAAGGAAGACCTACGAAAGCGACTAGAAGCCTTCGAGATGTGGACTTATCGTCGCATGCTACGTATAAAATGGACGGACAAGATTACGAACACAGAAGTCCTTAATCGTATAAGACTTGAAAAGCCCGGGCTGGTCAGAATTGTGAAGCAGAGAAAAGTTGCATATCTAGGTCATGTTTTGAGACATGACCGTTATCAACTGCTGCAAACGATTATGATGGGTAAAATCCCAGGGAAACGATGCGTAGGAAGGCGGAAACTGTCGTGGCTCCGCAATATCAGGCAATGGACCGGGATCAAGAAGGTTGAAGATCTGTTCAGGCTTGCCCTGGACAAGGAGAAATTTAAGAAGATGACTGCCGACCTTCAGTAATGGAGAGGCACTAAAAGAAGAAGAATTAATTTTGTCAAAAATGTTTAGGATCTTTTATTATTTTTAATTCACTAATTAATTTTGTCAAAAATGTATGAAGCTTTTGTACTGTCTCCATTAACACCTCAGTTTCGGTTTCATTTCATTGAATTTCACGGATTCCGTGCCACCAATTTTGGCTTTTTACACTTTGCCCTGTGGCCGAGCGGATCAAATAAATTGTACTTTGACCGCTCCCTTTTGTTCTCTAATTTATACGACCTGCTGCGTTGAATACACTTTTGTGTTTTTTTATTTATTGTCAGCTTATTGCGAACCTGTTCGCGCGATCGATTTATGGTTTCATTTGTTTTGCTGTTTACTTTTCCAGGTATTTGTAAAGTTGTGTTTTTGTAGGAAACTTCATGATATAAATCGTGAATGAATTGAAATGAATAATTGTACAGTTATTTACATTTATTTCCAAGCTGTTATATATTTCACGTTGTGGCTAGATCAGTGTTTATTTAATTTACGCCTCTCATTTTGTTGTTTCGAAGATACTATCGCATTTTCTGTTGTTGTTACATTTCCAAAATATTAATACTTGATTGTATTTGGTGGATTATTGTAATACATACATTTATTTTTCTATAGTCAGTTATACCAGTATATATTTCATTAGGTTCGCAACATTGTTAGCACTGTTAAGTTTTTATTCTTTAATGAATACGTACAGTTTTTTTGTTGTATTAGGTAAGTGAGATGGCAAACAACCCTGGCATCATTATTCTTGCTTCAGTTTGGTGTTGACGCCGCAAAATCCAATTGAGTGTAAAATTCTTGATACCTATATCAACATTGTCTCGCTTTCCATTTCACGCGAGAGATTCGTAAGTAATCACACGTCAAGATCCAGCCCTAACAGTCCTCTAATAATAGAAAGTAGAATCGGACCAACTACTGGTAGAATTATCGGAGATCTTGACAGATCCCTTAATGGGATCTCGGAGCGCGCCACTCAATTATCTGTGAGGGTTTGATATTGGTGTCTAATAGGGTTGCCACTCACTATTTAGTGCTAGGACAGCGATAGTTTATTGCCTATTAACCTGTGTGTATATCAATCTTATTCACTTAAGTTAACTTAAGTAAATACAAGTGAGTTTATGCCGTTTATTTACATAGATGAATCGAAATACTCACGAATCATTTAGTGTAAAATAACAAACGATTTTCTTCAGGAATACTTTCTAAAAAAATCAATGGTTTTCTTCTACCCTTGACTGAGAGAAATGTAGTGAGAGAGAATGGAGGCCTTTGCCGTGTAGTGGGACAAGCCAGACTAGCAAACGCAGCGTAGGACGTCTACCCACAAGGTGGACAGACGACCTTATAAAGATCGCCGGAAGACGCAGGATGCAGGTCGCTTCTAATCGGAATATTATGGAAATCCAAAGGGGGTCAATGTTGAGCAGAGTACATCCTATGGGAGATTTGATGAACAAATCAGGATGAAAATAAAAACTCAAACTAAGCGAAAAAAAACAAAAATGATAAACTGGGCGGGACTGGGCTGGGGTGAAATTACTGGGCTAAAGAGTCTTAACATCTCATGACTCTCAAGTAAGAAGCATCGGCGCAGTGCACTGGGTAGCACTGTACTAATTATGGGCAGCGTTATCTCTTACCATCAGGAGAGCGTCTTGCTAGTCTTCTTACTTCGTCGTATAAAGCAATATGGTCACCCTATCACGCCATGATTTGTTATCACAAGTCAGGTAGTAACGTGGAATGATAGCAACCATCGTAATGGATTCACACATCACATACAAACACACTAATTAAATCAATATCCATTGTTCACTTGTAAAGCGAACTGGCATGGTTATTAATTTGTTACATAATATTACTCGTATGTAACAGTAGGTATAATATATAGGTAGCTGATTAAAACACGAGAGGATATTACAGTATCCAGCACTGTTATTTAAATAGTAACGAAAAGAAATTATTCTGCTTATGTATTAGGATGACGAAGAAGAGGTAGCGGGAAAGGGGTTACGTGGTGCAAATGTGAACCTGGATCACCGAGTTCTATAATAAACTAGGTAATTTTGAACAAGTGCAATTTTAAATAAAAAACATCACGAACTAAACCTATAATCTAAAGCTTATAAATACTTAATCTAAATTTAAATCTAATAAACCTACTACTACACCTGGTGGAGGGGTAGGTGTAGCCAGAATGCTGGCGGCATTGCCCCACTGAATCCATATTTATACTTATTTTTTGTGCAAAGTACAAGCCAGCATTCCGGTCACCTGATACCTTCACCAAACGTTTGTCCGGCACTTATTTAGGATAGCTTTTAATTGTGTGTGTGTCGTATTTTTTCGTTCAAAGCTATTAAATAGCCGTGGTTATTTATTACATGAACCAATGGTGTTAAAGTTAACCAAGGCGGGAAACAAACTTGGGCGCGGATGAGTGCTTCGGCGTACCCGCTGCCCCGGCATTATAGCGTCCCACAGGAACACCCCCAGGTTTTTAATGGGTATCTCCGCCGCGCCCATCTTCGGTGGGGGAGTCCCACATACCGCCCCGCGCCCCTCGTGCGTGAGGTGATGATTTGTAACGCATTTTCGTGGGTCAAAAAAGGCGGGAAACAATCCGGCAAAATAAACTAAAAAAAAATATGAATAATTTAATATTTTCTCAATTAAAATAATCGGCTTGTGGCCGATCTGTGGTTAATAAAAGTGTTCTTTACTGCTGTAGTATGGTTAGTTTGTTTTTCTTAATAAAGGCATTTGCCACTTTAAAAAAAAGTAAAATAATGAGTTCCGTCGGTGTCCAAGCGTCAGGTGTAAACACGTTCAAAAGAGCAGCAATACATTAGTGCAGTGACGTCACCATTGTCTTGCCGGCGCCGTTTCCGGGTGACCTGGTTACCGGCACAATGTCCTAAGATAAGCTTCTGTACTGTAGCGTTTTACTTTGTGAATTACTGGAAGAGTAACTCTAATAAAAGCGTGGATAAAATATGTAAAATGCAATGTAAGATAAAAAAAAACATATTTTTTTAGTGGAAAATGCCTTATTGAGAAAAAAATCGGAACAATACTACAGCGGTAAAGAATAGGTTACTAACTTTTCACTCATCTGCCTACGGTCTACCCCACGGGAACCAGGCGTGATTATACTATGTATGCATGTGAGATTGTGATATCTAACAGTGTAAGTAGGGTAACGTGTTCTGTTGGAGTATAAACCCCAATTATTATTATTATTAGCCGTACGAACAAAGGACACAAAACAAGTTTGCAATTCTCCGCAGCGCTTGAACCTTGCAGTTTTAATGAAGTTTCTTGTAACGTGTGTTTTGCGGCGTTCATTAGCTACCGTGAGTTGCCAATGGACTGTGTTCGAACAAATTGAGTTTTTTACTCGGAATTGTACTGGTTTTTTTGAAGGTGACGAAATTGTATAGTTTTGCTTCATCAACGGGGTAGACTTCCTTTGCATGAGGTCGACTTGGTGGGTTGACAGTGTCAGTTATTTTACCGCCCGAGCAGTGATGTGCAAACATTACTGTGATTCTGTAGGAGGGCACTGTAGCTAGTGAAATTATAAGGTTAGTCTTAAATGACTGTTAAGTAAGTTTAGGCGCAAAATTTTACATCATTTAAAAATCCAAGGTAGCACTGTGCTAATTATGGGCAGCGTTATCGGTTACCATCAGGAGAGCGTCTTGCTCATCTTCTTACTTCTTTATATAAAAAAATACCTCAGGCGATTCTTGAAACTGTACCACAACGCAACCCATAACAAAAATCCGCCTACATTACTTTCGAACATCATTACATAGTATAAAATAATCAATGGAACTAGGCGTTACTTTGCGGAAATCCATCAACTATCAACTATTAACATAGTATAAAACAAGTGAAATTTAAAAAATACTTTTTAAAAACAAGCTTTAATTATTGTTATCATCTTGCATCATAAAGTACTCGTCAAGACGAATCAAATAAGCCCAAATTCGATGGGGTTGCGTTGTTTTATGAAGAGTTCCTATGGCCACCTTCCAGCTCCATCATCAGATCAGCTCGATGTCATAAAAATATTGCATTGTCATCCGATTTACACACGCATGCAAATTTTAAGCTCAATTGGAAACCGGGAAGTGGGTCAAATTAAACTTGCAAGATTTGATTACAGACAGACAGACAGACAGACAGACAGACAGACAGACAGACAGACAACAGACAGGTGAAAGTAATATAAAGCTTGTAATAAAGTTGCTTCCCGCGTTTGTCTGTCCATATGTATGATTATATCTTTAAAACTACGCAACGGATTTTGATGCAGTTTTCATTAATAAATAGAATAATTCAAGAGAAAGGTTTATATGTATAAGACATTCATAATGAAGCAGAGAAACATTGATAATATTTCTGTTAAGCGCGACGAAGTGCGCGCGGCTCTGCTAGTTTTATATAAACTACCCACACTAGAGCGGGCAGCACGCAGGCGGATTGTTGTTATGCGTTGCGCTGCGGTACAGCCTTCTCTCGTTTGCTTTAAGCCTGAGAGCTTCGTCCTTACTCCTTACGTTGTACTTTCTTTGTCGCACGATATTATGACGAATTTTAAACTCGATTTTAAAGCTTTATCAAAATAACATTTTCAATAAATTTTATATTCTACGATTATTTTTTTAAAAAATCGTCATATTGTGCGAGACTCCTGACTCCTTGCTTGATATTTTTTTCTTTCTATTTGGGAGATTTTCTTCTTTGTCATACCTTCGTTTGAAAATCTCATATTCCGATCTATATATTTTATTTTATACGTTTGTTTGTCAGATATCAGGAAGTGCCAATAATCGTTAGCGTTTTTCATATGAATTGAAAACCGTTCGTATTGAAATAATTTCACGTGTTGTAGGAACGGCACGTAATAAATTCGACTTTTCACCCCCAAGAAATTGGATGTTATGTGAAAAATAGCACTTCGGGGCCGGATCTAGGACGGGGCGACATAATTGATTGAGGAAACATTGGAAAGGAGGGCTAAAATGTATTATTCGTACTCTTTTGTCAGATCTTTGAGACTTCGCTTCAGGTAAGAAATTCATTGAAAATCAATGTCCTAAAACCTATATTAATTTAAACCTAATCTATTCATCAGTATCACACAGTTTTTTTTACGTATTCAGCAAAAGTAGGCGATTTTTTTAAATTGTGTTTTATCTTTAATGTTCAATTCGCGATTTTTTTATTTAGACCGAAGTTTTGGACTGTGCTATATGTCTGGGTATATGAAAGTAAAACCCCAATTTCAAGTCCTCACCCCATCCCTGCTTACGAGCGTGGAATACGAAGAAATTGAAATGTCTGCAGTATTGGCGTATACATGTTAGGTTTGGCGCGTTATTTGTAGCGAACCACTCACGCCTCAGGTACTTTGAATGATGGGGTCAGATTGCGCTAGTTTCAACATAACATTATTAAAGAGTTAGGTACATTTAGCGATATTTATCCTTAGTCGTGTATGAGTCAACTTAATAGGTTTTTATTTGAAAATAGCTTAAGATAAGTGAATCAATAAATTTTCCAATAAAACGAGACCTCCTAATTACACTGCCTTGACTAAATATATTATTATGTGTATAATAATATAATACAGGGACGTAGGATTCGGGTTACGACGTCATTCAGCAATACTTTTAACTTTAGTACTATAATAAGTTCATCTTTTTTTATTTATTTATTTTTATACGAGATAGGCCTACGTTTGACCACATCCCACCTTTGTAAGTTCATCTTTGTAAATAAACGGCATTAACTTACTTGTATTTACTTCGGCTTCGTGCCGACCGTTACAAAGATGAATTAAATACTCACGAATCGTTTAGTCCCCGAAGTTGCCCCGAATTCAGCCCCTAATTTAAAGAACTTACGCCGTCCCTGCCTCCAAGTGCGGAATACGAAGAAATTGAAATGTCTGCAGTATTGGCGTATACATGTTAGTATTGGCGCCTTATTTGTAGCGAACCACTCACGCCTCAGGTACTTTGAATGATGGGGTCAGATTGAGCTAGTTTCAACATATTGATGAGTGGCGTTCAGACGTATTTGACCTGAGTGTTTGAGTAGCTTTTTGGAGTAGAAGAATAACAGTAACTCATATAGAGAAGTAGAAGATTAATACATAATTAAATAATATTTTTAGACGCGGAGTTTAACGCGTCTCTTGAAGAACCAGCTTAGAGCAAATGAGTCGCTCTTAAATTGTGAAACAAACGTTGCTGAAATCTATGTTAAAAGTTACTGGTGGTAGTAAAATTAATGTGCTGAAGTCTTAATAGCCTTAACATGTTATAACTTTTGAGTAAGAAGCGTTGGTGCAGTGCACCTACGAAATACACAACAAAATACATCATTGTGAAATCCCAGGTGGCACTGTAGGTAGGTACTAGTTACTGTCATGGCCAGCGTTATCTCTTAACATCAAGAGAGCGTGTTGCTCGTCTGCTCACTTCTTTACGTAAAAAAAAGTTAAATTAATGTCTTGACTATCGCCGAAAATAATTCCTTTTTTTATTATTTGAGACAGAAACTAGACCCCATCAACAAAGGCCTACATCCTGAGGTCAAACAAACAAAATTTCGTAGAAATCTAATAAAATGTTCGATATCTTGGACGTAGATTGACGAATGGGCCAGCAACACTGGGTTCCTTCTAATTATACTTTTATTCCAGATCGCTATTGTGCTTCCAATATTTATGGGAAGCATAGACTAGTAAGTGAGACGGATAACGCACACCAAAATTCAAACTTTTTTTTACGTGATGAAGTAAGAGCAAGATTCTCTCCTGATGTTAAGAGATAACGCTGCCCATAATCAGTACAGTGCTACTTTAATTCAAAATGATCTGAAATTCTAGGAGCATTGCACCAACGCACCATCTAGCTACAGTGCCCTCCTACCGAAGCACAGTAATGTTTGCACATCACTGCTCAGGCGGTAAAATAACTGGCACTGTTGGCACCTTGACGACTTCCTGCAAAGAAAGTCTACCCCCGGTGAAAATCACTTAATAATATTATGTAATTTGAACGATTATAATCATCTTAGTGAGAAAGAAACTAAATTTGAGCAAGAGAATTACCTCAATTCATGAGATGTCATCCTTTTAATGTATGTTTCACCGGAAAATAACAAGATTCGTAAGTTTATAAATTTCCTAGGAAATTTAACAACCCCGGTGAAGTTTGCTATTTCAAAAACAAGGGTAGTAATGTGTCTGATATTGAGTGATCATAAATGCTTGCCATTTGAGCATCTGATAATTAAAAAATAGTTTTATTGCCAAAAAATACAATTTCAATTAACATTTACATTAAGCTTAAAAGAGAAAATTAAGGAATAGTATTAAAAAAAATGTGATACTGTGATCAGTAGCCTTGATACTAATTTCCATAAAAACAAGTGAAATTAAAAAAACAAGCTTTTATAATTATTACCATCTAGCACCAAAGTACTCGTCAAGGCAAATCAATAAATGAGCCCAAACTCGATGGAATCGTCGTTTAATAACGAAGTTCCTAAGGCCACCTTCCTGCTTCAGATCAGCTGCATGTCATAATAATATTGCATTGTTGCATTGTCATCCGATTTATACATACAAAATTTCAGCTCAATAGGAAACCGAGAAGTGGAGCAAATAAAACTGTCAAGATTTGATTACATACAGACAGACAACATTCAGGTGAAAGTAAAAATAAAAGCTTGTAGTAAGTGACAAGATTAACAAATTATTAGATGAAGGTTGTCGATTGTGGTCAGCGCAACAACGTCAATTTTTTTTGGCGCGGTATCTCCATTTCCTACTATTGTCTGCGTCAAAAGTAGCTGTATACCGTATTTGTAAAACGTCTTTTGTGCTCAGTCCTGCTTTCAGCTTTCTGATATTTCTCCGTTCTCGGATGTACAATGGCTTACATTGTCGGCCTCAAGAATGGGACCAATTTCGCCAATATCATGCATTTTCATTCAAACCCGTGACGTAGGTTTTTTTTTGTAATTTAGGAAAATCTTTCAGCACTATTTCAATAGGATATTTTGCGTGTTTTAGAGCTAAGCGGAAACTAGAGCGAGCCGCGCCGCAACGGATAACAAATATCCTCCTGCAGTGTGCTTTAGTTCGTATACCTACCTAATATATTGCACGCACATGGGTTTACCTATTACATGAGAGGGCTATGCTCGGGGTTCTGTACGCGATCTAATCAGGAATGAGGAGATCCGTAGACGAACTAAAGTCACAGCAGCGGATGGCCGATGGGGTTGAAAAGTGCTCGAGTGGAGACCACGGACTAGCAAACGCAGCGTGGGATGTCCACCCGCAGGACGCTGGATGCAGATCGCTTCCAACCGGTATGTATGGAGGTCCAAGGGGGAGGCCTATGTTCAGCAGTGGAAGTCCCATGGCTGAGATGATGACCTATTATATGGATGGCTTTTTTGTTTGCAATGCACGGCGCCTGTCTCTCTGAGATATTAGATATTTTTTGAATCTCGTCATACCCAATACCCAGTAATATCACTGGTAACTATTGCTTTAAATATTTTTCGTACAAAATAATATACCGAAGTACATAGGATTTAAAGAGGGGAAACCAACATCCTCTAGTATATATTAATATATTTAAGCCAAACGATCAGTACATCCCTTGTACATCCACACCTCTTTTGAAAAAGGGTCGCAACCAATAGCCCTCAAAAGCTTAAGCAGATGCGCCATTCAAAACAGATAACCATTCATTTCTATATTACCCGATACTTTATAGTATAAGATACCCCGTAGACTTGTCTTTACTTATTTTGTATTTTGAATGTCGATGGATACTTTCATTCCTATTATGTTGGTTACTTTTATGCTTAGGAAATGATTAATATTTAATTTGAATCATATGCGTAATATTAAAATTGCAATTAGAATTATTGCTTTAAATATCTTTTAGGGCACTTAGGCAACATTTTTTTTTATTTCCAGAAACCATTAAATAACCAAATAAAAAAATTAACATCCGAATAACTGCTATAGTATTTATGTAGAGACAAAAGATAAATTGAAAGACCTGAAGACACTCAAAGATTAGTCATGGAGGTGACAGTGCTGGAGAAACTTCTTCTTAAGAGAACTCAGTTTGTACTGTTTTGTAGTAGGGACGCCTTCTTGTGTTGGAAGTCAGGCTCAGTTTGGGTCGCTGCGTTCTGTCCGATTTAACTATAGCTACTATGCTTTTTCAAATCATTGGCATTTTTACATGTACGTAAAAACCTAACCATATACAACCACACACAATACACAATAAATTAGCGTAGATCTGGACAAACACTACCCAATTCCACCTATAAGAAATAAGTAATGTCAAGCACGTGTGAAATCTCGCTCTATTACTCTCAGCCTAGCTATTCGTATTGCGTTTGCCAAATAAAGTAGGGTAGTAGCAGGTACCTATAATAATTGTGGGTATCCTCGCCGCTCCCATCTGTGGGTATCCCCGCCGCTCCCATTTGTGGGTATCCCCGCCGCTCCCATCTTTGGCGGGGGAGTCCCACATGTCGCCCCGCACCCCCCCGGTGCGGGGTGATGATGCGTAACGCATTTTTCCTGGGATAAAAAAAAATAATAATAAACAAAAAAAAAAGGTACCTATAATAATTTATGATTTTGCGATTTAATGGCCTTTTTTATTAAAAATGTTAATAAGATAAAACTACTTTTTTTTCATACAATATTACGTAAAAACCTTACCAATACATAATCACACGACTACGTATGTTAACGTATTTCCTACTTTCTATAACACGGGGCTTTCAAGAGGAGGATAAATAAGGTGTTAATAGATCGATAACGCGTCTCTAATGCCACTGGTGTCGCAGACGTCCATAGTTTGCTTGTTTGTGTGTCTAACATAGAAAAAAAAACTTAAGCAATGAATTAGTGTAGATCTGAACAAAAACTACCCAATTTCACCCATCAAAAATAAGTAATGTCAAGCACGTGTGAGATCTCGCTCTATTACTCTCAGTCTAGCTATTTGTATTGCGTTTGCCAAATAAAGAGTACGTGACGATTCGAGTCCGTCCCCCGACAACGGCCTAAATCTCAAGGGATGAGAACACTGATTATTTCACATTAATAGATCGGCCTTTATAATTTACGAGTACTGTATGATGCTAGGTCACAGACCGATTGAGCTCTCTTGATTTTTAAACAGTATGGTAGACGTCGTAGATGTATAAACATTTTACACAAACCTCATTGGTTTTATAAATGTTGTTTAGTTGATTTGTTTTAAATGTATGTTCAGATGATAAATAAAAGAAAAAAAAAAGCTGAAATTTGGTATAGAGGTAGCTTAGACTCTGGAATAACACATAGGCTACAGTATAGCGGGCAAAACCGCTGGGCGCAGCTAGTATTGTTATAAATTACTAACTCCGCCCAGTGGTTTTACCCGCCGTACTACTATAGCCTATGTGTTATTCCAGGGTCTAAGCTATCTCTATACCAAATTTCAGCTCAATCGGTACACCCGTTTATGCGTGAACGAGCAACAAACATAGTTCCAGGCATCCAGACATGCATAAATTCTTACAAACGTTTATAATATCACTTTCACGTTAAATTTTATGTATGTTAGTCTGTAAGGTAAATATGATATGGGCCTCTGGTACACTGCGTCTGTGGCAGTGTACTATTGCCTGAAATAAATGAGTTATTATTATTATGTCGCTCTTTAACACGGGCTAAGCCCGGGCCTTTTTATAGGCGTACACGGAGACAAAAAGTCCAACGCGCAGAGGCCCTTTTGAGCTTTTAATATAAATGTAATGGGTGACACTTATTGGAGTCTGTCTGTGAGTCCATCCATAGAAAATGGGCTCAAAGGCAGTCTCCGCCAAGTGACAGGACTATTGCTAATTAATGGAAACTACTTGACCTAGGCTATGGATGTGTATTCTAAATGGATGGTTAATGAGGCTTTTGCTAGGACTACTTATTATTATTAATATACTAAGTGGGATAAGTTTTACTTATGGTGATGTTTAAGTTTCACTTTATGCTTGTTGCATGAAAATATTAATATTATCACAGTTTATTTTATTATTTTGCATATAAGAAGACGAACTATTGACATTTTAGAAACAATTTTTATCGTGACACATAATATTTTACCACAATAAAAAGGTATAAATCGGCAAGTTCACTAATCATTACAAAGTTTCCCATTTCGATGACGTATGTACTAAATTCCAGCACATCTTAAAATCAGGGCCATTCTAGAACTTAATTATTCCTTGAATGAGATTGTCCTCTCAATAGGCCACCGAATAATGAGCCCTCTTGAGAAAAAAGGGGAAAAATGGGAAAAGGTACGTACAATTTATCCAAACGGTTGTAAATCGGAGTTTTTAGGGTTTTCGTAGAATAAACTTGAATTCAATTGAAATCTAAACCAGTGGGAAAGCTTTTAGGTAAGATGTCTTTAGTTCTTTTTCTTCTAAAGACTTGAATCAATTTTGATGAGTTGTGATTTAAAAATGGAGAATGTTATGAAGAAGAATATCAGCCTTATAATATCAGCCAGCATTATGCCGAGTTGGGACCATTTTGTGAGATACATTGCCTACCTTTTATACTTTTGTATAGTGTGTAGTTAATTAATACGCACAATACAAAAGAAGAAAGAAAGTGGACGCTCTAAAAATGTGGTGCTGGAGAAGAATGCTTGGAGTATCGTGGACCGAGTTCAGAACAAATGCTTCCATACTCCGAGAACTCGGCATCAAGCAGCGTCTGTCATCTGTTGTCCGGGCCCGCATGCTCACATTCTTCAGGCATATATCGCGCCGTGACAGCCCATCTATCGATCGTCTGGTAGTAGAAGGACGAGTAGAGGGAACTAGACCACGCGGCAGATCTCCAATGCGGTGGACTGACCAAGTGAAAGCCGCCGTGGGCAGTCAATTGCACGAGTGTGAAAGGCTGCAGTACGAGACCAGTGGAGACATATTGTGAAACGGGTCACAACACAGACGTCGTAACGACCACGACCACTCTGTCAAGAGTGAAGCGACAAAGAAGAAGAAGAATTAATACTTCCAGTACGTTTTTGTACAAATAAATAATATACCTCCTTTTCTTAAAACATTGTAATTATTGTTCGAAGCCGTGTTTGAGATATTTTCAACAATATTAGACGAGAGTTGTACCTTCTTGTTGTTTTAGTTATAAATAAATAAATAACCCCAAGCTAAGCAACTTAATGCTTGTGTTATGGTGGTTAAGACAACGGAACAATACTTATATACTCTTCTTTTGTAAATACATACTTATAATAGATATTGAAAACCACCCAGACCAGAAACAAATACCTGTGGATCACACAAACATTTGTCCCATGCGGGAATCGAACCCGCAACCTTTTGCGTTGCAAGCGGCCCACCGCGCCACAGAGTCGTTCTATCACTGTACCCGTTAAAGGTCGATGTATCGCTTCACATCACGATCATCGAACTCTCACAAAAAGTGTTTTTGAAATGTTATATTTTTTGTGAAAGGAAAATGTAAGGAAATATTTTTTATAGAATCGGGAAACCAAGTGTTTCGGATTTCCACGAATTGAGAAACCTTTGATAATAATGTTTCTTTACGCAAATGTGGTTGCTGAGGCCTTAAATTTTGTCTCTAGACATTATTTTGATAAGAATAAAATAATATATATCACAATGGTTATCTTTCCAGGTTTCGGTGAAAATCGTGAATTTTGCAAATGTTATTACAGCGGCTCTGAAAGACAATTTTGCAAAAAAAATATCTATACTCCAAGCTCGTTTTTTTCAAGACGAATATTATTTTCACTACATAGTACCTTCCTGTTACTGTCTGTCTTTCCCTATGTATGCTTAGATCTTTAAAATTAATATGAAACGGATTTTGATATGGTTTTATAAATAGATGACAAAAGCAAGAAGGAATACATGCTTAGTATAATAATAGTAAAGATACATGAAAATTTTGTGTTAGGCGCTACGGAGTGAAATTCATAACCACATGACCGATTTAGATAAAATTTAACGGTACATCCTGAGAAACAAAAAAGACGTGTGGCACTCGGAGACTGCCGCGGTAAAGCTATTGCATAGCATTTTTTATCAACTTATGCATTTATAATTATTTATTTATTTTATTAATGCAGTATTTTTTTCCTTTGTTTTTTTTTCTTTGATATTAATTCAAGTTACAATTTGAGCGTGGTGACCGATAAAAAAAACAAAAGAGAGATGGAAAAACTAAAAAGTATCACCGTTGTGCCGGTCGGAGTGGGGGGTGTTAGGTTTTTTTCGGTACGGAATTTCTGGATTCGGTCCCCACGCTCAAGGCCCGCGATAGAAGCTATGCAATAGCTTAAAAATAAAGTTACGATAAAATAAAAATAAATAACTCTTTATTTTATACATAGAAAAGAAAATTGAGCGTAAAGTAAAAGAAAATGTTCTTTTACTTTGAAACAAAAAATATATTTTTCAAATGAGATATGTTGGTAGTACGTTAAAAAGATTCGGACGAATTGTTATCCTTCTTCCTTTTACAAGCTTTTATTTACTTTCACTTGTCTGTTGTCTGTCTGTCTGTAATCAAATCTTGCAAGTTTAATTTGACCCACTTCCTGAAATTTTGCATGCATGCATAATCGGTTGACAATGCAATATTATTATGACATGGAGCTGATTTGATGATAGAGCTGGAAGGTGTAATTAAACGACGCAACCCCATCGAGTTTGGGCTCATTTGATTCGTCTTGACGAGTACTTTGGTGCTAGATGGTGATCATAATAAAAGTTTTTTTTTTAATTTCACTTGTTTTAAAGCCTAAAGTTTTTTGTCACGTAAAGTCTTAATGAAACAGAGTAATTACATAAATTCATCCCCAGAGATGACACTTCCAAAATCCCCGATAAGTCGCTCCACAACTCAAATCATCAAAACAGAGCATGTCTCTCATACAAATTGCTTGATTACAACGTATTATGTAGGTAAATACGTGAGGCTGCCTCAAATTACGCACCTTACACAACTTTGCTGGCAGCCGAGTGGAATTCATGTCACTCGCTGAGTTATTGCTAATGTGGGATCTTGCATTATTTTCATGTTTTAACGAGTATGTGAGGGAAAGTCTGAAAGTTGCATCAGCGACAGAGAAATTAAAGAGTGGAAGATTGACCTGGTATGGACATATTATAATGCGTAGAGAGGAAAATCATGTGATCAAAAAATCTTAAAAAGTCCATGAATATAAGTGGAAAACCTGGAAGGGGGCGAAAGATATTTTGGATGAACTGTGTGAAAGAGGATATGCTTGCTAGAGGAGTCGATGAAGATAATATGACGGGTGCTAAAGCAGAACTGACAAGACGTGTTGTGCCGACCCTACATAATGTAGTATAGGGGCAGGAATATGATGACGATGGATCTTGTGTTGTTTACTGTGCCTAGATGGTTTACCCGTTGAAAGCCTACGAGTTATTCCAGGATCTAAGCATCAAATTTCAGAGACGTCAAGTGGTAACAAACACACATCTACACTTCCGGATTTATAATATAGTAGGAAATAGGAAATTGAGATCGTTAAATTTATTATTTCTAGTCATCCATTAATAAATCATAATAATTATAATTATTGTTGTCATCATCATAATTTACAAAATTTTTTTTTTAGGACATACACCAATATATTACTTTTAGTGACAATCTGAATATATAAAAAGAAAGAGTAACTGATTGACTGATCTATCAACGCACAGACTAAACCGCTGGACGGATTGGGTTGAAATTTAGAACATAGATAGGTTTTTTGACGTAGACCTCCGCTAAGAAAGGATTGTGCCATGCGGGCAAAGCCGCGAGCATAAGCTAGTATAATATAGAACCATGAAGTCAAAATGCGTTTCAATTCTGTCGAAATGTAATACATATAAAGCTGCGATAAAGTTGAGACTTGCGTATTATTTTAACCGTTCTATGTAGTACCTTACATTTTTGTGTAAAATAAGGGCAGAAAGATGATGATAAGTATTCTTGTGTCAGATCTTTAATTCGGGCCTATAGTAGTAAGCTTTAATGGTAAGTAATCGATTCTCAAGACGAAAGTCTTTAATCAATGTGTGTTACCGGTGATGACTTACGGCACCGAAACGTGGTCCTTCACTATTGGCCTCATCTCGAAGCTCAAAGTCGCACAGCGAGCTATGGAAAGGACTATGCTCGGGGTTTCTCTACGTGATCGAATCAGGAATGAAGAGATCCGTAGGCGAACTAAAGTCACCGACATAGCCCAGCGGATTAGCAAGCTGAAGTGGCAATGGGCAGGCCACATAGCCCGGAGAGCGGATGGCCGATGGGGTCGAAGAGTGCTCGAGTGGAGACCACGGACTAGCAAACGCAGCGTAGGACGTCCACCCACAAGGTGGACAGACGACCTTATAAAGGTCGCCGGAAGACGCTGGATGCAGGTCGCTTCCAACCGGTACATATGGAAGTCCAAAGGGGAGGCCTATGTTCAGCAGTGGACGTCTTACGGCTGAGATGATGATGATGAATCGATTCTCAGGTGAATAACCCACACCTTCGTCTAGTTATGCTAAAAATAAACATAATATACTCGTACATATAAGTCAGTGACACCAGGGGAGCAGAATGTTGCGCCCATCCGCGGAAAATATGTGAGAATTGTTTGCTTCGCCTGACGATTGATTTGATTTGCTCGTCGCTTCGACACTGTCTGGTGACACAGAAAATAGTGCACGGTTGCATAATTTGATTCATATTGTGAACGTTCCGTATTTGTAGTAACAAACTAAGATAAGGTAAAGCTTAATAAAATAACAAAATATTTCAGGACATTTCACACAGCGCCACATAGCCCCAAGCTAAGCACCTTAATGCTTCTTTCATGGTGGTTAGGATAACGGACATAATACTTACATACTTTTCTTTTGTGAATACATACTTATAATAGATATTGAAAACCACTCAGACCAGAAACAAATACTTGTAGGTCACACAAAACAGGCGCTGTTTTTCAGCCTACCCCGTGCTTGACTAAGATGTTCAGCGAGTTCGAAAACTGAATTCAAAAATTCAACAAATGGTATTATTCTGTTCAATTCAAAGATTTGTCTTATCCAAAGAAGTAAGAAGACGAGCTAGACGCTCTCCTGATGTTAAGAGATAACCCTGCCCATAATCAGAAGAGCCAGCTCGGGTTTCACAATGATGTAAAATTCTAGGTACACTGCACCAACACTAGCATCATTGTAAAATCCTGTGTAGCACTGTACTGATTATGGACAGCGTGATCTCATACCATCAGGAGAGCGTCTTGCTCGTATACTTAATTCGTTTTATAATATAAACAAGTGAATTAAATTAAAAAAAAAAACCCAAAGGAACGCGTTCAAAATGTGTAATTCGCCATTTTGAGGTGGCGGCCATCTTTAGTTTTAAATTTATTATAGTGTATTGTATTCTACAAGTTAAGCCCGCTTTCATATACATATTGAGGGGGTTGTAGAAAAAAAATAATCCGCCATTTTGTAGCGGCGGCCATATCGGAACGATTTCCACCAAACACTCTCGACTAACTCTACTTTTAAACAAAAAAAACAAGATCAAAATCCGTTCATCCGTTCGGGAGCTACGATGCCACAGAGAGACACACACACACACAGACCCCGTCGTTTTTGCGTCAGGGGTTAAAAAAGTAATAAAGTCAATAATGTACTGTATGTAAATACACTATGGTAGTATGAATGTGGTTGCGCGACACGACACATCGGTTCGTTTAGTCGACGTACGTACATACATGAATATGGTGTACTGCCACATACTTTATATTGTTTTGAACTTTATTTGTTTTGAGAAAGACTGCTTTGTGATAGGTAGAATAACACCAACCAAGCTAGATAGACGTGATAAGCCTACATCACACAAATCTAAATATATAAAAGGAAAGAGTGACTGATTGACTGACTGATCTATCAACGCATCGCCCAAACCACTGAACGGATTTGGTTAAAATTTGGAATACAGATTTTATGACGTAGACTTCCGCTAAGAAAGGATTTTGCCATGCGGGCAAAGCCGCGAGCATAAGCTAGTAATATTATAAATGCGAAAGTTTATGAGTGAGTTTGTTACTTCTTCACGCCTAAACGGGTGGACCGATTGAGTTGAAATTTGGTATAGAGATAGCTTAGACCCTGAAATAACAAATGAGCAAACAGTACAGAGGGTAAAACCGCTGGGCGCAGCTAGTTTACAATATTTTTTAAAAAATAATATAAACCTAAGAGAAAAGAAAATCACATACATATATTCTTTCCATAAACTTTCCGTACAAAGGTTGTTTGCCTGTAATAGATATCTCACAGCGATAGGGCCACCCATTGTGGACCAATCATGTCACATCCATTGGATAAATCGTTGTTCAGAGTTAAATTCCAACACTACCTTCCCAAATCAAAAATGTAAGCTCCATAACCAATCACAAAGCTATAAAAGATCAAGTATATAAGTCGCATAGCCGTTGTCTATCCCGGGGCCGAAACAACTTAATAAAAGGTCCCTTATAATACATTTGGCCGGCGCCAATTCAAGAAATATGAGATACCCACTTAAATATTCTATCTTCAGCGTAGGTTCAGGAGATATGTAGTTCACTGAATTATTACTAGGTAGAGATGAGGCGAGTAACAAATTGCCGGGTGATTTTGCCGGACTTGATATTGGCTAGCAATTTTTATCTATGCAAGTTTTTCAAATTTACAGAAATAATAATAATTCATGTTAATTTTATTAATCAGGACATATCACGAAATTATTATTATAATAGACAATTATGATAGCGCTTTCTATTACAGAAAGAAAACGTAACCACATTGTGATTTACTAAAATGTCCGTAGTGCTTACTGTTACAGATTAGTCAAAGGTAACGTGAGCACTTTGTGATTTACTAAAATGTCCGGTTATAATATAAAAAAATAATAATATATAGGTAATAGGTATGACTCAAAAGTACCTAAACGCACTGTGTTTCGGCGGGTCACTTGGCAATTCACGGTTAGCCGGATGGTTACTATTTGCAGTTTGCAGACTTATACGTTCCAAAGCGCACTGGTTACTTTTGCCGCCCTGTCAGCTGTAATTACAACCGCGTCTTGTTATTCTCAAAGTGCATATACGTAACCGAAAATACGTTTAAGCTCGTGAATCTATAAAGCTAATAAGAAAAATATAGAAAAAGTATTTAATTGTTTATACTCTGCAAAAGAAAATGTATACATTAAAATAAGTCTTGTATTATCATCAGCCTATGTTCGTCCACTGCTGGACATAGGCCTCCCCCATGGCACGCCATTCAACTCGGTCCTCCGTCTTTCTCCTCCAACCAAGAAAAAATATGTCGGAACTTAATTGTTGCGGTGTTTGCATTTGGACCATTGGATCCGACCATTTGGTCGGATACTCACCTCACTACGGTGAACTCGCTCTCTTTGTGAGAAATACATTTCTAAGATAATAGTCGGTCTGTCTTTGAGTGAGTTGCAGTTTCTTGTTATACAGTTACAGCCAGTAATTTGTACGTTTTCTTATTAGACGGGAAACGTTGAGACTGTGAAATATGAATATTTTTACACCTCGTTAAGGAATAATGGTTTTGTTAGTTTAAGGCTTTAAATTACTGTTATTTCTCACTGTTCAAGTTCTATACTTATAATATTACAGTAGTCGGCTGTGGCTATTTTCTGGATATAACCGTGTCCTCAAGCGGTCGTTACGACTGCGTTCCGGTACGATTTTCAGTGAAGCCAGGGAGGGATTTATCCCGCCTTCTAGGTTTAGTCTTATCTTCGGACACATCATCTAAAATTACTATAAAAACTCGATGATATGGCGACGAAACGATACGAGACGTACGATTGGGTAATATAGGGATGTTGGCAAAAGAAAAAATATAAAATTAGTCGGCCTTTTAAATAATAAAACTTAAAGAAAATACAAAAATTACATTCATATTTTTAGGTTTGTGAACAATATTTAAAACATTGATACTTACTAGTCTCTAAGTGGGTTCAAGATTTCCGATATAACTTTTTAATAAAAAGAGGCTGAGATAATCCAAACCTTGTTTAAGTAGAAGGTTAATTAGTAGTTCCAACTTTTTACCTATATTTGCATAAACAAATACGAGTTGAACTCTCGCCAAATTAGCAGCCCATTGTCACACATTAGCTGGAGGTGGTCGTAAAAAGTAATCGCCTTCGAAACAACGTGGTAATGTCACTGAGAAATCGAAGCGGCACAAAATGGCGGATGATATGTGGTGGAGCAAGATAAGATAAATAACTTTCTCTCTCTTTATTGATACCACATAGAAAAGTACAATTTTACAACCACAAAAATTAATGTACCAATTGGTGATCTTATCGCTCAAAGTGATATCTTCTAGACAATTGTGCAAGTGCGTGCTTGTCGGTGTGTAACCTATTAGCGCCCTAACAATTGAACTAATTGAGGTGATTTGATATAGGTATAGATTCCCTATAGATTCCCATTAAAAATACTGATGGTTACAAATAGAGAGAAAGAATTAAACATTTAATACGTATTTATTCGACGGCTTGTACAAAAATAAGACATTGTGAATAAGAATAAGAAATCGTGCGTACAATAACAGTAGTGCAAGTGGTGATAGTAGTAGTAGTGGTGCAAGTTTGTGAGCGCAAACATACTCGTGAGTCTGGCGTACTACGAGTGCCTCTTTAATCAGAAGCTTTCGTCTTATTTTCAGGTCCATGAAACGAAACAAGAAACCTCTTGGGGACCGTGTTACGGAATACTTCACATGTAAGTTTCTCCGAGTAAATTCATTAGGATACTTACACGCTGCGCTGGGGCATGTTTTCGAATTGTTACCTTATTTTTGTTTATACGAGTTAATGAATAGGTAAAGAAATAGGTCGAAAGAAGATTTAGAAGTAAATAATAATTTTCACCGGGGGTAGACTTCCTTTGCAGGAGGTCGACTAGGTGGGTACCCAACAGTGCCAGTTATTCTTCCGCCTGAGCAGTGATGTGCAAACATTATTGTGCTTCGGTAGGAGGGCACTGTAGCAAGTGAAATTACTGGGCTGAAGAGTCTTAACATCTTATGGCTCTCAAGTAAGAAGCGTTGGCGCAGTGCACTGGGTAGCACTGTGCTAATTATGGGCAGCGTTATCTCTTACGCGTCTTGCTCGTCTTCTTACTTCGTTGTATAAAAAAAATTTATTTCAACTAGATAATTCTACGCTTTCCAGGGTAAACTGGCTTAGACAGACAGACGCCACGAGTAATCTTATAAGAGATTCTTAGAGGTACGAAACCCTAGATGTTTTTTTATGCAATCGAAATCTGTTAATTCTATTCATTTTGTTGAATTCGAATGAATTAAATTAATTTCGTGTCATTTATGTAGATTTGAATGATTTTAATGTAATTTATTTCTTCATTGTCAATTTTATGAAACACATTTGAGTTGCTTGGTGACGTCACTGCACTAAGCGTGGTGTACATTTTTGACGCTGAGATTGATGATGATGTTGAAGAAACTAAATTCACAAAATTCGTGAATTTAGCTTCTTAGTATTCAACTCTTTCAGTATAGGTATCAAATCAAATCAAAAGTATTTATTTGTCAGAGTATCTATCTTCTATCTAAATATGCACCGAAACGTGGTCCTTCACCATTGGCCTCATCTCGAAGCTCAAAGTCGCCCAGCGTGCTATGGAAAGGGCTATGCTCGGGGTTTCTCTACGAGATCGAATCAGAAATGAAGAAATCCGTAGACGAACTAAAGTCACCGACATAGCCCGGCGGATTAGCAAGCTGAAGTGGCAATGGGCAGGCCACATAGCGCGTAGAGCGGATGGCCGATGGGGTCGAAAAGTGCTCGAGTGGAGACCACGGACTAGCAAACGAAGCGTAGGACGTCCACCCACAAGGTGGACAGACGACCTTATAAAGGTCGCCGGAAGACGCTGGATGCAGGTCGCTTCCAACCGGTACATATGGAAGTCCAAAGGGGAGGCCTATGTTCAGCAGTGGACGTCCAATGGCTGAGATGATGATGATGATGATGATCTAAATATATAAAAGGAAAGAGTGACTGATTGACTGACTGATCTATCAACGCACAGCCTAAACCGCTGGACGGATTGTGTTGAAATTTGAAACATAGATAGGTTTTATGACGTAGACCTCCGCTAAGAAAGGATTATGTCATGCGGGCAAAGCCGCGAGCATAGGTTGTACATAGATTGGTTGGAAAATGTATAAAAGTATCAAATACTCTACCGGAGTTCCAGTGCACAAATATAGATAGGTAGATAGATAAATAGGTAGAAAATTGAAACATATACAAGTACCAACAGATGCACAAGCCATGCTCCATAATTAATTGGAACCCATGAATATTAGAGTGGATCCGGCACTGGATGATAAACAAATACTGTTTACCGCATCTGTCTTTCACTGTGGCAACCGGTAGATAACTGGATATTTCAGTATGGTAACCTAGTACAGGGGCGGACTTATCCATTCAAGGGCAAAATTATTGTTTAACTTTTGAAGCTGTTAGAAAGATCGATCTAGGCTATTATAAGGCCGCCTATTGTGACCTATAAGTACTAATAGAACAGCATAGAATAATACTTTATTGCATACCAGATAATTACAAAGAAACTTACTGAGCTAGATATCTATATGCTAGGTAAACAATCGGCGGTCTTATGGCACTAGGCAATTACTTCGATTTAGTTTTAAATTTTTTTTTGTTAATTTTTGTCCCAAAAAAGAGTATTGTATTTTAATTCATTGTACACCACACTAAAAGAAATACATTATACAAGCAGAGAACCGTTGAAAGAGCGAAACTTTGGTATCGATCAAGGGGTTATGTGGTGCATCAAATCCTGGATCACCATGTTTGAATCCCGTACCTATGACTATAATATTAATTAGTTATTAGGTTTTTTCACTTGCTATATTGGTAGGCTTCGACCGGGACATTTACTACCCGCTTGTCAAAGCCTTGTCGAAAAGCGGTTGTTATAGTGTTACCAGGGCTGAGTTAATGGAATTGGTTTTGTCCGGTGCATCACCGAACATTTTGCATAGATGGCACTCGCGTGACCCACTTCCATCAGTTTGACAATTTGTCTTTAGTGCATTTCCGATCGCCGCGTCACTCGGGTACATTCATTAACTTTCAACATTTAACAATAACATATACCAGACAATATATCCAGTTCTATTCAACATTTATTTCACTGGAATCTCACTCGCACCTCGACAGGTTTAAAATGAATGAAATAAAAAAAAAACTCATTAAAACGCTCAAACTAGCTCAGTGATTCAAGGCTAAAACTTTTCTACTATAACTTTTCTATATACGACTACAAGTGTAGTGTAGCTTTAAGGAGGCCACAGTTTGATACGGGTTGAAAAGATACATAGGTATAATGCTGCATTGAGATTTTAGCAGGCTGAAATGGGGCTTTGCCATTTCAGGAACAACTCACTTCGACTCCAATTCACCACGTCCTAGCTCCGTCCCTGCCAATAGATATCGGATTGGAATCACAATCGAAGCTCATTGCGTATTCGTTTAGTCTAACTAATGAATATTGGTTTTAGTAAATCGGGCTTAAGGTTAGAGCTTTATTTGATTTTGACTCAGTGGGAAACGTAAAATTGTTCCTCTAGAGTCAAAATAGAGGTGTACTGTTTCATTATTCTTATTGATTCCTCTTTCCATTGTCAAGTATAGTTTCTCTAGCTACAAGTGGCTGTGATATTTTATGTTTTATTGTTTTTTTATGTGCATCGCTAGGAGGGCACTGTAGGAACAGAAATTACTAAGCTGAAGTCTTAATATCATATCTATAACAAGATAATATCATCATATTTATATAGAAATTCGACGACCTCTGTGGCGCGGTGGGCTAATACCCGCCTGCAACGCAGAAGGTTGCGGGTTCGATTCCCGCATGGGACAAATGTTTGTGTGATCCACAGGTATTTGTTTCTGGTCTGGGTGGTTTTTCAATATCTATTATAAGTATTTATTTACAAAAGAAAAGTATAAAAGTATTATATCCGTTATCCGAACCACCATATTACAAGCATTAAGTTGCTTAGTTTGGTGGGTTAGGTGGCGCTGTGTGAAACGTCCTGAAATATTTATTTATTTATTTATTTATAGCCAGTAGTGTTAATGCAGTGCACCTAGAATTTTTCATCATTGTGAAATCATGAGCAGCACTGTACTAATTATGAGCGGCGTTATCTCTTACCACCAGGCGCGCGTCTTACTCGTCTTCTTACTTCTACGTATAAAATTTCATACAAAAGTTGAGAACAAAGCAGAATATCTCAGGAGTACATAAGTCAAACATTAATAAAGATCGGAACACGGCATCAGCGTTTTGATTAACCACATTTCGTCTCGCACTCTGCCAAACTCATAGGATGACATGGATATAAGCAAATGGAAGTACCATGAGTTTATTGTTGAGCGCACACTCCCCTTACACCCTTGAGGACGATGTTTACCTGGATACCGCAAGTACCAACTTACCAATGTCGAAAATTAAACGAACTATTTCCATTGATTTTCTTGGATTACCCAGTACCTTAAGGACAGTGAAACTGTAATTATTCTTAATGATTGAATGTAATTAGAACATGAAAAAACCATAACAATGAGAAAAATAAGTGAGCCACCTTTAAGTATTTTAGTCCAGTGTCATTTCCAGCCCAACCAACTAGATCTGCGTTAAATAAGGAGCATTATACACATACCGTGTGTCTTGTCTCTTATAAGTCGAATATTAAGCGGCCGGCTGTTTACAGGGAACAAAAATGTTGCGCATATATTGTCTTTATGCGGCGAGAATGGGGAAGGAAGACGAAATAATTGGGGTCTGACGATGTCTTTGGGAATATACTCGTACTTTGAAAGAAAAGGATATTAAAGGTAAATTACTAATGAATATACCTTTGTTTTTTAAATACTTCAGGTACATATAATATTAGAGGAAAGTAATCAAAATAAACGTTTATTATGTATAGTTTTATTATAGTTATTATAAATTACCTTTTATACTTTTATGTTGATTTTGTTTTTGTGAAAATTTAATGTTTTAAATTAATATAATATGTAAAACAAGACTGTCAATATAATTTAAGCGCCAATGTATGACTGATTTCCTAAATATACGAGTATAAAAGGAAAGAGTGACTGACTGACTGATCTATCAACGCACACCCCAAACCGCTGGACGGATTGAGTTGAAATTTGGCATACAGGTAGGTTTTATGATGTAGACCTCGGCTAAGAAAGGATTTTTCCACGTGGGCGAATTAGCGAGCATAAGCTAATAATAAATAAAGATAAAATAATTTGATTTACAATATATTATTATCTTTTTTTTTTTTTTAACACAAAAACAAAATGATATTCCATATTTGTTACTTTCCTCTATTTTTACGAGTGCTGGGTCGTTTTAGTCGGTATACTAGTGCAATGCATTCTTCCTGCACGGGGAGTCCCACAATTTTTGATGATAAGCGACGATGCCGCCAAAGATGAAATGAAATGAAATGAATGAAATGAAATGAAATTTGTTTTTTTATAAGAATATTGTTGAGAAGATGATAAAACAATCATTTGTATCAAATATTCTACCGAGTTACCGGTGCACAAATATTAAAATATATATATATATAAAAATTAAATTAAATTATGGACAAACTTACATGATTTACAAATACTATAATTGTTATTAATAACATAAGACATGCACACACAAAACTCATTATAAAAACCTAATTAATTAATAATAGCAGATTATGAATTGAGATTAAATTATAATTAAATTAAATTAAAATATAAATAAAAAGAAATGTCAAAAGTAAAAGAAAAAAGCTAATAAACAATGTCATGACGTATTTAGTGTTGCTAGGATAAAAAGTTAAATAAAAATGAATAATGAAAATGTCCGATTTATATAAATTAAAATGTCCGAATGATTATTAAATTTTAAAATTATTATTTTCACTCAAAAAGTCCTCAACAGTGTAGTAGCTTTTGTCTAATAAAAATTTATATAATGTTGATCTAAATTTGTAACGTGTTAGTATTTTATATTCTTCTGGCAGCTTATTATATATACGAATGGCCATACAATAGACATTTTTGCTGTATAACTGGATACGTTGTGGAGGTACAGATAGTTGGTTAGGCTTGCGACGTGGCCTAGATGCTGCATCTACTGTGCTGAACAAATGACGATGGTCATGGACAAATATACTTATTTCATAGACATACAAACAGGGGAGCGGTAAAATATTTAGTTTTTTAAATAAGGGCCTACAAGAGTCCATACTGCCGGCGCTGCACAGAGATCTCAGACATTTTTTTTGAGTTCTAAATGCTTTGATTAGTTCCGTAGAATTTCCCCATATGATCAGACCATAACGTAACAGTGACGACACGTATGCGTGATAAGCGCTTAGAGCTGCTTGGGTTGAGGCTACTCGTGCCAGTCTGTTTAGGACGAATACGTAGCGCTCCAGTTTTGAGCAGAGTTTATCTATGTGTTCTTTCCAATTACAATATTTGTCTATTTTTAGCCCCAAGAATATTGTGGATTCAACCTCTTCAACAAGATTATTGTTATTTCCTATTTGTAATTGCAGGGGATTGCTATTGCGAGTCTAGAATTGAATTAATTTAGTTTTATTGACATTAATACTGAGTTTATTATTATTCAGCCAAGATATAATTGAATTTAGTGTATTGTTAATGTCCGTTTCGAATGTTTTTAAGTCATGTCCTTTAACAACAAGGGTCGTGTCATCGGCATATAAAATACACTTATGTTTAGTCATGTCAGGGAGGTCGTTAATATACAAAAGAAACAGCAGGGGCCCAAGAATGCTACCCTGAGGTACCCCACGTCTATTTATAATAAAGGGTGAACGGGAAATGATTCTATTGTGTCCTCTAAAATGGCATATTTCAACACATTGAGTTCTATCATTAACATAGGTTTCCAGCCAACTCAATGCAACTCCTCTTATTCCATACTTCTCTAACTTATACAGTAGAATCTTGTGATTTACATAGTCAAATGCCTTAGACATATCTAGGAAAATTGAAACAACGGGGGTTTTGTTGTTTAAACAATCTGTTATTATTTTCATAAGTGAAAAACATGCTAGAGATGTGGACATGTTTTTCCTGAAACCAAATTGTTCGTGTTTCAATATGTTATTAAGAGAGAGGAAGCTATAGATTTTCATATGCATGACCTTTTCAAAAATTTTAGAGAAAATGGGTATAAGTGTAATTGGCCGATAATTATTCATTTAAATTTTCGATCCTTTTTTATGCAAGGGTTTCACAATAGATTGCTTAAGTCGTGCCGGAAAGATACCCTGTGCTAGCGACAGGTTTATAATATGTGAAATAGGATGTGATAATATATTTGAACACAATTTAATGATTTTGGTTTGTAGTTCATCAAAACCTGTGGAGTTCGAATTGTTGAGGGATGAAATTATTTTATGAATGTCATTATTATTTGTAGGAGTCAAGAAAATTGTTTTATTATTATTGGGGATGTCAAAGGGATATTTATAATATTAGAATCATTAGCATCTGTAATATTATTAATGTCAGTATTTAGATTAATGAAAAAATTATTAAATAGATTAGCAATTTGAATAGGATCAGTGTGCATAACATTATTTACTAAAATCGAATCAATTTGTGAGGATAGTTTAGTTTCACCAACATTGTCTTTAATGATCTTCCAAGATGCTTTACATTTATTTTTTGCGTTTATAATCGACTTAGCGTTATTATTTTTTTGAGCACTGATTATGCATTGTTTTAGAATTTTACTGTATTTCATGTATGTCATCTTGTTTGATTTTTTATTTGCCTTTGAGAGATGATATTTGAGATAAAGACGACGCTTTATTATCGTTGACTTTTTTAAGCCCCTGGTAAGCCACTGATTTTTTATTGGTTTATTTCTAATTTTGATTCGTAGAATAGGAAAGCATAAGTTGTAAAAGAGACTAATTAAATCATGGAAATTTTCGAAGGCTGAGTTTAAATCATTTGATTCATAAACTTCAGAAAAGGATAAGGAGGATAAACAGTTCTTGAATTTTTCAATATTTTCTTTACTGTATTCTCTTCTATTTTCAAACCAAAACACAGGGCGTTTCTTTTTAGCATTAATCTGTAGCGTATCGAGGCTAAAAGTCAGACTTTGGCTTGTTTCGTGATCTGAAAGTGCTAGGTAATGTAAGTCGGATTTAGTTAATGACAATTTGCTGATTATAAGGTCAATGCAGGATTTTTTCCGCGTGGGTTTCAATATGTGGTTTGTTACGCCATGGTTAGTCAAAATGGAAAATAATTCTTTTGATAAATTGTTTTGTGTTAGGATATCAATGTTCCAGTCCCCGCACAGTATTACCTTCTTGTTGCCTTTCTTGAGCAATTTACATAACACTTTATAACCATTTGGTCTCCTTTCTATGAGGTCCACAATAACAGATTAGAGCGCATCCAAAAACGCTCTCTCAAAATCTTAAGTTATAGATGCGGTCTAGGTCGTAAGTACAATTCCTACCAGAAGAGACTCCAATACTTTAACATACCTTCTCTTGAGGCTCGCCGTCGCTACATTGACCTCAGCATTTTGTATAAAATCATCCATTTTTCTATAGACTCGTCCTCTCTTCTATCCCAACTTAACTTTAATACCTATTTTAGGGCACGGTGCCGCAATGTCAACACCTTTAGCCTGCAAGTCTACTATAACAATACATCTTACTACAACCCTATAGTGCGAATGTGTCGTCAATACAATGAGTTACTTATTACCTATCAAAACTTTGACATTTTCCACCTCTCCGAATCTCAGTTCCATAGATTTCTAAAGCGTATATTGTTTTGTACAGCTGACGCAATAAATGCTAATGATTAATTTTCATGTCAATTATAATTATCATTTTTAATAAAACACAAGTAATCACTAGATTTGATTCTAATGTTTCCTCTTGTGAATGATTTTGTAACAATTCTATGTATAATTTTTAGGGTTCCGTACCTCAAAAGGAAAAAACGGAACCCTTATAGGATCACTTTGTTGTCCGTCTGTCTGTCTGTCTGTCTGTCTGTCAAGACCCTTTTTCTCAGGAACGCGTGGAGGTAACAAGCTGAAATTTATAGGAAATACTAAGGTCTATTGCTTCTTAGAGCTGTGAAAATTTCAAACTTCTAGGCCAACGCAATCAAAAGATATAGTCGAATATGTCGCAAATTTTAGCAAATTTTCGACATTACCAAATAAATCAAAACCTACGGGGCACTTCCCGTGAACTCAGAATCTTGAAATTTGGCACGAAGTAACTCCTTAGAGCACAGATAAAGGAAAAATTGCGAAAACTATAAATTTTTATTTGCATCATATGAAAAAAATATTTTGAATAATTTTATACCTACTACCCCTTTTCTCATGAAAGCGTAAACGTATTAAATTGAAATTCATATCAAATACTCAAATCTATAATACCTTTAAACTGTAATAAAATCAAACCTCTATGTCAACGCATTCAAAAGAAACAGCAATTTTAGCCGCAATTTTAAACTCGCAAATACTCTCAAAAAATCAAAACCTACAAGGTACTTCCCGTGATCTTAGAATCTTGAAATTTGGCACGAAGCAACTCCTTAGAGCACAGATAAAGGAAAAATTGCGAAAATTGTACATTTTTAGTTACATCATATAAAAAAATATTTTTAAAAATTTCATACTTACTACCTTATTTCTCATGAACGCGTGCAGGTATTAAACTGAAATTCATATCAAATACTAAGGTCTATTATACCCTTAAACTGTAATAAAATCAAACCTCTATCTCAACGCATTCAAAAGAAACAGCAATTTTAGCCGTACTTTTTAACTCGCGACTACTCTCAAGGGAATCAAAACCTACAGGGTACTTGCCGTTAACTCAGAATCTTGAAATTTGGTACGCAGCAACGTCTTAAATCACAGGCACAGGAAAAATTGCGAAAAATGTAAATTTTTAGTTACATTATATAAAAAAAAAATATTTTTAATAATTTTGTATTTACTATCCCTTTCCTCAAGAACGCGTACAGGTATTAAATTGAAATTCATATCAAATACTCAGCTTTATAATAACTGTAAGCTGTAAAAAAATCAAACATCTATGTCAACGCAATCAAAAGAAACAGCAACTTTAGCCGCATATTTTCAAACTCGCAAGTACTCGCAAGGGAATCAAAACCCACAGTATATAATATTATACCCACTTTTCCTTAGGGTTCCGTAAAAACCCGTAGGTTTGTACGGAACCCTCGGTGCTCGAGTCCTACTCGTACTTGACCGGTTTTTTATTCCTATTTAGGCATACATGTTTAGGTTTACGACATAGGTCTATAATCTTATCGCTAGTTATAATACTGTTTTAATTTGTGTTGTAAACTGTTTTGTTTGCTATGAAATAAATAAATAAATAAATAAATTTAAATTGTCCAGAAATAAAGTAACATTAGACTTCGGAATCCTATAAATGCAGACTACAATGGTGATGGTAGAATACTTAACCTACAAGTCGAGATAAATCCCTCCCTTGTTTCACTAAAGATCATGCCGGAATAATGGCCGGCCGGTGTGAACACTGACGAGGAGAGGAACCCCACCTCTGTGCTTGCCTTCATTGGCCGGCCAGATTGGAGTCGCGAGAGCTGCACGCTCGGAGGGAGGATGTTAAGCATAAGTGGCGAGTTGGCCTTTTACGTGTTTAAAGTCCAGGGACACCTCTCCCCCTCCAGCCACTTGCACCAACGTTGCCCTTCTCGTCGGTTATGTAATGCCGGCCTTTATGGGGGCCCGTTTAGTGAGTGGCGAGTCATCACCTGCCTATATATTTCCTAATGGGACGGAAGTGGCAGGTGCCGTAGTCTCTAGCAATAGCCTCATTTACCAACACATACATAGCCTAGTTTAAGTAGTTTTTCATTAATATTATTATATCAATAGTCCTGTCACTTGGCGGAGACTGTCTTTGAGCCCATTTTCTATAGCTGGACTCACAGACAGACACCAATAAGTGTCACCCATTACATTTATATTAAAAGCTTAAAAGCCCTCTGAGCGTTGGACTTTTTTGTCTCCGTGTACGCCTATATAAAGGCTCGGGTTCGACCCATGTTTAAGAGCGAAAAATATAATAATTATACGTATTTCTGTAACACACCAGTTCAAAATGTAACCGCAATAAGCAACCTTCTTAGCTGCAATATTATAAATCATAGGTCAACATTATTCGCTGTAAAATCGTTATATTGAAATGCTGTAGAATCCAATCTGTTTTAATAATCATATCTCAAGCGAGTAGTTTCCCCTTGGACGTAATATATGAAGTACTTAAGTTTCCTCAGAAACCTGTGCGGTTAAGGTACGGACTCATTGTGGGTAACATTTGTATATCTTTTTTTGTACATCTAATTTAAATTTCTATAGCATACAATATTCGTCAAATTTAATTCAAATTCAAAATCAAATTACACTAGAGAGTGTGGGATGGCCATAATAGGCATAACGACAAAAAATGTCCAATTGTAACACTTAGTTTTATGTTATAGTTTTAAGTTGTTTTTGTACATTTATGTGTTTTAATAAAGGATTATCTATCTATCTATAATGTAGATTATTAAAAAATAGGAAACGTATTTTTTTTTCTAGTAAATTTAATGAGAAACGAGTAAGTTACAGCGCCCTAAAGTTTCAAACGTAATGACGTCACTGTCAGGTACGATTTGTTGTTGTTCAATAAATAAAAATTCATCAGCTATTTGAAGGTAAATCATATCATCCGTTGGTAACATGTAATGTAACCCCACCTTAACCTACCGTGAAGCAGTGGGTAACTGGAATTTTAGTACGCAACTTTGAAATATTGCAAACTCACCGAATGAAATTTTTCGCAACTATTTTTGCCGAGCAAGCCTTCTGCTTATAAGGAATTATGTAGATGAAATATACGGAAGTGTTGGCCTGGGATAGTTGATTTCAATGTTTTTTTATTCATTATAGGTTAGCCTTTGACGTTAAGCAACGATGCGGCCCTATATGATCGCACCGTCTAGTCTATACGGTAGGAGACTAAATCTAGAAGACGGGATAAATCCCTCCCTGGCTTCACTGAACATCATGCCTGAACACGGTAATAATGACCGCTTGGCAACACAGTTTTTTTGTTTACTTTCTACGGTCGCATCATCGCTTAACTTTACGATGGATCGAGGTCAAAGGCCTGACCTATAATCTAAATAATGTGTCCAGCGGAAAATGTTCTACTTTGAATTGTGACTGAGTCACTGGTCGGGGGCACACCGTGCGTTCGCAGTCGAACAATATCTGAAGAGCGACGAATAACTGTTCGTGCGCGTCGCGCTTTTTGCACTCATTTTAATATCCGACGACAGTCACTCTAACTGTCTGATATATCAACGCACAGCCCAAATCGTTGGACGTATCGAGCTGAAATTTGGCATACAAGTAGGTTGTAAGGCGTAGAGATCCGCTAAGAAAAGATTCTGCCATGCGGGCAAAGCTGCGAGTATAAGCTAGTAACCTATAAAAGTGGTCAAGTCTAACCTATAAAGAATAAAAAACACAGTTACTGTAAATAAATCAACACTCGAAAAATCAATTCCAATCAATCAAACGGGACCAATCCACACGTAGAATCAGCATCGTGTCACACAGTTCGGGCTCAGTTTACAATTTCGCCTGCGTCTATCTGTCAGTTGAGCTCGGCAGAACTAAAGGTGATGGCACATAGCTGCAGGATTGTGCGGAACAACGGACTTTTTGTTATGTTCGAACTTGCACGCCGTCATACTTAAAGTGGAACCGGGTCAGGAACAAAACAAGATTGCGACCACTGTTCTGCGTGATCCGATGCATATTGTTGCCAAAATTCTACAAACCGATTTTTTGTGATTATATTTGGACTGATGCACTACGTAGGGATTCAAACAAAATATTATTTTAAAAATCTTTGTACACCGGGCGATCAGCCCACGGATTCCGTCGCGATCCGGTCCCGCCCCATCTCTAATCAACGCAGTTTCATACAAAAATAGATAGATAACACTTTATTCGAACACAAAAAAATATATTACGAAAAAAAACATTAAACTAAAACACAATGCAATAATCTAAGTGTTACAATTGGCGGTTTTATCGCTAAAAGCGATCCCTTCCAATGCAAGGAGAGGAGATGTTGCTATTACAAAATATACTTATAGTGTACATTTGCGACCCGCCTTTTTGTGTTAACGCCTAGAAAAAATGCATACCCTCCCACCGGGGGTTTGGGGGGGTTATGTAGGACACCCCGTACAAGACAACTGCTCAGGTATACCCCACTAAAACAACTCGGCGGCACTCCCGCATCGTCTTTGTGACGGGGGACTGCGACTCGCCTGGTGGATACGCCTCATCACTGGCCTTATTTTCTTACATCTATGAAAGATGATTCAAGCAGTGTCCGTAAATATGGTTCGATACTTCCGTGAATGGCTAGCAAGGCCGATGCGGGAGCGACATCGCTGACCGCAAAGTATGCAGACGAATTGTGTTCCTGGTGAAGCTTCACCAGGAGGAGCAGCGACGCGTTGGTGACGTCTGTCACGTCTCTGTGCCAATAGTTGGAAGCGTGCACAGCAACGCCGTCATGTAAAGTTTTCCTCCAGCTATCACGGTCATCTGACGCGTCTTCCCAGGTATTAGGGTCGATGTTAAAGGACAGCAAGTTCCGCTTAAAGCTATCCTTTGCAGCATTGAACGCCCAGGTGGACACTAAGCATTACAATTTCGTCTGTCTGTCAGTCGGGCTCGGCCGAACTAAGCCCGCCTAAATTATAGCCATGCCGCGGTCGAAGGTTGTTTCCGAGATGTCAAATGTTACGCCCAACAATTTATTGTTTGAAACATAGATCTACGGATTATGGATTGAACGCTTCCTGTTAAAATGTTGGATTTATGACGAAAAATGTGGTGCAGTCATTGCGTTTTCCGAGCTACATTTTGTACTTGTTTTTGGTATGTTTGTGCCCGAAACCGCACACAATATCACACATATTACAAATGCTAAAGTTTGTGAGTGAATGTGTATGTTCGTTACTTCTTCACGCCTAAACGGGTGGACCGATTGAGCTGAAATTTGGAATGGAGATAGCTTAAAGACCCTGAAATAACACAGGCTACAGTACAGCGGGTAAAGCCGCTGGGCACAACTAGTATATTGTATAAACATGTATTGAAACATGTTTCATGGACACGATGTGAACGGCTGGACAAAATGTGTTTGTAGCATCGTAGTAATAGCCAGAAAAATGTAGTAACAATGTCATTATCATCATCATCATCATCTCAGCCGTAGGATGTCCACTGCTGAACATAGGCCTCCCCTTTGGACTTCTATATGTACTGGTTGGAAGCGACTTGCATTCAACGTCTTTCGGCGACCTTTGTCTGTCCGTCTGTCTCAACGAATTAGGGAAGTAAGTCTGTCCACCTTGTGGGAGGACGTCTTACGCTAAGTTTTTTAGTCCGTGGTTTCCATTCGAGCACTTTAACAATGTTACACAGTAACAATGTACATCGGATAAAATAGAGATACTGCTTCTTTTAAATAAAATAAATAATAAATAAATATTTCAGGACGTTTCACACAGCGCCACCTAACCCCAAACTAAGCAACTTAATGCTTGTAATATGGTGGTTAGGATAACGGATATAATACTTATATACTTTTCTTTTGTAAATACATATTTATAATAGATATTGAAAAACCACCCAGACCAGAAACAAATACCTGTGGATCACACAAACATTTGTCCCATGCGGGAATCGAACCCGCAACCTTCTGCGTTGCAGGCGGGTATTAGCCCACCGCGCCACAGAGCGTTTTATTCTAGATTCGTTTTAAATCTATATGTTCTGCATTGACGTGGCAAAAATTTCTCCCTCTTTTGACTCTCACCCCACTTTTGCGGACCGCATCCAGATTTTTTAATCGTTACGTCTTAGATCCATCTCGAGGCATCCGTGCAAGCCTTAGTACGAAATATTGCATTGAAATAAACGTTATTGGATCAGATAAGTTACGTTTGATGTTTTGCAATTTTGGTTTGAGACAATTTATTACTCTTTTTGGAGTCCGTTTTTGAGTCCATCAAGAGAAAATTGACTCAGCAGATTCAAAGACAGGCTATGCTAAGTGTAAAGTTAGGGTTTTTGTTTCGTAATTCAATTTAAAACAATTATTTATATATAATGGAGACCGTTTCGGAGTTCATCAATAGAAAACGGACTCTGTTGGTAGAATCAAGAGACTCTACTAAGTGTGAAGCGGTGGTGGCAAAAAATGTTAGGGATTGATATTTTATATTTAAGTATTATTAGTGGATCGTCAAAAGTAAACTAATTAACTACAGTATATTATATTATAGTTGCTTATATATTTTTAAGGCTCTTTTTTTTTAAATATTGCTCATTTCCCTATATCAGTGGTAGCAAGCTAAACTTTCTGAACGTGAGAATCGAGCTCAGGGGATCAAAAGGGACTTTTAAAGTCAAACTTTGACAGTTCTTGACTCGCGTTTTTTCTTTGAAGGAACTTTGGTTTTGAATAAAGTAGGGCTTATAAGACGTGTAACGATACTCGTAGGGACCTGAAAGTATTGAAGACTTGACAAAAGGGATCGTTATATGAATATTTATTAAGGTCACGCTGATTTTTACATCTCTGTATTTTTTAACAAGCTTTTATTTACTTTCACCTGTCTGTCTGTCTGTAATCAAATCTTGCAAGATTAATTTGACCCACTTACCGGTATCCAATTGAGCTGAAATTTTGTATGCCTGTATAAATCGGATGACAATGCAATATTTTTATGATATGGAGCTGATCTGATGATGGAGCTCAGAGGTGGCTATAGGAAGCCCGTAATTAAACGACGCGACCCCATCGTGTTTGGGCTCATTTGATTCGTCTTGACGAGTACTTTGATGCTAGGTAATAATATAATAAAAGCTTGTTTTTAAATAGTTTTTTTTTATTTCACTTGTTTATTTTATAAAATTGTATTATATAAGTTCTTGTATCACCTTTATAATTGTGGTGTTTTAATAAACATCGAGTTAGGTATTTATTCTAATTTTATTGGTTTTAGGGATTCTTATTGCAGTCTCGTCTAGGTTAGTTACCACGACCTTCTCAATATTCTCCCGGTAGTGATTCCGATTGAAAAGTAAGATGGCCAGGGAATTACTGTAACTACCTAAACTGCGGAGTAACTATAGGTAATATTATATTAACTTTTTGATCTTGTCGTCAACATTCCAATTTTTAAACTATTGCATAGCTTCTATCGCGGGCCTTGAGCGTGGGGACCGAATCCAGAAATTCCGTAACGAAAAAAACCTAACACCCCCCACTCCGACCGGCACAGCGGTGATACTTTTTAGTTTTTCCATCTATAGATAAAAATGCTATGCAATAGCTTTACCGCGGCAGTCTCCGAGTGCCACACGTCTTTTTTTTATAGAGAATAGGGCTGCGTTTGACCACAGTCTCACCTGTTGGTAAGTGATGACGCGGTCGAAGATGTTACACACAGACCTAGTAAATACCTATTAACCCTTTTATTTTGGATAATGGAGACTTTAAGTGAGACATTACTCACTTTATATTATTTTCATTTTGGAAATAGCTTCTATAGAAAATATCTTACTTTTAGTAGTTAAAAGTTTTCAGCCAGTCAATAAAATAAAAGTAAAATAAAGAAAGCCCCTAAATAAAAAGATAATTAACTTTTATGTGGCATTATAAAGTTACAATGTAGCTTTTAACGGTAATTTCTATAAAATGTCTATGAAATAAAACACTTTATTTGAATTGACTAAAAGCTTTTAGCAAGTATTTTTTAATTGCGTTTAATTAATTAAGGAGCGGCGACAAGTAAAGTTAGCTGGAAAAATATTATAGGTAATTTGGTTTTTAATTGATTTAAAAAAAGATTCTAAATTTGGCAGTCATGTTAATGAACTTTGAATATTACGTCATTCTAAATATATAAAAGGAAAGAGTGACTGATTGACTGACTGACTGATCTATCAACACACAGCCTAAACCGCTGGACGGATTGGGTTGAAATTTGGAACATAGATAGGTTTTATGACGTAGACCTCTGCTAAGAAAGGATTTCACCATGCGGGCAAAGCCGCGAGCGTAAGCTAGTAAATATATAAAAGGAAAATGTGACTGATTGACTGATTGATCTATCAACCAACGTACAGCTCAAACCACTGAACGGATTCACTTGAAATTTAGTACATAGATAGGTTTTATGATGTAGACCTCCGCTAAGAAAGGATATTGCTACGCGGGCAAAGCCGCGAGCATGAGCTAGTAAAATTATAAATGTAATGAAGGAATGTATGTTTTTTTAATTGGGCCTTTAACCACGATATCGCGTGATGTTCAGCGACGATGCGACCGTAGATAGTAGCAGACTAAACATAGAAGGCGGGATAAATGATGTTCCGGCATGATGTTCAGTGAAGCCAGGGGGGCTTCACTGAACATCATGCCGGAACACGGTCATAACAACCGTCTGACGACACGGTTTTGTTCAGTGAGTGGTAACTAGCCCACACCACACGAGAATTTGTGAATGTTTGTTATATTTGTTGTTAAATCGGTTTTGTTAAAATTTGGCTCCGATATAAATATTGGCAAATTATGTAATATGTTTTTTTTTAAGTGGAAAAGTAAGAAGTCGACGCTCTGCTGATGTTAAGAGATAACGCTGCCCATAATTAGTACAGTGCTACCCATAATTTCACAATGATGTGCAATTCTAGGTGCACTGCACCAACGCTTCTTACTCAAGAGTCATAAGATGTTAAGACTCTTTAGCTCAGTAATTTCACTAGCTACAGTAAGCCATTACATTATTTTGTGCTTCGGTAGAAGGGCCTACCACAAAATAATGTAATGGCAATACATAGCTTAGTTTTCTTACAGATAACAGAAAAAATACTACTTTAGCTGCACTTCCCGTATAGAAAAGTAAAAGAGATCTTTCACAGTAATTATTCAAGTAAATGCGAGAAGTTCGCTACGAATCCACCGAGCGCACAGATTATACTGCTCCACTGGGCATCCGACGTGGCACCCATTTAAAAATTTAAAGTTACTGTAAATTATATTATTCTGTTGTTATTTTGCTATATTACCTTATATCAGTTTATCTTAAGACCTTATAACAGTGAACAGCGCTGCGTCATCGCTACATGGTTGATATTCCATTTGCCCGTACGAAGCGATTTAGTTCAACCTTCATTATCCGGACGGCGAAGGTTTGGAACTCTCTGCCAGCATCAGTGTTTCCTGTTAATTACAACTTAGGAGTCTTCAAATCGAGGGTTAATTGGTATTTACTAGGTCTGTGTGTAACATCTTCGACCGCGTCATCACATACCAACAGGTGAGACTGTGGTCAAACGCAGCCCTATTCTCTATATAAAAAAAAAAGTTTATCTTAAGACCGTTTATACCTAGATAAATTTGTGGCAGTACATTCGTGCTTTGCACGGAGTCTTCAGTTTTTAATAAAAAATATGATATTTCTTTCAAAATAGATTGATTACAAGTTTGTTTCTTTATCAAGTAAATTCTTAAATAATAATTGGACATTTTGTACTGGATAATGACGTAGCACGTCCCCACCCAAAAACTTATAAGCGTTTTAATATCTCATCCATTTTTACAAACTCAAATTATTATGCGGATCTCATAACAAACTTTTTTTTTAATTTCACCTGTCTGTTGTCTGTCTGTCTGTCTGTCTGTCTGTCGGTAATCAAATCTTGCAAGTTTAATTTGACCCTTTTCCCAGTGTCCGATTAAGCTGAAATTTTGCATGCCTGTATAAATCGGATGACAATGCAATATTTTTATGACATCAAGCTGATCGGATGATGGAGCTGGAAGGTGGCCATAGGAACTCCGTTATTAAACGACGTAACCCCATCGAGTTTGGGCTCATTTGATTCGTCTTGACGAGTACTTTATGGTGGTAATAATAATAAAAGGTTGTTTTAAAAAGGTTTTTTTTAACATCACTTGTTTTCTTTTATATCTCAGTGATAGACTCATTATACAAGTATTTAAATTTTTTGATCTTGTAAACAACTAACTGTATTGTAGTTTGTTCATATTAAATCGGAATGAAATGCAGTGTGTAAAGTTTGCAATTATACTGAAGTGCATTGACGAGCGATCACCGCGTCTCGCTCAAATATGCATGATTCGATGATAGGGTTGCCCTGACTATTAGATTTAGTTTACTTCAGAAGATATATTCACTTATCCTTCAGGGAACCGAACCGAACACCGCATTGTAAAAAATGTATGAAATGACGTATTAAGTCGTATCGACTTGACGTGACATTTCACGTTATTTCATACATTATTGACAATTCGGTCTTCGGTTCGGTTCCCTGACGGATAAGTGAATAGCCCTGTTGGTTCCTAGTATACTTATTCGACTTGATGGAAACTGCAGATGCAGTCGACGATGAATCACGTAAGATGCCTAGAAAGGTACTATTGACCTATTGACGCGTGTTGAAGATTCCCAAGTTGCAAGGCTCGGGAAACACGGATGACAGCAATGTTTTTCAAATGCGATCGGTTCTTATTAAAAACTATAAGTGCCCGCGCACACTTCATCGCTTAATACAAAATGATCAGTGTTTCTGTACTATATATGCATAATATTATAAATATGTCGATAGTGATATACCAAGCTATATATGTGTGGCTTAACAGGGACGAGTACAAACGACACTCGCACTTTACTAGAAATACACATCATCTTGTTGCAGTCACTAGAAGGTTGGAAAAAAGCAACAAATTGACGCATGTTATGGGCCCTACTGTATATAACAAAATACCTGTTGATATAACGGCTGCTCCGAACCTTAATAGATTTAAGACTTTATTAAAACGCTCGCGCTGGCTCGTCCAGAAAGCATTCTATAGTTATGACGAATTTATTAATTTGAAAAATAATGTTAAGTAGATGTTTTCTACAGAAGGTTTTGTAGAACCCACGTATTTAATATTTTAGTATTTAATTATATAATTTAAGTTTTACAATAATATTGTAACTAGAAATTATTTGACATGTATGATTAATACCAATAAATGACTATGAACTATAAACCTTCCTCTTGAATCACTTTATCTATTAATGAAAACCGCTTCAAGATCAGTTGTTATCAAAATATAAGTTTACTTAGGGACAGACAGACGCGAGAAACAACTTTATTTTATACCATGTACTATGTAGTGATAGATAGATAGATAGATATTCCTTTATTGAAACACAAAAATGTACAAAAACAAACTTAGAACTACTATATAAAACTAAGTGTTACAATTGGCGGTCTTATCGCTAATAGCGATCTCTTCCAGACAACCGTGCAAGGAGAGGAGAGCAATTGTAATTCTCATGGGTTAGGTGGTGTGTTTAAATTTACAAGATTCAAGGTGTGATAGTGAAGTAAAGTTGAAGCAAAGCGCATCAACGCGTGGAAATAGATTATAGAGTAGCAGCTAGAAGGCGGAATAAATTACTTCCATAGGCTCATAATGATGAAAATAGGTGAGTATGTAGCCTAGTAACACAAATTCTTAAAAGAGTCAACCCTGTAAAGCCTCGGAAGCGTTTCAAGGAGTAACGTCGAACCGTGATCAATTAGTACGAATTTATTCCCGCCATTTACCTTTCAAGCCTTTCGGTACGAATTTTTGCTATTGGCTTGTTTTGTACTAGTTTAGAGATTGAAAATCTATTTTCTAAAACATTGATCCGCTGCAAGAACATAAATGATAAATATTTTTTTTAATTTCTAATAGGTATGCCCTTTGGCTCTTATGTTTTGAGTTTTTGACTTTATCATACTATACATAATATGATCATAAGACACGATTCGCTAGCGCGATGTAAAGCATTTTTTTCTCCATAACAAAAATAATAATTCTAGCGGCCAACACTTCCTTTGAGTGGCCGCAGCATGACACATGGGATCCCTACGAAACTTCAAGAGTAGAACTGTATTACTACCATACATTGTACTATTGTACTTTTGTAAATGCATGGGATGAGAGTTGACTTGACAACAAGACAAGTCTACGCAGCGTCTGTGCTTGAGCGGCAGGCCACGTAGTGATCCCGGATGGAATTTTTCTAATGTTCGAATTTGTACGTAACCTGTCACATATAAAGCAAACGCGGGCAGGAACAAAATGAAGATCGTGACTCCTTTACCGCTCCATCCCGCCTCTGTCTGCCGTCAGCTTTAAACTACATTATAAAATCCACAAAACATCGAAAACAAACCATGCTGTAGTTTTCAAACCAAACATTATTTCTTTGATTGCCAAAAGACCGCAAAAGAAAAATATTTACTAAGCTGCAGCAACCGAGCAAACAACAACCGGTTCACGAAAATAAACTTTACAGCGAAGAAATAAAACTTTAACTGAATAGAGGTTTTTGCACATACACGAGGGTAGACATTTTAAAACTGCGGACGGTTTGTGGGCAACTACGTACTTGTGCAGTGCTTGACCAATTATTTGGAACATTTGTTAAAATAGAATCTTGGGTAAAATTAAAAAGGGAAGAGATCAAATTTACAAAGGAACAAGTGAATTAAATTAAAAATTTAAAAAGCCCCCAACGCAATACGTAATTCAATTTTTTTTGATGGCGGCCATCTTGGATTTTAAATTTTATATAGTGGGCTGTATTCTGCTACTCGTTAAGCCCTTTCATTTGATACCCATATCAATGGGGTCGGGGAAGAAAAAAGTAATCCGCCATTTTGTAGCGGCGGCCATCTTGGACCGATTTCCACCAAACATGGCTAAGAACACTCTCGACTAACTCTACTTTCAAACAAAAAAAACTAAATCAAAATCCGTTCATCCGTTTGGGAGCTACGATGCCACAGACAGACACACACACACACACACACACACACACACACCCACACAGACAGACAGACAGACAGACACGTCAAACTTATAACACCCCGTCGTTTTTGCGTCGGGGGTTAAAAATACGTGACCAATTTTATCTTACTATTTAGATAAGTAAGAAAATCTTATAAACGCGGAAATTTGTAACAATGTATGGATGTCTGGATGTATGTTTGTTATTCTTTCACACATAAACGGGTGAACCGATTGAGCTGAAATTTGGTATAGAGCCTGCCAACTTAGTTCCTGGAATAACACACACAGCTACAACAGTACCTACAGCGGGTAAAACCGCAGGGCGCAGCTAGTATTTTTAATATATCTACTTGATGAACAAAAAAATTTTGCTAAAATCACTATTAGAAATTATTTCTCCTTTTTACAAGCCTTTCTTTACTTTCACCTGTCTGTTATCGGTCTGTCTGTCTGTAATCAAATCTTACAAGTTTAATTTGACCCACTTCGCGGTATCCCTTTGAGCTAAAATTTTTCATGCATGCATAAATCGGATGACACTGCAATATTATTATGACATGAAGCTGATCGGATGATGGAGTTGGAAGGTGGCCATAGGAACTTGGTAATCAGACGACGCAACCCAATCGAGTTTGGACTTTTAATTCGTCTTGACGAGTACTTTGGTCCTAGATGCTAATAATAATAAAAGCTTGTTTTTAAAATTGCACTTGTATAGTCTAGTTGGTTTAAACGGTTGGTTAGTCGACTATAAAGAAATCTACACAACCGTCCCAGTAGACGTCTGCACAACCGTCACTGTTTTCAGCTGCCTTTCTGTCACACTAATTACGCCAGTCACTCTCCGCTAAATAGAATTTGCAGTACTTACAACAATATTTGCCATGAGCTCGATATTTTCAGTGCTTCGGTCTCTCAAATTAAGCGCCATTTTAAATCTGGGGGCACGGTAGTGCCCCCGCCAAGTCGAGCGCGAAGCAAGCACTGCCGTACCATCTTTACAGGAACCATTTCGTCGCATTTTCAGGCCCCTATTTGAGAACCTCTGGATAAGACCAGAACACAGAAATTTTCGTCATCCAGTAAGCTATAATTACATACTTAAAATCCAAAATTTCAAGTCTGTAGGTCATTAAGTTCCGAAGTTAAGCGAAAGCAAAGTTTCGCATTTTCGACACTCACTCACTCACTCATGATCATCAAAATAGAACTAGTACTTCCCATAAACTCAGAGAGCTGAAATTTGGTACATAGTTAGAATTTATTGTATAAGCCATAGGAAAACTAAAAAAACATGCAATTTCGGTCTAGTTTTCGAGATAATTCATCTGCATAAATAACTTTGTAATCTCATATAAATGTATAGGATTACAAAGTTACATTTGCAGTCAATGGTTAAAATTGTGTAATATCCAACTTATTAATTCAAAATATATTTAAGGCATAGTATATGTATATGTGAGTGTGTATATGTGTCGTAAATCGTCAGTTATGATCAGGCGATATCTAGCGTGGCCAACTAAAATAAGAGCCAAACCAAACTATTAGAAGAGATCGACATACCGCCTTTACTACAAGCTTTTATTTACTTTCACCTGTCGGTCTGTCTGTCTGCAATTAAATCTTGCAAGTTTAATTAGGCCCACTTCCCGGTATAATATTATGATGCATTGGACTAAGAGTGAACGCACACGTATCTAGATGGCGCTGACTGTATTTTAAAACGCGCTTACGGTTTGTATATCTGATAACCTTATAATATAGAATATAGCGTTTCTACAAAAATAAGTGAAATCCCATCAAAAACATTCTGTAAAAAACTAGCCAAGTCTCGATGGAGGTGCTTGTTTATCTCTAAAAAGTAATGAAATCTAGACAAAGTCGTGCCAAGTATAAGGTTCCTTACTGCGATTTCTTTATTATTATAGTTAATGTTGTGTGACTTGGCCGTTGAAGGGTACACAAGGGTACAAAACCAGATGCTCCATGACACTTGGATCGCCTAAACATAAGTATTATTGAAATACGCAGCTTTATCAAGCCTACAATTGACTGGTTATTCAATCAACGTTTTCCAAGTGGAAATTTTCTATCGTCAATGGGTAGCGGACAGATTGGTGCAATAGTGTCATGGAGCACCTGGTATAATACCCTTGTGTACCCTTCAACGGCCAAGTCACACAACATTAACTATAATAATAAAGAAATCGCAGTAAGGAACCTTATACTTGGCACGACTTTGTCTAGATTTCATTACTTTTTAGAGATAAACAAGCACCTCCATCGAGACTTGGCTAGTTTTTTACAGAATGTTTTTGGTGGGATAATTAATTTACCTTTACAATACTTATTGTTCGCTTTTGGTTAGTTTGTTTTTTTCCTTCTATAATGTATTAATAGCGTATTCTTAAATGCATGCAGTGTCCACATCGAGAAGGGCATTTATATACCCTGTCTTTAATGTTTTATTAAGTTAATTCTAAGCAATTAAATGTACCAGTTTTGTGGACCATAAATAAAAAAAAAAAATCTAAAAATGTGCGTTAGTTTTTGTCGTGCACTGTAAACGTGTCCAGGTTACCTACACTGTAGGTGTCCGCAGGTCAAATATGTTTTCCTTTCATACGCTAGACGTTTAAAAACGTTCCTTTCCAATGAAAGACACGTGGAAATAACTCCTTAAAGTTGTGACAAATTAAAAACCTGTGTTAATTTTATTACTCGAATTTTATAGCGTAGGTTTTTTTTTAAACAATGAAGTGCGAAGACGAGCAAGACGCTCTCCTGATAGTTAGAGATAACGCTGCCCATAATTAGTACAATGCTACCGAGCGCACTGCGAAAACGCTTGCTTACTTGAGAGTCATACAAGATGTAGTTCTGGATAGATACGTCACTCATGTTATTAATCTGGTGTTTTCGCGTAATTATTTTTATGTTAGTTTCACAAAACTATCCGGTCTTCAGTGGTTTAATACTCTAAAGTATAAAACTAACTAAACTCCTAACATAAAGAAAAAAAACATAAACCTTAAATTTCTTAAGTAGTAATTTGATAGTAGCCCAGTCAATGAGTGCCCAAAAAGGGTATGTGGATCGAAAAGTCGAAAGCAGAAAAACTAACTTAGTAACTTTGTTTGGACTAGTTAGGAGATAAACATACTAAAAGTCCCCACCCCTCCGAGGTGAGCCCGAGGGGGGGAGGCCGAAGAAGGTCCCATTTTTAGGTTTTTTGCTTATATGTCAAAAACTGTGCGTTATACGATATTTTGTTGTACTACATTATTAAACCTCATAAAATTTTCTACAACATTGGCCTGGACACTTTTTATCTATCTCCAATCGTTGTCCAGCTATGAGCTTCCAAACATGGTCTATTTTGAAGACGCATAAATTAGTTTTCCATACAAAGTCGGTAAAAAAATCTTACAAATAAAATTTGACCAACTTCTGGTTGTCGTATCATAATGAAACTTTGCAAATGTCTAGAAATCTGATGACAGTTTAATAATCTGGTACCACTGAGCTGATCTGATGATGGAGCCAGGAGGTGTCTACTGAAACTCTTCAATGGCTATTAGTAAAACCGGCGACTTTAGGCTCATTACATTCGGATTGATGAGACGTAGGCACCTCCTGGTCCCTTATCAGACCCTCGACAGCAAGTGTTATGAAAAAGTCTCATCGATTCGAATGTAATGTGCCCAAACTCGACGGGTTTACTAATAGCCATTGAAGAGTTTCATTAGACACCTCCTGGCTCCATCATCAGATCAGCTCAGTGGTACCAGATTATTAAACTGTCATCAGATTTCTAGACATTTGGAAAGTTTCATTATGATACGACAATCAGAAGTTGGTCAAATTATATTTGTAAGATTTTTATACCGACTTTGTATGGAAATATAATTTAAGCGTCTTCAAAATAGACCATGTTTGGAAGCTCATAGCTGGACAACGATTGGAGATAGATAAAAAATGTCAAGGCCAATGTTGTAGAAAATTTTATGAGGTTTAATAATGTAGTACAACAAAATATCGTATAACGCACAGTTTTTGACATATAAGCAAAAAACCTAAAAATGGGACCTTCTTCGGCCTCCCCCCCTCGGGCTCACCTCGGAGGGGTGGGGACTTTTAGTATGTTTATCTCCTAACTAGTCCAAACAAAGTTACTAATTTAGTTTTTCTGCTTTCGACTTTTCGATCCACATTTCTTCTTTTACTGGACTATAGCCCGAGTTAATTTATCAAATGGCTTAACAGTTAGGTTCAGCATAGTTAGCACAACTAGCGGCACTAAATGAACCTAAATTAATCCTTTATAATGAGATTGTGAACCCCATTGTCTGTAAGCCTTGTTAAAGTTACACAATGAACTCAATTTGTGTGTAATCCCTTTTATATTAGACTTAGTAATATAATTGCAAAAAGCTTAGGTGGTAATATGACTCTTATATTTTCGAAGACTTAGTGAGATTTTAGAGGGTAGTGTGTGCACACCTCAAGGTACGTACAAATAATAATAATTATATAAAGTTTATTTCAAAAAAGTACAGCGGTTTTTTAAGCTTATAAATTAACTTAAGAATAGACTTTTTTTATGTTATGAAGTAGAAGACGAGCAAGACGCTCTCCTGATGTTAAGAGATAACGGCTGCCCATAATCAGTACAGTGTAACCTAGGATTTCACAATTATGTGAAATTCTAGGAGCACTGCACCAACGCTTCTTACTCAAGAGTCATAAGATGTTAAGACTCTTTAGCCCAGTAATTTCACTAGCTACAGTGCCCTTCTACCGGAGCACAGTAATGTTTGCACATCACTGCTCAGGCGGTAGAATAACTGGCACTGTTGGGGTACCCACCTAGACGACCTCCTGCAAAGGAAGTCTACCCCCGGTAAAAGACTAAGTTAGTGATATTGTATTGCAGATACATACCTATCTATAATAAATGCTTATTAAGCTAACATACAAAGAGTAGGCAGCACAAAAAAACCGGTCAAGTACGAGTAGGACTCGAGCACCGAGGGTTCCGTACAAACCTACGGGTTTCTACGGAACCCTAAGGAAAAGTGGGTATAATATTATATACTGTAGGTTTTGATTCCCTTGCGAGTACTTTCGAGTATGAAAATATGCGGCTAAAATTGCTGTTTCTTTTGATTGCGTTAACATAGATGTTTGATTTTTTTACAGCTTAAAGTTATTATAAAGCTGAGTATTTGGTATGAATTTCAATTTAATACCTGTACGCGTTCTTGAGGAAAGGGGGTAGTAAATACAAAATTATAAAAAATATATTTTTTATATAATGTAACTAAAAATTTACAGTTTTCGGAATTTTTCCTGTGCCTATGATTTAAGACGTTGCTGCGTACCAAATTTCAAGATTCTGAGTTAACGGCAAGTACCCTGTAGGTTTTTATTCCCTTGAGAGTAGTCGCGAGTAAAAAAATACGGCTAAAATTGCTATTTCTTTTGAATGCGTTGAGATAGAGGTTTGATTTTATAATAGTTTAAAGGTATTATAGACCTTAGTATTTGATATGAATTTCAGTTTAATACCTGCACGCGTTTATGAGAAATAAGGTAGTAAGTATGAAATAATTAAAAATATTTTTTTATATGATATAACTAAAAATGTACAGTTTTCGCAATTTTTCCTTTATCTGTGCTCTAAGGAGTTGCTTCGTGCCAATTTTCAAGATTCTAAGTTCACGGGAAGTACCCATTAGGTTTTGATTTTTTAAGAGTAGTTGCGAGTTTAAAATTGCAACTAAAATTGCTGTTTCTTTTGAATGCGTTGACATAGAGGTATGATTTTATTACAGTTTAAAGGTATTATAGACTTGAGTATTTTATATGAATTTCAATTTAATACGTTTACGCGTTCATGAGAAAAGGGGTAGTAGGTATAAAATTATTCAAAATATTTTTTTCATATGATGCAAATAAAAAATTATGGTTTTTGCAATTTTTCCTTTATCTGTGCCCTAAGAAGTTACTTCGTGCCAAATTTCAAAATTCTGAGTTTACGAGAAGTGCCCCGTAGGTTTTGATTTATTTGGTGATGTCGAAAATTTGCTGAAATTTGCGACATTTTCGACTATATCTTTTGATTGCGTTGGTCTAGAAGTTTGAAATTTTCACAGCTCTAAGAGGCAATAGACCTCAGTATTTTATATAAATTTCAGCTTGTTACCTCCACGCGTTCCTGAGAAAAAGGGTCTTGACAGACAGACAGACAGACAGACAGACAGACGGACGGACAACAAAGTGATCCTATAAGGGTTCCGTTTTTTCCTTTTGAGGTACGGAACCCTAAAAAGCAGTATACTTTGTTGGTTGCAGAGATTTTTTTACCTTTTCATTACTATCCCTTTTCTTTTGATTATTATTCTATTTTTTTATATGTTTTTTTTATCCTTTTTATTTTAGTTCTAAGCTTATTTTATTGCATTTATGTGTGCAATAAAGAGTTTTCTCACGGAGTAATTTCTATTCTATTATATATTTAAAATTTTCATTGTCAGTTTCATTTTCTCTATTTAGGGGTTTATCCCACTTTTTAGATTGAATTTGCTATTATCTTCAACCTTATGAATTCGAGCTCATAAACCTCTACCGATTTCACCTAAAAAATAAATGATTTCTTAGCGGACGAAGCTCCGAGAATCAGCTAATGGCTACTGATATAGAAAAAAAAAAATTGAGTTTTGTGATAGACTGATAACAATATTGTTTATTTATTTAGAATCACGGATATGGATTGTGGATGCCACTACAATCTTGATATTACAATATGCGTGTAACTTTGAATCATAGTCACTCGGATTAAGGTTTAAAATGGCATGTATTATTAGTAGATATAAAATTGCTAAGGTATGAGGAGGTAGCACAGGGGATATCATGATTTCGCATAGAGTTTAACTAGTCAGCTTTATAGCGCCTAATGTAGTATATTATTTAGCCCGAACTTAAAACTGGTGAGCGTGGGGCTGATGCCAACATGTAGAGGTTCTTTTGGCTTTTTAAATTTGTAAGTTTTAATCTGTAATGTGACAGTAATCGGTAATTATCTCTGAATGCACTATAAAATTCCAAGAACTGACTGATTGTGTGTGTCCATCAGCGATTGTCACACACTAAGACCTCCGGATGACGAACATAGAGCCTATTGTTGGCTATCTAGCGTTCATCGTAACAAACTGACAAAAATAAAATGTTCATAGCGCTAAAATTAAAAGAAGTTTGAAAATTTTGTCATGTAATGTGCTATGTGGATTACGAGACAAAGTTAAATTTGCCTCAATGACTTTACAGCTCTATGACTTAAGGAACATTTTATTTTTGTCGGTTAATAGTGAGCGGCATTTATTTATTTATTATTTATTTAAATATAAGCTATTTCTAATACATAATAGTAATATTATCACTGGTCTATTTTAATGCATTGTCGATGGCAGGACAGAGGTAGGAACCACGCATAGGTAGTCCCCAGGAAATAGCTTTGTTTTATTCTATTTTCTGAACAGTTGTCGACCGATAGAAAGCATAGTGGAGGATTTTACAAGCAGGGTTAGTCAAGTTTTAATTTGCACTTGATTCAAGCTAGAGAAAGACGGAGGATCGGGTTGAGTGGCGTGCCATGGGGGAGGCCTATGTCCAGCAGTGGACGGATGTAGGCTGATTATGATCATGGTGATGCAAGGTTATAAATAATATGATACCAGTTGCAATTAGCACCTAGAACCTTTACCTTCTAGAAAGTATGCTATGTGGGTCTAAGCTACCTTTATTAAAAAAACTTAAACTTCAACGAAGTTTAGGCGTGAAGTGGTAACAAAGACATACAAATCCGTACTTTTACATATATATTAAGTATCTATATTAAATAGGAATTGGGACTAGCAGCACATTATTACTTTTAGTACCCACTAAAAAGAGTCTAATATACATATTATATACCAACATACCAAATTTCAGCTCTATTGAGATGATTAGGTGTAAAAGAAGTAACAAAAACACATTAGGTATGTACTTTTTATATCTTTTTTTTTTAAATTTATTATAGGTAGGCCTTTGCCCACGATCTCGCCTAATGTTAGGCGACGATGCGGCCGTAGTTGGCAGTAGACTATACCTAGAAGGCGGGATAAATCCCTCCCCGGCTCTCTGAAAAGGACTAAAAATTATTATAATAACATGTATCATCTTAAATTGCGCTTTGTCTTGTTATATAGCAATAAACACATTATAAATCTGTACACTAACTGAACCAGTGTGCCAACAAAAAGATGTGTATAACTACAAGGTTGTATAACAAAAGAGTTGACGCCAATGTGTATTAAGCTATTGCATAGCTTCTATCGCGGGCCTTGAGCGTGGGGACCGAATCCAGAAATTCCGTAACGAAAAAACCTAATAACACCCCCCCACTCCGACCGGCAAAGCGGTGATACTTTATAGTTTTTCCATCTATAGATAAATACTGCATTAATAAAATAAATAAATAATTATAATTACATAAGTTGATAAAAAATACTATGCAATAGCTTTACCGCGGCAGTCTCCGAGTGCCACACGTCTTTTTTATTTTTTATTTTTAATAGCCTTTGACCACAATCTTGCCTGATCTTAAGTGACGATGCGGCCAAAGATGTTAGCAGACTAAATCTAGAAGGCGGGATAAATCCCTCCCTGGCTTCACTGAACATCATGCCAGAATATAGTCGTAATATCCGCTTGGCTACACGTTTTTGTCCAGTGGGTGGTAATTAGCCACGGCCGAAGCCTACCACCAGTATAGCGAGTGGAAAAACCGCACCGCGCATAATAAGAACATTTATGAGAGGTCGGGATTCGAACTTGGTGATCTAGTATAAAATTTGCACCACATAACCCCTTGGCCACCTCCGCATTTTCGCAACCGCAAACCGCATCAAAATCCGTTGCGTAGTTTCAAAAATATAAGCACACTACAAATAAAGAGACACACAGACGGGGAAGGCGACTTTGTACTATGTAGTAAAAGGTTAGCCTTGGATCTCCTGTGAATTTAAGCGACACAGTAGACTAAATAAAAAAAAAGCGGGGTAAATCTTCAGACACGTAATGTTGGTCAACTCGCGGCATATATTCTGATATATGATCAGTACATAACCTCATGTATTTATTGCATTAACTGCCCATTGAGACGAGGGCGTGAGTAACGGCGTCCATTATATTTGCATTTGCCCATTATTTTTATTTGTAGCAATCGTGCCAAGCGTATTTCGTGTAATTGTCGCTTTTTCATTAATCTTATTGAGATAATGTTGTTTTGAATTCGTAATGCAATTACAATTTGTATACCTAATATTAAGCACTTGTGCGAACAAAGAGGCTCACGGAATGGACCCTCGCGACGGGAAAAGGAAACAAAGACGACCAAGGAAAAGGTGGAAATACATATTTACAGAAATAGTAGGACCACTCTGGATGACAAAAGCAGGAGACAGAGAACAGTGGAGAAATCCAGGGGAGGCCTATGCCATAGAGGCAACTTCTGCAGACAAAGATTAATAATATTTAGTTATAATATACTGTAAATACTATGTTTTTTAGTTTTTAATAATATTATACTTTGTAACTGTAGTAGAATAAAGGCTTTTTTTTATTAAGCACTTGTGCACTTCGTTGTGTTAATAGAAAATAATCAGTGTTTTTCTGCTATATTATGCATGTAAATACATTTAAACCTTCCTCTTGAATTACTTTATTTATTAATGAAAACCGCTTCAAAATCCGTTGCGTGATTTTAAAAGTAAAGATTAAATTATTGTTATTAATATCTACCTAATTAAAACGTACGTATTGGTTATTGAAAGCTAGTTTGAAATCGAGATTTTTTTAATTTTCATTTGTGATAAATACCTATACAATTCTTATTTAAAAATGATATATTCACTCATTGCCCATAACTTCAATGAAAATTTCATTTCATGCCATCACATAAAACAGGCTAAAGAATTGTAAGCTTTATTATCTACTAACCGACAGACACGACTATCGACGTGCAATATCCATTCATAGAAGGTCAGTACAGAGATATCCTTTAGAGGTCATAAAATAACCCATCGGAATTCATCTCGGAAAAATCTTGTCGTAAAACGTAAGAATCCTTCATTGAGATGTATATTATACATGTACTAGAGATGACACGACATTGGACACTCTATTGGTGCAAAGACGGGACTACACTTTACAACATTACTCGGTATTCTACTAGTAGGCTTCAGACTTTACCACCGTCTGGACAAAACCGTGTCGCCAAGCAGCGGTCATTATGACCGTGTCCCGGCATGGTGTTCAGTGAAGCCAAGGAGGGATTTATCTCGCCTTCTAAGTTGCTGCCATCTACGGCCTCATTGTCTCTTAATTATATCACGCGAGATCGTAGTCAAAAACATCATATAATTTCGACTTCTGTAGCGCGGTGGACTAATACCCGCCTTTGACGTAGAAGGTTGCTGGTTCGATTCCCGCATGAGACAAATATTTGTGTGATCCACAGATATTTGTTTATGGTCTGGGTGGCTTTCTCTGTCTATTATAAGTATTTATTTACAAAAGAAAAGTATATAAGTATTATATCCGTTATCCTAACCACCATAACACAAGCAGCAAGCATTACGTTGCTTAGCTTGGGGTTAGGTGGCTCAGTATGAAATGTCCTGAAATATTTATTAAAATAATGAATATAATATAAAATCAACCTTTCCACAACCCACATTTCCCCAAATTGTGGTCGACACTGCAGTGCCTGTACGATTGGTTTTATTAGTTACCACAGAAATGTCTAGGATATCCAACAAACATTAAAAAATCGTGGACACACTTCTTTTAGATTTTTGCTTGTGCTAGGGCGTGTGATTATTCTTTAATTTTCAATAAAAAAAGGTTCAAATATATTAAAATGCCCTTGTGTGTACAGTATCATATACTAAAAAGTGAATGACTAAAGCGATTAAGCTACAATATAATAAGGCAGTTTTGACGACCTCTGTGGCGCGGTGGGCTAATACCCGCCTGCAACGCAGAAGGTTGCGGGTTCGATTCCCGCATGGGACAAATGTTTGTGTGATCCACAGATATTTGTTTCTGGTCTGGGTGGATTCAATATATATTATAAGTATGTATTTACAAAAAAAAAAGTATATAAGTATTATATCCGTTACCCTAACCACCATAATACAAGCATTAAGTTGCTTAGTATGGGGTTAGGTGGCGCTGTGTGAAATGTCCTGAAATATTTATTATTTATTTATATTTATTAACCTAGGGATAACATAAAGGCTACTTGGATTACTCATTTCAGACCATCAGATCACTCCGCTGCGCACAACTAGTTGCACTTTTTACGGTAAAGTCAAAAGCTATTACTTTCTACCAACAATGTTTTAAAAATGGAACAAGAATATTGTAGGTGCTTTTTCTAGTTTTAATACAACTCAATGGTATCTTTACCGAACCCATGACGTTAAGTGACCCTAGTTTTACTGCTTTTACCCTTATTTTGAATGATAGGTTGAAGTAAGACAGATAATTTAAAACGGGATTTATCCCGCTTTCGAAGTTTTGTCCTACTTGACCGACATCTCGTCAGCAATATCATCAGTTGGTTTGTGCATTTTTTATTTATTTTTGATGAGTCATGTACTGGCATTAGTTACTGTTATTATCTTTTACAATATTCCTTTTAAGAAAGTTTTGTTTTTGCTTTTTAGAAAGTTGAGTTTAAGAGGGATTTATCCCGCCTTCTAAGTTTAGTCTGCTACCATGTTCGGCCATATCGTCGCTTAAAATTACGCGAGATAGTGGTACAGTTGATTTTAGACTGACGACTGACTGAAAATAAAATATTCGTAGAGTCATAGAGCGCTAGAGTTAAAAAAAAAAACGTTTCTATGTACATATATATGCTAGTGGTTTATGTGACAAAATTTAAAAATACCTTTTAAACATAACAGTTAATATCTCTAAGAAAGATATTTGTGTTGGATAATATAGTGATAAACCAACGAGTAGATGAAGTTGCCAATAAGAGGCCTTCTGGGTTCTTTGACTGAAATACAAATGATAAATTAAATCAGTAATATCGAGCCCCGAACTACTTTATTTTCTGTTCTCGATTGTACAGACCTGGTAAACTAAAAGTTCCGATATAAATTTGTAGCGTGTCCAAGTTCGAACAACTGATATTTTTAGGTAGCACTGCCAAAGAAAATAATAAATTATAATAGTAGATTCATTAATACTAAAATGAAGCACCTGCAGTAAGCCCACTTGTTTGTATGCATTATACATGAATATTCCTATTATTGTCATAATTGTTCTTTATACATAGAACCTGAAACCAATTTCATGATTCAATGTCCGTTTTAGCCGTCATTGCCAAAGAGCTCATACACACATAGTCGGCACATATTATATCAAACACAATACATTTCTCCTGTCTTTTCTGCTACATAGCTGAATAAATATAGCTCTTAACCAAAAATAATGAAGGAATTAGACCTTTAGACAAAACAAGCTGATGATAACAATAATATCAGTGTGGTAGTGTGTGAACAAAATGTGTTTGTAGGCGCATCTAAAAGCAAGTCTTACTACCACTCTATTGCCTCTTTTCTTTTGCAGTAAGCTCAGTCCAGTATCTATAATCGTACATGTATACAGCTTTGTAGTTCAGATTGTTTCTGCCGCCGAGCCAAGTCTCTGGGTCAATCTATCTTCATTTTATAGGATTCCACGATTTTTGTATTGCATGGGCGATTTTATATCTTTTCCTGAGCTTAATAGTGCCTTATTTTGATTTATTTTATTGTGTGTCTATGCCATCTACTCAGTCTATTTCAACCTTTTTAAAAACTACTGATTCGATTTTGATAGTACTAACACCATCTAAGTTATACTAAATGTAAGCAATCAAAAATAAACATTAAAAACTAATCTATAATTTTGGAAAAAATGTGAGGACAAACAAACGCTTCTGAAATTTTGATATAATATTATTTTATTGGAAGAAAGAAAGAAACATATTTATTCGAAGGCTTATAAAAACCCATTTTAAAAGAAAAACAATTGAAAGCTTCAATGGATATCATCCCATTCCCATTAAAATTTTTCGTAACAACAGCATTAAATGTAATATTGAATTGACTACCTCTTAGTTTATAGGTCAGTTAAAAATATAAAAGCTGTCAAAAGTTATAATAAAACGCTTGGAAGTACGGTACGTGAAGGTTTTTCTACATTGGTCATTGTTTAAAAGTCTCGAGTGCTCTTAATTGCGCTTTTCAAGGCGAGAACTCCCAGAAAACGTTTCTAGGTCAGTGCAGGTTTTCTAATGAAAAATCGACGGAAGAAAAACTTTTCCCGTTTAGCGAGACCTTACGTTAAATATTAGGGAAAATTGCAAGCCAAGTGCTCGCACTTAATTTTGGCAAGGAAATTCTTGGGATTTAGATTTAAGGGCGGTTTCCACTACAGTGGAGTTGGGTTTAGTTTTCTTTCTTCGTACGATTGAGATACTGGTATATTTTAAAACAGTCTACAGAGAGTTACATAGCTAAGTTTTTTTTTATGTGGAGAAATAAGAAGACGAGCCAGACGCTCCCCTGATGTTAAGGGATAACGCTGCCTATAACCAGTACAGTCCTACCCAGAATTTCACAATGATGTGCAATTCTAGGTGCACTGCACCAACGCTTCTTACTCAAGAGTCATAAGATGTTAAGACTCTTTAGCCCAGTAATTTCACTAGCTACAGTGCCCTCCTAGCGAAGCACAGTAATGTTTGCACATCACTTCTCAGGCGGTAGAATAACTGGCACTGTTGGGGTACCCACCTAGACGACCTCCTGCAAAGAAAGTCTACCCCCGGTAAAAAAGTGTATTTATTGCTTACTAACTTATTTTAAAAAAACAAGTTATCATTTCGATATTATGTTCCGTACTATAAATATATAGCCTATGTGTTATTTTAGGGTCTACGCTTAATATTATAAATGCGAAAGTTTGTGAATGAGTGTGTATGTTTGTAACTTCTTCACACCTAAACGGGTGGCCCGATTGAGCTGAAATTGGAATAAAGATAGCTTAGACCCTGAAAGGATACAGCGGGTAAAACGCTGGGCGCAGCTAGTAATAATATAATAGTATCAATAATTGTGCAGTAAACCGGACGCAGGACAACCGGTGCAGAGAATCCTTTGTAAGGTTAGTTCTAACATGTCTATTGCACTAAGGATCTGTGGACCAATGTATTGTTAGACTTTTGTGTGTTTAAGGTTCGAGACACTCTTGGTATGATCATTGAATTGGATACTGAATATACGGTTAAATTCATACGATTTTAAAAAGTGATGCGAGTTATTCAAGTTTACTTGGCACGTAAAAATTCCTACTAAACTGACGTATATGAAATGTTATTGAACTTTACTTTCAGAGAGGAACCTTTATTATGTATTATGTTGTATTCGTAATTTTCCTAAATAAATTTATTTCGCCCATATATCTGTTTTCTCAGCAAACACACATGTCAAAGGAATCCCATTTGTTTTTCCAATAAGAAATCATTTGTATTCCGCCGTCGTCGGGCCAAAACCACCGAACTGAAGGCCACGGTTGACATACGACCCTTTAATTTTATTAACAACTTTAACCTAAAAAGGTAGGAGAGAATTACTAAGTTTATTACTTTGTTTAAGTCTTGATTGTCTTTTGTTTTTATTAGGGACCACTCGCTATACTAATGATTTGGGGCGTAGCTAGTTACCTCGCAGTGGACAAACGTACTAATCACGCCAGGTTCCCGTTGGGATTTTGCCGCGGATGAGTGCTTCGACGTACCCGCTGCCTCGGCATTATTGCGTCCCGCAGGAACACCCCCAGGTTTTTTAGTGGGTATCCCCGCCGTTCCCATCTTTGGCGGGGGAGTCCCACATACCGCCCCGCGCCCCCCAGCGTGGGGTGATGATGGATAACGCATTTTTCCTGGGTCAAAAAAAAAAGGCAGAGACTATTTGGAACCGGGGATGAGTGCTTCGGCGTACCCGCTGCCCCGGCATTATGGCGTCCCGCAGGAACAACCCAAGGTTTTTAGTAGTCCCACATACCGCCCCCCGGCGCGAGGTGATGATGCGCAACGCATTTTTCTGGGTAAAAAAAGGCAGACTATTTTCCTCCACTTGGTATGATCCTGACATACCTCTTTCGCTTCCTCAACTTTCATCACATTCTTCATGCACTTCATGGACAGAACCGTGTTGCTAAGCGGTCATTAGCGGACCGTGTTTCGGCATGATGTTCAGTGAAGCCAAGGAGGAATTTATACCGCCTTCCAGGTTTAGTCTGCTACCATATACGGCGGCATTGTCGCTTAACAACACGCGAGATCGTGGTCTAAAGTTAACCTTAGAATGGATGAAAAAAAGGGAAGGGGGGCTTAAGGCGAGTTTTCTGTATAAATATTCAAACATATTGATAAACTCCTTTAAAAAAAAATAATAATAAATAGTTCTATGGCCAAAAATAAAATACAATTTCAAATGACATTAGGCAATATTAGGCAAAAGCAACGAATTAGGGAAATAAGGCAAAAGGCATATGCGCAGTTTCATGCTGGCAAAGATGCGCAGCGCTGATTTTCAGCATATGCCTGTGCTCGAGCTAAGATGTAAAAAAACGTACGAACGAACTTCTTTTCGTAGTCGGTTAATAAGTATAACCGAGTAATAACTCGCCCACTTAGCACCTAAAGGCCAGTACGTTACCCAAATCCCTTCGAATCCCCTTAAATTAAACTCTCAGCTTGATATATTTCACTCATTAAAATATTCGGATCTTAACTGCGGTTCTAAATGAAGATCGCTTTGCGCTCACTTTTGTAATCGATTCTCTTTTGTTATTAAAATAATTGGAGTTTATAATTGTGGGCTATTTTAGCTATAACAGGTTGAGGGAATAAAACGGCTGCTTCAAGAGCAATTTTAATAGATTTTAGTTGTTTTGTTTTTGTCGATTATTTTGACCTGAGAAAAGTTTTGAAGATATTTTTATAGAACGTGATATACCTACTGGTCTGCCATTTTTTACAAGCTTTTATTTATTTTCACTTGTCTATCGTCAGTCTGTCTGTCTGGAATGAAATCTTGGAAGTTTAATTTGATCCACTTCCCGATTTCTGTTTGAGCAGAATTTGGCATGCATGTAGGTATAAACCTGATGGCAATACAATATTATTATGACATGCAGCTGGAAGGTGACCATAAGTACACCGTAATTAAACGACGCAACCCCATCGAGTTGGGGCTCATTCGATTCGTCTTGACGAGTACTTTGGTGCTAGATGGTAATAATAATAAAAACTTGCTTTAAAAAGTTTTTTTTCAAAATCGCGGCTAGGTACGAATCGACGATGACTACTGATGACAAATGTTTGCTTCAATAACATTATTATATATTCCCTGAAAGCGTTCAGCATCGAGTAAGAAATCTAGAGTGGCGTAACTCGTAGGCACACTCGCTGAACTTCGGAAATGAACCCGCTCTGTACGCAGAAGAAGTTTACGAACAAACATAACTTCAAGCCTCCAGGTAGAATTAATATTTCCAAGCCGCGTTCATACATACAGACATTTTTATGTAGGTACTGCTATAAAGTAGGTACCTACTTACTAGGAAATCTAAATCGGTTTAAAAGATCTCACAATCTTACTTATACCTATTATAAACGTGAGAGTTTGTAAGAATGTATGGATGACTGGATGTATGTTTGTTACTCTTTCACGCCTAAAAGGGTGGACCGATTAAGCTGTAATTTGGTATAGAGATAGCTTAGAGGCTGGAATAACACATAGACTAGTACAGCAGGTAAAACCGCTGGGCGCACCTTGTATAGAATACAGAGATAAAAGCGGTGATTGCCAAGAGGTTATGTGGTGTAGATGTAATACTGTATCACCGAGTTCAAGTCCCTGCCCACACCAGTGACTATAAATATGTGCGGTTTTTCCACTCGCTATACTAGTGGGAGTAGGCTTACCGCGGCTAGTTAGCACCCACTGGACAAAACCGTGTCGCCAAGCGGCAATTATGACCGTGTTCCGACATGATGTTCAGTGAAGCCAAGGAGGGATTTATCCCGCCTTCTAGGTATAGTCTGCTGCTATCTATGAACGCATCGTCGCTTAACATTACGCGTAATCGTAGTCAAAGGCTTACCTATCAATTTATCAATTTATTTATTTATTTATTATAATGAATAAAAAACAAGTGAAATTTAAAAAAAACTATTTTATAAACAAGCTTTTATTATTATGACCATAAAGTACTCGTAAAGACGAATCAAATGAGCCCAAACTCGATGGGGTTACGTTGTTTAATTACGGAGTTCCTATGGCCACCTTTCCCGCTCCATCATCAGATCAGCTCCATGTCATAATAATATTGCATTGTCATCCAATTTATGCATGCATGCAAAATTTCAGCTCAATTGGACACCGGGAAGTGGGTCAAATTTAACTTGCAAGATTTGATTACAGACAGACAGACAACAGACAAGTGAAAGTAAATAAAAGTTTGTAAAAATTAAAACAGTGGAATTTCTAATGCGATATAGTGGCGATAGACGGCCCTTCTAGATAAGCGGTAACTGCGGCCTATAGTATTTCCAGGGGATACGACGGAAGAATGCGAGAGCGTACCTTCGTCGTCCCCGCTGAACAGTGGCTGGCAGGACCCCGGGGTTTTAGTGGGTATAACCACCGGTGGGTATTTCTTCGGCGGGGAGTCCCACATAACCACCCTGTGACTAGCGTTACAACGGCTCAGGTTGGTATGTGTAAAGAAAAAAAGGGGATAATATAAAATAAACTTTAAATACACACAAGTGAAATTTAAAAAAAACCTTTTTAAAGCAAGCTTTTATTATTATTATTACCATCTAGCATCATAAAGTACTCGTCAAGACGAATCAAATGAGCCCAAACTCGATGGGGGTGCATTGTTTAATTACGGAGTTCCTATGACCACCTTCCAGCTCCATCATCAGATCAGCTTCATGTCATAATAATATTGCATTGTCATGCGATTTATACAGGCATTCAAAATTTCAACTCAATCGGATACCGGGAAGTAGGTCAAATTAAACTTGCAAGATTTGATTACAGACAGACAGACAGACCGACAGACAGATAGACATACAGACAACAAACAGGTAAAAGTAAATAATAGCTTGTAATAAAAAACACCAGATAATATTATAATCTAAGATGAAAAATGAGGTCGTTGAACTAATCGCTCACCAAATAAAAATCGGATCTGAATATTGATCGATCTGTTCCGAGCAAAAGAATGTTTAATATCGCCCTAAATCTGTTTCCTTAGAGATTTGGAATTTTCATTTACTAGATGCCGACTAGATATGTTTATATTATACAGTAGAGTGTGCTTGGGGCTTCGTCCGCATAAAAAAACCTATTTACTGACAAGTAGGTACGTAGTTATAGAATAGAAAACTTTTTACTGTGACACCACAAATACTGTACAGAAAACTTAAAACTAAAACACAATTTCATAACTCAAGTTTAACAATTAGCGGTCTTATCGCTAAAAGTGATCTCTTCCAGACAACCTTGCAGGGAGAGAAATAATACTACTTAACAATATCTATTTCCGTGACAAACTTCAACTTGATCCGTTCAGCTGTTCGAGCTGCATTGATCGATCAGTCATTGAAGCCACAAGTTTAGTGAAATTCAAGGACAAACAAATAAAAAAATTACATTCAAAATGATGTATATACAATACACATACTCTTTATTGTGACCGTCGTCAGAAAAATAATTTTACAATAAATGACTTAAAATTAATAAAACTATGAAAACATCTTTACAGAACTATATATAGGTATAACATTTGGTCTACAATGGATGTATATTTGTTAGGAAGCCATAAAAGATTATTTTATGTAAATATTTCACATCTAAAATAAGTGAAATATCATTTTCAAGCTACATATAAGTCATAACTCATAACCTACGAAGAAAGAATGCCACGCCGCTACTGTTACAGTGTGACACGAGCACAAGATCAAGCTTGTCGCTCGTTGCTCGTCTCGTTCATAAAACATGGCAAACAGCTTCACTAACAATATTACATCATACAAGTCTCTCATTACGAACACGTATTCCTTTCTTTGATATACGTCGAAACGCGCCTATTTCACTCGAGAGTTTGTTAGCACAAAACACTGACTTTGGCAAATAAATAAAATAAAACGCTCGTCCTTTGGAGACACTTATCAGCCCTTGCCACTTGTTTGTTTTGGAGCGAAGGTATATTTGCTGGCATTTGAATCATGCTTTATTACTTTTTGCTCACCTGAGTAGCCAGTAAAACTGTGTTACTGGACTTCGAGTTGTAGAAAGTTCATCGTAAAATGGAAATGAATTTTATTTTAACAAAAAAATCTATATAAAATCGCAATAACAAAATACTATAGCATATTTTGTTTATAGACAAAAACATACGTAAAGAGATATACATAATATGAGTATATGAGTGGTTACCGTTGAGTGTAGATTTCTGGTATTGGTCATTATTTTTAGATGCCTTAATAGTTTAAGTAGACAGAGTAAATCACTATCTAGACTAAATTATTATAATGTGTAATTTTTGTAATTACCTTTACATCAAAACTACATAATCTCTAATATATAAAATTCTCGTGTCACAGTTTTCGTTGCCATACTCCTCCGAAACGGCTTGACCGATTTTAATGAAATTTTTTGTGCTTATCTGGTATCTATGAGAATCGGCCAACATCTATTTTTCATCCCCCTAAATGTTAGAGGTAGTCCACCCCTAAATTTTTATTTTTATTTTTTAGACAAAATTTTTAATTTCTATTTTTTTATGATACAACATACAAAAATACATACAATCCTCAATTTTCACCCTTCTACGATCAACCCTTATTTTTTAATAGCCATAATTATTTATATGGCAAAACAACGTTTGCCGGGTCAGCTAGTATAAATATATCTATTGTCATCTAATGAAAAATATTATAAACATCGTTTAATTTTTTTGTCACGTCTTTATTGTTCGACAGCTACGTACACTTCCATAAGTATATTTTCTTTATGCCACCTCAGGGCAACCATAGATAAAATAGTACTAGGTACAGCCTATGATAGGTACCAGGTAGGTACCTACACGTCTAAATCAATGTACTTGTCATTTGAAGTTTCTTAAAACTAATGAGTGCTGGGCGTAGCAGATGTACTTTATCGGACATTTTTAGTTCAATTGTAACATCCAGAAGTCTAAGTAAATCAATGATGCTTTATTACTTTTTGCACGCCTGAATAACCTGAGTTTGGTCCTGTTTGTGTACGTGCGTGTTTTGGGAAAATAGAGGCTGTTAACCGTGATTCATAGGTCATTTTACTTGAATATAAACTCATTCATCTATATAATTATCATATAAAATAGAAAACACTTTATTCACGGCAAGCAAAACATACTTAAAAACTAATACACTTAAGGAAACAATACCTAATTAAACTATAAATATAAATAAACTAAATTACATTGCCGTGAAATGTTGCCAGCTCAGCATATATGTATGTAGGTCGGCTAGGACCTACGCTGGTCTTCCGCTGGAACCGTCAGCAGTATACTTTTGCGCCCAGCGGTTTTACCCGCTGTGCTAGTGTCATTCCAGGGTCTAAGCTATATCTATACCAAGATTCAGCTCAATAGGTCCACCCGTTTAGGCGTGAAAGAGTTACAAACATACATCCAGACACCCATACATCAGGCTGAAATTTGCTATGTAGTGAGCCTTTACCTCTGAAATAGTAACAAAAATAAATGTTCTCTTATATAATTAGTAGATTAAATTATAATTAGGTACGAATAAATATCTAATTCTTAATGAAAAGCATAACGTAAGTATTAAGTATCTAAGCAAAACGTAGCAATTAGCTTAAAATAAACTGAGCCGGTAATTATTCTCACCGAGCAAACCTGTTAAGTCCAGTTTCAGCCGGTTTCATCCGGTTTCAACCGGATAAAAACGGTTCTCGGTAAACGCTGGATTAATTAGAACTGGGATTTTCAACCACTCGATAGTTTTGATTGCGCGAAACAAAGTTAATGGTAATGCACCTAGTTTTGAAAGCTTTTCGTGGTTAATATCACGGATTAAATAGGGACAAGGAACCGCCACCGGGGATAGACTTTCTTTGCAGGTTATCTGTTGATCATCTTTGCAAATAAACGGCATAAACTCACTTGTTTACTTCGGCTTCGTGCCGACCGTTTCTAAATTGTACGAGGATCTAATGATTATTGTTGTTATGATTGATTTATTTATTTTGTTTCTTTTTTTCATAACGTAAAATCTTGGGTGTAAAAAGAAACCGACAGAGTGCGTAACACCAAATTGCGCTCAAAAACGGGTATAACAAACGTGGGCATCAAGGCTGCCAGGCTGAAGTGGCGGGTCATATCATCCCTATGCATTCTGACTTCTGGGCAAACAGAATGGGTACGGGAAGATGGAAAGCGCCGCCGGGGCCGGCCTCGAAAGCTATGGCGTGATGACTTAGTCACATACCGCGGGCTGGCAAGAGGCGGCACTGGATCGTGAATTATTGAGGGATCATTATTGTTACTTGGGTTCGTAACAATAATGATAATTATAAGGATCACTGACCTTGCCGATGGGGGCTGTTAGAATACCAGCGACCAGCGCTGAGTTTTTCACTGTTCACACACAGCACAACGCTGAGGCAGTTCCCATTCGGCGGCTTAGTGGGTGTTTTTTTCTCTATTAAAATGTGTTTTTATAAACCGCCGAATAAACGTGTTTCTTTCTTTTAACATCATGAGAGCGACTCACTCGTCTTCGTACCTATACTAGCTGAAATGGAAAATTTCAAATTTCAACTGGTATAAGGTAGTAATGTAAACCAACGTACACTGTAATAGTCAATCGGCGACTTCTATTATTTTCCGCGTCTGATTTAATCATGTTTTTAAGTAATCGGTGGATGATAACTTTTCCCTTTATGCTAATTGAGTTGGTAGTAATATTCGTGTAGTTTTAAATGCTAAACAAAAAGTTCTTAATGTTTAGGGGAGCTGCGTGTGTTTTAAAACTGGACAGTATCTCCACTATTTAATGATCTTAGTAACTATTATACATACTTAGAACTACTTACTTGTTATATACTTGCAATTACTGTGCTTCGGTAGGAGGGCACTGTAGCTAGTGAAATTACTGGGCTAAAGAGTCTTAACATCTTATGACTCTTGAGTAAGAAGCGTTGGTCAGTGCTCCTAGAATTTCACATAATTGTGAAATCCTGGGTAACACTGTACTGATTATGGGCAGCCGTTATCTCTTAACATCAGGAGAGCGTCTTGCTCGTCTTCTACTTACCCACATAAAAAAAAATTCTAAAATTAAATCTTAACACGCGGTAGGTGTCAGGCCTGGTTCATAAACACTTTACATTAGCCACCACTTTTATTCTCTGGAAAGTAATTAGTTATGAGCGGTTTTCCACTCGATATACCTACTGGTGTACTTTCCTTGACTAAATACGAGTAAATGTCGTTCTAAGGAAAGGCCAGGTCGAGTACCAAGAACCGGCGAGCGTGCATGAAGAATGTGATGAAAGTCGAGGAAGCGAAAGAGGTGTGTCAGGATCGTATCAACTGGAGGGAAATAGTCTCTGCCTTTTTTTTTATCCCAGGAAAAATGCGTTACGCATCATCACCCCGCGCCGGGGGGGCGGTATGTGGGACTCCCCTGCCAAAGATGGGAGTGGCGGGGATACCCACTAAAAAACCTGGGGGTGTCCTGCGGAACGCCATAATGCCGGGGCAACGGGTACGCCGAAGCATTCGTCCGCTGCCCCGACGGCAAATAGTCTCTGCCTACCCCAACGGGAACCAGGTGTGATTATATGTATACTGTTGAAAAGCTTTGGCAGTGGCTAGTTACATTCCACTGGACAACATCGTGTCGCTAAGCATTCATTATGACCGTGTTCTGGCATGACATTCAGTGCAGCTAGGTATTTATCCCGCCTTCTAGGTTTAATCTGATGCCATCTACGGCTGCATCATCGCTTAACATCACACGAGTGCCCTGTAAAGAACAAAAAAAAAACATGTCATTTTCTTTATAATTTGTCCACTCTCCTCATAAACGCCAACGAAAACCGAATAGAACCGTAGGTACACTCAAGCTCAGAAGTGACAACTCGCGGCGCCCGAGGTACAGTCGAGCGCAAAATCGCTTTAGGCTCCCATTCTCCCATCGCAAACATGCCTTTGACGAATTGGACTATTGACGACACGTCGAAAGGTTTTTGTGCGGTACAGTTGTTTGGATAAGTGTTTCGGTGAATATGGGGAAGGTTTTGTACGATATCAATCGTTGTAGTGCCTATTATGTTATTCAGTGAACGATATTCTCGTATTACTAGTAGTTAGCCTCGAACTGGGACCTCGCAGCCCAATTTCCGTGTAAACCTTAGACTTTAGCCCTCGACAAAATATATCCTAATACAAGAAATTTAACATTAATATTAAAACTCAAAATACCAAAATTCAGAGAAATTAAAGCTCAATAAAGCTGCGTACCGAGATTTTTAGAATATAATCCTTTTTAGAGTTTCGTACCTCTGAAGGAAAAAACTTAACCCTAATAGGATCACTTGGTCATTGGAAATTTGGCAGACTACCTATAAGTACAAGTACATTATATTTTAAATTCGGGAAATTTTCTGAAACCTATAAGCTATATAGCATTTGAATTAATTAATTTAAAAATGGCTCTATCTCACCGCAGGGCAGCTTATGGCGAGCTGTTGGGGAGTAGCGACCCCACGGACCCGAGTCACCGCAGGGCAGCTTATGGCGAGCTGTTGGGGAGTAGCGACCCCACGGACCCGAGTGCTCCCGGGGGAGGATTCTGTTCCTCATCTCCGGCTTGCCTTCACCGGCTGGCCGGAGTGAACACTGACGAGGAACAGTCCCCCACCTCTGTGCTTGCCTTTATTGGCCGGCCAGAGTGGAGTCGCGAGAGCTTTTCGCTCGGAGGGAGGATGTGAAGCATAAGTGGCGAGTTGGCCTACGTGTTTAAAGTCCAGGGACACCTCTCCCCCTCCAGCCACTTGCACCAACGTTGCCCTTCTCGTCGGCTATGTAATGCCGGCCTTTATGGGGGCCCGTTTAGTGAGTGGCGAGTCATCACCTGCCTAAATATTTCCTAATGGGACGGAAGTGGCAGGTGCCGTAGTCCTAGCAATAGTCTCATTAACCATCCATTTAGAATGCACACCCATAGCCTAGTTCAATTAATTTCCATTAATCAGCAATAGTCCTGTCACTTGGCGGAGACTGTCTTTGAGCCCATTTTCTATGGATGGACTCACAGACAGACTCCAATAAGTGTCACCCATTACAATTATATTAAAAGCTCAAACGGGCCTCTGCGCGTTGGACTTTTTTGTCTCCGTGTACGCCTATAAAAAGGCCCGGGCTTAGCCCGTGTTAAAGAGCGACATAATAATAATACGTTTATTGCAGAACATAGAAATTCCATAAAAATGTTAGTAATAATTATTATTATTATTCTAAATTGTTAGTAATCTTAAAAACTAAGTTAGCGAGTTGGAACATATCGCGAGCCCGCCGGTCTACTGCGTTGCCTGGACAGACGAATGTCCAGCCAGTGCTTTATATTTTCCATTTTTAAATGGTTTTATTTAGCTTACTCTGTTTGTTTTATTTTTCTTGGGTCAAATTTAGTAATTGAAATTTCACCCTCTTCCTGTCAACCGATTGATCTGAAATTTGGTATACGCCTTTGGTTCTGGTGACAATATAATTATTTATATTCAATATTATTGTAAATCCAAGATGGCCGCCGCTACAAAATGGCGGATAACGTATATTTTTTTAATGATATTAATATGGGTATCAAATGAAAGGGCTCGACGAGTAAAATACAGTACACTATACAAAATCAAATTCCAAGATGGCCGCCGCTACAAAATGGCGGATAACCTATTTTTTTTTAATCTCATCAATATGGGTATCAAATGAAAGGGCTTGACAAGTAGAATACATACATTGTACTAAAAAGCCTAAAAATAAAAAACGTAAAAAAATGTTTTTAAGTTAAACGGTTTTATTTTAAACATGTACTAAAAGCGAAAAAAATAAAATCGTGAGGCACGTCAAATATCTAAATCTCTAATGAACATTTTCCCTGACAGTTGTAGATATTTGACGTGCCTCACGATTTTATTTTTTAGCTTTTAGTACATGTTTAAAATAAAACCGTTTAACTTAAAAAAAAAAAAATCACGTTTTTTATATTAAATAATGTTTTCAGGATAGTGTCGGAGCTCACACGCATTCTGTACCACATCGACGCGGTCCGTTTTCTCATGATGGCATAGAAATCGTCAACATGACCCTCCGCAAACATTTTTTTAAAAGTACGTAAACATCGAAATTAAGCAATGTTTTGCGCGTACGTTTTTGGATGGGCGCGTACGTAGTGATCTCAACATGTTGCTGACTTTTTTTGAGAGAGCCACCAGCGGCCCGCGATGCATTACGGTGTGCTCGTGCACCTTTGTTGTCGAACGTGCGGGCACAAACTATTCTAAGTTCTAAAAAGTTTTGCAGACAGACTACACAAATAATAACATTATACCTTACTGCCAGCGAAAAAGCAGCGGCTCTCGACTCTAAGATGATAATATATGTATGTATTCATATAAATTATATGTTTGAATTATATATTATAACAAAACGATACAGCGAGTATTTTTTTATTTTTCTATCACCACTTCCAAAGATATTGTTGCGTGCTTATATTGTTTATGGTCTCCACTTTTGTGTTTTGTCAGTAAAATATTATTTTACTTGACAGCGAGTTATAGTCAGGTACATTGTGTTCGGGATAATTTGTACAAAATTTTAGGCAATGTGACGTAATTATGTCGTCATATAATTATGCCTATACTACTAAATCCAATTTTGGTTGCTTGCCATTAGTGATGGGCATAAAATAACGCTATTAAAAAAGTTTTTGTTTTAAATAACTATTTTACTTTTTTATTTTTATTTTACTTAAATTAAATAACATTATATTTTATCGATCGAGCAAAGCGAGCTTTATAAAAAGGTTAAAAAAACAGCACAAACATGTACTTACCTACATGTATGTGACATCTATCTCAATCGCAAACTTTAGGCGGCCGGACTATAATTGACGCAATTGGTATTACGCAATATACTAAAAAGTAATCTTATTGAAAATAAATTGCTTGAAATTCTCGAATTATTGGACTTTATCGCTATTAATTCTTTAGCTTGATCTACTTGCCTGCTCTTTCTTGCCTGTAGGATCTTTCTCAAACGTGCAAAACATTATTTAGTCATCTCTATAACTGTACAACCCTTGGATCGATTTGGCTCATTTTCAAACTTGAGAATTCTTTTAGTTTATACTACCTGATCGCAAAGTTCCATTAAGATTGGAACTTTGGTAACGTTGTAATTAAGCATTTTCTATTACTCTAGAACCCTTCAACCGATTTGGCTGATGTTCGAACTTAAAAATTCTATTGACTTAAACTACGTATTTCCAAAGTTTCATAAAGATTGGACCATCGGTTTTCAAGTTATCGCGTAACAAACATACACTTTTGATAATGTATTTATGTAGGTTACAAAAAATGTGTGTATATTAGAAAAAAAAATATCAGAGCACCAGTTTTGAAATTATCGTCAGACCTATCGTAAAGACTTTAAGTCACCTATATCTCTGCAACCCTAAGGTCTATTTCGCTATTTTTTTCACTAAAAATATTCTATTAACCTATCTGACTTGTGTGTAAAGTTTCATTTAATTTGGATTAACCGTTTTCGAGTAAATGTCGATCAAACCTAAGCGCCAGAGGTCAACCGCTAAACTGGTCGAAACGCAGGCTTTTCGCGGCTGTCGACTCTAAGACCTCGCTTCGCTCGGTCGATTATAATATAGTGATTATAGAGATGTATGTTTATAATAATATTGTAGATGTTTGATAGTCCAAGTTTATATAATATTATCAGCTGCTCCCAATGGTTTTATTCACCTATCTGCTATTACAGTATTAAGGCTATCTACATGCCAAAATTTAGCTTAATTTGTGCCTTTATTTAAGCAATAGTGGGACACGTGAGACGCAAAAAAAATTGATAGTTTCGTCTGCCCCAGCAGTGGGGCGGATAGTGGGGCAGGGCAGGCGGGAACTACCCAAAATATGCGAACAAAAATAACATGGTCTTAGCATGGAGAAGGATCAATTGACTTTATGATTATTGTTTTTTAGAGACACAACTGCAAAATAAAGCCGTTTTATAAAATAACAGTCACTGTCGTTAGTTTTTTAGCGTTAGCAAAAAACGTTAGGCGTTAGTCAAGTGCGTAAAATATTTTTACAAGCTTTATATTACTTTCACCTGTCTGTTGTCTGTCTGTCTGTCTGTCTGTCTGTAATCAAATCTTGCAAGTTTAATTTGACCCACTTCCCGGTTTCCAATTGAGCTGAAAATTTGCATGCGTGTGTAAATCGGATGACAATGCAATATTTTTATAACATCGAGCTGATCTGATGATGGAGCTGAAAGGTGGCCAAAGGAACTCTGTCATAAAACAACGCAACCCCATCGAGTTTGGGCTCATTTGATTCGTCTTGACGAGTACTTTATGATGCAAGATGATAACAATAATTAAAGCTTGTTTTTAAAAAGTATTTTTTAAATTTCACTTGTTTCCAATACAAAAACAACCCACAATTTATTCAGAAAATAATATATAAAATGTAGTGTTATTGACGAGGTTATTGATGACGACTCTTGTTTACTCCGCGAGACATATGCGTTGCATTAGATATACTATATTTTTTATACAGGCTGTTTGGAAACGTGTATCTGTTTATTTAGTTTATTTGGGACAATTAACAACTACACACTACAGTTTACAAAACGACATAATAATATAACTAATATAAATGCGTAGCCTCCTTCATTATTTACATATTATATTACAATAATGGTAAATCTGATATCATTACAAGCTTTATATTACTTTCACCTGTCTGTTGTCTGTCTGTCTGTCTGTCTGTAATCAAATCTTGCAAGTTTGATTTGACCCACTTCCCGGTTTCCAATTGAGCTGAAAATTTGCATGCGTGTGTAAATCGGATGACAATGCAATATTATTTTGACATGGAGCTGATCTGATGATGGCGCTGGAAGGTGGCTATAGGAACTCTGTCATTAAACAACGCAACCCCATCGAGTTTGGGCTCATTTGATTCGTCTTGACGAGTACTATATGATGCAAGATGGTAATGATAATTAAAGCTTGTTTTTAAAAAGTATTTTTAAAATTTCACTTGTTTTAAGGCTTCCGTAGTCAACAAGGAAGCCTAATAGTTTCGCTTTGACTGCCCGTCCGTCCGTCCGTCCATTCGTCAAACAGTCCGCGGCTTTGCGGAGAAGCTATGAGACTTAGATAGCTGCTTAATTTTGCACGGAGGAGGGTAATGAACAAGGTAAGAGAACGGTAATAAAAAATAATTTTAAATTAATAAATTTAGGATACCTCCCATATACGTAAAATGGGAATGAATTATAGCGGAAAACTATAGACCAGGAAAAATGTAGCGATTAAGATATCTGGGGGCACGGCAGTGCCCCCGCCAAGTCGAGCAAAAAAAGCGGCACGGCCGTACCATCCTTTTCTGGAAGCAGTTCAGACCATTTTCGACCCCCTATAACTTCGTTGTGGAAAAAACTAGAAGCTTCAATTTTTAACAACCGAGTATGCATTGTATAAACACGATTTATTCCAAATTTTATTCAATTTGAACTAGTAGTTTAAAAATTATAACTAGTCAAAGTTTTGTAATTTTGTCACTCACTCACTCACTCACTCACTCACTCACTCACTGACCGATCATCAAAAGTCTAAGGCACTTCTAGCAAACATAGAAGGTTCAAACTTGGTAGATACTTAGAGTTTATTGTATAAACCCTAGGAAAACTAAAAAACATGCAATTTCGGTCTAGTTTTCGAGATACATAAACTGCATAAGTAACTTTGTAATCCCGTATAAATGTATAGGATTACAAAGTTACATTTGCAGTCGACGGTAAAAATTGCATAAAATCCCAATAATAATGCCATAATATATATGCCGTAATAATGTATAAAGCCAGAGAGGGATTATCCCGCCTTCTAGGTTTAGTCTGCTCCCATCTACGGGCGTCGTCACTTAAGATCAGGCGATATCGTGGGCAAAGGCTAACCTATAACGAATAAAAAAAAAACAAAAAGTAGTGAGATGCCACCAAAAACATAACTTGTAAAAAATACCAAGTCTCGCAACTGCAGTTTTTCTACCGTAAAAAGTTGTGAGATCCTTGTACTACCAAGTCGGTGAAATCTTTTGTGTTTTAAATTAATAGATTGACTTGGCAATCGCACTATTATGTCGGTATATTACTTGAGAGATACATTGTTGTGTTTTCATGCGATGGCCAAGTCGATCTATTGATTTAAAACACAAAAGATTTCACCGACTTGGTAGTACAAGGATCTCACAACTTTTTACGGTAGAAGAACTGCAGTTGCGAGACTTGGTATTTTTTACAAGTTATGTTTTTGGTGGCATCTTTATTACTTTTAAAGATAACGTTGATGAGAGTTAAGGGGTGAGGGGGAGGGGTCGATTTACCTGTACTACGAGAGCCTATATTGCGCATAGCCCGCCTAGCGGCGCTTGGCCTATTTTTTAAGAAGACAAACAAGACGCTCTCTTGGTGGTAAGAGATAACGCTGCCCATAATCAATAAAGTGCAGTGCCCAGGATTTTACTTTTAATTCTAGGTGCTCTGTATTATCTCTGTATGTACGCTTCCAGGTAGGTTGAGAATGCATTAAAATCAATTTATTATTCACAGTGGCCATGCCGTTTCTCATCACTGCCGTGTTCCGGTATGGTGTTCAGTGAAGCCCCTCTCTGGCTTTATCCCGCCTTCTAAGTTGTTAGGTGGTTAGTTGGTTGACAGGAGGATATCGCTATTAAGCGATAAGATCGCTACTTGTACATCTTCTTCTAAATATATAAAAGGAAAGACTGACTGACTGACTGATCCATCAACGCACTGTGTAAACCGCTGGACGGATTGGGTTGAAATTTGGAACACAGATAGGTTTTATGACATAGACCTCCGCTAAGAAAGGATTTCGCCGTGCGGGCAAAGCCGCGAGCATAAGGTACTATAATAATATAATTAATTATTCTTGTAGTTTCTGTTTTATGTGGTGAACAATAAAATATTATCTCATCTTAAGTCCGCTGCCATATTTTATAAGGTAGCATCGCCGTTATTTCCTAAAACGAAGTATTAACTTTTACTGTTATACATTTACGAGTAAGTGATTCGTAAGTTTTCCACGTATGCTATGGCCTAAAAATTCTATTTCTATTATACGAGTAGGTAGGTATCATTTGCCTTTAAAAATAATAATGTCGAATAATACCACATAAAATTCAAAAAATTAAGCTAGCCTCACAAAGACATCTCAAATCCCTTGTGCTCGACAGGGCGCCATCAATCATAAAGCGAATTTCCTTTATTCTTCAGGTTTTTAAGCAGCCTGTAGACAAGATTATAATAAATGGCCTAACGGCAATGATGTATGCGCGGATTATGTGGCATCAATTTAGGGGTGCCGGATTGCTATCGAGCGCAACTATTTGCGCTCGTTTGGTTAGGTTTACCTACTGGTTTATCGTACTTAGGTTACTCTGTACCTGAGGTACGAATATAAGGTAGTTATAGCAGATAATATTTAGAGATAGACCAGAGACCAGAGGGATCCAGACAATCTCGAAAAGTGAGCTGAGATTGATATAGATAGTTTAGACACTGGAATATCACATAGGTACTGCGGGTAAGTCACTAATTCACAAGTAAAGTAAGTAATTCACAAGTAGTCACTAATAAAGAGCTGTAACATTTAAACACTCGTGTCTTCTTCAATAATATAATATAAGTACGGTAAATATAAAAAATCTTGGCACAGTCGCCATGATCCCTTCATCAGAATCATCAAGGAATTGTAAACAGGGATCCTGTAACATTTATTATTGTCAGCTCATATTATAGTCTCACTGCTGCTGGACAAAGGCCTTCTCTTCGTGCCATGCATTATTGTGAAATACTGGGTGGCACTGTACTGATTGTGGGCGGCGTTATTTTTTACTAATAATATTGTAATAGCTTTTTTCAAATATCTTTAAAACCACTGTCAGTCTAATACTCAGTCAGTATAATTTCCTTTCCTGCTTGGTTGTCTGGAATTGTTAGCGGTAAGACCGCCAATTATAACACTTTTTCAAATTTATTAATTTAATGTTAGATATTGTATGTTCTGTAACTTTTGTAAACAATAAAGCGTTATCTATCTTACCATCAGGAGAACGCATTGGTCGTCTTCTTACTTCTTTGCATAAAAAATAGGACTCTTATTATTTCTCTTCTAACTAAAATTACATTTTATTCAAACGAGGCCATTCAAGTGGCACGGCACTGAACGCTACACTGATAGATAATAAATGAGCAGAGCGCAGCGCTTAGATTTTCCGCGATGCACCCGTGTTGTGAGAGAAATTGAATTACGCGGCTCATGTGGACTAATGTTATCAGGATACTGATTGCATATGCACTACGTATAACGTGTGTGCTGAATTACTTGTTTATATTGACGTGGTATAGAGTACCAAGAACCGAGCGGCGAGAATGTGATGAAAGTTGAGAAAGCGAAAGAGTTGTGTCAGAATCGTACCAAATGGAGGGAAATAGTCTCTGCCTCAACGGGAACCAGGTGTGATTATATGTATGTTTGTAGTATATAGATGAACACTTTATTATGTGTAATATACATAGTTACAAGTAGTCAAGTAGTATTAATAATTGTTAACCTTTGTAGTTGTAAGTTACCCACCCTTTTCCAATGTTGGTCTACCCCCTATAGTTTTAGTAAATTTTCTCCAGCCTTAGGGCAACTGGTAGAAAATGCTATTGTTATTGTAGCATTAAGTTCTATGCTGAAGATATAAAATATATGTATTATACCTTTGTGTAACCCGCCAACAGCCCTTTCAGCTATTTTATTAGTTTGTTGTGCTTAACTTACCTAGCAGGAATTAAGTTAAATTAAAATTCTTGTAATAGTTGAATTCACTTAACTAAAAAGTTGAAGAGGCGATTTTGTATGTTTTAAATTTTCTTTGTGACGTCACAAACTAGTGCTATCGAAAACGTTAAAGGTGCGACTATATCTATAAAAGGCCGATAAGCCATCGCTGACTGAGTTATGGCCCTATCGTCTGCAGGCCGGTAGATTGTTTTACCTTCCTTTGATATATTGCCCTTGTATAGGACAGCCGCGTACTTTTGTAATAAAGGGATACACCACGCTTTAGTAGCTAAGTTACTGCTGATACTGTGTCATCATCAGCCATGTTCGTCCACAGCTGGACATAGACCTCCCCCATGGCACGCTACTCAACTCGGTCCTCCGTCTTTCACCTCCAACGCGGTCTAGAACTCTCTAGAACACGTCTACCCCATCGGTTATCTGCCACTGACTGTGTAATAGATGGTAAATCGGAAAGGGACCGTCAGAAAAAGGCTAGATGCGCACTGGAGGAGTTGAACATAATATGACGAATGGAGTAGAATGGAGGAGGAAGACGTTGTGCCGACCCTAAACAATGTGGGATAAGTGAAGGAAGATGATGACTACTGACTGTGTTCCGGCACGATTTTCAGTGAAGCCAGGAGATTTATCCCGCCTTCTAGGTTTATTCTACCATCTAAGGCCGCATCGTTACTTAACATTACACGAGATCGACAAATCAACAAACAAAACAAAATGTCTAAATAACTTTTTGAATCCGCATTTGTCACTGCGAAATTTTGCACATTTGTGACATCGATATAAAAGGTTTGTGATAGATCTTGTTTTTTCTTGGCTTCACTATTTAGTATGTTGGTATCACCTTTTACCTTAATAGTCTGAATAGGACAGGATTCTTTCTGATTTATATTCCTTAGGGCGGTATCAAGGGACTTTGAGTAAAATCTGTATTCTTAAAGAACGGCCAAGAAAGATGTGTGTTTAAAGACCTTTTCCATATTTATTTTGTGATGAAACATGGCGGGCCTGTCTTTGTTTTGTTCAATATTGATGTTTCATAAAGTTTTTGAAGGAAACTAGAATACAACCTAATTTTCTTATTATGTATTGGAGCCTATGAGTTATCGTAAGCTTTTTGATAGCAGCATATGATAAAATATATTTAAGAGTCTTATTATTATAATAAAGAGTTTATTTTTATTTTTAAGAGAGCCTTATATCAATGCCAAACAATGTCGATGTGGGAGTAGCGGCTCGCATCCCGCTATCAAGAGTAATTGACGTTTGTAAAAGCACAATGACATTGGGAAAAGCTGCAAATTGTATGCAATGACAGCGCGAGTAGCAAGAGTAACGTCTTGACATAATATGTCAGTTTAGTCTTGACAATGGGACGGGATTTACTACCCTTTTGTCAATGTCTTACTATGCTAAAGGGGCAGTTGACCCATTATCAAAACTGCTGACATGTCTCCAAAACCTCCATAGTAAAACTTCAGCTATAATTCATCACAGTCATTTCAAAGTCCTTTCTACAATGGCGAAATAAAGGTAGAGTCAGCCATTCTTAAATTGCACACTTTTCCCTTACTTTGAGAACATTTTGTTTGGCGTACACGTGTAATTTTAACCTGGTTGTTATAAAATCGTTCAGGTGCAAATGTCAATCACTATGAAATAGCGCCAAAAGCCTTTTGTGCTTTACCCCTTTTAAAAGAACGCCAATCCGTCAACGGTCAAAGCGTCAAGTGAGTTTTTGTGCGTATGACCTCAAAGTAATGTACGGGCGGGAAAAAGGCTGTAAAATATAAAACATAATAATCATATGCGGCCGAAATGAGGATGGTGGAGTATTTCCGGCCTTTGTGGCGTATCGGTAGCTAGCCACGACTTTGTACTACTGGACTTCCAGTTTTGGAACAAAATTTGTAGTAGTTTTCTGAGTTAGCATGTAATGAGACAAATAAATGAAGTACTAGTGTACTTAATTGCACTAATCGTCCGAGAAAGTGGAGTTAATAAAATATTGTCGTATGTTTTTTTTTTTAAGTTCATCGTCCACTACAGTAGATTGGGAATTTGCATTTTTTAACGAAGCTATAATAAGTCATTGGTATATTTATTATTTCATTTATATACTTAAGGCATGAGTAAAGACAATTAGTTAAAGTAAAATAATTGAATTACTTGATTATGATGATGAAAAAATAAAGGAATTGTAGTTAGGCAAGTAGGTATAATCAAGTCTTGTAACTTGAATAACATTAAAAATAGCCGCTTTTTGTAGACGTTCGTAGGAGAGTAGGAAAATAAGTGTTAAAATAATGATGCTATCCATGTTTCACCTCAGTTGAGACCCGTCATTGGTCCATCTCTCTCTCTGGTCTGCCCTCTTGGCTATTGGTTTGTATACAACTATTGTTTTCTTTAACCCTTTTTTATTATGGATGTTTTCAAACGCTATATCGACATCCAGTGTATTTTGTAAGTCCATGGTAGCTATTTTATGTTTTGCTAGTAAACCGCTCCGCCATATAATGGCTTTGACTCATCAAAAATTAACGCTCTGTGGCGTAGAGAAAATAAACTTTAGCCTTAGACATGCAACATTCCTGAGACCTAGGTTTAACTAAGTTTATTGTAAGAATAAAGTCTAGGCACAAATGAGAAAATTTAAATGATTATATTAAACACTAGCAGACCCGCGCGCACTTCGTTGCGCGTGACAGTCAATTATAAAGCGAAAATTTGGTGCTGCTATTTTGACTATGATTATGTTTCCATCACCGCGACTTTGTAAGCGTAAAATAAGGCATGGCTATAATATTTGCTCCCGCTATGGGTAGCGAAGAATATCGGGCTGGGTATTTCTATGCAGTTTTGTTTGCTACCGTAGAAACCAAATCTACTATGTACTTTCCCAGAGGTCAAACTATCTCAGTTTCATCATCATCATCTCAGCCATTGGACGTCCACTGCTGAACATAGGCCTCCCCTTTGGACCTCCATATGTACCGGTTGGAAGCGACTTGCATCCAGCGTCAGCGCGTATCTCAGTTTAGCGGTTGTTGATTGCCTTCACAAATTTTAACTTTAAAACTATTTGTGGTCCTTTTCCTGTAACTCTTTAACTTGTCTCTACTGTAATGTACCTAAGCTAAATTATTATTGGTTACTAATTTCTCACACCATCCTTCCCGCGAATCAAATCAATTCCGTGGTTCCTGAATTCCCATTAAAACTCTGACTCTCCTTCCCCCTTCTTTAATACTGAGTCTCCTTAAAAGTTAATTTCTGACATAAAAACCTATTCATTAACAGAACTTAACAAAAATTCAGCTCATTTTCGGTTCAGCGGTAACTGATTTCCATGCAAAGGTTTTTCTGAAATAATTCCCGATCTGGTGAGAATTTCACATTTCATCGGTCGCCTACGTTACAAAAAGAATACGTTGTCCAAATTTCAGCTAAAACAAAGAAGCGGTTAACGATTTCTTACACAAACTTGCACCCCCCCTTACCCCTTCTTAAAGGTTGATTTCTGGGATAAAAAGTATCCCATTTCATTTTTTAAGACTCAATCTTACCTTCGTACTAAATTTTAGCTCAATAGGGTCAGCGGTTCTAAATTTCCCATACAAACTTTGACCCCCCATTACCCTCCCTTAGAAGTTAATTTCTGACATAAAAACTATTCATTGTTCCCAAACACAATCCAAACAATCGTTTTACAAAATTTCAGCTCAATCGGTTTAGCGGTTAAGGATTTGCATACAAACGTTTTTCGGGAATAATTCCCATTCCCGGGGGAATTTTGCAAAAATCCCTTTTTATAGGTCACCTTCGTTATTTAAAGAACACGCTGGTTTAAATTTCAGCTTAAACAAAGAAGCGGTTACCGATTTCCCATTCAAATTTTGACCTCCTTTATCCCGCCTTAGAAGTTGATTTTGGAAATAAAAAGTATACCATACAAATTTTTAAGACTTAATCTACCTCTGTACCAAATTTCAGCTCAATAAAGTCAGCGGTTCCACATTTCCCATACAAACTTTGACCCCCCTTTACCCCCCCTTAAAAGTGAATTTTTGACTTAAAAATTATTCAATATTCTTAAACACCATCCAAACAATCGTTTTACAAAATTTCAGCTCAATCGGTTCAGCGGTTACGGATTTGCATACAAACGTTTTTCGTGAATAATTCCTGTTCCCGAGGGAATTTTGAAAAATCGCTTCTTATTGCACGATGAAATCTTCTAAGAAATACGCTGTCCAAATTTCAGCTCGATCCGTCCAGCCGTTTGGGCTGTGCGTTGATAGCACGAAAGTGTACGAACGATTTTATATAATAAGATTTCTGTCTAAAATAGTATTCAGTGTTCCTAAACAAAACTCAAACCATGATTCCACAAAATTTCACCTGAATTGGTTTAGCGGTAACGGATTTGCATACAAAAGTTTTTCGGGAATAATTCTCGTTCCCGGGGGAATTTCGCAAAATACCTTCATATCGGTTGCTTACGTTACCTAAAGAATACGTTGTCCAAATTTCAGCTAAAATAAAGAAGCGGTTAACGATTTCTTACCCAAACTTGCATCCCCCCTTTATCCCGCCTTTGAGGTCGATTTCTGGGATAAAAATTATCCCATATCATTTTGTAAAACTCAGTCTACCTCTCTACCAAATTTCAGCTCAATAGGGCAAGCGGTTCTAAATTTCCCATACAAATTTTGTACCCCCCTTACCCCCTCTTAGAAGTTAAATTTTGTCATAAAAACTATTTAATGTTCCTCAAAACAATCCCAACAATCGTTTACAAAATTTCAGCTCAATCGGTTCAGCGGTTAAGGATTTGCATACAAAAGTTTTTTAGGAATAATTCCTGTTCCCGCGGAAATTTTGCAAAATCCCTTTATATCGGTCATCTACGTTACATAAAAAATACGCTGTTCAAATTTCAGCTTTAAAAGATGGCCGATTACTGATTTCCTACTCAAACTACTACCCCTCTCTTCCCCCTTCAAGGTTGATTTCTGGGATAAAAAGTATTCCATATCATTTATTTGGATTCAATCTACCACTGTACCAAATTTCAGCTCAATAGGGTCAGCGGTTCTAAATTTTCCATACAAACTTCGACCTCCCTTTACCCCCCCTTAAAAGTTAATTTTCGTCAAAAAAAAAAACAATATTCCTAAACACAATCCAAGCAATCGTTTTACAAAGTTTCAACTCAATCGGTTCAGCGGTTAAGGATTTGCTTACAAACGTCTTTTAGGAATAATTCCCGTTCCCGTGGAAATTTTGCAAAATCCCTTTTTACCGGTCATCTACGTTACATAAAAAACACGCTGTTCAAATTTCAGCGTTAAAAGATGGCCGGTTACTGATTTCCTACTCAAACTTCTACCCCCCCTCTTCCCCCTTCAAGGTTGATTTCTGGAATAAAAAGTATTCCATATCATTTATTTTGACTTAATCTACCGCTGTACCAAATTTCAGCTCAATAGGGTCAGCGGTTCTAAATTTTCCATTCAAACGTTGACCCCCCTTTACCCCCCCTTAAAAGTAAATTTCTGACATAAAAACTATTCAATGTTCCTAAATACAATCCAAACAATCGTTTTACTAAATTTCAGCTCAATCGGTTCAGCGGTTACGGATTTCCATACAAACGTTTTTCGGGAATAATTCCCGTTCCCGGGAGAATTTTACAAAAATCCCTTTTTATAGGTCGCTTACGTTACCTAAATAATACGCTGTCCAAATTTCAGCTAAAACAATGGAGCGGTTAACGATTTCTTTCACAAACTTGCAACCCCCCTTTCCCCCTTTTAAGGTTGATTTCTGGGATAAAAAGTATCTAATATCTTTTTTTAGAACTCAATCTACCTGTGTACCAAATTTCAGCTCAATAGGGTCAGCGGTTCTAAATTTTCCATACAAACTTCGACCCCCCTTTACCCCCCCTTAAAAGTAAATTTCTGACAAAAAAACTATTTCATGTTTCTAATCACAATCTTAACAATAGTTTTAGAAAATTTCAGCTCAATCGGTTCAGCGGTTACGGATTTGCATACAAACGTTTTTCGGGAATAATTCCTGTTCCCGAGGGAATTTAGAAAAATCGCTTCTTATTGCACGATGAAGTTTTCCAAAAAATACGCTGTCCAAATTTCAGCTCGATCCGTCCAGCCGTTTGGGCTGTGCGTTGATAGCACGAAAGTGTGCGAACGATTTTATATAATAAGAAGATAAGTAAATCTTTAGACTGATATAACTCTTTTATTTAAAAACCGATTTAAATAAAACCAATACTATTTAAAAATTAGAGAAACTTGCAACGTTTTAGCGAAAACTGCATACAATTCGGTTGTGCCGTTTTATCACACATAAGTAATAACCTTTTTACAAATTAAGCCTAATAAAACTACTCTGGTAAATTTTCGTTTATGGCCACATCGATAGATGGCGTATTTTTAGTTTGTCGCACTTTTTGCTTTTTGATTTTTTTGAATTGAATTTACTTTATATTCTATTACTTTTACTTCAAAATTTTGATGTAAATTAGGGGCGATGTGTCCGATATAAATGATTATTATTTATTTTATTATTTTCTTTTACGTTTCCCTAGGAAAAATTGACAAAATGTTTTACGAATTAGATCGCGCAAGCGACTTTTTCGCGTCGTTTTGTTCATATGCGTATTTTCACAGTTCACCTTAGTAAAGGATCACAATGAATGGGGAGAAATTTCCATTCTTATTATATGTATGGATAAAAATCTTAAAAGGTAAAAACTTAAAAACTAAACACTTAAAAACTAATACTTAACTACAAAACTTAATCTAATAAACAGGTGGAGGAGGCTTCAGGTGACAAGAATGCTGGCGGCATTGCCCCGCTGAATACATAAACTTATTTTTTGAGCAAAATATAAGCCAGCATTCTTGTCACCTGAAGCCTCCACCAAACGTTTAGCGAGGTCTTTGTACAGCTCCCAAGCAGCCGGCCCCCATGGACCCAAGGTTTCAACCCCAAACGGCAAAAATATGTAAGCCCTATCTAGGTTCACATACTTACGCCGTTTGAGGTTTTCAGCCTTGTCGGCTGCAGCACCGGCCTGTGACATTGTCCCTGGAAGATGGGAAGGGGCCAAGGTATCGACACACGTAGCATCCCAAACCAAGGGCCTTCCCAGCTTCCAGGGAATGAGAGTCATGCCGTCGGGCCTCTTGCCGTCGTCCCGCAACAAACCGTTAGGCTCCAAGGTTGACGGGATTATATATTAATAAATCAAAACACTAAGAGCTTAAAATAAAAATATAATTTTACTTTAAAGAGATTATTCCTTGCGTGCGACTCTAACTCTCAGACAAAATTAAGAATTATGAAATATAAATCCGGCATTAAGTTTTTGAAAATTTATTTTATATTATTTTAGTATAATTTTATTAAGGCATTCTCAGGCATGTAGGCACAAAACGTTTTGGACACCAAAACTTACTCATACATATAACATTACAACATTTTTACTAAATCATTATCTTCCTGCCTATAATAGGTATCCCACACTAGATAGGGTTGGCAAAATACGTTCTCCTCCATTCTACTCTATCATTCGTCATATCATTATCTTCATACACTCCCCTAACAATTACAACCCAGTTTTTTGCTAAGTACACCAACAAAATATTGTCAAATAACTCAAGAGACAATTTCAAAATTTCAAAGCGAATTCTGTGATGAATTCCATTTCCGCTTGAAACAACGCAGAGTTATTTCCTTCAAAAACAAATTGTAAAGAGCACGTGCTGCCATACGCCTTCCTTCATGAGAACGTACAAAATTAAGCCAAATAATTCTTGTATGAAATAAACTTCCGAGGGCCGCTCGTTATCTCTCGAAGTAACCCTTGAATGGTGTGGATTTTTTGATCGACGTTACTGGAACCTTTAGTTCAATTTGACCCAGGAAATTATCTGGAGGCACGGCAGTGCCCTCGCCAAGTCAAGCAAAAAAAGCGGCACGGCCGTACCATCCTTTTCTGGAAGCAGACCATTTTCGACCCCCTATGACTTCGTTGTGGAAAAAACTAGAAGCTTCAATTTTTAACAACCTAGTATGCATTGTATAAACACGATTTATTCTAAATTTCATTCAATTTGAACTAGTCGTTTAAAAATTATAACTAGTCAAAGTTTTGTAATTTTGTCACTCACTCACTCACTCACTCACTCACTCACTCACTGACCGATCATCAAAAGTCTAAGGTACTTCTAGCATACATAGAAGGTTCAAACTTGGTACATACTTAGAGTTTATTGTATAAACCATAGGAAAACTAAAAATAATGCAATTTCGTTCTAGTTTTCGAGATACATAAACTGCATAAATAACTTTGTAATCCCGTATAAATGTATAGGATTACATTTGCAGTCAACGGTAAAAATTGCATAAATCCCAATTATAATGCCATGATATACATATATGCCGTAATAATGTATAAAGCCAAGGAGGGATTATCCCGCCTTCTAGGTTTATTCTGCTCCCATCTACGGGCGTCGTCACTTAAGATCAGGCGATATCGTGGGGAAAGGCTAACCAATAACGAATAAAAAAAAACAAAAAGTAGTGAGATGCCACCAAAAACATACCAACTTGTAAAAAATACCAAGTCTCGCAACCAGGGTTGGATTCAGAGCATCCGAAAATTATTGTCTATGGAAATGAAAATTATACTATTTTTCCAAAATTATACTAGGATTTCTTTTTTTTTGTGTTTTTGATTAGAATTGAAACAAAATGCGTTGATTATTTCTATTGTTTTATTATACCTACAAAAATAAATCTACGAAAGGTTGTTTTTTTGATAATACGACACAATGTTTTTTTTGATAATAAACTTAAAATCTTGTTATTTTAGAAAATTCAGCTATCAAAATTAAATACATCCATCTTACCCTACCAGAAGGACTAAAAAATCGGGGTATTACCGACTAGCCTCATTTGGTATTGCTATAAATATATAAATTCCTGATATTTCAGGGTAATTATTATTAAAAAGTCTGATGATCAAATTATGGTATATTCGCGTAGTATATTGGCTTTGCTATACTACATACTAAACATGATTAAATTCTGGTACAAATAGCATAATTATACTACGAAATCCAACCCTGCTCGCAACTGCAGTTCTTCTACCGTAAAAAGTTATGAGATCCATATACTACCAAGTCGGTAAAATCTTTTGTGTTTTAAATTAATAGATTGACTTGGCAATCGCACTATTATGTCGGTATATTACTTGAGAGATAGGTACATTGTTTTGTTTTCATGCGATGGCCAAGCCAAAAAAAATTTTGGTGGCATAGTTATGTTTTGTAGGCAAAGCTCAATATCGATGTAGTTCTAAAGTGAAAGCTGTGTACTTATAAACAACTATCTGCACACAGCGGTTTTACTCGCTGTATAGTAACCCATATTATGTCATTCCATCTCTATTCGAAATTTCAGCTCAATCAGTCCACTCGTTTAGACGTGAAGACGTTCAAACGTTCAGACACACACAACATTTTCCCCTTTATAATATTAGTTTGATTAAATCTATGTTGTAACAAGCACTCCAAGTAATTTATTGCAGAAGTATAAGTGACAGATTATAAAATATGAGTCCGCCGCAATCAGTTTTTCAGCCCGCAAAATAATTGATTTGCCTACTTTTAATAGTGGACTGAGGACGTATTATCACGGCTGAGGATCAATTTTCCTAGTAGATAGGGTACTGATTAACCTAAACATAACAATTGTTGTAAAATACCGATAATTAAAAAACTTTCACACCTCTTTTGTTATACTCTATAGTTATTTACCTTCCGCTTGACTGTTACTGTTGGAGATCTGTTCCTGTTATACATAATATGTATATAATATTTCATTTCTAAAAATTATCTTATCCATCTTTTATAACTTTACAAGATTAATAGTTCTAATGTAATTTTGAAGCCGCTGAGCTATATAAAGTTTTACAAGAATAAATATAAATACCAACTTGAATAAAAAAAGAACTTACTTTCGTCGGTCGAAAAGACCCATGATTTCGCTAGAGGGTTGAATTCGTACTGTAATAAAGCAAAATTAAATATTATCCACGTACACGAGGTAAAGTTGAGTTTGTAACTTCAGCGCCGAATATCTGGGTTGTTTTAAGCCCATTTCACACGTCGCTATATAGCGCTATATAGCTTCACATAGCGCGGCATAGCTTCAGTACAAATCGGCATCCGTCACACACGTAGCTATAAATGACATATAGCGCTATATCGCGCTATAATTTACAGTTGATGCGTAGAATCCGCCATTTTTCATTTTGACTAGGAGATAAAATGACTAAGCCGTTTTGTATTACGGAGACAAAAGAAAACAAACTCATATTACCTACGCGATATATTAAACTAAATAGTAGCAAATGCTTAACCGCTGTGTAACAAATTAGAAAAAAATGTTTTTTATTTTTATTAAATATTTTGTTGTGTTTACAGTTCCTTGTGTTAGTATTTCGAAACAAATTAATTTAATTTGTATTTTAAATTTCACCTCCTATTTACTTGTAATAGATGCTCATATTATGCATAATGATTATTTGTCCGAATAACTGAAAGCTTTGAATACCTTGCAGTAGACTTTCGCTTAACCGGCTAAGTCATGCTACAAAATGGCTACGCATTTTTTTTTTATCTAGTTCAAATGGAATTTGCCAAATTGTATGGTTTTACAGCAACATGGCTGTTGACAATGTCAATTTTGAGTCTTATACAGGACGTGTGAAAAAATTCATGATTTTTTTTCACATTTTTAAAAAGTACGTACCAGGAGTTTGCCATGGTTTTTTTTTTACAAAAGTGATTGTCAGTTAAAACTGTAATAATGCAAACACATTGTTTCAAGGGTTTTGTACCTCTAAAGAAAAAAAAAAACATTATTTTTAGTTTTTTTTCGACATTTATGCTCGGAAATGGATCGTTTCGAGTTCTTCTCCTTGTCCTTGTCATATTCTCTATTACTGGGAGTCATGACCCCTCCTTTGTAGGATTCGATTTCTGATGATGGAGTGCTATCTGGGTTGGTTGGATGCGATTTTCATGGCCAGGAGCCACGAGACAACAGGACAACAGCAACAGCGTCATCTTAGTCGAGCACGGGGCAGGCTGAAAATCAGCGCTGTGCAGGACCTCCCTGCCCAGCATTATGCTGAGCCTATTCCATTTATCAGTGTAGGTACCTATTGTTTATGTTGTTTTATTATCTTCTGTTCGTATCTCATACTAACATGTCACTATATTTATGTGTATAATTTCTCATGTATGTACTTTTTGGAACTGATAATAAATATATTTTTATGTTATCTTATCTTAACAGGAACTTCGAGGGTAGTGCGGATCTGATCTGACCAGCACATCGGACCGCCTTGGGACCGCTTTCCTTTGATTTTGCCCGAAACAATGACCATCTCTAGATTTCCATCCATGCCATTTGGCCAAAGTACTCGAGAATTCTCTGATAAAGTCGGTCAAATCTAACTCAAATCGATCTTATTCGATGAACTCTCATACTTTTAGTAAACGATGATAATTTCGAATAAAGTTTTCTGGATTTCTTGATACGTCAAGAAATCCAGAATTCGTTGAATCGTCATTTTTTTTAAATTATACCAGGAGCAGACTGGATCGAAACCAAAATCAAGGAAAAAAGAAACATCCTTTATGTAGAAAAAATTGTCAAATTCATTTGTTTAAGTAGTGTTGGGGAATCATTGTGGAACTATATGCAATCAAGTGATTGAATCTCCGTTCCTACTTCTGGTACTCCTGGTACCTACTTCCTAAAAAATATTAACTAGCTTTTAACTGATGAAAAGTGGTCTGTTAAGCACAAACGTGCGTGCATATATGAAAGTGCATAAAATAGACCCCGCATAGGGAAAAAAAAAACTGTTGTGCCCTTTTTGAAGACTGAACCTCGTTAATATTAAGAGACAAGAGAGATAGAGAGGAGCAGCGGTTACAGATTTCCAATTTAAATGCCGTATTTTTCCCCTTAAGGGCAGATTTCTGGAATAATAATATTTTATACGTAATTTTATACGCAACATGTTGATAACATTTTTTCATACAAGTATGTGGCAAGTCCAACTTGCACTTGTTTGTTTTTATTTTGAAATAATATAAATTTTCTTTATTTTTGTATTAATAAACCTATTCTAAATGCACTCAAAGCATTCATTGACAAGTTATTCCAAATATTTGAGTGCGTTTGTAAAGAGGAAAAAAGTAGTCATTAATATCACTTGATTTGTGAAAAAAGGAATGTTAATGTTACTTGATTTTATTTCAAAGATCGACTCAAGATTCAATCACAAAGAATGAACTATTAAAAAATATAGTTCCGATCAGTAACCCGGCCATCACTAAAAATAATATAGCACGGCATAGCGAGGTATAGCAAGGCCTTGCGATACGATACTATATGGTACCAGGAGTCATATAGCAAGATATAGTATAGCGCCGTGTGTAATGGGCTTTATTATTCTTGGAAATATCTGAATCGAGCCGGATATCATCGTTCATTTATTTATTAAATAACAAATGAATTAATAAAAAAAAACCCCAACGCAACGTATTCAAAATATGTAATTCGCCATTTTGTAGTGGCGGCCATGGATTTTTAATAGGTATATCATAATACGTTGTATTCTACAAGTTAAGCCCTTTTGATACACATATTGAACAAAAAAAAACTAAATCAAAAACCGTTCATCCGTTAGGGAGCTACGATACCACAGACAGACACACACACACAGACAGTCAGACACGTGAAACTTATAACACCTCGTCGTTTTTTGTCGGGGGTTAAAAAAATATAAAGATAAATAGGTAGCCACGTCATAATATAAATAAATCCAACTAAAATTAAAACTACTAGTGGACCAATTTTCCTGTCTTGCAGTTGTTGTTAAGCTGTCTTATAGGTTAGAGCAATTTCTTCCTGACAACCATATTCACACACCACAGACACCAAATATGAATACAACAAAGAGGCGGAATTATGACATTACTTTTTAGAATTTTATCTACGCTCAGCGGTTTTACTTGCTGAAAATATATTTAGCTTATTTTATCGAATAACAGGTGCAATTTTAAACTGGATGACTTAATTTTTTTGGTTGAGCTTTTATTCTAGGAAAATCACCTGAATCAGTAGAGACAGTATTTTTTTCGTCTTTCTCAGTATTTCCCGGAACATTTCCTTACATCGAAAGCCTATTTGCTCGCGTTGTTTGCTTAACCTCTCTGTGTGTTGGAACAAAGATTAATGCTTTTGTTTCTTCTGAAAAGTCGAAGAAATCTTAATATCCAAGCTCAAGTGGTTGTTCCTGGTTTGATTTCTGTCCACATGAAGCACTTTTTGGTGCATAGTCACGTACGTCAATCAAATAAAAATAAAATAATTGGGGTTTCGTACTCCAACTTAACACCCTACTTACACTGTCAGAGTCAAATAACAATAACTATAGGTTATAATGTGGCCAACCTATATGTTGCAGTTTCAAATCACTGAGATTACTGTAAGGGTAAGGACTGCACCATGACCTGACAACTACTTCCAACATATCTTATAGACTCATCGTTTCCGAAACACGGTAACGTACATGCGAAAACTTTTGTCCTAACTGAGATTTGAACCCAGAGCTTCGGGAACACAAGCCGGACGAAGTTTCCTATAAGTTACTAAAGATCATTCAATTCATTTAAATTTTTTTATTGGATCATGTTGCAAGCCTTGCATAATAATTCATCAATACAAATAACGTGGTATATTTATTGTATTAGGCAGATTTAATTTCTGATATTGGCTAGTGAGGAAGTGGTTAATATTATGCCAGTGTAACAACCCGAAGTCTCCACAATTACACGAAACAAACCAAAGTCTCGCCGGAGTATTTAATGCAATAAACTCTCCATTCAGATGCAAATCAGGGGTTGCACTCGACTCCCTTTTGTCTGCTACAGATATGAGTTATGGCCCTTGACTTGGACGTAAATTTGACCTCGTTTCTGTACTAATTGTGTTATAAATACAAGTGTATATATTATTCCAATGAGGTATTTGCTTCTGTGTCATATCAACAAGAGAGTATAATCGAAAATGAAGTTCATTAACCAATACAAAATCATTATAAATTACTGAAACGATTTTTTAAAAAATAATATGTAATTATGTGTGTACACATACTTTGGTGCATGCGTGTGTGAGTAAGTCAGTGCGTGCGTGCATACAGGTAGTAATATAATTATTTATATCCGTTATGAAAGGATCTCTTAATTTGGATGACGCTGCAAGCTCCAGCTCGTCAATTATAAAACAGCTTCTGTGATAGTTAAAATCAAACAAAAATTTAAATCGTGGCTGATACAATCTCAACGAAATTACTTATATTATAAACGCAAAAGTTCGTAAGAATGTATGTATGTATGTGTGTTACTCTTTCACGTTTAAACGGGTGGACTGATTGAGCTGAAATTTGTGTAGAAATAGCTTAGGCCCTGGAATAACGTTAAGACTAGTACAGCGGATAAAAGCGCTGGGCACAACTAGTATATAAAAAATCTGTTAGTTACTATGATTTCTTTGCATACTTACTTTGACTCTATCAATTTAACTCTGAATCAGATATAGGTTACTTAGTGAAACCTCAAAGGAGTAGCAAAAGTAGTAAAAAGTCGGAATTAAAATAGATAAATAACATCACAGGCTGTTAAGCGCAGTCATTTCTAAACCTCGAGGTTCCTATATTACACAACTCTGCCGCATTTAAATGATATCTCCACTTGCAATGAATACTTCATCCAATGTGGAAGAGTAACCTTATAACAGTATGGGTACTAGTTAACAATGTAGGTTATGTACTCTCATTTGGGGACGTTCTTATTTATTAACATCTAATTGAATAACCAGGGTCCTACGCGAAATTGTTCATATTTCTGGTTTAAGTATTAAAATATTTGAAAAAACGACGAGTTTATGTTTGTGTTTCAAGTATTAAAAAAAAATCTTTGTTTATATTAATTATAATTAATTACATATCTCGTATCTTAGTTTCGTTTGGAAAGCATCACTTTTTCAAGTTTTTTTTTATATTTAAGGTTTATTTAACACTTCTCCTATATAATAGACGGTATATCATGGTCAAATGCATCGAAAAAAAAAGATCTGATGATGCAATAGACTTGTACAGGACCGTAGAGCTTATACTCAGAAAGAGACAGACTCAGTCCCCTCAAAAGAGATCAATAAGCTAGCTTATGCCCAGATGTACTCACAAAAGAGAAAAGAGAGAGAGAGAGAGAGAGACAGAGAGAGAGAGAGAGTACTAAAAGAAGGCATAGGCAAATGTACATATGTTCTTATCTTCGGAGCAACACTTTTGGATTTACGAGCACACACATTACACATAATTGTTATTTCTAGAAACTTCATCAGTATGAGCGCCCTTACTGTTAATATCGTGTAGTTTTTATCCCTTTTTAGGGTTCCGTACCTCAAAAGGAAAAAACGGAACCCTTATAGGATCACTTTGTTGTCCGTCTGTCTGTCTGTCTGTCTGTCTGTCAAGACCCTTTTTCTCAGGAACGCGTGGAGGTAACAAACTGAAATTTATAGGAAATACTAAGGTCCATTGCCTCTTAGAGCTGTGAAAATTTCAAACTTCTAGGCCAACGCAATCAAAAGATATAGTCGAATATGTCACAAATTTCAGCAAATTTTCGACATTACCAAATAAATCAAAACCTACGGGGCACTTCCCGTGAACTCAGAATCTTGAAATTTGGCACGAAGTAACTCCTTAGAGCATAGATAAAGGAAAAATTGCGAAAACCATAAATTTTTATTTGCATCATATGAAAAAAATATTTTGAAAAATTTTATACCTACTACCCCTTTTCTCATGAACGCGTAAACGTATTAAATTGAAATTCATATCAAATACTTAAGTCTATAATAACTTTTAACTGTAATAAAATCAAACCTCTATGTCAACGCATTCAAAAGAAACAGCAATTTTAGTCGCAATTTTAAACTCGCAACTACTCTCAAAAAATCAAAACCTACAGGGTACTTGCCGTGAACTTAGAATCTTGAAAATTGGCACGAAGCAACTCCTTAGAGCACAGATAAAGGGAAAATTACGAAATCTGTACATTTTTAGTTACATCATATAAAAAAATATTTTTAATAATTTCATACTTACTACCTTATTTCCCATGAACGCGTAAACGTATTAAATTGAAATTCATATCAAATACTCAAGACTATAATACCTTTAAACTGTAATAAAATCAAACCTCTATCTCAACGCATTCAAAAGAAACAGTAATTTTAGCAGTATTTTTTAACTCGCGACTACTCTCAAGGGAATGAAAACCTACAGGGTACTTGCCGTTAACTCAGAATCTTGAAATTTAGTACGCAGCAACGTCTTAAATTATAGGCACAGGAAAAATTGCGAAAACTGTAAATATTTAGTTACATCATATAAAAAAATATTTTTAATAATTTTGTATTTACTACCCCTTTCCTCAAGAACGCGTACAGGTATTAAATTTAAATTCATACCAAATACTCAGCTTTATAATAACTTTAAGCTGAGAAAAAATCGAACCTCTATTTCAACGCAATCAAAAGAAACAGCAATTTTAGCCGCATATTTTCAAACTCACAAGTACTCGCAAGGGAATCAAAACCTTCAGTACATAATATTATACCCACTTTTCCTTAGGGTTCCGTAGAAACCCGTAGGTTTGTACGGAACCCTCGGTGCTCGAGTCCTACTCGTACTTGACCGGTTTTTATTTGTTGCAAAACTGATTTAGTGTGTGCAATATATTTTGCATATTTTCCCGAGGCGGCGTCCCAGCACACATTTAACTTGCTGGTAACTTTATTTTTGGGTTAACGTTGGTTTTAATAGGTTTTTTAACGAAAACTCGGTTACATTAAATATATGATGGAATTTTATTGAGTTTTTGAGTGCTCCGTTTATTTTTATTGTTCATTTTTGGGCACTCAACGGGTAACTAGATCGTTAATAAAACACATGAATAAATTTTGCGCTTCGGCTATTAACTAAGATATTACTAGGCATAATAAAAAAGGTTGTGGTTCAAACGTTAGGATGAATTACTTATTACAGCGCTTTGTTCTTATATCACTTACATTTTTCAACGGCAAAAGAAGGTTCTCGAACTGATTTGACATTTATTAAGCTGACTGTATATATTTGTCATACGAGAACGCAAAACTAATAAACGCGTGTAACGTGCGTCTCGGCAAAGGTAGGTAAGGCAAGATGGAGCGATAATATCCAGAGAGTCGCAGGGAGCGCTTGGAGGAGGAAGATCGAGGACCGAGTTGAGTGGCGTGCCATGGGGGAGGGCTTTGTCCTGCAGTGGACGAACATAGGCTGATGATGGTGATGATGATGACGAGAACGTTGCATTTGATGTGTCCTTCACGCAAGTGTTGGCTATTATATTAATATATTCAGTTCCAGTCACAAAAATTTGCCGAATCTCTTGTCAGTTCATCTAAATATATAAAAGAAAAGAATAACCGATTGACTGACTGATCAATCAACGTACTGCCCAAACTGCTGGATCGATTGGGTTGAAATTTGGAACACATAGAGGTTTTATAAGCAGAGGTCTACCGCTACGAAAGGATTTTGGGCAAACTAATCTTGTCTACGTATATACTTGAGCGATAGTTTATATAGATTGGTAACATCTTAGCTCACAATGACGTAACCTAAGTCAGGTCACCTAAAATAGGTGGTAAGGTCGCAAGCAAGTGGCTCCATTCGAGGCACGTGCCACCTAACCGTGTTAGTTCGCTACTAAAATTGGAGTGAGGTCAACACGCTTAGACTGCGCTCTGGATATTATAAAAACCACTGATATTACAAAATTTTGAAATTTAGGGATTTCGTGAAGTATTCCGATTATATATAGGATCTGTATTAAATAAACCTTTTTTATAATATTTTTGCGTAATAATAATGTCTATCTGAGTGTTAAACTTCATCCACACCAATATGTCCTGCGTTTTGAGCTGAGCGTTGATAGATAAGTCTAGTCCCGACTAATATAATTAATATGAGATCATTGACTGATCTAATATTAATTATATTACCTTGTTAAGCATTAAACTAATCACTAAACATTTTTACGTAGACTGACTTCTAGAGATTTCTTTTATTAGTAGGCCCAGAGAGTACTTCCCGATCTTTCACACTGTTACCGATCGGGAAAAAACGTCTCGCTCGTTCAGTGTTGCTACTTTTTACAAGCTTTTATTTACTTTCACCTGTATGATGTCTGTCTATAATCAAATCTTGCAAGTTTAATTTGACCCATTTCCCGGTATCCGATTGAGCTGAAATTTTGCATTTTGAGCTGATCTCATAATGGAACTGTAAGGTAGCCATAGGAACTTCGTAATTAAACGACGCAACCCCATCGAGTTTGGGCTCATTTGATTCGTCTTGACGAGTACTTTGGTGCTGGATGGTAATAATAATAAAAGTTTGTTTTTATAAAGTTTTTTTTTCATTTCATTTCCGATCCATTCACGATCACTATTACCCCCTCATCAATACTGTTGACGATTTATAGCATCATTACTAAACGACAAAGCTTAAAATCTAGTTCATTTGAGATATGGTACGAGTGGAAACAAAAAGTAGCGATAGTTAACACTGTGACCGATCGAAACGTTTTCCCTTTCAGTAACAGTGTGAACGATGGGGTGTGAACGAACGGGAAATACCCGGCTCAGTGAGTTCCTATTGAAAGAATTCAGCCCTTAAAACGACGTTTAATTATTTGAAACTTTTTGCTGACTTCGTGTTCGTTCTCTGTCGTTTTGTTTCTGTGTTAACTGATAACCGATCTAATAGTAATATGTAACCCAAACAGTGAGCATCAAAAGTGATTCGAAGTTCCAACATATAAATACATTTATTTAATATTTTCTCATATTTTGAGCCCAGTTTCGTTTTGGCTATTTTGCAACGGATGGCCGATCTAGTATTATTGGGTAACCTGTGACCCAAACAGTGAGCATCAGAAGTGCTTCCAAGTTCCAACATCTTAATGCATTCAGCAGCAGTTCAGTTCAGTTAGAAGTTTTAACAAGCTGCGTTAGCTATTGATGTGAAATGTGGTTGAACGACATGGCGTGAATAAGGTGGGCACATATTATTATTATACATCAAACTACTGCACCCAACAGTTACGCCCGTTCAAAAGTAGCTTATAGTTAAACTAATTTTACCCAAAACATTTATATTAAAGCTCAAAAGAGTATCTGCGCGTTGGAATTTTTTGTCTCCGTGTACGCCTACAAAAAGGCCCGGGATTAGCCCGTGTTCATGAGCGACATAATATTAAAATAATAAAGATCTTTACTAAAAAAACTATGTTCATTAAGCAGATTATTTAAAAATATTGGACACGTATGTTTTGTTTGTAAATAGGATAAAAAACGTATACGCTATCTATAACGCTCTTTACATTTAGTCCATTTTCAAGACGTCACAGGCTGAACTCGGATGCACCCGTCTTCGGTGAGGGAGTGCCACATACCGCCCCAAGCCCCCGGCGTGGGTTGATGATGCGTAACGCATTTTTTCGTGGTAAAAACCCGAACTAGAATAAATGTTGTACTGGTTACTGACCTCACGCGCCCCGCCTTATAACTTATAATTAATAATAATAATTGGGGTTTATACTCCAACAGAACAGGTTACCCTACTTACACTGTCAGAGTCAAATCACAATTTATAGGTTGTGTGGCGAACCTATATGTTGCAGTTTCAGGTCGCCGAGATTACTACAGGGCCTGCAACATGACCTAACGACTGCCTCCTACATATCTTATAGGAAATAGCCGGAGCCCACAGTTTTACGTGCCTTCCGAAACACGGTAGCGTCCAGGCGAAATTTTTTGCCACACACTGAGATTTGAACCCAGGGTCTCCGGAATAAAAGCCGGAAGTATGACCACTGGGCCACGGACGCTACAATAACTTATGAGCGTTATATCTCAGCAATTTATTAGATACCACAACCGACGAATGATGAATCCTCACTTGTGATCCGGAGCCCTTGGGTTCAAATCTCGGTGTGGCAAAAACTTTTCGCCTGGACGCTAACGTGTTTTGAAACGCACGTAAAACTGTTGGTCCCGGCTGTTTCCTATAAGATATGTAAGAGGGAGTATGTAGGGTAACCTGTTCTATTGGACTATAAACTCCTTTTATTTAAGCATATACTTCTTGTAAACTCGTATCTCTACGCCATAAGACACAGGCTCTCGTCTAGTTTAGGGTACCACAGCAAACCATTTGTGTAACCATAATTTTTCTTTTATTTGTATTCAACATTTTGGTGTTAAATAGCACAAACTTTTCTCAATGACCTTTTTTTATTTTATTTTATTTTCACTATTATTTGGTTTTAAACTATGTATAAAAGTTAGCTTAGACCAGAGCTACAATCAAGTTAGTGCAACCAGCAGCTCGCCCAATTTGTCAGAACGCCAAAAGATACAAATCCCAACTCAAGAAGTTGACCTTAGTACAGAGGACGACATAACTTTAATACGCTGTTTTAAAAATGGCGCGGTAGCTTTTCCTGAAGTTGAAGTTTTAGGTTTTCTAAAGAATACAGTTGAAAGACGACGGCGATAAATTGAATTTAAAGAAGTGTTAAGATATCGCTATTGGCGATAAGATCGCCAATGATGTAGTGGAAGTGACACGGGCTAATTCATAACTTTATGCCTTGACCGATTTTGATATTTTTTTGTGTTAAGCCCTGGATAATATAACTATTTGAAAAAAACTTCAGTTTGTAATCGGGAAAAATTAAATAAAAAAAAGATTCTTAAGAATTTTTAATCTTTTCTTTTGATGTTGTTTTAAAAGACTTCCTACTAACAACATTTCATAACCTTTTTTAAAACAGTTAGTAATATTATTTTTCTTGTAACTAATTTCTTCATTTTCACCTTTTTCTTTATCATAGTTAAAATGTTGATAACAGCCTACGAAGACTTATAATTTATTCGTAAGTTACAAACTAACAAAATCCAATAAGTGTACCATTTAGTATTTAAAGGTAACAAACAAAAATACATCCCCGTCCACATGAACCGCAAATGTTCCTTGAATAATTCCGGAGCTAGTCAGTTACACAAATCCCCAAAAGGTTTACAAAAGGTGAGTTTAAACTCCGAACTAACATCCCATGTTCATCGAGAGCGCTTTAATTTGTTATGTTTAAACAATAATATTGTACAACTGGACTTTAAGGAATTTTAAGGTTGAATAACGCAAATAAAAAAATACCAAACGGACAGATATAAGTATCTATAAAAATAAGATAAGAAACTCTTACAAAAAATACCCAAGCTTACCAAAATTATAAACGTGAAAGTTTGTAAGAATGTATGGATGTATGTTTGTTACTCTTTCAGGCCTAAAGGGGTCGACCGATTGAGCTGAAATTTGGTATAGAGATAGCTTAGACCCTGGAATAGCATATGTGCTATTCCTACTACTGAATAGACGGCTACCTACTGAATAGTGGGCGCTGGGCGTAGCTAGTGTATTATTTAAAAATACCCAATTTCGGTCTAAGATAAGATCCTTTTTATATATTACACAAAAAAAATCTTATTCTTATTAAAAAATCGAGACCTCAGTGAATTTTGAAGACCTTTATGGGCGTGAGTTATTTATAGATTTTTGAAGCGAAAGTATCCGCACAAACTGATCCTTTATTTATTCTAATAGGCTATAATGGAGCACTGAGCACGTTTCCAAGTCGTCAATGTTATTTTTTTCTATTTTAAAACTACCATTTATTCGCAAAGCACTTCTCTCCCTACTCCTCTTTAATTTCAAGCATTTCAGTACGCAATAACAACATCCAGGTCTTTTTTAATCAAAGTGTTTACCGTTTCTGTGTGAAATACCGCACTCCATTTACAAGTTGAGCTCGACTGTACCCGCTCGAGTTCCGAAAGTCAATAAGTCAATACTTAGCCCCGCGGTCGCAGCAAAAACTTTAAAACTGGATAAATAAGATACATTGCTGTTCTCAAGTATTGATACTTTGGCGCTACGTGGCTTACATTTTGAAGGAGAGTGGTAATAACATGTAAGTAGGTATATTTAAGTATAGTGTCCCAAAAACATACTAAAGAAATCACTTTTTAGCGATTAGACCGCCGCTTGTTTATATTTTCGTCAATAATTTTCTAATGTAATTTATTTCTTTTTTCTTTTCTTGTAATGCATTTCTATTGGTGTGGTGTACATAGGGTGTCCCAAAAAAATTAAATTCTTTTTTTTACAACGCATACCCTCTAATTATTTGCGAATGGTGTTAAAACATGTATAAAAAAAATTTCATGACCCTAGGACCACAGCAACCCGTGCCGACTTTCATTTATATATCTCAGTACTTGGGTACTTCAGCGCGGCGCATATTTCGTATCGAGGTTTTGTCATAACTTGTTTGTTTTATTAGTAAATAGATTATTATCGTTTAGTCAATATACCAGTGGGATTAAACAGTTTAAAAAAATGCTTATTTATAATAGGGGATGTAAAAAACATCAAGTTACTGGTACAAAACCTTTATTGGACAAGTATAGGCAGTTTTATATATCCGTCTGTTAATGATAACACAATCTAACTATTTGAGAGTGCATTATTTATTGGCAAAATCAGGCTATTTATTATGCATCCCTTACTGCTTCGACTTCATCCTATCAAGAAATTCATCTTCTGATAGAAGTAATGGATTTGCAAGACGATTTGCCCGCCCTAAGTGAGAGCGGTAGTCCGATATAAATAAATCGCCAACGAATAAAATTAGTGACAGTTTTAGATAGGTGTCGATTAATTTTGTGTGCATTATAAAAACTACTATCAAGACTTAGGGCTCAATACTGACGACTGAAGATCTCATAAGTACCAAAGTTCGCCATTCAAAGAATTAAAGTTAATTTTCATGTCGATTTCCAAATTTCAAGACGATGTACAGGATACTGTAACTGTTCATTGGGATGGAAAACTGTTGCCAGTTGTAGACGTGTGCATAATATGTAAAAAATAATTCTTGCCGATAGTAATTTCAATAACACTGGAAGTGAACAAGCAGAAGCAGTTTGGCTTGCGGTCGGAATGTCGAAAATGAAGTCCAAATTCTTTGGGTGACAACCAGAGTTTCAACTACATCCCTTAAAAAGAAGACTTGTATGTTTCACTTTACGAGAAAGACATTGATAACCAAATTTCCATCAATATGCAAGACCTTATTCAATAGTTTTAAAATTGATGACAGTTTTCTTAACGAGTGTTCTACTTTATGGCCTAGTAATACTCTTTATAGTAATATATCTTAGTGGTAGTTCATAGTAATCTATAGTATATCTTCTATTTTAGTTAAGAAACAGATGATGATACTGAGATCCGTTAATAATGTAGCAGAGACAGTACTTAAGTTGATGCAAGGTTTTCATCGAATACACTGTTGAAGAAGAATAAAAGCAATTTTTACAACCTTGTGTACTGATATATTCTGACTGTAAAAGGCAAAATATGAGAAGAAAATTAATAAATAATGTTCTTTTAATAATATATTTACAATAGAAATAAAATAGTGTTTGATTTAATAAATAAAAAATATATTTCAAAATGTCCTCTAAAATCTCCATACAAATTTCATCAAATTTGTTCCTAAAACTTTGACGTCAAGTCGGCACGGGTTATCGTTATCCGATGTCAATAATATTTTGTATTTTGGTTATTAGGGTCAATTAGAAAAAATATAGAGGGTATGCGTATTTAAATTCGAAAAAAAAAAATTCGCCCTTATAGGCTGGGACACCCTAGGTACAATAATGGATTATCTATCTATCTATATACACAAAAAGTCCATGAATATGTTGATAGGTGGTAATTCGAGAAGGGGGTGACCGAAAAAAGTTTGGATGAACTGTGCGCGCATATCCTCATGCGTATTAGGGGCAGTGCTTGAAGATATGTCGGATAATAGAGTAGAATAGAGGAGAAAAACGTGTTGTGCCGACCCTACCTAGTGTGGGATAAGGGCAGGAAGATGATGATGCCCCAAACTCGTACAAACGCACCAGCGCGCGCGTGTAGCACGCACAAACGCATAACGCACGTACACTGACATGCACGTAAGCACGCATGCACACACACAACCACTTTGGCTTAATAATAGTACTCTTATAATTTAGTTTGTGGGCGGCTTAGTGGCGTATTTTAGCGTATTTCATAATATATGGATGGTACCGTACCGATGTCGGATGAATTAGATTTCCAGCTTCAAAATTAGTCAATTTATAGCTGACGGCCACTCATCAAAATTTGAACTAATCAAAGAGATATAAGGCTAATGTCAGTGCCTAATGAACCCTGAATTCTATAACACTGAGTAATATGTAGCTGATAATGCATATTAATTTTGATATTAACGATGACGTAGCATGTAAGATACAGCGTGATTCGTGGGAATATACGGAAGGATAAGCTTGGCTTATTGTTTTAACGCAATTACTGAAATTTTGCTTAAGGGGTTAATAGACGCTGAGCCTCTGTCTCGCTCGCACGATATAACTTATTGTCAAATAACAATTGATAAAATTTACTTTTTGGAAATGTGTTTAATTGAAAATTTAGCTCATATTTTTATACTATTTTGATAAGTATTCCCAGTTTGCTACATTAAATAACAGCAATGGCATTCTCAATTATATGAAAAATATATATCTTTAAACATGCCTCAACTATTTTTTAATAATCAAACTGGTTATACTTAAAAAAATGTATACAAATATGAGCTAAATTTTCAATTTAACACATTTCCAAAAAGTAAATTTTATCAATTGTTATTTGACTGTTTGTTACATCGTGCGAGCGAGACAGAGGTTCAGCAACTATTAGCCGCTTAAATGTGTATAGACATTGTGCCACTTTCTATACATTAAATCAATATTTGAACTTTGTTTTTGTATGCAAAGAAGTAAGAAAAGCAAGACGCTCCCCTGATGGTAAGAGATAACCCTGCCCATAATATAATTAGTACACTGATACTCAGGAAAAGAGCAATGCGCCAATACTTTTTATTCAGAGTCACAAAATATTACGACTCTCCAGCCCAGTAATTTTACTAGCTACAGTGCCCTTCTACCGAAGCTCAGTAATGTTTGCACTTTACAGCTCAGATAGGATAACTGACACTGTTGGGGTCCCGACCTCGTCGACCTCCTGCAAAGGAAGTCTACCCCCGGTAAACCATGTTTTTCAGATAATGTTTTCGAGCGAAAATCCTTCCGTATGTGCCAACTTGATCAAGATATCAGCAATCACTGTCAACCATCAATGTAACTAATTGGCCGCATAATTTATGCTTCAGACGGGTGACTAATGACTGTGGAACATATATTATGCAATAGAGTTTGTCCAGTTTTAAATTACACGTGAGTCGTAAACAAAATGTTCCCGAAAGTTAAAAGAGCAACGTGTAAGTTACAAGTTAAAATGGTTTTTATCTCAAAACAAAAACGCATCGCGTTAACTGAGATACATGATGCTCTTTTATTTGATTTATGCATTCTTTTTAGGAAAATCATGACAACGAATAAATATATTATAGGTACCTAAATTAGGAAGGCTAACTAGGAGTCAGGAGCTAATTCCTAGTGATAAGCGATACAAACGACAGATAAGCAGCGATAGAACATAGGCTGATGATGATGATGATGATGAAGCGACTGTACCTACTTGAAATCTCCTGTTGGAATGAAAACAAATTTTCGCAAACCTAATAAAAGATATTATGAAAGTAAGTCTTATAAAAATAATATTATATATTAGGTGGATATACCTCTGTCTATTTATTTAAAGTTGTTATTATAAAAAAGTAATTTTTGATATACTTCGTTAGATAAGCGATTTATTGTTTTTATATTACGTCATCGAAAAAAAAAAAGATAAAAATAAATATATTAACACTTACATATTTAACCCATTAATTCCCAAGGGTAAAAATAAACGCATATTTATAGGTTTTCTTGTTAATTATGTTTTTAAATACATCCAAAAAGAGAAAATTGTAGTAAAAAAAAATATTGATTAATTAGTATACATTCTACAACATGTTGCGTCGGGGTAACGTTGGGACTAGCGGTCTTCTATTTTACGAGCAAGTTGAACAACGCTTAAGTATTAGCCTGAGTGAAATATTTTAAAACAATCAGCATAAAGTGGGTATTTGACCTTTTCTATACATATAAATTGTACTTCTACACTGTTGACATCTCTTTGGTGTTATTTTCATGCATTTTTTAAATGAAATTACCAATATTATCGAAGCGAATACAAGAGGGTAACGGGTTTTTAGATGGTCTTCCTTGATTTGTATTTGAATTACCAAAAATGTGAATTATCTGCAAGTTAGGATTCTTTGGTTTTCCTCAAATTAATAGAGTTTCGTACGATTTGATACATTTATGTCTTCATCTTTTGACAAGTATTATATAGCACCAGGCAAAGAATGATATCCAGATAAAAGTAGTATATACCAAATATCTTTGAATTCCAATACCGTGACAGTAGCAATGTTTTGTAAAAGATTTAGAAAAATGACGGTTATGGTTATGAATATATTTTTTAAAGAAAAACCTATAGTTTGTTTCCAAACTTCATCACAAAAAAAATACTTTAAAGTGTGTTTTTCCACCTAAACATTATTTAGTAATTAGTATCATTCCTGCTTCATCACCTGAAGGAAAATGTTTACGAGTTGGATGGTCATTTTCCAGTCCAAAACATAATAATATTATTTTGGTGACTTCTTCGGCAGTCTTGGCTTTTCACAATTAGTGTACATTTCAAGCATTTCAGCGATATCAGTTATTGATTTAATTACATAGCGCGTTATCATATATGTCTTCCTCGTCTGTAAAATTTTCAACAGCCGGTGTAATAGTACATCTTTACCTCTAATAGTTTACCTCTAGTAGGTCAACTCAGAGTTTCTTGAGAAGATAATGGTCGCCTACCAAGCAATTATGTTACAACTTTTTATTTTGTATTTACTGCGCTCTTTGTACGGTCACTTATTACTATCTATTGTTTTTTTTTAATAAGAATTACAATAGGACCCGGTCAGCTTGACGTTTTAAAATAAAGTGACCCATAAAACAAAAGTGTTTGTTCTTATTGAATACCGAGGACCTATTGTTTACAGTAAATTTTTAACATCAATGGCAAGCAGTATAACAATAAAAACTGATCCCTGTTTGTCCCAAAGTGACGCACGTGCAACACTCTCTGTAAGTCTAAAATAAACAAAACGTGTGAGTATTTTTTTCTTAAAAAAGGGTTTTTATTGTAAAAAATATATTGTTCAACCTTTATACAGTGTAAAAAGTATAGCTTTATTCAAAAAAATATTTTTTTATGATTTGTTGAATCTGTCGATGTTGAGATGAATCAAGTAGCAGTGATTGAAAAATAAAAATAAAATGTATATGGTTTTAAACCACCATTTAAAAAATTAATAATCCATCTCTTAGTTCTTCTTTTTGAGATTGGTTTACATATCATAGATATATTTACTTATTTTAACACAAAAAAAAATCAAATCTGAACGGTAACACTCGCGCAACGTTGGGAATAGATGGGTTAACTAATAAATTTTAATTTTCTTTCCTCAATCTTGAGGCGAAATACTTCGTAAATGTTGATCACATTTAAAAACCTTTCGTGGAGAGTATAACAGAAACCAAGCCAAGTAGAAATCATACCAATAAACGCAACTAATTAAAACTTATCTGGCGCAGCCAGCTTCTGTTTAACTCGCCGCTAAATTCTTTCAGCTTTTTCAAGTTTTATGAGTCCGCAAAGTGTATATGGGAGATGACACAAGCCACCTACAGTGCGAAATTTTGCAACCAATTTCTGTCAAATAAAAAATATATTTATTTGTTCATCATCATTATAATATTATTATGACTTTTTGTTTTTTTTTTAGTGGTATCATTAATTAAGATTAATATGATTTATTTATTTTTTTAGCGGTATCAATTCAGAGTTATTATTATACTCTAATGACTTATGACCCTAAGTTGGAGAACTCTTGTTCAGTAAAAACTTATTCAGTCAATAACTAATTTGAACATAAAAGGCGTCCTCAAAATGATTGCTGAAAAGGTAGATAGACATATTTTCTTCTTCAATGAGAGAAAGAAGTCTGTGAAGTAGCTCAAAACAATTTATGTACATATTATGCTAATTATATTTTGGATAATTAGATTATGATATTAGACATAACTCTACATATTATTGGTAATAGTTGTAAGAATTTTGTTTGTAAGAACGCTATCGAATTATGTTAAACCTGTAATGTTAATGTTTAGTGGAAATAAATAAATAGAACATGTACGTCACAGTTTTTTGTTTCGGGAAAAACTAAGGATCTCTTCATCTATCTTGACAGCTCCCGTTATGGCTGCTGTATGTAATTGTTTATAGAGAAAGTTTCAACTACCCCATAGTAAGTGAACAGTGAAATATTTAAATGTATTCCTTTCAATTACACTTGCTGAAAGCTGAAAAATGCGGTTATCGTGCGGTCGGAATGAAATGCCGGCTGAAATGTCTACTGCATGCTTAATTTTATTCACGTTTGAGTTGGTAGTTAAATTATTAAGTATATTTTTAAGCTAGCTATGATAAATAACTATTTTGTACTGACAATTCTATTTTTTTTTTTAAATTTAACTTGTACCCTATTTCAAGATTCTAAGTGATTTAGAATAGAATAGAATAGAAAATACTTTATTGTGACACCACAGAAACATAAACACAGAAATAGAAACATACAGAACAGAAACAGATACAGAAACTTAGAACTAAAACAATTTACCAGTCACCTTGTAAATAATAAACTAACTTACGCTCGCGGCTTTGCCCGCGTGGCAAAATCCTTTCTTAGCGGAGCTCTACGTCATTAAATCTATCTGTGTTCCAAATTTCAATACAATCCGTTCAGCGGTTTAAGCTGTGCGCTGATAGATGAATCAGTCAGTCAGTCAAAAAGTCACTCTTTCCTTTTATATACATTTTTAGATGTATATTTCTTCAATCTAAACACGATTATAATAATGGTCCCTTTAAGACTTTGAGGGTAGCACTATCCCAACGAATTATGTTCTGGGTACCTTTTACCAAAAAAACCCAAACTTTTCTTTTTTTGTTCTTGCTTTGTCACTTTTTGATTCAACTTAGGCGCTGTCTTCACGAGCGAGAGAATCGCGGCGAGTCCATTATAATAATCGAGCGATAATATCGCCGTGTGGAGACGGTTCCCTAGAGAGTGTATAGAAATACGTGGCACGACGATAATATCGTCGCGATTCTCTCGCTCGTGGAGACAGCGCCTTAGTATATTAAATGCGATTCTGTACGATTAAATTCGATCGTAATCGATAATATTTTTTTTAATGAAGATTATTTTTAAAACACATTGTTTCCACGTAAATAAAGCATCTCCCGTCGCTAAACTTTCAAATCGTACAATCAATACGAGTATGTCCCAACATTGTAATCACAATCATTTATTGTACAAATACATAAAATTATCATGATTTTGAGCAAAATATTTAGGCTTAGGGGTCCCAATGTATCCTGCCTTATAAGAACACATAGAACGTTGGGGCGTAACCGCAGCAGCTCCCTGAGGAAGATCCTCGTACAGGTTCGAAACGGTCGGCACGAAGCCGAAGTAAATACAAGTGAGTTTATGCCGTTAATTTACAATGAGAGCACATAGAGTTCAACTTTTAATTTTCCTGTTTTCTTACTTTTTGATATCGACTCAGTGCGATTCAATTGAATACAAGTTTTTTTTTTTTTGATATTGTTTTTTTAAACAAAATTCTATTTAAAATGCTCACATTGTTTTCACGTAAACAAAGCATTCCCCCGTCCCCAAACTTTCAACGACATCGCACAATCAATACGAGTACATCCCAACTTTATCACCAGTTTTGTCTAACCCTCGATTTAAAATGAATTAAGTTCGGTCCTCCCGAGACTTTGACTAATGAAACAGTAATGGGTTGCGATTAAATATTTCATTGTACCTACACCTTACATACTATGGTGGAAGAAGCAGATACCACGGCCACATAGTTAGGAGGGGAGGCGAGAGCCTTGAAAAGCTGATCGTTGTTGGGAATACGGCAGGCAAACGAGCCCGTGGGCGTTCTCCCACCAGATGGACTGATCAAGTGAAAGGCCCCCCCCCATCGTCAGACGAGTCACAACACCAGCGTCCATAACCAATGATGATCACGATCGTCAGCCATGAGGGGACGACTCAAGAGAGATCTCTGTATCTGATCTCTGATCTGTTGGATTTACTTGGCTAAAAAGTCTTCGTGAAAGTCTTTAAATTTCAAAAAGTCCATAACCGCTCATGTCAACATAGAGAGAGATAGAGTATGTATGCCGATCATCGATTACCCCTTTGTTGAGCCGGTATAAAACACTTGTGCGGTTAGTATCTTGGTATTATTTTGTAAACCAAAAACTTCGTTTCTTTACTTTTGGGTTCATTTTTGTATAAATACTCGTTGAGTCTGAAAATCTTCTCATGATATCATCATGTTATCGTTGTTTACTAACAATACTTATTAATATGTCGGATCAGGACACCGGGCGCGTAGCGTAGTAACCTATATGTATCACTGTCACCATATTGTCGCTCATTCTGGAGCCCCTCAGGCATGGTTTACAGCGTGGATATAACGGGCGAGAAGAATAAGACATCACACCACTATATGATTAGTTTTATTACACTTGCAAACAGTTACATTACAATGTGATTAGGGATGATATTACACTACTCTGTATTACACAATATTAACGGGGACCGAGTGTTCCGCAAAGCTACGAACGCTTCGATAACTAATTCGATACCCTTAACCGTATTGTGACCGTCCCAGTCACCCGTCAAAGGTGAAGTGTCCGTCCCGGTCGCCAGCCAAACGTAAAGTGTCCGTCCCGGTCGCCAGCCAAACGTAAAGTGAGTCCCCGTCGTCTACACAGCTCAATATAATACCTCACGCCCGTCCGCCCTACTGCTCTCTCTCAACAGCGCCCCTAGCGGAGGACCGTGCAACTACTCGACTCTCATTGGCTAACGTCACTTCCCGTCACTCCCCTTTACTTGTCAACCGATCACGAAACGATGTAAGCCTGCGTTACACAAGAAACAGTGCCACTTCCGTTTCTGGTCCCCCGAATTTAACTATGTGGCAACTAAACTTAATAGCTGTAATCTAAGCTGCCGATAAATACAAATGTTAACCTTAGTTTTATTACTGCTGCACGGTATCTACTTTAATTGCAATACTCTGTGTACACCCTTTGTGTGACTATAATCACTATATGTAAGTTGTTAGTTTGTTGTGATGTAACTTTTGAGGAATCAAAGCTGTTTATTTTTTTAAAGCCTTGTGGCACATGTAAATTAAATTTAAAAAATCAGATCGCAAGCTCATTTAGGATAAGTATGGTCAAAATAATCATTTTAATTAGGTATAATTTAAAAAACCGCTCCACCAATTTCCGATCGATAAATCTAAGCAGGACAAACGTGGAAAGCATACGCTTTGAAACACAAAATCTTATCCAAATCAGTTCAGTGCCTTCAAGTATTAATGAACATACATGGATACATAAAAAAAAGATTTTTGTATCCATATAATAGCAATCCGTGCCGATTTCCGCCTCGGCCACTGTTATGACTGGATAGGCATATTTTTAACTGAGACGAATCTTCAGTGTACAGGGTGCAGGTGGTTTGACTTTTGATGCGCTCTTTGGTGGCTTGCATACTAAACCTTATTGGTGAAGGTTCGCGCACATCTGGCACATGTCAATATCCCATTGGCATATTCATAAGTGATGACCACTAGTAGGCGAGCCTTGAGCTCGTCATCATCATCGTCATAATAATTAATGCCAAAATATAATATCCATCCATACATATAATAAGAATGGAAATTTCTCCCCATTCATTGTGATCCTTCACTAAGATGAATCGTGAAAATACGCATATGAACAAAACGACGCGAAAAAGTCGCTTGCGCGATCTAATTCGTAAAACATTTTGTCAATTTTTCCAAGGGAAACGTAAAATAAAATGATAAAATAAATAATAATCATGGGTAGTTCGACGACGAACAAGTAAACACGTACTGTAGTCTGTCTCTTGATTTTAATTGATTTTTTGTGTAAATAGCCCACTGATCTCTCTAAACTTATTACCAAACGACTCATTAAGCTAAGGCAGTTTTCGGGAGTGATAAGTGGTGAAACAAATCAATCTGTGTGCGGAAATATCGATAAAACTTAGTGCAAGTTTTTAAGACGAGTGTACCCACTACCCGCTTTTAAAAAACTTAATTACTTGCGGTTTCCAACGACGTCAAAACTCCTGCGCAACTATTACAATTAATTCGACACTTCGTTCAACGCATCAACAGCCGAACGGTTCGGAGGTCCGGATTCAAATCCTAAGTACGCCAGTTCAAGTCACCGTGGAGTGAAACTTTTCGCACTTAATTTTTTGCTGTTTTATCTAATACTTGCTACAAATATGGCGACTAAGTGTGACGGATGCGGTAAACTCATACAAACACTAGATTTCATGGAATGCAGTGGCTGTCAAAAAATGTTTGATCTGTTGTGCTTGGGTATGGACAAGGACACTTTTAAAAATCTAACTCAGGATTATAAAGACAACTGGCTTTGCCCGCTGTGCTCCTGCTCGAAGCCAAAGAAGGATAACACTCACACTCCCGTCAGGAGTCCCGCCGTGGGGGCCAAGCATAATCTTAACGACACCTATACTTCTAGTGGGCACCATGTCAATAAGGAGCCCCGTGGGAGCCGCAACACCGAGCAGACTTCGCAGCCGGAAGAATTCAACAGTACGGAAGTCAACAGCACGGAACTCATTTTAGCTGAAGTCAGGAAACTTCGACAAGAAGTTACTCAACAGCACTCTGATATGGCGTCCAAGGTTGCCATACTTACTGAAGCTGTGGAACACAAGATGGCCGAATATGACAAACGCCTCCTTGCTAAAGATGATGAAATTCATTATTTGAAGGAGTCACTTGCAGAAATGCAATCCAGGTTTGAAGTGCAGGAACAAAAATATATGAGCAACGAGGTAGAAATAGCTGGCATCCCAGAAATCGAGAATGAAAACCTTTACCATATTGCCCTAACTGTAGCTCAGACCATAGGAGTTGACCTCACTGAAACCGACCTGGATGAGGTAGTACGTGTTGGACCAAGACGCCCACTCTCCGCCACTGCACGTCAGGAGAGACCAAGACAAATTGTAGTCAAGCTCACACGCCGCGTTAAACAGACCCAATTTCTCCGTGCAGCGAAATCTCGCCGTAATCTAACATCGGAGAACATTGTACCTGGAACTGCAACGCCCATGTACATTAATGAACGACTCACAAAATCCAATCGGCATCTTTTTCGTGAAGCGCGACTACGGTGCCGTCTCCACGAATTCCGTTTCTGTTGGGTACGAGGCGGAGTCATCTACGTTCGCAAAGCAGAAAAGAGACCCGCCATACGCATACAAAGCTCGGGAGACCTCGACCAACGTGTTGGCCCAGCAGTGGTCATTCAACCACCCCAAGAATAAAGGCAAGCTTGTCGCGGCGCCTCCATTATTAAAAACGATTTGTTTTATTCTATTAGGAATCCTGTCAATTTTGTCTTTTTCTATCACCTGCTACTTAAATCACTGCTTGACATGGTCGCAAAATGTAATTATAAATGTAAAAAAATTGTGTAATGCTTGCTCTAAAACTTATTATATCCCCTGTCTGCGTCTGACACTCAACTCGCCCACCGATCAAATCCAACATGTTCCATGTCTAATTACTGATCAATCATGTCTTTTGATGTAGTAACTGAAGTAGACAACTCTTTCAATATTGAGTGTCAGACTAAAGACTTACTTGAAAACTGTAATGAAATTCTAGTTGATTACAAATTTACGGTACTAACGTTTAATATTCGTAGCATCCACAAGAATCTTGACTCTTTTCGGGTAGCGTTTATGAGACTGAATAAGAGTTTTGATGTAATTATTCTCACGGAGTGCTGGCTTGGCCATAATGACACGGTTGGCCAATTGCCAGGATATGTCTCTTACAATACTACAAATAATCTTAACCAGTCTGGTGGAGTAGTAGTATATATTAATAATCGCTGGGACGCTTACGTTTATGAACCCCCTATTCAAGAAGCCGAATGTCTCGTTGCTCAGCTTTCTAATCACACATCTATTGTAGCTATTTACCGCTCACCATCTTTCAGACAGACAACAAATTTCATGTCATCAGTTGACGCAATCTTAGTTACGTTAAAAAGTTGGCCAACTGTAATCCTAACCGGGGATATCAACATAAACATACATGAAGTTGAGGATAGCTCTAATAATGACTATTTGTGTCTCATGGCTGAACATGCACTATTACCAGCCATCACAAAACCAACGCGAAATAACTCCTGCCTTGACCACATATTTCTAAAATGTAGGACTTGCAGAGCAATTGGTATTGTTTGCAATGTTGACATCACTGACCACCAGATGGTTATGCTGGGGATAAATTCTGAGCCGGCTAAGGGAAAAAAACAAAATAACAGAACAGTCCCTGTCACAAATATTGCCGACGTTCGGGAAGAGCTGGAAAACACAGATTGGACTAACATCATATCCTCCAATGACGTAAACTTAGCAGTTGGCATATTTGAAGAGATAATCTCAAATACTGTTGCCAGACATACCACTCAGAAAAAAATACGACGATCCGCGTACGCCATTAAGCCCTGGGTAACACCTGGTTTAATAAAATGCATGTACAAGAGAGATAAGTTACATCTTGATGTTAGAAATCAGCCAAATAATCTCAAGCTTAAACAAGAATATAAAAAATATCGAAATACTTTCACAAATCTAATGCACAATCTTAAACGGAACCACGAAAATGCGGAGCTCAATAATAACAGACACAACCCAAAGCAATTATGGAAAACAATAAGAAGCATTAGCGAAAAATCTGAACGTAAGATACCCTCAACAGACCTACTTCACTACAAAAATTCATCGAAAGAATCCCTGAACAGCTGCAACTCGTACTTTTCCGGAATTGGGCAAAATCTCGCCAGTGAACTATTAATAAGACATAACAAGACCCCCGAAATTCTCGCCTCACAACTTAATCTTGGAAATCCTATGAATCAGAGCCTCTTCCTACAGCCAACAGACGTTGTTGAAGTTGAAAAGTACATTGCTAAACTAAAAAATGGTAGTTCATCTGGCAAAGACGGATTTTCGGTAAAATTAATAAAAGAAATCAAGAGTAGTATATCAGTACCCCTAACCCATATATATAATTTAAGTTTAATAAGCGGAGTGTTCCCGGAAGCGTGGAAAACAGCCGTTGTGATTCCCATCCATAAAACCGGTGACCCTAGCAAACCTGAAAACTATAGACCTATTTCGCTTCTCAGCATCTTCTCGAAAATCCTAGAAAAGCTAGTTAATAAGCGACTTACAGGGTTTTTGGAGAAAAACAAGCTCATCACAAACCATCAGTTCGGTTTCAGAGCTGGCAAGTCTACAGAGGACGCTGTAGTATCTTTGACGGACCTTGTGGGTGGCTCCCTCGATGGAAATCGAAAGTGTGTCGGAGTCTTTTTGGACCTTGCGAAGGCCTTCGACACAGTTTCGATTCCCCTACTTCTAAAGAAAATTGAGCATCTTGGAGTCAGGGGTTTGCCTCTTAACTGGTTTGAAAGTTACCTGACAAACAGACGGCAATCTTTAAGGATATGTGGACAGGTCAGTGAGGAACTCCCCATTCTCTACGGTGTACCGCAGGGTAGTGTCCTTGGACCTATCCTATTTATAATCTATATGAACGATATTCAGCGTATCGTGCCAGAGGAAACGAATATAATCTGTTACGCCGACGACACAGTTGCACTGTTTTACGGTTTAACATGGGACTCTACACTGAAAAGGGCTGAGGAAGGAATGATAATAATAAAAAACTGGTTGGACAATAATCTTCTGACTCTCAACGCCAAGAAGACTCAGTATGTCTGCTTCCACAAAACCCGGGCGTCTGCCCCTATAAATCAAACGTTTTTAAAAATCCACAAAATAGACTGTAATGAAACTTCTGTCTGCAATTATGAAAGCCTTAAAGCAGTTCAATCAGTCCGCTATCTTGGTGTTGAAATCGACGAAAGACTCTCGTTCAAACAACACTTGGCTTATACAGCTAAAAGAGTGCGAAAGCTTTCATATGTTATGAAATTACTGCGTAACTCTGCTGATCCTTGGGTCTTACGGCTTGTGTACACTTCACTTTGTGAATCCGTTCTTGGATATTGCATAACTGCATGGGGGGGTGCTGGCACTACAATAATGATAGGTCTTGAAAGAGCGCAACGATCTGTGCTGAAAAAAATGCTCAACAAACCGTTTAGGCACCCTACAACACAACTTTATGCCGAAGCAAAAGTTCTGAACGTACGACAGTTGTATATACTTAGAGCCTGCTTAAAACACCACACTGTCGTGCAAAAATCACCAGACTATCGAAATTTACTAACAAAGCGAGTTTTTAGGCCTACGAGACACTTTGTTCGCACTAGTTTCGCAAAAAGACTGTCAAAATTCATGTTACCCTATATTTACCAAACAGTAATGAAACATATCGACTTTAAAAACTGTACTACCCATCAAGCTAAGAATAAAATCAATAACTGGCTGCTCTCAATATCCTATTCCGACACAGAAAGTTTATTAAAAATAATAAAATAACGTGTAAAAAGCATTCAGAGCTCAAGTAATTTACACATTTTTTCTAGCTTAAGTACTAACATTGTATTTTGTAATTTACCAAATTTTGTCGTCGAACTTTCTGTTAACTTTTATAACTGTAGACCTGGTTAATGATAACTGTTAGGAACCCACGAGACAGGCTTTGGCCTAGTGTGGGCTCCATTGGTAAACATACATTATTGTAAAGCTAACTTTGGTAAATAAATGAATTTTATTATTATTTATTATGTCGCTCTTTAACACGGGCTAAGCCCGGGCCTTTTTATAGGCGTACACGGAGACAAAAAGTCCAACGCGCAGAGGCCCTTTTGAGCTTTTAATATAAATGTAATGGGTGACACTTATTGGAGTCTGTCTGTGAGTCCATCCATAGAAAATGGGCTCAAAGGCAGTCTCCGCCAAGTGACAAGACTATTGCTAATTAATGGAAACTACTTGACCTAGGCTATGGATGTGTATTCTTAATGGATGGTTAATGATGGTTATTTATTATTATTATTATATCGGACACATTGCCCCTAATTTACATCAAAAATTCTAAATAAAAGTAATAGAATATAAAGTAAACTCAATTCAAAAAAATATGGTGCGACAAACTGCTACAAACTAAAAATACGCCATCTATCGATGTAGCTGTAAACGAAACCTTTAATTTGGGCTAAATTTGTAAATAGTTTGTGTCACTGGTGTGGTTAAACAACACCACCGATTTGAATAAAATTTTCACTAATACGTTGCAGTTTTCTCTTCTTGAACCTTAGTGTTGGTTTTAGTCAAATCGGTTCATAAATAAAAGAGTTATATCAATCTAAAGATTCGCATATAAAATGCTAATAAACAAGAAAGGTAGTCATAGGAACCGCGTAATCAAAAGACAAAACCTCCGAGTTTGGGCTCATTTGATTCGTCTTGACGAGTACTTTGATACTATATAGTAACCAGGGTCCGAAACGGAGCTGGAAGGTGGCCATAGGAACTCCGTGATTAAAAGAAAAAACCCCATCGAGTTTGGGCTCATTTGATTCGTCTTGACGAGTACTTTGATGCTATATAGTAGCCAAACAAATTAGAATTCATTTAAATTAGTAAATGTAACTTATTTCTCAAATGAATCAGCGCCAGCGGAAAATAATGGAACTAATCTAATGTGCGCATGATGCGTGTAAATATCAGTAATAAATATCTTTTTGCTGCTTATTTTTAATTTCTAAAACATGTAAAATCATCTGAAGATAAATAGAAAAATTCATTTACAGTTCATTGTAAAAGTAAATTATTTTTCATACAAGCTAGCGCCACGGAAAATAATGGAACTAATGTCCTAAGAAAAAGAAATATCTGGGGGCACGGCAGTGCCCCCGCCAAGTCGAGCAAAAAAAGCGGCACGGCCGTACCATCCTTTTCTGGAAGCAGTTCAGACCATTTTCGACCCCCTATAACTTCGTTGTGGAAAAAATTAGAAGCTTCAATTTTTAACAACCGAGTATGCATTGTATAAACACGATTTATTCCAAATTTCATTCAATTTGAACAAGTTGTTTAAAAATTATAACTAGTCAAAGTTTTGTAATTTTGTCACTCACTCACTCACTCACTCACTGACCGATCATCAAAAGTCTAAGGCACTTCTAGCAAACATAGAAGGTTCAAACTTGGTACATACTTAGAGTTTATTGTATAAACCATAGGAAAACTAAAAAAACATGCAATTTCGGTCTAGTTTTCGAGATACTTAAACTGCATAAATAACTTTGTAATCTCGTATAAATGTATAGGATTACAAAGTTACATTTGCAGTCAACGGTAAAAATTGCATAAAATCCCAATAATAATGCCGTAATATATATGCCGTAATAATGTATAAAGCCAGGGAGGGATTATCCCGCCTTCTAGGTTTAGTCTGCTCCCATCTACGGGCGTCGTCACTTAAGATCAGGCGATATCGTGGGCAAAGGCTAACCTATAACGAATAAAAAAAAACAAAAAGTAGTGAGATGCCACCAAAAACATAACTTGTAAAAAATACCAAGTCTCGCAACTGCAGTTCTCCTACCGTAAAAAGTTGTGAGATCCATGTACTACCAAGTCGGTAAAATCTTTTGTGTTTTAAATGAATAGATTGACTTGGCAATCGCACTATTATGTCGGTATATTACTAGAGAGATACATTGTTGTGTTTTCATGCGATGGCCAAGTCGATCTATTGATTTAAAACACAAAAGATTTTACCGACTTGGTAGTACATGGATCTCACAACTTTTTACGGTAGGAGAACTGCAGTTGCGAGACTTAGTATTTTTTACAAGTTATGTTTTTGGTGGCATCGTTTATTCTGCAAACAGTTTTAGAAAAGAAGTCCCGCGTAACCTAGCGGAACTAAATAATAGATTTATAATTACTGTGAATACTTCATTTATTATATATTTTTTATTTGTTAGATTAATTAAATATTATGTACCTATTTAATTGAGAAATTAAATATGAGAAATTATGAATTATTAAAAATCTGTAGATATTTTAACTTAAAATCACGCGATTGTGGCGCTTCATCTAGGGGGATCTTTTGTAAAAATCACTGGTTATCCGGAGACACACAGACATAAAATCTGTTCACACCCATTTAGGCATACATCCAGACACAAACTTTCACGTTTATAATGTTAGTAAAATTTTGCAATGATTATTATAGAACCTTTTATCTGTGTTATAGATAATCATAGGCGGATTTAGGGAGGGGGGGCAAGGGGCCAAGCCCCCCCCCCCGAGTCATTAAGCAAGCTGCTCGCGCACATATTATAAAAGATGTTTAAGCTTTAGGGGGGGGGGGGGGGGGGGGCAGGGGGCCAAGGTAACCCCAGAAGCATTGTAGAGTTACGAATTTCGCACATATTTCTGAAATAAATTTTTTTTTTCGGCGCTCGCAGCTAGATGCTCGCGCACTTATTGTAATGGATGTTTAAACTTCCTAACCGCTCAGAGCGAGCTAAACATACACTTTTCGAAATAAAAATTATAATATTTTTGCCCGTCAGCACCTTGCCCCCCCAAACCAAATCCTGGATCCGCCTATGATTTTAGGTATACACCTCAGTGGTAGAGTCCTTCTCACGAATGAGGTCCCGCGGAATTTTGCGGAACTAAATAATTTTTTTTCGATAAATTCTGGACTTCATGCCATAAATAATTTTTCACCACTCTCGCACGAAAATAGTGTCTTTGGTCATCGATTTCAGTGAGCAAAAGCCGTTTTTGCTCTCTAGAGAGGCAAAGTGATTTGAATTTCGAACACAATTTTATTGGATAAGAAGAAGTTGGTGTGTTCTGAAACTTATTTGTGTACAATTTTTATTTAACTGAGATGCACATAATTTTTAATGTTATTTATTGAATTTTAAGTTTATAAATTGTATTTTTTCAATAATATTTTAAATAAAATACTATTATAGAATAATAAGTCGTAAGTGAGTATTTTTTTTTTAAATATTATTACAATTTGTTTTTCATAAATATGTCACAAACACAAATTTTGAACGCAACTCTTTTAATAAAAATAAAAAAATACAAAATGGCGGGATGTAGAAGTTTAGAGTTTACAGTCAAATGGAGAATGCGTTTTGACGTCATCGATAAATGCCATCTTTGTCTCTCTCTTTTGTATGAGGTAAGTGAGATGGCACTTATAGTTGTCATTTTTCTTGCGACAGTGGTGTTCACAACACATTTTCCATTTGGTTCTAAACCTCTTGGTAAAGATTCAACTAAATATTTTCAACTTAAGTTGTAAACTTTTGCAAATTTCTATTTGTGATCTAATAGTCTGTTTAATTACAAAGAAATGAGTGACCCCAGTGATGAAGGTAGTTGTCTTACGCCAAAAAAGTTGAAAGAACAAGTTTCGAATGCCGAGTTCAGCTATTTGCCTGAAAAATCTAAAGTGAAATATGTAAAGGCGTACGAATCCTTCAATAATTGGCGCCTCTCAAAAAATGCAAAAACATATTCCGAGACCGTGATACTATCATATTTCATGGAACTATCTAAAACAAGAAAATCCAGTACATTATGGAGCATTTTTTCTATGATAAAAGCTGTCTTGAAAACGAAACGTGACCTTGAAATAGAAAAAATTCTGAATGAAGCACCAGACAGTAAATACCTCGCTTTAAAAGTAAGTAAATTGATACAAAAGCTAATTTATTTCAAAGAAAACCTATCTAACTGTACCTATCTAAAAATAAGTAAACTAAATTATTGTTATTTTTTACAGGTTGTATTAATTATTGGCATAAATGGTGCGTGCCGCTCAAATGAATTGTTGAATCTTAAGGTAAACGACGTTGAAAAGCATTCGGACAAATTAATCCCATCAAAAACATAAATGTGAAAAGAGAGCCAAGTTCAATATTACGATGTATGTACTCATAGTTACCTATGACTTGGTAGTTGACTTCAACGACAAAAGAAGTGAGATCTAAATGGGTGCCAAGTTCAATGGTCAGTCCTGAAAAATATTTACAACAACATAAAATATTTTATTACAACTTAAAAGATTATTTCTTCTTATCACTTAGAATTAATATTATTTTGAAGCCTAAAGATTGACTTGGCCAGTTCTCATAATATACTAGGTAGGTACTCTCTCAACTTTAGCTTGATCACTATTAAACGCACTTAATGCTAATTAGTGCGCCACCGTCTTTTATCGTGTAAATTAGTCCCCTCCATCCATTGGTTGTCTGGAAGAAATCGCTCTTTAACGATAAGACCGCCACTTGTACATTGTAATTTTTAATTTTAATTATGTACTTACGTATTTCTGTTACATTATTTGGTGTACAATAAAGTATCTATTGTCTTATCTTAATGATACTTCGTCGTATGGTACCCATGAGAACTAGCCAAGTCAAACTTTGGGCTTCAAAATAATATTAATTCTAAGTGATAAGAAGAAATAATCTTTTAAGTTGTAATAAAATATTTTATGTTGTTGTAAATATTTTTCAGGACTGACCATTGAACTTGGCACCCATTTAGATCTCACTTCTTTTGTCGTTGAAGTCAACTACCAAGTCATAGGTAACTATGAGTACATACATCGTAATATTGAACTTGGCTCTCTTTTCACATTTATGTTTTTGATGGGATATCATTGCTTTTTGTACAGTACTTTTTAGTATGTAATTAGTTTAAGACACTCAGTCATAATAAGATTAATACCAAATGATTATTTTATTGCACCTCCCCCCACCCCACTGCTACATGGCACGGCCGTCGCACCGCGGCCCGTGAGCCGCGCCGTGCTTCGATATACCTATACCTATAATTAATTTAGTACTTATTTATATATAGCATTTATGTGCACTATTATTAGCCGCGTACTGATTGAGTGCCGCGTACCGCGTACTGCGAGCAGCCTCGCGAGGCTGCCTCGTGAGGCAAATCCTCGGTCGGTCAAGACGTGCCTCGCCCGAGGCAAACGCACGCGCTGCCTCGCCCGAGCGTGCCGCGGCCCGAGCCGAGCGGTGTCGGTTTTTGTCGATGCTCAAAGGCGCCTCACTACGTTTGCCGCGCTCACTCAAGACGGTAGTGTTTTGCCTCGCTTATTCGTCGTCAGTTATTCTTCAAGTTAAACTGAGCGTCGATGCTGGCTAAGCCTCACGGTGGCTTGGGCTTGCCGCGCGAGGCAGCCTCGGATTAAAAAACTTACAGAGCGAGGCCGCCTCGCGCGGCATGCGTACTGTGGCAAATGTCCGAGGCGGCCTCGCGAGGCTGCTCGCTCAATCAGTACGCGGCTATTGATTTGAATATTGTACCTAATCAATTGATTTTTAAACAATACTAGTTACTGATAAATTTATCTATGTATTATGTATATTCACCCAGCCATCTTATACCTACCGCCTACCTGGATGGAAATTTAACTTTTTAGATCATCTGGAACTGGATTAGAATTTCGATCAAAAGAAACCTAAGCCGACAAGACTTATAATGACGACGACTTGGCGGGGGCACTGCCGTGCCCCCAGATACCGCCACATACCTATAATATTATGACTATACGTTACAGGTACGTAGGTATCTAAAATGTTTACACCAACTAGCACCTAAGGCGATATATGTACATACATTATTTTTATTGTAAACAATGTTAATATTATTACCTCTATGTTACTGAGCCGCCTTGTGCTGGTGAGTCGATATATTGATAGGTATTTACATAGGATATACACTTGTTACGTAGGTACCAGGCAGGAACCTATTTTTATTAGTGACTAGCTGTGCCTAGCTGTTTTACCCGCTATACAGTTTGGTACAGTAGTGTATATTATGTTATTCCAGGGGTCTAAGCTACATTTATTATACCAAATTTAAAGTAAATCGGCCCACCCGTTTAGGCGTGTAAAAGTAAAAAAACATATATCCATACAGTATGTATAAAGTTTGTATTTATATTTATAATTATATTAGTAGGAATAGTGCACTCGCGCGCACTTCGTAGTATCTAGCAGAAAATAGCCGCCTACACAAAAATTATAGCAACATGCCACATGTATTGCTTTATGCGTTCCTAGGCGTCCCAAACTTTAATATCATACATTTTTTTAAAAATTAATAATAATTTAAAATGATAAAAAAATACTAGTTTCTGATTTTTCCCTTTGTTACTACGACATTACCTATCGGGATGCCAAATTTCAGCTTTCTAGGTCATCTGGAACTGGGATATTACTTTTGATCTATCCCTCAGTATGTATTAACTTCACCGATTACTGGATGTTTATATCTAAATAACCGTTTGAGCTGTGTTATTGGAATTTGGAACAGAGATATAGTTCGTATATTTAAGTATATGTGCCAAATTTGACTTGTCTATGTGTAATAGTTTTTGTATAACGAGGGTGTAAAAAGTCGTCAAAACGCGCTTTGGACGGTTCGTGTAATATAACACACGGCGCGGTCGCCAGTTCCTTTGCTTGAACTTGGCTTGACTCGCTGCCGCGTGTCTAGATATTAGTAAAATTATTGAATACAAAGACTAAAATCGACAGATCATTCGTCATTAGTGAAGAATATGTGACAAGTATATGGCATTACGACCCGCTAATACAAAAACTTCAAGATTTTTCTTACATTATGATAATGGAAAAAGTAAAAAAACAGCCCATAGGCATCAATAAAATCGGTGATATGCCAAAAACGATTGTTAAATTTCTTCAGCTTCCGGACTCCCATCTTTACACTGGGCATTGCCTGAGGCGGACGTCAGCAACACTCTTAGCTGACTCAGGCGCTGATATTACAGTTCTTAAACGCCATGGTGGCTAGAAGTGTAACAAGATTGCAGAAGGATACATCGAAGATTCTAAAGCTATTTAATATGCTAACTTTTAAAATTTGCGATAGTGGCGCCCCGCAAAAAGAACTCCTTTCGTGAAAAGCACTCTACCTATCAGTCACAGTTCCCGATTGAGCTGAAATTTTGCATACCGGGAATCGGATGACAATGCAATAATTTTATGACATGGAAGTGATCTGAAGTCTGATGATGGAGCTGAAAGGTGAAATTTGATAGATATATTATAATAAATAGTTTGAGTACGTAGGTATATGATAGTTTCATTTCAGAAAATTTCATTTTAGTTTTTTTTATACAACGATGTAAGAAGATGAGCAAGATGCTCTCCTGATGGTAAGAGATAACGCTGGGATTTAACGAAGGTTAAATTCTGGGTGCACTGCTGAGTCATAAAATGTTAAGATTCTTCAGCCCAGTAATTTCACTAGCCACAGTGCCCTCCTACCGAAGCACAGTAATGTCTGCACATCACTGTTCAGGCGGCAGAATAACTGACACTGTTGGGGTACTAGCCGATCTCCTGCAGAGCAAGTCTACCCACGGTAAAGAGATCACCATTAAATGACGCGGAAAAGAGTCAAGAGTAACTGTACGGAATCAAGCTGTTATTATTCCGTATTTTTATTAGTTTTTCTGATTTTATTGATAATTTGATATATTTTTGTTTACTGTATTTAATCTTGATGTACTATATGTGTAAGTGGTAATTTATTGCCGTTCTAATTTGTATAGGTATAACGATAGTTCTGGGACTTATCCCAGGACGTCTCTGAAATCTAAGTATTATTCACAAAAAATGTTTCATAATATTATTTACTAGCTTATGCTCGCGGCTTTGCCCGCACGGCAAAATCCTTTCTTAGCAGTGGTCTACGTCATGAAACCTTTCTATGTTCCAAATTTCAACCCAATCCATCTAGCGGTTGAGGCTGTACGTTATACAGATACATCAGTCACTAGCTTATTCTCATGGCTTTGCCCGCATGGACGGGTTACGTTTCATAATACCTACGGTCGTTTCAACTACGGTCGATATAACTACGGTCGATTCGCATAAGTTCATTTCACATATTGGACGACTCGCTTACAGTGCAACTCGCCTGCGGTTGATTAAACTATGGGCATGTGAACTAATGGGCGATTCGGCCAATGTTCATTTGATATATTGGTTAATTCAACTATGGACGACTCACCTACGGTTTATAAATTCTTTGCTACGCGTGTTTTTAGTACAGTATTCAGAGCAAACCGAAATCTGTTGGTTAGGTTAGGTTTGAACAGTGACCACAATGCGCGAGCCGAGCGAGCGAAGCGAGCGTGCCGCGGCAGCGGCCGGCGAAGCGCCAGATATTTTTCTTATTACTGAATTATTTATCCTGTGTCATGGCATCTTCAGGCATTTTGGCATCTTCTTTCATCTACCTCATCATGGCAAAGTGGCATAATAAGCTGTCTGCGCACCTACAGATAGAAATCATTCAGGTATCAAAAACAACACGTTTCTGAATTCTGTACTATAAACAAGTATTTTTTAGCTGTCATACCTGACTAGCAGCCGGAAACGTGGTCTAAAAATACGTGAACCGTCCGTTAGTTCGGTCAAAAATAGGCAAATCGTCCAATAGTTTAATCAACCATAGCTCAATCGACCGTAGCTGAGTTAACCGTAGGCGAATCGTCCAATATTGATTTCAACCAATAGTTATTATGAACGTAGGCGAAACGTCCAATAGACATTTTGAATAGTAGGTGATTCGATCGTAGTTACATATTGGCAAGGTTTGCCAGCCTTTACTAATTCTACGCCCATTAAGTCGCAGAAAACCCGTGAATTGAATCCCTCTTTTCCGTGGAATTGGAAATCGAATTAAATGGTCTGTATAAAATTCATTAATATATGAATAATTTACTGTCACGCGCTACGAAGTGCGCGCGGGTCAGCTAGTAGTCTAATATAATCTTAACATTAATATAATTATATTTTGTATTTATAAGTTTTAGATTGTAGGTTTAGTTTATAATGTTTTTTATTTATTGTATATAGTCTAATCATTAATTTGAATTACATAGGACTGGTTAAGTGGAACATTAAGAAGGCCTTAACCCAGCTATGAAGATTCAAAAATAAATTCGAAAACAATCGAAATAGCTCGGTTGTAAACTTTTTTAATTCCGTTCCTACAACAGCTAGACGCTTGAAAACATCCGGCCAAGGGAAAATTAAATGCGTAATAGAAAGAGTTAGTTACTTTACAAAGAAACTTCCAACTTTATCTACGAAATAAATTGACTTAAATATTCTAGTGGCCGTTTAAATTCTTGGGCCATTAAGTAACAAATTTCATTGTCGGAGACATGGTTTGAATAATAATGTTTCATTATCTTATTTTTAGTCGTGGACCTAGGACTGAAGTATCTAAAAAAAAAGAAAGATGCACTCTTAGTCCGCCCAACTTGGGTGTACATAAACGCACGCACTTGAACACTCACACCATCATTACTGGCTTATTAACGGATGATAGATCGTCTTCGTAGTACGAAGATGATTCTTATTAAAAACATTGCTTATAAACAAGCTAATTTCTAAAGCGACGCACGTTTTATTCATAAAATAAAAACCGCCCAACCGATTTTGATGAAATTCAAATAGAACTTGAAAAGATTTTTATTAATTTGATCGCATTGAAATGGAAAAAAATTAATAGTGCTACAGATTTGTCAAAAAACGGGTAAGTTTTCCCAACATTCGGGACACACCTTCAAAGTGTCCGCCATACTGAGCCTTATTGTTTAGTTAGGTAATATTTCCACTTGTTTTTGACATTTTTGTTTTAAATGGGGGTAGACACGAATCCGTGCCTGCTATGGCAGTCTCGTTCATCATCTTAGTATCCCTACCACTTAAATCCGTGATGGATGGATGCGACTTGTATTACTTGCCTACTTAATGGGTTAGCGCGAGAACCCAAGTGCAAAGCAAAATAATAATTAATCCAAGTGATTTGTACCTATTCTCAAGCATTGTGCACATCACAAAAATATTGTAAATCCGAAAGTTTGTGAATGAGTGTGTATGTCTGTAATTGATTGAGTTGAAATTTAAATAGACAGCTTAGACCCTTTAACCTTCATAAGGATTTCGGGTCTTTTTGGACCCATTTTTGCCTTAAAATACGGATAACTTTTCATGTATTAATTTTTATGATTTGTCACTTCGTGACTTTTATTATATTTTGAAACTCTACGTAAAAAGCGAAAAAAAAGTTTAAAATGTTTATATTTGAGTGAGTTAAATATCATTTTACGCTAACGGCTTTCGGGTCCAAAAGGACCCGGCCTTATAAAATATCATGATATATAACAAATTATTAATTATTATATCTTTGTAATTATTATATAATTATATTCTTTTACTTTCAATACTAAAATAGTTAGTTTTTAAATATTTGGGCACAAAAAACGAATTAATTCGTATGATTTTCTAATAATATCTAATATTTTCTTATATCAATATGTTCAAAGAATTGAGTAAAATATATATTATATTATGAAAAATAAAGATCGAGTTTTGAATATATTAAGTTCTAAAAACTTGATTCGATCAAAAATTTTAAATATACTTAGTATATTCCTTGAAATCATTTTATAAAGCTTTGCATATTTTTGATAATAAAATTATTTATCAAAATGTATAATATGAAAGAAATTTCAATCAAATCATATTTAAAATACAATTAAAAATTATTTAGTAATTAAAAAAAAACAAATCGTTAAATAAATTCACATCATAATATTATATATGATTCTTTTTACACTCGTGTACTTTACATATACGCTCTATTTTAGCAAGAAAGGTATATTTTGCCATTATTATGATTATTTTCATTTTAAATATAAATAGTATATTAATTATTAATATAAAATATAATTTTTGGAACATTTTTTTCATTTATAAAACATTGAAAGTTCTTTTTTTTTCAAATAAAAATAAATAAAAATAATTATACATATATGAATATTATTTTTATTATTATGTTAGAAAATATTATATTAGTATAAAATCAATTCAAATAAACGGAATATTTAAAATTTATTTGCATTTTATTTGATTTTAAGTAATAAGTAAACTATACCGTTTTATTTCCTCAAAATAACTCCAGATTCTCTAAAATAAAATAAAAAAAGATTTTTTTTATTTGAAAAACTTATTTCTTTACACGTTTTGAAATATTGACATGAAAAAATTATAAAACAATCATTTTTTAAAATAAAATGAATCAAAATTGTTCACGGGTCCAAATGGACCCAAAGTCCCATAACGTCACTGGGTTTGAAAGTCTTATGAAGGTTAATAACGTATAGGCTACTAAACAGCGTGAAAACCGCTGAGCATAGCTATCAAAGTCATAAAACAAGTCACAACATGATCTTTTAAACCCTTCCACTTTAGAAATAAAACTAAGGCACTAATAAATCAATTTAATGGTCGCGTAACAGTATTATTATAGTAATTTATAGTACGAATGTGCGAGGACACTGCAAGATATTTACGAGATACTTATCTGACGTAGGAAATATTGTCTATGTCGAGAACCCCTTGTACCATACTTACATACTTTTGAGGTGCAATCATTTTAACAGGTTACTCGAAAACCTTATGTAATCTCGCCAAAGTTTTCGTTATTATTATTGCTGCAAATTTTGAAATAAAAAATTCAGCTTGATACCTTCACGCGTTGCTGAGAAAAAGGGTCTTGACAGACAGACAGACAGATGGACGGACAAAGTGATCCTATAAGGGTTCCATTTTTTCCTTTGGAGGTACGGAACCCTAAAAATGCATCAATTCAAGGATGTTTTTTTACTTAGATTAAGCGTGCGTGAGACCGTAATTTTTGAAATCCACCTTTAATGTTGCATCCTTAAAGAGCCACACACAGGCGGGAAAGCGGTCGCGGTGCGGGACGGTATCTTTGTAATATTCGAATTTGTACGTAACCGTCACATATAAAGCGAACGCGGGCAGAAACGAAATGAAAATCGCGACCGCTTAACCGATCCGTTTCGCCTCTGTCTGTCGTCAACTTAATTCGTATAGCTTTGGTGAATATTTTCTCTATGAGCTTTGTTCAGAAACAACAATCATTCAATTTGACATTAAGAAACCCATAATATTTGAGTTTTTGGACCAATTTTTCCATTCCAAAGTAATGAAAAACATATTTAAAGTTTTCATTTACAGAGGAAGAAATGTTCTCGAGAAAAATACAGTTCTAAAAATTGTCAGTCCATTCAAAACCCAGCAGTTTAAAGTTAAAATTTTTGTGGCCATATCTCAACAAGAATGGTTAGGAAGCACAAAGAAACTTCGCGGAAGAATCCCACGAGTGTTTCCTAGGAAACACTAAATAAAAAACTGCCTAGGAATGCTTCAAGTTTTGCTCTGTTTCAGCGCGGACGCACGTTTTAGCAGTAAGGGTAGTTTGAATATGAAATTATTTTCGCTTTTTAGGCATCCGTAGTCAACAAGGAAGCCTGTCCGTCTGCTCTTCTATCCATCCGAGGATTTACGGAGAGAAGACTTAGAAAGATGAAAAGAAAGCAAGCTGCACAGAATTTTAGCTTGACCGACTCCAGGTTAAGATTCGTCTGGTCGCGGATGAGTGCTTTGGCGTACCCTTTGCCCCGGCATTATGGTGTCCCGCAGGAACACCGCCAGGTTTTTTACTAGGTACCCCTGCCGCGCCTATCTTCGGCGGGTGAGTCCCACATATCGCCCCGCGCGCTTCGGCGTGGGGTGATGATTCGTAACGCATTTTTCCTGTAGAGTTTAGATTTATCTTTCTTCTATGATCTTGTAGAAGCTGTTTTACTGTTCTACGAAATTCGCCTCGCAAACTCAGTTGTGTTTGTGGTTTAAATAATAGGTAGCTAACGTAATAAGCTGCTCTCTTGAAGTTCTTGTTATGAGGTACTTCTGACAGGTGCATTTCGAGTCAGTGGAAATGCAATTTAGGAGGACAAAACTATGTGGAGTTGAATAATATCACTATTACATAGTATAAAACAAAGTCGCTTGCCGTTATTCCTGTTTATCCTAGGTCTTTTAAACTACGCAATGGCTTTTGATGCGGTTTTTAAAAATAGTTTTTTTTTATACAACGAAGTAAGAAGACGATCGAGACGCTCTCCTGATGGTAAGAGCTAATGCTGCCCATAATTAGTACAGTGTTACCCAGTATTTTACAAAGGTAACATTCTGGGCGCACTGCGCCAACGCTTCTTACTTGAGAGTCATAAGACGTTAAGATTCTTCAGCCCAGTAATTTCACTAGATTAACAAATCTTTGAAAATTCGACTGTCTATCACGATTTAAGCGACACAGCCTTGTTGTAGACAGACGGATGGGTGGAAGGACAGACGGACGGACGGACAGCAGAATCTTAGTAATAGGATCGTTTATACCCTTGCGAAACACCCGTAATCCTAAAAAAGGGCAACTGTTTTAAGTATGATTTTTTCTTGGTTTTCTTTTTACTCCTCCATGAGTAAAAAGAAAATATCTATGATATTATGTACTTTCAGAAAAATCTTTTATGGATAAGAATATTTCCCATTTGGTCCTATATTTTCCCACCACTCTACAAATTTATTTCAAAATCCATCTTCTATTCTTTCATTATGAATGCAAGTTTTCGTCAAGAATTCTTGAGGAAACTACTTTATTGTTATGACGAACGTCTGGTCGCCGCAAAAGTCCGGTCATTATTCCAGAAAGCTCTTTACCACAGACTTAAGGTTTTATGGTAGATACTGCGCTCTCTTAAACACAACTGACGCTGAGCAGTTTATAATAAAGAATACGTAAAACCGTGGCCTAGTTACCACCCGCTGGCCAAACCGTATCGTCAAGCGGTGATGCTGTACAGTCAACTACAAAGAGATGTATCCATGTAAGGCTTACAAAATGAAGTAAATTTACATTTGCCACAATGAACTACCCTTGGTTCGTGACATTTCTAGTAGCAATCAAACTTTATATTATCATCGACTCGTTTAATATGCAACAATGATGTATCCCACTACTTTTCCTTAGGTGATACATAATAATAGCATTTAAAATGAATCGAATATAGTATAAGATTTGGTGAATACTGAAAATGTCACGAAGTAAGGGTAAATAATTTTTGGATACTAAAAGTTCGTTCATTTTGTACGACTTACATAAATACATCTCTTTGTAGTTGACTGTACATCTAGAATTTTACATCATTGTTAAATCCTGTATAGCACTGTACTGATAATGGACAGCGTTATATCTTAACATCAGGAGAGCGTTTTGCTCGTATTTTTTACTTTTTATTAATTTATTTAATACACCAAAATATAAATCTTAAAACTAAGTACAAAACATCAATAAACCTACTAGATTTGTACCGATGGGTACCTTCAATCGCTCGCTCGAACTATAACCACTAACCGATATTATGAAACTGCAGTACTTATTCTTACTTCCTTCTTTTCTTTTTCTATCTTTCCTTCATTTTTTAATTTTTGTTTATTATGGTCAGTCTATGATTATAAAAGGCTAATTAGGCGGTCGTCGATGAGGGACTGGATGCTAAGGCTCTGCCGATTCCCAGTTCTCTGTCACAAAGACGATGCGGGAGTGCCGCCGGGTTGTTTTAGTGGGTATACCCGTGCAGCCGCTCTGCACGGGGAGTCCCACATAACCCTCCCATACCCCCGTATGGAGGGTATGCGTAATGCTTGTTTTCCCGGCGAAAACAAAAAAAAAATTATAAAAAAACATAGTCTGACCATGATCGGTCGTCTGCCTTAAAATCTCTTCCCAAGACTATCTGCATTGATATCATAGTCTGTTTTTAACGTATATTTTACTTATATTTTTATGTAAACAACAAAAAATCTCGTTTCCGTCCCGTTTTTAAAAGGAATTTAATACCTTTTCAGTCTGTTAGCAAATTTGAATAATGTCTCGAGAAATAATCACAAGTTAGCATTTTAGTCATTTTGTGGGCTGTTTGGCGTTGTTTCAGGAATATTTTTATTTAAGGATTGTAAAAAGCTATCTGTCGAGTTTATTTATAATTCAAAAAATCTAATAAGATATTTGAGAGGTACTAATTAGGTAATAAATATTTTAATTCATCAGAACTTCCAGAAAGCAGCGGATCATTTTGGTCTCGCCAGCTTGACGTCAGGATGGCGGGTCCACGGTTTTTGCTGTGTCGCTTTTCTGTTGAGGTACCTAAATTTTGAATTTAGATCGGAAGTACTAAATCATCATCATCATCATCATCCACAGCCCTCTACATCCCACTGCTGGGCATAGGCCTCCTTCATGTTATGCCACTCATATATGGTACTAAATAGTATCTACTAAATAAGTAATAAATATTGATATATGTTTCATGCAAATCCCAGACTTGGTCCCGCCATCTAACCGTTTGACGATACGGTTTTGTCCAGTTTGTGGTGACTACCAACTAATCGCGTTTTAGAATAGAACAAAAACAATCCTTGATTGCAAAGCACAAAATTACAAAACAAATAACTTATTAATAGAATTATTATAATATTTTATATACGATTTTTAAAAATATCGCGAATGTTCTCCATAACTGAAAAAATCAAAACGGAACAACTCACGTCTAATTTGTCGAGAATATCTAGACCACGGTTTCGGACAATTACGATGTCCTTCATCAGGAGTTCACGCTTGCAGGACCCGACACTTACCGCCGAATCCGTGTTCGAGATATTCTCGACAATATTAGAAGTGAGTTGTGCCGTTTTTGTAGTTTTAATATTTTATATGCTACGTTAACAATTATTACCAGTCTTATTATAATTAAGCCAATTTCATACAGAGACAACCTTTGAATGGAAAAGGACAAATCATACTTTTACCGAAGAGAGGTTTAGCTGAATAATTAATTACTAGACTAAATACTTAATTAATTTAATTTTCCATATTAAAGTAATCTAAACCAAGTGCAGTGTTAAATGAAAATTCAGATTTAATATGAATTACGCAAATCCTGTGTCACGCGAGAAGTGAGATTCCATTTAACTTTTTAATTAATTTTATTCCAAGTCGCATACGGAAATACGCTTGTTTATGTTATTAACGTTAATTTATTTTATGGAGTGTTATTCTGTATATTAAATTCTGTTTTAATTTCAGTGAATTCCGGATAAATTCATTCGTTAATAAATAATTTATCATATATTTGTCGCTAAAAGGTTTTGCTGTTAGTTCATGAACAATTTGATTAATTTATAAAGAAACGAAAACAACGCCTTAAATAAACATAATATTAAGCTGTGCCTGCCTACCTACATTTTATAACGATAGTCGTCATAATGTATAATCTTAATGTATCTGGATCTTTTTGAGATTCATTGATCGATAACTTATTATATTTATACCACAATTACACAGAAACACAAGAAAATTAATGAAAAAAAATTCCAGACTTAAGGTTAAACATAAGGACAGCTTAAGGGTAAGCAGATTGTATTGACTTGGCACACGGTACACCACCCACATCACTTCAACATTCATCATCATCTTAGCCGTAGGACGTACACTGCTGAACATAGGCCTCCCCATTGGACTTCCACATATACCGGTTGGAAGCGACCTGCATCCAGCGTCATCCGGCAACCTTTATCATAATAATAATTGGTGTTTATACTCCAACAGAACAGGTTACCCTACTTACACTGTCAGAGTCAAATCAGAATTTATTGATTGTGTGGCCAACCTATATGTCGCAGTTTCAGGTCGCAGAGATTACTACAGGCCAGCAACATGACCTAACGAATGCCTCCTACATATCTTATAGGAAACAGCTGGGACCCACAGATTTACGTGCCTTCTGAAACACGGTTAAGGATGAGGATAAGGTTGCCTGTCTACCTTGTGGGCGGACATCCTACGCTGCGTTTGCTAGACCAGAGCATTATTTCATTAGATTAAAATCGTGTGTCATATGATATAATTTCACAATGTTAAAATAAAAAAGACGACGGACGGCGCATCGTCTGGTATTTGTACAGTGTGCCATGACCTTAAGCCCCTCGTTACCAAGCCCTTCGTCTCCATGAAATCATCATAACGCAGTTTTGGCAGCGCGGATGAAAAGCGAACTCGTGAGTTATGCGAACAACTACCAACAAGTTCCCACGACGTAAGGAATAACATTATGAACAAAATAATATTATATTGGAATAGATTCCGTGATTGCGTAAATTCAAAATAAATAAACGTAGCGCAGACAGTTTTCTTTGCTCTATCCTCTACTCGAAGTTGTTGTTGTTGTTATGTTGAAGAAAAAAGAACAGCTTCTGAAAAACCTTTTATTCTGAGCTGCTTAGTGTATTTTATGTTTAGACTCTTTTCAAATTCTCATTATCCCATATTTATGCCCAGTGGATCTTATTTTTTTATAATAAAGATGTACAATGGGACGAAATATTATACAAATTTAAACGGTACAATTTAATGTCAGTTATACATATGTAGAAAACCTAGCTAACCAAATTTGGCTTTTTTGTGGTATGAAGTCTAAAAACACTGTTTGACACTGTTTTTAACCCCCGACGCAAAAACGACGGGACGTTTGACGTGTGTGTGTGTGTGTGTGTGTGTGTGTGTGTGTGTGTGTGTGTGTGTGTGTGTGTGTGTGTGTGTGTGTGTGTGTGTGTGTGTGTGTGTGTGTGTGTGTGTGTGTGTGTGTGTGTTTTAGTTTTTTTTAATTGAAAGTAGAGTTACTCGAGAGTGTTCTTAGCCATGATTGGTGGAAATCGGTCCTAGATGGCCGCCGCAACAAAATGGCGGATTATTTTTTTCTTCCACGACCCCCTCAATATGGATATCAAATGAAAGGGCTTAACAAGTAAAATACAGCCCACTATATAAAATTTAAAATCCAAGATGGCCGCCATAAAAAAAAATGTTGAATAACATATTGCGTTGGGGTTTTTTTTATTTTTTAATTTAATTCACTTGTTAAATAAGAAACAATTTGTAATTTTTTATTTCTCTTTTGACGCACCACTGCTAAGAAGTTTCCTACTTAATATGCTTATGGAGCATTGCTCCGCTTACATTTAACCCTTTGACGACCATGGGGACATCCGTGTACCCAACACAAAAAATTAAAAATCTAAATAAATTCTTGGTCAATTTCAAATATTTTTTTGTTTTCTAAAATTTAAATGTCCATTTTAACCATTCATAGCTAGCAGCCCCATAAAAGTAGAATTATATTGTGTCTATAATCTATAAAAGATGACATATCTTTTGGTGCGAAAATGAAAAAGTTTTCTCAAGATTCACAAGATGTTAAAGTGAGAATCATAAATAAATTTCATGAAAAAACTATAGCCTGGTTAATGTTATATTTATATAAATTACTACACTATTAGATAATTTGATCCTAATAAAGCTATAAAGTCATAAATAAAAAGGGACAGTACTGTCCCTATGGTCGTGAAGGGATACTTTTTTTGGACGACGATATGAACAATATATTATGAAGTTATTCAAAAACCGAATAGTTACCAAGCAATATCAATAAAAGAAAAATAACTGATTTCAATAAAGTCATAAACCTCTAAAAATATCGTGTAATGAATAGAAACAGCCAACTGTAAAACGATATAGATTCTTAGGATAGCCTTAAGATAATAGTAGTAGTCATAAACTGCATTCTTGTATCATATAAAAAATCCGTGTGAATTCGGGTGAACTTTCTACCTGGGTGATTAACGGTACCTACACCGTTAGAGCCGTATATTGTACCCATGTGCAAAGCTTCTCTTACTGTCCCGTTAGGACAGGGTGCATGGGTCGCTGTTTAGCCAGACTGGAGGGTAAGATTGGTTGCATAAAATGCACCAAGTGATGGTCAATCATTTCATACCAATAATTGAAGCTGGCTACCAGCCAAGCTTCAAGTTGATTACCATGGTACGATTAGGTACGATTTTTTACTAAATATGTTTCGTATCAAACTACAATAAAAATATGGGTGGCATTGGTCTAACGGATCAACGAAATATAACACACGAGCTTGATCGCAGGTCAAAGTTAAAATAAGAATAAGAAGATAGATTATCTAAGACTATTCTTTGACCTTTTTGATATAACAGTGAACAACGCATATACCATTTACACAGAGAAGCACGGTCAGAATAGATTGATTGGTTGTTTGTAGATCAGGCAAGTCTCTGTGGCTTCCTGAAAAAATGAGTAAGTACTTACCATATTATGCAATGCTATAAATCGATCTACCCTATTACAATCCATCGAAAAAACGATAAACAGAAAATGATGCGCGTATTGTGCACGTTCCAAAAGATAATCGCACTAACAACACCTGTATAATATGCAAAGTTCACCTGTAATATACGACCGATTGAATTGTTTTATTCTGTACCTTGACTCATTTCTTATAAATTAATGATTATAGGTAGTAAATTTGCGTTTTTAATAAGTGTTTAGATCCTAGATATTCCTCTAGCCTTGAAACAAAACTGTAAATAATTTCGAATAAAATTTACCGTTGACGACCATAGGGACACCCATGTACCATAAAATTCCAAAAAAACTAAAATAGGTTTTTACTTTTTGACTTTAAAATATGTTTTATAGACATCAAAAAGATCATATTATACTGAAATAACCATAACATTACCTCTCCTAGTCTTATGGTCCTGAAAGGGTTAAACACGTAAAGTTACTGGAACAGTAAACTGGTGGGAAGTATGTTGATATGTTACCCATGATTAAGTCCCATGTTTTGGCAAAAATTGGGCATGAACGCACGAATGAGCGCGAAGACACGAAGTTGTTAAGGTATGGCGTATTCCTACGCGCAAAGAATTTATGGTTCTTAAAATTGAGACACTTTGCTTTGATCGTGGAGAAGAAGTTACAGTTGTTAAATGGAGTTACAGTTGCTTTATTTTAAACGAAATTACAACTTATATATTCTTGTATTATGTTACTAACTATGCGTATTGGTTTAAGTATATAGGTTAGCTACAAAATCTATAATTTTGATTATGATTTGGCTCTGACAGTGTATAGACTGTTAAGAGTAACAAACATAGTATTATACATCTATAATATTATCTTTTTTTTGTGTTTTAATCCAAGTGTCAATGGAATGATCAGTAATGGACAGTCGTTTTAATCGTATTCGACATTTGGCTTAAAACTTGTAGCCCTGTCGCTAAAAATGATTTCTTCCAGACAAAACGTCTGCTAAGAAATTTAAAATTAAGAGGAGGCTATGCAAAGAATATAACCAACTAGTTAGGCAAGCACAAGACATGGACATAGATATGGATATTTTTAACAATACTCTGAACAAATTTAAGAACAATACAATAAAAATCATGAAATCTCACAAATAGATAGTCACTTAACTTATAAACCCAGAATTATATGTTATTTATATATATTATATATTTATTTTACAATTTATTTTATATTTAAATGTTTTTCTTATATTGTCTGAGAGAATTTAATTTTTGTTTGTGTAGAATTTGATTTATGTTTTAATATCTTTAATATTATAATAGAATTTCATTTTTGTCTAAAATTAGATTTAATTAGTTTTAATTAATTTTCCTATAAATCTTTTGGTAATGTTATGTATTTCTAAATTGTCATATGTATCAGATACTATACACAATGTTAATATGCTACTTGAAAATTCTGTAATACATGTGATGTCGAAATACTTATTAAATAAATAAATAAATAAATAAATAAATAAATATAGACTGGCGAACATTTATTAAGAGAATTGACTACCAAAATAAAACTTTATATCGGGACAGTTGAAAAAAGCTAAAATTATGTAAATACAAACGTAGGAAAGCACGAATCATGACAGGTTCTACGGAGGAAAAAGTGCAAAATTAATACGCGTATTTAACCAGCGCAGGTCCTAAATAAATAATACGATGAGATTTATAAAAGTGCGTCAAGAGACCTTTCGTACTAATTAAATTCCCTTAGTGTTTTCACAGTGAGAGGGGCTTAGTGAGGTCCATTTTGTAAAACTCGTTGACTTTGAAGATTTTATATATAGTAGCGACACTCAAAAACTTCGTAACCAAAAGAGGAGTAAAGCTACTCGATGATGCTGAAAGATCGCGGTGAGAATTGAGTGCATACTTTAGCCTGTTATTTAATGGGTTTTGTATTTGTATTGAAAGATAGCTTTATCAGCGCTAATACTAACAGGAATATGCGATAGAGAGGCGAGGCTATTCCATCGCTTAACGTAATGTACCTATTTCAGTAATCGCTGACAAGGAGCAATACAAAGTTACAAAGAATATGCCCATGCCACTACTAGGAGAAGGTAGAAATTAATGGCTTTTGAGCTCAAAATACCCTATGTGAATGGATTACTTTTGCACATCAAGTTTTTAAAAGTGATGAATATTTTTTTAAGACAGAGTAACCAATTATTGTACTAATTTTATTTGTTACTAGCTGCGCCCAGTGAATTTACCTGCTATACTATAGCCTATGTGTTGTTCCAGGGTCTAAACTATCTCTATTTCAAATTTCAGTGCAACCGGTCCACCCGTTTAGGCGTGAAAGAGTAACAAACATACATCCAGACATCCGCATACATTCTTACAATCTTTCACATTTATAATATTAGTAACATGAGTGTGTTGGTCAACTCAAAACACTTAAAACTCAAATTTGTCCAAACTGTGAGTCCAGAAACACAATATCGTTGATGCGGTCCATCTTGTCTAAAACCTTTTATTCTGCTTTATAGCTTTTGTAAAAATAATAAGCCAGGTTTTTCTCGTGTCGGTATTTGGTTGTTTGAAGTTGTCTTATAAAAATATGCTAATTTTAGCTACATTTGCAAAAACTTGGACAATTTTAGCTCTCTTTATTTTACACCTAGATTCTTGGATTCTTTGGTCTCTTTGTGATGAAAACTTGACGTTTTATTTTGTGAATTACTTTTGTTGGCTGCTGGTTTTATTTTCTTACAAATCGAGTTATTGTCATTAAGCTAGAACCACATTACTGTAGTGTGGTGTGTTGTGTTAAAACAAAAAAAATAGAGTTTCAGTTTTAAGTATGGGGAACCCCAAAAATTTATTGCTTTTTTTCTGATTTTTTTGTGTGAAAATCTTAATGCGGTTTACCGAATACATCTACTTACCAAGTTTTAACAGTATAGTTCTTATAGTTTCGGAAAAAAGTGGCTGTGAGATACGGACGGACGAACAGACATGACGTTAACATAAGGGTTCCGTTTTTTGCCATTCAGCTACGGAACCCGAAAAAGATAAAGTTTTTCATAATCTTAACACAAAGGTTTTTTAATTATCTTAACCCAAATTAGAAGGACAAATATTAGCAGCTGTAGAATACTTTAGTGATTAGTGTTATATAGGATAGTGCCTAAAGGTCACTGTCTCACCTGTTTACCTCGAGCTCAGTGTCGTGCGAATAAACTTGCGAGATCCGAACCTAATCGGATCACTGAACCGAATGATCAGAGGAAACTAATGCTAAAATATACCTACTTTAAGGTGGCGTGGCGTCTTTGGATGATCTTACTAATATTAAAAACGTGAAAGTTTGTAAGAATGTATGGATGTCTGGATATCTGGATGTATGTTTGTTACTCTTTCACGCCTAAACGGGTGGACCGATTGAGCTGAAATATGGTATGGAGATAGCTTAGACCCTGGAATAACATATAGGTTACTGTACAGCATGTAAACCCACTGGGCGCAGCTAGTACGCAATAAGACCCAAACCCGATTATTAAAATTAAAATGAGTTCAATTCGCGAAATTTTAGAGTATAAAATCAATAAAATCCTAGTAAATCGACATACAGTAAGATTATCACAAAATAGAAGTAGATTTTTCCGGTCAGTGTATCCAGTTCCAACAAGAAAGTACAAAGTGAACTGCCATTGAAATCCTCTCTTACATTCGCCGAACACATTTTTATGCATCGCGCAGTCACCCGGTCGGGTGAACACGGATATCCAGCTCTCATATTAAATTTGTATGTTCATTTTATTTGTTGCGACGCTAATTTTGTAATGGAACGAGCATAAATATTTTTGTACTTTTTTTTCTAAGTTTTGATGTCCACTTTAATATACCTACATTATTTGCTTAAAATGTTTATATTCAGCTCTCATATTTGTATTTTCATTTTATTTGTTGCGACGCTAATTTTGAAATGGAATGAGCATATTTATTTCGTAAAATTTCAGTAAGATATATATTGTTTTATTAAGATAACATAAATAACTCGTTATTGATACAGCATAATAAAGTAATTTTTACAGACACAAAACCTAAAGCTAACAGTAGTGGTACCAATTGGCGGTCTTATAACTCAGAGCGATCTTTTCTAGAAAACTGTACAGGGAGAGGAATTAAACATCACTGGGAGGACGGTGGTTTCACAAAAACTTTTTTTTATTTTTTTCTAAGGTTGATGTCCACTTCAATATACATCTATACTATTATATAAAATAGAAAACTGACTGACTCATCATCGCAGGGACAAAACCGCTGGACCGATTGAGCTGAAATTTGGACAGCGTGTTCTTTAGGTAACGAAGGCAGGTAATAAGAAGGGATTTTGCGAAATTCCCACAGGAACGGGAACAAAATGGAAATCTGTAACCGTTGAGTCTATCAAGCTGAAATTTGGTGTAAAGGTAGTTTTACTACCATGGAAAAATTCAAAATAGTTTTTATTTCAAAATTCCTACGGGAACGGGAACAAAATGGAAATTTGTAACTGCTAGGCCTATTAATCTGAAATTTTGTATAAAGGTAGTTTGACTACCATGAATGGATTCAAGATAGTTTTCATTCCAAAATTCCTACGGGAACGGGAACAAAATGGAAATTTGTAACTGCTAGGCCTATAAATCTGAAGTTTGGCATAAAGGTAGTTTGACTACCATAAATGGATTTAAGATCGTTTTCATTCCAAAATACCTGCGGGAACGGGAACAAAACTGAAAATCTGTAACCGTTAAGCCTATAACGCTGAAATTTAGTATAAAGGTAGTTTGACTATCAGGAAAGGGTTCAAATAGTTTTCATTCCAATATTCCCACGGGAACGTGTATAATATAGAAATTTGTAACCACGTGGCCAATTAAGCTGCAATTTAATGCAAAGGTAGTTTGGCTACCAAAAAAGAATACAAGATAGTTTTCAATCCAAAATTCCCACGGGAACGGGACTAATATGGAAAATGTAACCGCTGAGCTGAATAGTTTGAAATTTGATGTAATAGTAGTTTGACTACCAAGAAACGATAATGAATTGTTTATTCATCCCAATATTCCTATGGGAACGGGAATATTAAGCTGAAATTTGGTATAAAAAAGTTGTTTGATTCCCAAGCTCAAGCGCATCGCCTCATTCTCGCTTCGTGCGCTCGATTTGCGCATTGTAGATACTTTCCAACCTAACTAACATAATATGTGGGACTACACTAAACTCTGTAGGGTAATCTGACTGACTCATCATTATCACAGTAGAGACGAAACTCCTGAACCTAGAATGATAAAATTTGGAATACCTATCCTATAGGTTCTTTTTAATACCTAAACATATATTATATTTTTATTATCTTTTTGCTGAACTGATAGAGTTGAAATTTGGCATGCAAAGATATTTAAGTACCAGGAGAGGATGAAAAATAGTGTTTATCTCAGATATTCCCCTCTTATAGGGGGAAAAGAGGGCCATTTTTCTCCTATAAAAGTGGGGGCAAATGTTGTATTGAAATTTCTAATACCGCTGGGCCTGAAATTTAGTAAGTATAATAAAGGTAGTTTGTATACCAAAATAGGACATAGGATAGTTTTTATATTTTAGAAATCCCCTTTTAGAAGGGGAACAGGGGTGAAGTTTGTATGAGTTATCTATATTCGTTAGGCCAATTAAGCTTTTTTTTTTACTTCTACAAAGGTTAGTTTAAGTACCAGGAAGGACACAACATAGCTTTTATCCCCGAAACCGTCCTTTCAGAGAGGAAACCAGGCATTTAAGAGTTTGTATAAGGAATCAATATCCGTCGAACTGACGTAGTTTTCATTTGGTTTTAACCAACGAATTAGGGAAATAAGTTTTAACACAATTTGAGTTCTGGGACAGAGCATAGGATAGTTTTTATTTCCCTGAAATCTTTGTAGTATCTCCAAACATTGTAAAGGCCGCGGCAGTGGCCGGCGAAGCACCAGAAGCTACTAGAATATTTTAAGATAGGAATATCATAAATAGGATCACAAGTTGTCAAAAGACTAAATTCATGTTAAGATGCGAATTTAATGTTCGTGATCATTTTCTATTTCTAGCAATGGTATTAATACTAAATCTGTAGATTTGTCATTGAAATATTTATTGCGTAAGTCTTATTATTTAATTTTATTTTTTTATTCATAATGGCACCCGAAGCGAAGCGAGGACGGGCCGCTAGTTACTTGCTTAAAATGTTTAAATATCCACGCACGGATATTCAGCTCTCATATTTGTATGTTCATTTTATTTGTTGCGATGCTAATTCTGAAATGGAATGAGCATATTTATTTCGTAAAAATCTAGCGAGATGTTTTACACACAGCAGGCTGTTATAGACATTAAGCTTGATGTCCATTTTTTCAGCTCAAAGGACGGGCTAGCCCTTTTGCCAGCTCCGAAACAGCCTGACCAATTTTGTGAATAGAGTCTTGAAAGGTAGACAATGTTCCAGCGGTACCCCTGGTATTGCAGGTATCCTTAGGCGACAGTAGCTACTTTTTTTTAATTCATTATAGGTAGGCCTTTGACCACGATTTCGCCTGATCTTAAACGACGATGCGGCCGTATATGGCAGCAGACTATACCTAGAAGGCGGGATAAATCCCTCCCTTGCTTCACTCATTCACCATCATGCCGGAACGAGGTCATATTGACTGCTTGGCTTCACGGTTTTGTTCAGTGGGTGGTAACTAGCCACGGCCGAAGCCTACCACCAGCAAACTTACCAGCAGGTGGGCTGTCTGCTTGTTTGTCACCTATTACATAAAAATGATCGTGTTATGTCTTAATCGGGCTTAGTATCAGCTATTGTACATTAAATGTCCAAAACCAAAAGACCATCTATTTCTCACAAACGCCGTCAAATTTCAAATGCTTTTAGCATAGCTCACAAACTGGGTAACAAAATACAGCTTCTTAGTACGAAGTTCCACAAATAATGTTCTATAACAAATTCTGTATTGGAAGTTATCAGGCGTGTATTGGAGGAATCAGGCTTGTTTGGTCACATTCGCAAATTAATATTGAGACGTAAAATGTCATTTTTCAAATCGGTGCAGTGCTCGTAGCATGGCGTATGGGATCCCACAGAAATGTCAAGAGTAGAACTGTCATCCCATACATTATACTTTGGTGAATGTATGGGATGATCGTTTGACGTGACAGAAAGACAATAAGTCTACGCAGTGTCACACTTTGCCACACACTGACATTGACATAAGAGTAGCAACTTCCGTCCCACTGTCAAGAGTAAACTGACATTATATATATCAAGACGCTACTCTTGCTACTCGCGCTGTCATTGTATACAATTTGTAGATACTCCCAATGTCATTGTGCTCTTACAAACGTCAATTACTCTCGACAGTGGGACAGAAGTTGCTACTCTTATGTCAATGTCTTACTATGCTAAAGTGGCTGTTACTTTGTCTACTATGACAGTCTGCGTTTTTTTTGAGAATGTGACCAAACACGCCTGATTCTATTGGAGTTTCCAACTGCCCCCAACTTAGCACTGAATTTTCCATCTGGATTGCAAAAGGATTAAGAACCAAAGTTGCGAGTTTTATCTGTTTCGGAATATATTAACGATTGCTGGGATTGGTTTGGAGATTTATTTATTCAGGATCCCGTATTGATTTCGTCTTTGAGTTATGTTGAGGACATAAATCTTTGATTATATTTTTACATGGGCCTATTCGTGTAAGATGTGAAACATGTCCTAGAAAAACAATAATTGATAAGTAATACAATACAATAACTCCTTATTGCAAACCTGATAACAAGAAATTGTTTCATAAGTAGACAATACCTACACATATAGCTAAAGGTATACAATCGGCAGTTTTATCGCATAGAGCAATCTCTTATAGACAACCTGGTAAGTAATTTATAAACCCATGTTGTAGTTTAACTTAAACTCAAAATTAATTTATTCAAATAGGCTACAGCAATCGAGCACTTTTGCAAGATAACAGCAGTAGTAGGTAACTAAATTTACTTATTTTAGAACCCCTTTGTGTTATCCTATGATTTATGCACATCATAATGATCATGAGGCCACGTCTGTTTCCTAAAAAAAGGGAAATTAAAAAAAAAAAACTTTTTAAACACAAGCTTTTTTTTTTACAGTATTACCAAAGTACTCGTCAAGACAAATCAAATGAGCCCAAATTTGATGGGGTTGCGTCATTTAATTACGGAGTTCCTATGGCCACCTTCCACCTCTATCATCAGATCGGCTATATGTCATAATAATATTGTATTGTATTCCGATTTATACATGCATGTAAAATTTCAGCTTTATCGGATACCGGGAAGTGGATCAAATGTAATTTGCAAGATTTGATAACAAAGAGACAGACAGACAACAGACAGGTGAAACTAAATAAAAGCTTGTAATAGTAATATAATTTGCCCACCGTTTACCCATTGTGATTTGACCCGACAGTAAAAGAAAAGTGAGTTCTGTTGGAGTTTATCCAACCAGTAAAGTCCTATGAACACTTGAAGTCACTTATCTGTAATCCAATGTAATCCAAATTCTCAGGTAAAATGAATCGATTCCCAAAATTCCCGCGAAGCAATGCGTCCCAAAGTTTTTCAATAAGAACCCACGGTAAACAGTAAGGTATTCTCCCGCTTTCGGGAGAAACGGGAGAAAGGGGGAAAACAGGAGAAAGGGGAGAAACAGTAATTATTTCTGTAAATGTGGAAACTTGAAAACTACGGTGTTGTCTGACGATTAGCAGCGAGCGAACTTTCTTAGATAATTGTCTAATCTCTAAGGTTTCGTGTAAACTTGGATGAATAGATTTATGTTTGTTTCTTTGTTTTTAACAATTTAAACACAATAAAGCTTATTAAATAACTACAAAAATGGAAAAAAATGGGGTTTATACTCCAACAGAACTAGATTAACCAACTTATACTGTCAGAGTCAAATCACATAAATGGTGGTGGAGGCGTATTTGTTTTATACTACGTAGTGATAGTGATAATATGATTCTGACTTGCACTTTTAACGCGCCACGATACCATTCTACGGTAAATAAATAAATAATAGGGGTTTATACTCCAATAGAACAGGTTACCCTACTTACACTGTCAGAGTCAAATCACAATTATAGGCTGTGTGGCCAACCTATAAGTTGCAGTTTCAGGTCACCCAGATTACTACAAGGCCATGACCATGCAACATGACCTAACAACTGCCTCCTGCATATCTTATAATAAATAAAATTATAATAATAATAAAAGAATAAAAATTACTTTATTGCCAAAAAATACTTTATTGCTAAAAAATATATAATACTAGCGGCCCGTCCTCGCTTCGCTTCGGGTTCTATTATGAATAAAAATAATTAAAAATATTGTATGGTAGGTACTTATATGTATAGGTATTATGTTAAACTATCCTCTAGATTTAATCAAATATTGTAGCTTATAGAAAATGATCACCATCAACTTCGTATTTTGACTATAAATTCCTTAACAAACTGCCATGCCCATTTCGGGAATTAAAACAATTTATTTGTTTCCTTGCCCGGTAATTTTGAACTATCTCTATTGTAATTTAAGCTGAATCGGTTACTAATTTTTCACACTATCCTTTTCGCGGCCTTACCCGCGTGTCAAACTAATTCCGTAGTTCTTGAATTCCCATAAAAACTCTAACCCCTCTCTTTTCCCCCCTTGCTTTTAAGGCTCTTAGGACTTTAGGGATAAAATTATCCCATGTCCTTTCTCGGGGCTCAAGCTCAAATTTCTGCAAAATTTTAGTTATTAATTTCTCATACAAACGCTGACCCCCCGCCCCCCCCTTTTCTTTTAAAACTTGAATTCTGGAATAAAAGCTATTCCATGTTCTTTGGAGACTCAAACTTCTTCTATATCAAATTTTAGCTTAATAGGGTATGCGGTTACTGATTTCATAGGAAAAAGAGGGAGGGAGAGGTTAAGAGGGGGTCAGAGTTTCCCCACCGCGGAGGGGTCCTCCTGTCAGTGAGGACCAAACGCCGTCGGGGCCGCGGATGAGTGCTTCGGCGTACCCGTTAACACCCCAGGTTTTTTAGTGGGTATTCCCGCCGCTCCCGATCTCTGGCGGGGGAGTCCCACATACCGCCCCGCGCCCCTCGATGTGGGGTGATGATGCGTAACGCATTTTTCCTGGGTCAAAAAAAAAAAAGGGCGTCAGATTTTGTATAGACAAACTCTGACCCCCTCTTAACCGCCCTATCAAACAAACAAACTATCCTTTTTTTAGAGACTTAAGCTGACACCTTTTATTAAAACAGGGTCAACGGTTACAAATCTCATATAAACTTTGACCTCCTTCCCCATAAAAGTATTCAATGTGCATAAACGAAACTTCAACTATCATTCAACAAAATTTCAGCTAAATCGGTTCCGCGCGGTTACTGATTTCCATTTAAACGTTTTTTTTATAATTCCCATTCCCGTGGGAATCTAGCAAAATTCTTTCGCATCGGGCGCCTAAAGAACACGCTGTCCAAATTTAAGCTAAAATGAAGAAGCGGTTACCGATTTCCAAAAATACATACACAAACCTTACGCCTTAGGGTCAACGCTCACTACACCCACCCGGGACCCACTCAGCACCGCCTCGCCTCGCGCGGTTAGTATTCTTTATATGGATTTGTATGAGCTAACGCTCACTACATCAACTCCGGAACGCCGCCGCATCGCCTCGGCCGCGAGGCGTCCGCGCGCGGACCGCATGGATTATAACACGATTTCTTTTTTTTGCATTTTTTAGAATAGAAAAAAATACGTGGAATATTTCTATGATTTTATTAAATTATACGTACAAAAACAAGCCTACGAAACGAAACACAACAAAATGTTTTTTTTTGCCATGGGAAAAAGCAGGATAAAGGTAAACTAAATTATAATTTACTTTATCTTACTAATATTATAAAAGCGAAAGTTTGTGTGTATGTGTGTGAGTGTGTGTGTGTGTGTGTATGTTTGTTACTTTGTCACGCTTAAACGGATGAACCGATTGACTTAAAATTTGGTATGAAGATAGCTGAGACTCTGGAATAACACATAGGCTACTTTTTATCCTGATAAATGAAACAGTTTCTGTAAAAAATCAAATATATATTTAAAAAATGACAATGAGTTCTGAAATTTGACAATTAATTGTCATTTTGACATTTGCGATTTTCCATTGTTTTTGAAAAAATTGACAATTAATTGTCATTTTGACGTATTCGATTGTCTTTTTTTTTTGAGAAATTTGACATATTCGATTTTCATTTTTTTTTTGAGAAATTCGACATTAGATTTTTAATTTTTTTTAGAGAAATTTGACATATTCGATTTTTAATTTTAGAAAAATGCTGGAAATTTTAATGATAGTTTATGGTAGATTTTTTTTAATGAGTGCTTCATTTGTAGTTTATCAAATGGGCTTACTATGGGTGCTCCATTTGTGGTTTATCCAATGGGCTTACTATGAGTGCTTCAATTGTGGATTATCAAATGGGCCTTCTCCATAGAAAGTGTGCTTGGGCTTACTATGGGTGCTTCATTTAAAAACTAAATGGGCTTACTATGAGTGCTTAATTTTTGGTTTATCAAATGGGCTTACTATGGGTCCTTCATTTGAAAACTAAATGGGCTTACTATGAGTGCTTCATTTGTGGTTTCTCGAATGGGCTTACTATGGGTGCTTCATTTGTGGTTTATCAAATGGGCTTACTATGGGTGCTTCATTTGAAAACTAAATGGGCTTACTATGAGTGCTTCATTTGTGGTTAAACGAATGGGCTAACTATGGGTGCTTCATTTAAAAAAAACTAAATAGGCTTACTATGAGTGCTTCATTTGTGGTTTCTCAAATGGTCTTACTATGAGTGCTTTATTTGTGGTTTATCAAATGGGCTAACTATGGGTGCTTCATTTAAAAAACTAAATGGGCTTACTATGAGTGCTTTATTTGTGGTTTCTCAAATGGGCTATGGGTGCTTCATTTAAAAAACTAAATGGGATTACTATAAGTGCTTCATTTGTGGTTTCTCAAATGGGCTTACTATCGGTGCTTCATTTGAATACTTAATGGGCTTACTATGAGTACTTCATTTGTGGTTTATCAAATGGGCTTACTATGAGTGCTTTATTTGTGGTTTATCAAATGGGCTAACTATGGGTGCTTCATTTAAAAAACTAATTGGGCTTACTATGAGTGCTTCATTTGTGGTTTCTCAAATGGGCTATGGGTGCTTCATTTAAAAAACTAAATGGGCTTACTATAAGTGCTTCATTTGTGGTTTCTCAAATAGGCTTACTATGGGTGCTTCATTTGTGGTTTATCAAATGGGCTTACTATGGGTGCTTCTTTTGAAAACTAATTGGGCTTACTATGGGTGCTTCATTTGTAGTTTATCAAATGGGCTTACTATGGGTGCTTCATTTGAAAACTAAATGGGCTTACTATGAGTGCTTCATTTGTGGTTTATAAAATAGGTTTACTATGGCTGCTTCATTTGTGGTTTATCAAATGGGCTTACTAAGAGTGCTTCATTTGTGGTTTATCAAACGGGCTTACTATGAGTGATTCATTTGTGGTTTATCAAATGGGCTTACTATGGGTGCTTCTTTTGAAAACTAAATGGGCTTACTATGGGTGCTTCTTTTGAAAACTAAATGGGCTTACTATGGGTGCTTCTTTTGAAAACTAAATGGGCTTACTATGGGTGCTTCATTTGAAAACTAAATAGGCTTACTATGAGTGCTTTATTTGTGGTATATCAAATGGGCTTACTATGAGTGCATTATTTGAAAACTAAATGGGCTTACTATGAGTGCTTCATTTTATCAAATGGGCTTACTATGGGTGCTTCTTTTGAAAACTAAATGTGCTTACTTTGGGTGCTTCTTTTGAAAACTAAATAGGCTTACTATGGGTGCTTTATTTGAAAACTAAATGGGCTTAGTTTTCAGCATTTATTTTTCAAATGAAGCACCCATAGTAAGCCCATTTAGTTTTCAAAAGAAGCATCCATAGTAAGCCCATTTGATAAACCACAAATGAAGCACTCATAGTAAGCCCATTTAGTTTTCAAATAATGCACACACAGTAAGCCCATTTGATAAACCACAAATAAAGCACTCATAGTAAGCCCATTTGATAAACCACAAATGAAGCACTTATGAGTGCTTCATTTAAAACTACTACTACTACTACTTACTATGGTAAGCCCGTATAGTTTTTTAAATGAAGCACCCATAGTTAGCCCATTTGATAAACCACAAATAAAGCACTCATAGTAAGCCCATTAAGTTTTCAAATGAAGCACCCATAGTAAGCCCATTTAGTTTTCAAAAGAAGCACCCATAGTAAGCCCATTTAGTTTTCAAAAGAAACACCCAAAGTAAGCACATTTAGTTTTCAAAAGAAGCACCCATAGTAAGCCCTTTTGATAAACCACAAATGAAGCACCCATAGTAAGCCCATTTGATAAAATACAAATGAAGCACTCATAGTAAGCCCATTTAGTTTTCAAATAATGCACTCATAGTAAGCCCATTTGATAAACCACAAATAAAGCACTCATAGTAAGCCCATTTAGTTTTCAAATAATGCACTCATAGTAAGCCCATTTGATAAACCACAAATGAAGCACTCATAGTAAGCCCATTTAGTTTAAATAAAGCACCCATAGTAAGCCCATTTGATAAACTACAAATGAAAGACTCATTGTAAGCCCATTTATTTTTCAAATGAAGCACCCATAGTAAGCCCATTTGATAAACCACAAATTAAGCACTCATAGTAAGCCCATTTAGTTTTTAAATGAAGCACCCATAGTAAGCCCATTTGATAAACTACAAATGAAGCACTCATAATAAGCCCATTTAGTTTTCAAATGAAGCACCCATAGTAAGCCCATTTGATAAACTACAAATGAAGCACTCATAGTGAGCCCATTTAGTTTCAAATAAAGCACCCTTTCTATGGAGAAAGCCCATTTGATAATCCACAATTGAAGCACTCATAGTAAGCCCATTGGATAAACCACAAATGAAGCACTCATAAAAAAAAATCTACCATAAACTATCATTAAAATTTTCAGCATTTTTCTAAAATTAAAAATCGAATATGTCAAATTTCTCTAAAAATAATTAAAAATCACATGTCGAATTTCTCAAAAAAAAAATGTAAAACGAATATGTCAAATTTCTCAAAAAAAAATTGACAATCGAATACGTCAAAATGACAATTAATTGTCAATTTTTTCAAAAACAATGGAAAATCGCAAATGTCAAAATGACAATCAATAATTGTCAAATTTCAGAACTGTCATTTTTTTAATATATTTTTGATTTTTACAGAAACTGTTTCATTTATCAGGATAAAATGTAGCCTATGTGTTATTCCAGAGTCTCAGCTATCTTCATACCAAATTTTAAGTCAATCGGTTCATCCGTTTAAGCGTGAAAAAGTAACAAACATACACACACACACACTCACACACATACACACAAACTTTCGCTTTTATAATATTAGTAAGATTATGTACTTAGTAATAGTTTTTTATCAGGCGTTAATTTCTCACTTACGAAATATTAAATTTAATTACGATTTTTTTCTTATAACGAAAGTTTTATTTAAATTACGCAATTTGCCATGAAAAAAAGCAGGATAAAGGTAAATTAAAATGATAAATTATTATTTACTTCATGTCTAATATTATTTTCAATAGTTAGATTAAGTTAATATTAAAAATTAAGTTAATTATAAATTCAACTATTTATTAAACATTTAAAAGGTTTCATTGTGGAATTAAATTCGTGGATAAGTGGCGTCCACTCGTTGGTCACGCGGCGTTCACGGGTTGACCGCGCGGCGTCCACCCGGCGTCAACGCGGCGTCCACCCGTGGACGCCGCGTTGACGCCGGGTGGACGCCGAGGCGAGGCGGTGCTGAGTGGGTCCCGGGTGGGTGTAGTGAGCGTTGACCCTTACACCCCTTACCACTTAAGCGTTGATTTTGGGAACTGCTACCTCTATACCAAATGTTAGCTCAATAGGGTCAGCGCAGCGGTTCTAAATAATAATTCCCCATACTAAAATTAATGTCTTCCGAGGGGGCGGGGCTTAAATATTAATTTCTGACTTTAAAGGTCATACATAACTCAACAGAGCCACTCGGCGCCGTCTCGCCTCGTGCGGTAAGTATTCTTTATATGGATTTGTATGGGCATGCGCTAACTACATCAACTCTGTAACGCCGCGCCGACGGATCGCCTCGGTCGCGAGTCGCGAGGCGTCCGCGCGCGGACATCGGTTGGACCACGCGGTGACAACTCGTTGCTCGCATGCTTGCCTTGCCTTGGTTGCGCGACGTTTGTTGGTTATAACGATCGCCTACGTCACGCTCAATACAATAGAGGTTCGCGCTCGCGCTGGGCGAATTTAGCTCAATTGGTCTAGCGGTTCGGCCTGTGCGTTGATAGATCGATAAAGAAACGATTTTATGTAAGAGATTTTGTTTAAACTGACATTTTTGAACTCATGATATCTTTTGAATGCAAAGCCCGATTTTAATACATAACTCAAAAAGTTTTGTACAGATACTGAAACCATCTTATTTATCAAATAATTTATTTAGATAAGGATTCATACTGTTACGAACTGGGTTCTGGGATAAATGATAAACGCCGATTATCCAACGATGACAATTTATTCTCGTTCAACAATTACAACTCTTGAATCACGTAGTACAATAGCCTCGTATAATCGCAGAGGTATAGCCTCGAATAGAACTGACTGTATCGCAGCTCTATATAGCTCGGTATCGCTGGTATTGCAACTGAACTGTTTAGCTGCTAAATCGCAACTTATTCACTATACCGGCCGCGTCCGCGCCTTTTATACACGGGGTTACAAGTTCGGGAATAATCTACAACGATCTAGTAACTAAACTTGTAAACAAAACTATCAATCACATAAAAGTGACAAAGTTAAAAGGTAATAAATTACTAAAACTGTTACAATATTTCTAGGTCATTCGGTAACACGCTCAATACAATAGAGGTACTTGAAAGGGTCATTAACAAAAACTATGGTTCTCCGAATTAGACAATTAATAGGCGCTTGCGTAAACATCCCTAATTTTTTATGCTATGCGACCGGCACCGGCGTAACAATGCCAAGACATGTATCACGCGATCTTTTCGCCATAATCTGGTTTTTGATAAAATTTCTTTAAAAAAGTAGTTATTGTGAAGTAACTACATTTTACGACTACATTTTTCATACCTACTAAGTCTTTAACATTATTGAAGTTTCAATAGAAAATTTAAAGTACTATAACTTGTAATTTAACAAACTTAATTTGCAATGAATAATGAAGAAATCTAAAGGATAAGCAACGAATTAGGGAAATAAAGGATAAGACGTAAACAGGCGAAGATATAGCATGACACTCAAATTACTGTCTTTAAAAATCCGTAGTTAGACTAAAACATTTTAAACTCATTATATCTTTGGAAAGGTATATCCGAATTTTATAATTTACAGACGTGCACGCCCCTCTCCCGTACTCTTTATCGCCATGTAACGCGAGTTCTAGCAACGCATCGGCGCGGCGCGACCAGCCGTATTTATTGGCGTTGGTATTTTTAAACTCGTGATATCTTTTGAATGCAAAGCCCGATTTTAATAATTCAAAAAGTAATGTACAGATACTGAAACCATCTTATTTATCAAATAATTTATTTAGATAAGGATTCATACTAAGAGATGAATCATGCGTTTTTTGCGCCATTGTCTCGTTTTTGATAAAATTTCTTTAAAAAAGTAGTTATTGCGAAGTAACTACAATAGTTAGATTTATGGTACCGCGGACTTTTTTTTAGATAATTATATGTGCTTTAATATTGTAGAACATATTTTGGTTCTAACATTCATAGTTTCCGCAGCGCATTCGATGAAAGACATTTTACGACTACATTTTTCATACCTTGGTTAACATTATTGAAGTTTTAATAGGGATCCCTAATTTTTTTGAGTCAAAAACATAGCCTATGTTACTCAGGGATAATGTGTGAATCTAATGGTGAAAGAGCTATTTAAATCCGATCAGTAGTTTTTGAGTTTATTCGTTGCAAACATACAAAAATACAAATCTTTCCTCTTTATAATATTAGTGTAGATGTAGATGTAGATAGTGTAGATAAATTTACATTTTACATACTAGGTATCTATTAATTAATTGTTGGCAGTGGGAGCAGACTCAGCTTGTAACCACGTCGGAAACAACCGGGACCCACAGTTTTACGTGCCTTCCGAAACACAGTAGTGTGGCGCCAGCATTATCCTAATCATAAAACCAGAGCTGCACCTTGTATCATTCGCGTATTCGTAACGAGTAAGTTTCGTGTCCTACGGCTGTTTAGTTAGAACTATTATTATCTAAATGATCATGGCAATGACATGCTTTGATCATGGTTATGAGGGGAAATAATGAGAATGGGCATTTTTAGTTGTCTTTTTATGATGTTGTAATTATTATAAGAAGTAGGCCTTAATAACATTATACTAGTAATTTGAACTAGGTAATATAAATATATAAGATCATGTGATAAATTGAACTCCTTATGTTATTACTAGCTTATGCTCGCGGCTTTGCCCGTGTGCAGAAATCCTTTCTTAGTGGAGGTCTACGTTATAAAACCTATCTGTATTCCAAATATCAACCGAATCCGTTCATTGGTTTGGGCTATGCGTTGATAGATCAGTCAGTCAGTTACACTTTCCTTTTATATATTTAGAGTAAGATTTTTATATTGATTACTTCCTTTGCAGGAGGTCGACTAGGTGGGTACCCCAACAGGGCCAGTTATTCTACCGCCTGAGCAGTGATGTGTGAAGAGTGTTTCGGTAGGAGGGCACAAAACAAGTTTAACCGCTGGGTATAGGTAGTCGTAGTCAAATAACTCAAGATATTACGAATAACCTTTGCCAAAGAAAACCCTAAGAAATTGTCTTTGAAAGGTCTCCGAAAACAAAGCTAAAAATACTTTAATATCCGTTTGAGAATTCCATTAGCTTTGGACCTTTATATTGGAACGTTTTATATTTTCTCTTTAAAAATATTTTTTGATAATGTGCGCTCTATCGTGAAATAGAAATAATATTATGGAGTCAAATTCATAATATAATAAAGGGTTATTGGTTATGCAGTATATTGGTGTACAGAGCCTTATTGATTAGCCATGATTTAAGCGTAATAATATGCGTGTTTTTTCAATTAATTTTTTTTTGTACTCTACGACTCGCGCTATGTGAATCTGCCTGTTTATTATGTTAGTCATGATATCCCTGGGTTCAAATCTCAGTGTGTGGCAAAAAGTTCGTGGGTCCCGGCTGTTTCCTATAAGATATGTAGGAGGCAGTCGTTGTTAGGTCATGTTGCAGGCCCTGTAGTAATCTCAGCGACCTGAAACTGCAACATATAGGTTCGCCACACAACCTATAAATTGTGATTTGACTCTGACAGTGTAAGTAGGGTAACCTGTTCTGTTGGGGTAAAAACCCCAATTATTATTATCTTAAGTACTAAAATTTTATATTTTTCTTTAAATTGGGCTATAAATTGTTTTTTAATTTTAATATTTTATTTATTTATTATTTATTAATACATTAGCTAATGTTATGTTCCGCGAAAATTTACGAAATTCAATTCATGGCTATAATGACCTCCCCCATAAGGTCCTATACATCAATGTACTGAATAAACATTAACCCTGTATTTTTATGTTAATTGTAGGTTAGCCTTTGACAACAATCTCGTGTGATGTTAAGCGACGATGCGGCCGTAGATGGTAGCATACTAAACCTAGAAGGCGGGATAAATCCCTCCCTGGCTTCACTGATCATCATACCGTTAAACAGGAGTGCCTATAACCATGACCTATGAGAAACGATGTTACATTTTAAAATCATTTAAAAAATATTACGGTTTATACTCCAACGGAACAACGGTTACCCTACTTACACTGTCGACTGTCAGAGTCAAAACACAATAACAATTATTATAGGTTGTACGGCCAACCTATATATTGCAGTTTCAGGTCGTCGAGATTACTACAGGGCCTGCAACATGACTTGAAGACTGCCTCTTACATATCTTATAAGAAACAGTCAGGGTCCACAGTTTTACGTGCCTTCCGAAACGGTTGTGTCCGAAAAATTTCGCTACAGTGAGATTTGAACCCAGGGCCTCCGGATGCTGAACGTTCACCTGGGGTAGACTTCCTTTGCAGGAGGTCGACTAGGTGGGTACCCCAACAGTGCCAGTTATTCTACCGCCTGAGCAGTGATGTGCAAACATTGCTGTGCTTTGGTAGGAGGGCACTGTAGCTAGTGAAATTACTGGGCTGAAGAGTCTTAACATCTTATATGACTCTCAAGTAAGAAGCGTTGGCGCTGTGCACCCAGAATGTTACCTTTGTTTTACTGGCAGCGTTATCTCTAACCATTAGGGGAGCGTCTTGCTCGTCTGCTTACTTCGTTGTTAAAAAAAGTACGACCACTAAGCCAAGGACTCTACAAGTACCCAATATGTTTTAAGTTACAAAATTAATGTGAGTAGGTATAATATGTTATACTTTATAATGAGCTGGCCCGAAGAGATCTGTTCATAAACAAAGAGCGTATCTAAAATGCAAATCGGATAGGATCGGGTGAGACCGTCGACAACATATTCAAATAGACTTGAAAGTGTAACATACCTAGGACGTAGGGGTACTCTGCATCTCTTCCTATCCTATTGTTCATTCCATCGCAAACATACGACAAGATAAACTAAGACCTTATGTACCTAATTCTAAGGAGGCAAATAAAGTATTGAGATAGCTGCGTTCAAAAATCATTTTTCTATTTTGTACTTCTAAAAGCATTTAAATTGTAGTAATTATGGAATATTAAGTATTAAAAGTGTTTTTTCAGTGGCCAGAATTACCCATACTTTCATCACACAGACATCCAACTTTTAATACCAAAATTATACGAGTGGCCATTTGATACACTAAAGAGCATCATGTGATTTTTAGTCGGCGTTATGCTACGCTCACTACAGAGTTAATTAAAATAATCAAATTAGCACGCGCGGGTGCGCCTCGATCGACCCGCTTGGGGACTGACGGGTTAAAGCAGAGTAAGCGCTAAAAGGGCGTCTAGAAAAAACTATTACCAACATGTAATAAGCGCTGAAAGTTTTAATATTTACAATTTACAGACTACCACCAAAATGTAAAGCTAACCCTATTCGTAACCGACAACACGGTAATCCGCGCGTGGCAAACCATACGACCGCAAATAACATATAATATCCCTATTTCAGAAGCGCTAAAAGCCTGACTAGTAACACACTACCACAAAAATGAATGGTTATCCATATTCATACCCGACAACACGGTAATTCGCGCGTTGTAAACCATACGACCACAAATATCACAATAAGCGCTAAAAAGCTAACTAGTAACAGACTGCCACCAAATTATAGGTTATACATATGTTACCGCAGGCAGCATACCTTTGTTATAAGCGCTAAAAACCTGACTAGTAACACACTACCATTAAAATGAAAGGTTATTTCTCTTCACACCCGACAACACGGTAATCCGCGCGTTGCAAACCAAACGACTGCAGATAACGCGCTTGTGATTAATAACGAATGATGAAGTTTCAACCATATTTAGGTCCATGTTATGCCGGCGCCCCACTTCACGGAAACGTTCGCATGAAGTATCTGTCGCTGTATCGTCGTGTCTTTTTTTGCAACGCACGGCTTGTGTATATTAAGGGTACCTCCTAGTGTTAAAAAAAAGACAATCGGTTTTTTTAATTTAACTATTTTTAATTATTGCAACTCTATTGATTTACTAGGCAGGTAGGTGCATAAAAGTGGAACACGTCTCAAAGGATGTTCATTTAAAATTTTATTTTGTCAATTAAAACTATTGGACACGTATTTTTTTTCTTTGTAAATCTGATTTATATCGTATGATACCAACGTAAAGTTGGTTGGTCGTAACGTCACTGGATAAATTACGGTACATTTTTTATCATTGATTTTGTTTTACTAGATAGTGACGTAACCCGTCCCCATTCAAGTAGGTTAGATGGAAAAAGGATTATTTATATTTCACTGTGCCTTTTTTCCTGCCATGAATAGTACTACGAAAGGTCCTAAAGGAGTACATTATGGACACCTTTCTAGGGTTGGATTAATGAGCTCATTCAGATTATGATAATGGATTTGATTCGTGCTCTAAATATAGATGTTAGTAGCTTAGCTCTAAACATAGATGTTAGTGGCTTTAATCGGGTTAGGTGGGGTTTTGACAAGTGCGATTGCGGTGCTGTCCAAATAATGGAGCACCTCCTGATCTGTCCTAATTGCCCCATAACTTGCACAGTTGAGGACCTTTTTGAAGCCAACGAATGTGCTGTAGAACTGGCTCAATACTGGCTTAAACAGCTTCAACTCTGACAACAAAATAACTAATAAATAAATGCTTTATTGACTAATACCAAGAGTCATACACAATGTTTTTACGCTTAAACAACTAACATGCATTACAAGACTATTGCAATTATATATAAATCGATAAAAGAATGAGAGAAACACATTAATATATTAGTATTATATGTAAGTTGAACGCTAATGTTAAATATATTTTACTGTAAGAGGAACAATACTATGTATATTATAATACCATGTAGCCATTGGACTCGATAAGAAGAAGTGGCTTAGAGATTATCTAAACGTTTTTACAACTAGGAATCAAAATCTATTTGTTAGCTTATCTAAAACGTTTTTACAAGTAGAAATCATGTAAATGCTGAGCTTTTAAATACGAAAATAACGCATTCACATCTAAACGGTTAAATTTATTGAGGAGATTTAATATATTATATTTACCAAATATATATTAGTAAAACCAGAATTTCAAATACAATACAATACTCTTTATTGGCACCAAAGATGACAATAAAATAGGCTTAATATTAAGGTCCAAAATGGGCAGCCTTATCGCTAAGAGCAATGTCTTTCAGGACCAGCTTTGCACGGAGAATTGGAAATTAAAGTGTAGGGTGTAATTTTAAATGTAACATTTTAATTTTAAATATATAAAAGGAAAGAGTGACTGACTGATTTATCAACGGACAGCCGAAGCCGCTGAACGGATCGGGTTGAAATTTAAAATACTGATAGATTATGGCTTTTTTATGTGAAGTTATCCTGATGTTAAGAGATAACGGTGCCCATAATCAGTACAGTGCTACCTAATATTTCACAATGATGTGAAATTCTAGGTGCACTGAACCAACTCTTCCTATTCAAGAGTCATCAAAGAATCTTTCTTTAGCCCAGTAATTTCACTAGCTGATCGCACTGCAGTCAGACGCATAGTAACCTAAATGCGTAATTCATGCATTGAGGAAAGAAAGTATTATTATTTTCTATTATTTTTTCGCTGTCGCATCAAATATTGTTTGCCAAGCAGGAAAAAACATAGATAAGCATCTCAGTCACATAGTTATCTTTGAAAAATATTTGGCCATCTCAAACATTTTTGGGATAAAAATATGTCCAGGCGTATTTCGGGATTGCTTTCATATAATACACACAAAAGGTTTCAATGATTCTATTTTTTGTATTTTATTGAGCTTCATGGTCATCCTACTGATTTTTTTTGGACTTTCATAGCAAAAAATTTATAATAATAATAAGAAATAATAATTGGGGGTAAAAAATAAGTTTTGGTTTATAAAACCCCAATAAAAAAAGTAACAACAGTGTAAGTAGGGTAACCTGTTCTGTTGGAGTATACTCCAACAGAACAGGTTACCCTACTTACACTGTCAGAGTCAAATCACAATTTATAGGTTGTGTGGCCAACCTATATGTTGCAGGTACGAGTAGCTTAAGCCCTGAAATAATATTTAGGCTACTTTTGGAGTCCCACTTGCACAGCTATAAAGTATTAGGTATATAATTATTTTTTAGATAATTTTTTGGGAATTCATTAAAAATCTCCAAAACAGTTCCGGCTTCTTTAAATAAAATCAGTGAATTATATATGTATGTGAGTAAAATATCATTTTTTTAAATAGTTTGACTAATGTAAACCTTTCTTCCTTTTTTGGAGCCTGTAAAAATATCTTACAATGTGTTTTAAAATCCATTGAAGTGAACTTATACGCCCGGTCAATAGCTTTAAGATGTGAGGCATAAGTAAATGGATATACAATGTTGCTTTCTGTACCTATTCAGGCCACTGGCTCTCGTCCAAGATTCACTTTAGTAACTGTACTGGTGCTTAAGTGAAAACAATGTTTGGACGTTTGGCGAATTTTTAGTCGAGTAATTGGATAAGGGAAGTCTCTAGTAATGTAGTCGACAATAGGGAGACTATACTGAGATGAACTAGAAAGTTGAGCATAAAAAATGTTCACTACAAAGGTTTTTTTCCATCAGTTGGATAAAGCTATAAAGCCTCTTTGCTATGGAGCGGGCTATGTTCGGCGTCTCTTTAAAGAATCGCATCAGATATAAGGTGGTTCGGCAGATAACCAGAGTTACCGAAATATCCGAAAGGATTAGCAAGCTGAAGTGGTAGTGGGCTGGTCACATTTGCCGCAGAACCGATAACCGATGGGGTAGGCGTGTTCTAGAGTGGAGACCGCGTCTCGACAAACGTAGTGTAGGGCGTCCTTGGGCGAGATCAGGTGACGATATCTGGAAGGTCGCGGGGAGCGGGTGGAGGAGGAAGACGGAGGACCGAATTGAGTGGCGTGCCATGAGAGAGGGATGTGTCCAGCAGTGGACGAACGTGGGCTGATGATGATGATAAAGCCTCTTGTCATGAAAATCAAGCGATGGTGTATTTTTAGCGATCGATTACTATATCGATATACATACGAGTATTATGTACATTATGATGTGCCGAATTTAGTTCTATTCCAAAACAATGCTCTACATTCCGCAGAGTATTGTGAAATGCTTTATCAATCTAAACGACAGCGTTACTCCACTCCTGGCTTGCAGCCCACACAAAAATTGTTCTATTTGGTCGGTTCATTTCTGTTCTGGCTGCCGATTTTGTCACTAGAAAGAAATGCTTTAATAGATTGAAGCGATGTTGGCAAATGTTTTTGGATTGTTTTTGTGACCACTTTAAATTTACTAGCTGCTACGCTTTACCAGAATAATTAGAGAAATCTTTATTGAATACTAGGGAGGGATTTATCCCGCGTTCTAGGTTTAGCCTGCTACCATCTACGGCCGCAACGCCGCTTAACACGCAGATCGTGGTTAATGGCAAAATAATGACCTATTTTAATACAGATCAAGCGATCTCTTAAAAGCGTATTATACTCGTATATCGAGTGACGCTCTCTCGCTCGCACAATTTGACGAATTTTGAAATATAAATTCAAGGAATTAATTTATTGAAAATTCCTCTATAGCAGCCCTCCGTAATATTATTGCACACATTTTAAAAGTGTTTTCAGTTAGATATATTAAGCATAATAAGATTTTTTGAAAAAATTTTTTTTCCAATATTGCTCCCCATCCCAATTTTTAATAATAATATTACGGAGGGCTGCTACAGAGGAATTTTCAATAAATTAATTCCATGAATTTATATATAAATATTCCTCAAATTGTACGAGCGAGAAAGCGTCACTCGATATATACGATCTTAAGATAAACGATATCTTTAGATATAGTGGATTAGTGTAGATCAAATAGAAATTTTTTGGTTGAATGGCCAAACGAAACGTCCATTTCGAGCAATAAATATGTAATTTTCCAATTTAATGACGATAAAAACAAGTCATGCTAGAATTACTTTAAATTACTTTAGAATAGAATAATACTTAATTGCATACCAAATAATTAAAAAGAATATATGTAACACTAGGTAAACAATTGGCGGTCTTATATCAATCAGTAAGCAATTTCTTACAGACAACCTGGGAATAGAACGGGTCATATAATAACAATATATTATAATTATTGTTATTATAGACGGAGAACTACTATTTTAACTCTAGAAATTTGAACGGAACTTTAAAAGCAAATATTTAGTCAAATAAATTTCATAAAGTAAGTAGTGTTGTGTATATAATCCGGATAATACGGCCGACATTTCTAAAACAGAATGTAAGAAGTGTAGCAGCACTCAACCGCAGCCATTACGCTGTATGGCGGACTACGCCACTACGCCAGTACGCTACGTCGCTACGCTGAGCTGCCACGAAATAAATAGGAATGAGGAACTGCTATACAAAACAATATAATTGAATGGAAATAAAAAATACTATAAATTATGCAATATAATAATGTTTTAAAGGGGGTTGAAGATTTGTGGCGTGCACCTACCGATCCGCCAATTTGTTTTTTTTTTTTTCCAAATTGCATCCAGCGATGAAAACTATATAAATCAATAGCTGACATCAATGTCAAAAATAAATATTCTGCCATCCACCCTCGAAAGTAGGTACAGTGTTGGGTGTAATACGCTCGACATTTTCTAAAACAGAATGTAAGAAGTGTAGCAGGACTCAACCACAGCCATTACGCAGTATGGCGAACTATGCCACTACGCCAGTACGCTAAAACTCTGACGCAAAATATATTGAAAAGAGGAACTGCCCCTTTAGGATAGAAAGACATATTATGACTAGCAGCAACTCCCGTCGACGCTTGACTGTCACTGAGAATGTAGAAAATCTTATAGCCGATCTAACTATTAAATAGTGTATGGTTGCAACGCCACAACTATTCGACAAATGCTGGATATATATGCGACGGTTACTTTTAAACGTTTGTACAAACTGTTTTCTTTTAAAACTTGAAATTATTATCAAAGTATTAACAAACTTACATTTTGGCTCCACTTGACGCTAATGTTCCAGCGCATCAATTAAAAATATTCTAAATCAATAAAAGGAAATGGTGACTGACTGATCCATCAATGCACAGCGTAAACCGCTAAACGGATTGGGTTGAAATTTGAAACACTGGTAGGTTTCATAATGTAGACCGGCAAGAAAGTAGGTAATAACAAATTCTCAAACAAAAATAAACATTAAAGGAACTTCTTTTTGTTAAAATCGTTTAAAAATCCATATTAGTTACATTGTGCAAACTTAGTGTAACTTATTCTATTTATAACTGAAAGGTGATAGGAATAATTTTTAAACCTACATACGAATTTTTTCTGTATCAATTTTCGTACATATAGTATTGGCAGGAAAATGGCATTGGTAAACCCCCAACTTCCTAGAGTATAAACTCTATTTTTATTATTTAAAATTATTATTCTAAAACATCTCTAAAACGAACGAATCCAAATTCTTCTGTCTGTCGAACCATAACGCAAAACCATAGAGCATTAAATGTAGAGATGTTTAACATGAATTGGTAGAGACATGTGGCCGTAGCATGACACATGGGATCCCAACGAAACTTCAAGAGTAGAACTGTCATCCCATGCACTTTTGTGAATGTAAGGAATGACAGTTGACTTGACAGCAAGACAAGTCTATGCAGCGTCTGTGCTTGACGGGCTGAACATAATTTATATTATAATGTATACGTGAAGATCTTCCCTTAGCGCGCGTTTTTTTTTAATACTAAATAGGCCTACGTTTGACCACATCCCACCTGATGGAAAGTGAAAATGCAGTCGACGATGGATCACGTAAGATGCTTAGAAAGGTACCTATTCACTCGTGCCTTGAAGATACCCAAGTTGTACCGCTCGGGAAACACGGATGACGGCAAAGTGTTAATGGTGTGTGTGTCAAGTGTTTATGGAGTAGCAGTAGTTTTTGAATGAAATAGCGGTCTTGTCATGTTTATGTAAACAATAAGGGTTTCTACTGTTATAATATAATGTTACCTTAATTAAACTGTTAGAGTTTTCGTGGTTTATTTGGAAAACCTATTATAATATTATGTTGGGAGTTTTAAGTTGCTTTAATTGCAAAATATTAACAGCAACAGTGAGTTATAAAATATGAAATATTATGTGTTTACTTCACGTCTTTATAAAAATCTATAATTAAGGTGTAAGTCTTTAATCCTTAGATGCACTATGTGATGATTAACCTATCCAATTTCTAACCTGTGCATTACGCACACATTGAACACATAAATTTTGAATATTGTTTCGTGGTACGGAAAATTTGGGAGTAACGCTTATCAACTCTTTATTTCAGTGCTCTATGCCTAAACCCCACACAGTGAAACTCTTTCACTCCGACAAATTGAAACTGCAAAGCACATCCTGTCGATTTTCCGCTTCCTTTTAGGCGATTGCGGCGAAATACTCCACAAATATTCCTACAGATACAATTTTTAGAGTAGGTTTTGCAAATGATTTATTCGAGTATATCTACCCACGTAAAACCTGTCCGAAAAAATATTCTGTATAAGATTCCAGTGATTTATATAAATTTGGATGCCATTTTAACGCTTAATAACGTCCTTTGCGAAAGAGGTGTCAGACTTCATTCTCATCACGTGAAAGTATATTCGTCTACGAGATCTCAAACTAAACTAACCCACAACTGCATGGTTTTTTGTCTTTATTCTCTAGATTATATTTTTTAAATTATAATAATATTTTTTTAATAAAAAAAGTTTAATGTCTACAAAGTGTACACCGAAAAGTACACACCACCTTATAGAATAACATAAACATAATGTCCCTGGCCAATCGAAAAATATTAAGCAAGGTCATTATTATAACAATAAATAAAAATAATTACGGCAGGACATCAATCATTTCACACACCATCTAATTCCAAGCTTAGCTAAATGCTTGTGCTATAACGAATTCAAATTTAACTTTAAATTACAACTACAATTATAATTATTTTTTCAAACTCAAAATCCAAAAGAAACATTATCATTGATCCACTTGACCGTCGGAACTCCTAAACTGAAGTCACAGATAACACTGATAAAGCTACAAACGGTTTCCTGCTCGCGTGAGCGGAATGTGAGCGACGTGAATTAATTGCGCTACCTCAAACTATGTCTGATTGCATTCATGACTGCTTCCGATACTGTTTGCTATGCGACTGTTTATGTCGCTTAGTGTTTTTGATTTCGATGAAGTAGACATAAATATGATTAGATACAACAATTTAGATACACAAGGATTTAGTACATTAATAAATAAGGTACTCTTAATTCCTGTAAGACTTTATTCTTGCTTGTTCTTCTTTTTATTTAAATAAGAACAAAGCTAGAACAAAATTCTTGCTAAATAATTCCTTGTGGCAGAAGACATTTGATGGATAGGAATGCAATTAGATTTGGATAGACCAAGAAGACAACGATTTGAAGTAAATTAAGAAAACGCCTCGTGCTCGCGTTTCGTAAACAGTGACGCGTTTTGTAGACTTTCGTAGATACATCGTAGGCTTCTACGGTTCGTAGACGCCTACGCCTGAACGCTTATAACACACAAAAAAAATCATTTGGGACATCGCATGCACAAGGTGGTAGGCTTTGGTCGTAGATAGTTACCACCCCAAAACAGTGTCACCAAGCTATCGTTATAACCGTGTTCCGGCATGATGTTCAGTGAAGCCAGGGAAGGATTTATCCCGCCTTTTAAGTTTAATCCGCTACCATCACCAGCATCGTCGCTTAAGATCACGCGAGATCAGGGTTTAAGTTTAACCTATTTAACCCACGTTGAATTAAAAAAACCTTTTCGAACATTCCAGCTTTAATGTTATTTATTAACATCCATAACTCGAATAACATCGATTGAGATTCTTTCAGTGAATTAAAGCCGGAAAGCATTATTATAGTTTATATAAAATTTTGTATCTGAATTTTATGCCCCGAGAGAGCTTTCAATTACACATAAAATAATTCAAAATACATCCATGAGGATGATAATAAACTAAAGCCCAGATGAGAGGAAAATCCACATTTTCGAACGAAAAAAACATCTGCGAAGTTCGCGGAGACCAGGTCATTAAGGAAGCAGTCCAAGCGTAAAATGAAGTAATAAAGTCGCCGCGGTGAATGGTATGTGCATAGGTAATGTATCGGGGATAAATACCGTGAGCGCTGGAGAGCCTGAGCCCAATTTAAAGTAAAACAATTCCATTCAAGTCCCGTTATTTTTTGTTATCGCCGAAAAAAAAACCTTACACGTAGGGGTACGTCCTTCAGGTGTACCCACTAAAACAACTCTACGGCACTCTCGCATAGTCTTTGTGACGGAGAGCTGGGAATCAGCAGAGCCTTAGCATCCAGCACCGGAATCCGATCTGAATCGGAATACGGATTCTGATCGGATTCTGGTTGGATGTCTTACGGAAGTTGTATAGAGACTGGATGACTTGACCCAGCCCTCTGTCACAAAGACAACTGCGCTGGATTGCCAGACGCAATACAGCCATCCAATTTTTATATCATTCACCAGATTTTATATGAAATAATAAACAGTAACTGACCGTAGCAGCTATTTACAACCTGATTGAACAAAACTCCAATCGCACCTGTCCTTTGCAAAAAAAACCCACCTAAACTGGCTAACCTAGCTAAGTTAGTCTAAGTTAAAAGACAAAATTGTGTTGCCAAACGTCCTTTCTACCTCGTTTTATCTTTGTCTTTCTTGATAATTTACTACAATAATTGTTACGGTGCGATGTGTATTGTACATTACGGGATATTTTTTGTAGATTCCTACTTGTGCAAAAATGAACGTGACAAAAACTTACTAATAGGAGCATTGTTCTACTTTACAGACACGTAAAATGTCTATGTAAACTCACGGCTACTACCCTGACAAGTTATCCGTGGGCATGTCTAAAATTTTGTTTACTTTTAAACCCAATGTTTTGGTTTGAAATTTTCAGCCGGATTGCGTAAGGATTTCCGCTAATAAAGGGACTCGAGTCGTGGTTAAGGAAAACTAGATGGCTTTAAATTACGTTTCGAAATCTTGTTCTGGTACTTTTGGAACTAACATGGTCTTTTTGTCGTGTTTTGATACATGAAATAAGATCAACTCAGTAAATCTTGTGTAATTTTACTGGTAGGCTGTGGCATTGGTTAGTTACCATCACTGGACGAAACCGTGTTGCAAAGAGGTCAAAAAGTCTGATGTTAAGTGAAGCCAGGGAGGGATTTATCCCGTCCTTTAGGTTTAGTCTGTCCGCATCTATGACCGCACCGTCGCTTAACGTCACAGCAAATCGTGGTCAAAGGTTAAATAACGAATAAAAAAATAAAGCAATAAGTTTGGCCGGTTTGTATGTGAGTGAACTTTAAAAAGTTGTCATGGTAACTAACAAAATACTTTTTTTTTACAAATAATTGGCGACCCTTTAATTCGTACCATTTTAATGCATCAAACTGCAATTTTTTCGTACTTGGGGTACTTATTAATTATTTTTGTTGTTCATGAACTTCTCACGATTTATTCGGGTGAATCCAAGGGGCGTAAATAGCGTGCTAAATACCTCTATTTTGTATTTCATCAAAAATATCAGTCACTTGAAGCTCGAGTCGTTAAGGCAGCGTCATTTTTACGACCACACCAAATCCATATTTTTGAAAGATATTGCCGTACAATGCGAATAGACCAGTGCCTTAAGTTCCTTTATTTTTTTAAACGGTATTCGTAATAAATTCCCAAAAAAAAAATGTTATTTTTTTATGCCTTAATGAAGACCAAAGATGGTGTAATTTCACCGCTGGCTCAGTTGTCATGACTTTGCTGAATACGAGCATTCTGCCACAATTTCCTGCGGTTGGAAGGGTAAAATGGCCCAGTTGCCAATATTACGGAAACCTTATTCATTGTTAATCAAAATTCTCAGTAAGAAGCCAGCTCAGTAAGCCTATTTTAATACCTTTCATCATCATCATCATCTCAGCCGTAAGACGTCCACTGCTGAACATAGGCCTCCCCTTTGGACTTCCATATGTACCGGTTGGAAGCGACCTGCATCCAGCGTCTTCCGGCGACCTTTATAAGGTCGTCTGTCCACCTTGTGGGTGGACGTCCTACGCTGCGTTTGCTAGTCCGTGGTCTCCACTCGAGCACTCTTCGACCCCATCGGCCATCCGCTCTCCGCGCTATGTGGCCTGCCCATTGCCACTTCAGCATGCTAATCCGCTGGGCTATGTCGGTGACTTTAGTTCGTCTACGGATCTCTTCATTCCTGATTCCTTTTCGTTAATACCTTTATAGCCCTGTAATTGTTTTTTTTTTATAACCAAAAAAATTCATTCATCATCATCACCATGAGGGAGCCTAAAAATAAACAGACTGCGGGGCTCAGTTACTAAAAAACTAGAGTTGGGCCGGCGGAGTGCCATAATTTCAGGCTGCGGGCACGCCGTTACGCTCATTCGCAGCATTATTCCTGAGCCTTTTTTTGACTCAGGAAAACTGCGTTACGCATCATCACCACGCGCTGGGGGATGTGGTATGTGGGACTCCCCCGCCGAAGATGAGGGCAGGGATACCCACTAAAAACCCTGGTGGTGTTCCTGCGGGACGCCATAATGCCGGAGCAGCGGGTACACCGAAGCACTCATAGATAGCCTGCGTTGTCATTTAATTGCTTTATATGAGGCGAGCGTCAGACTTGTCTCGTACATTTTACTTAAAAAAAACATTTCTGAAGCAATATTCTGAAAAAAGTTTAAGATAAACAGCTGCGTCGTACGTTAACTTTATTACTCGAACAGGAACTTCCAAAGCCGTATTATGTGTGTACGTCATAAAACTCTTTGGAGAATTTTATGAGGTTTATCTTTTGTACGGTTGAAGAGGACAGCGGACATCTGATTACGGCTGCTACTGGCGACCAGGGCTGCCTTTAGGTACATTAATACATACTATTATTATTATATTATTTACGGTATTGAATCGACTTTAATGTAGGAGGAACGTCTCATTTTTAAGTGCTTCACCAAAAATGACATTGAGTAGCTTATATGTTTTTATAGCTCATGTTATATGCATAGTATTTTCTAGGTCTAACTCACGTACCAAATCAAATCGATTTAGTAGTTTTAAGTTTTCTGTAGTATATAATTTGTGAATGTTTCAATAAAGAGTTATCTATCTATCTAGTCCTAGGCGGGTAAACTTTTTAGCCTTTATTCACGATCTCATTAATTAATGCTGATGTTAAGCGACCATATTTTAAATCTAGTAAAAACTTAGACTTGTCACCAAATTTATAGTTGTAAATGAAGTCTTACTCCTCTTTTACTCCGAAGTTCAGCCGAAGACAACAGACTGAACCTAGAATGCGGGATAAATCCCCCACATAAAAATGAGGTACTTTAATCTGGTACCTTCTACCTTCGATTAATATTTCACCCGAGTCTCAGACGACCCTACTCTCTTGACATGTTATTTAAACACGACTTATCTCCATCTCTGTGTTACATTTTATCGAATACGAAGCTTAAAGATTTAATGGTGTAAATATAACCCAAAATTTATTTCAATAAGGTCATCTGTAAGAAATTGCTTTATGCGATATGACCGCCAATTGTTTACGTTAAGTTTTTAAGATTGTTTTTGTAACATGGTATGCAATAAAGTGTTATTCTTTTCTATTCTGAATAAATAGAGTGCCTGATACGTGTTTCTTGAATTAGAACCAAAAGTAACACCAAAATATTTGCTCACGAGTAATTTAATGTTATTTTTACGCCAAAGGGGACAAATAAGATAATAAAAGATAATTTGGCTGTTATTGCGATTGTTATGATTCCTCAGAGATGTGCAAGCTTAGAATGTAAGCGACTTGTAGACTTAGAACATTTATTAACCAACGGGAAGCGGCGTCAGAACTTTTTATGCGAAAAATCTGCTAGTTTCTGCGGAAGCAAAGGCAACATACACCAATAATGATGTCGATAACGTCTCTATACGCTTGTATCCATCAAAATTATCAAATACTGCCACAAAATATTATACGCACACGAGTACAACAACAGAAACACAGATATATGTTTTGTGACAAATAGTTTTATGCCCGGCTTATTTTTTGGGCAGCAAGAGACTATTGACAGTGACGTATCCAGTTACATTTGTGATCTAAGCTACTTGTAGTAGTTCGTCTGGAAAGTTTTGTAAGAACCGCGTTAGTGTTTGGCGTGTGACAATTCCACTAATGTCGTTAGTATACCTACTTCTAGAGTTTAGATACTTTTAGAATATGGTAGGGTTGCTTTAGCTCTTAGAAGAATAGGTTTAGTTCGAAAAGAATTCTCAAATAGGTATAAGGGCACTTTAAGGGCTTTGTAGTGACAAAGCCCTTAAAGTGCTTTTATACCTATTTGAGAATTCTTTTACAACACACACATAGTGATGTGTGACTCTTTCGCGTGCACGATATGAAGAATTTTGAATCACAAAATTTGCACTTTTTGTCTTGTTAGGCTTCCGTAGTCAACAATGAAGCCTTATTGTTTCGCTTTGACGAACCAAATGAGCCCAAGCTAGATGGAATTGCGTCGTTACGGAGTTCCTATGGCTACCTTCAAAGGCCATCATCAGATCAGCTCCATGTCATAATAATATTGCATTGTCATCCGATTCATACATGCATGAAAAATTTCAGATCAATCGGAAACTGGAAAGTGGATCAAATTAAACTTGCAAGATTTGATTTCAGACAAACAGGTGAAAATAAATAAAAGCTTGTAAAAATGTTTATGTTAATGTTTTTTTTTTCTTTATTTGCAATAAAAATAATATTATGTTAATATAGTTTACATATAAAACGTTTTTATGAAATCTTGTTGTCTGAGTAACTGTATAGTTTTAGGCGCTTTCCGGACTAAGTAACTATTGCAGCAACTGAGACTGGCAACTCTCTGGCAACTAGCTTTTTAATATATTTTAATGCAATACAACATTCAATAGTATTAAAATCAAAATATTAACAACATACATTATAATACAGTTGAATATAACGTACGAAGTGTGATGGTGTAAATATAAATGGCCTCCGTTACGGGAGGCGACGTGCTTGAGAAATAACCCTTTATTGCATCTGCAAGGATGGTGAGGAAATGTTAGTATGAGACACACGGAGCTTAAGGAATAGAAGCTTTTTCACTGGTGATTGGTTACATACATAATCCACCCACTGGACTTTACCACTGGTGGGTAGACGAATTCACAATTCCCTTCCTGAACTCGCTCCGCTTGTGATTCACTAATATTATAAACGTGAAAGTTTGTAAGAATGGATGTCTGGATGTATGTTTGTTACTCTTTCACGCCTAAACGGGTGGACCGATTGAGCTGAAATTTGGTATAGAGATAGCTTAGACTCTGGAATAACACATAGGCTATAGGACAGCGGGTAAAACCGCTGGGCACAGCTAGTAATTAGATAATTTTAGAATCCTTCGCTGGCTCGGTCAACAAAATTGAGCACGCGATTAAAAATCAACTTTGCACTCTTGTATAACAAATAACTATTTTTACACTACAGAAATAAACAAACCCTACGGTATTAACCGTCGAAGTAAATTCGCGTTCATTTATTAGTAGGCAGAGCACCAAATAATGTTACAAAGAAAGACACCATGCTCTCCATTTAAAACTGAGGTGAGCAATTCTTCCCAGCCGTCGCAGCACATTTCAACATTGACATAAGAATACCAACTCCCATCCCACTGTCAAGAGTAATTGACGTTTGTAAGAGCACAATAAAATTAAGAGTAGCTACAAATTGTATGCAATGACAGTGCGAGTAGCGTCTTCTTCTTCTAAATATATATAAATAAAGAAAGATTGACTGACTGACTGACTGACTGATCTATCCACAGCCTAACCCGCTGGACGGATTGGGTTGAAATTTAGAACATAGATAGGTTTTATGACGTAGACCTCCGCTAAGAAAGGATTTTGCCATGCGGGTGAAGCCGCGAGCTTAAGGTAGTGATAGAATATGTCAGATTACTCTTGACAGTGGAACGGGAGCAAGTCTTATTATGTCAATGTAAAAATGTACTCGGGCCGCAGTAGTCTATGGTCTAGTCAAAATTAGAACTACTCACGTCAAAATCACTTATCTATACACACTATAGTTTAAATCGTACTTGACCTAATTTTATTTAAGAATTAGCGAGTTGTATCTGGCTTCACAACAATAACCTGAAGGCACACCTACGCCGCATGAAAGTGGATTTCACCGGATTATCCCAATTAGAGTTCCGTTGGATTGGCTGTTACTATGCATCGAGTGCGTAATAATGGGCGTATTAATAGAAGTTTTTAGCAAAAATTAAACCGCTAAAACACTGAAAAGCAAAACAACCAACACTAAGAAAGAAGCTAATGAAGAAACCAATGTTAATATACCTAAGTAATTTTGAGTTAGAGCTTAGTGAGCGATTGGCATTTTCTTAACTGCCTGTTTGATGACGACTCAAATTTTTTGGTGGCCCCTGTTTTCCTAGGGTTGGATTTTTTCCAAATGTATATATAGGACAATTTTCAGGTTATATACACATTTAAAAAAAAAAAAAAAACAATTTTCAAAATTGGAGTACTCCGCAAAACGTTATGCATTGTCATCAAATTAATATAGTTAAGACGAAACTTTGTGAGTGTGTATGTTTGTTACTTATTCTTCACGCCTAAATGGGTGGACCGATTGAGCTGAAATTTGGTACAGAGATAGCTCAGACCCTGGAATAATACATGGGCTACAGTACAACGGGTAAAACCACTGGGCGCAGCTAGTACATAATAAACATATAAATATTATATACGCGTCGACTAGTAAAACTCCTACGTTTTGTTTCGTCGGTTAAATTTAGGGTGTAGCGAGCACTATCTGGCTTCACAACAATAACCTGAAGGCACACCTACGCCGAATGAAAGTGGATTTTACCGGATTATCCCAATTAGGGTTCCGTTGATAACTGAAATGAACGGCTCGGATTAAACTAAAGGTAACGGTAATTGGCTGTTACTATGCATCGAACGGCCGTATTAAAAAGGTATTATCATTTGACTTGACAACGTCATCAGCGGAGCCTTTGTGAAAAATATGGAACGTACAAGGTAGAATAAGGCCTCCAGTACGCCTTTTCGAATTTCCAGCTTATCTGATTAGTGGATATGTTTTAATAATAATATTAATTATAATAATTGGGGTTTATACTCTCAACAGAACAGGTTGCTCTACTTACAAGAGTAAAATCACAATTTATAGGTCATGTGGCCAACCTATATAAAATATTAAGTTTCAGGTCGCCGAGATTACTACAGGATTACTTTTATTTTATTTATTATTTTATTGGTGTTTAGGATATCAATAGAATTAAATGAAAAATATGTGAGATATCTACAAGGCAGAAAAAACGCCTCACTTAGCCATTTTCAAATTTACAGTTAAACTAATTAGTCGATAGTAATTAGAGGTAGTGTTGGTTTTGGCATTTATTTTTAACATATCTTATTTTCAAAAATAATCAAATTACTTGAGGTACACGATATTAGGACTTTGAGAGAATACAGACAAAATATAATAAATATTTGTGTAACACACAGATATTTGTTTCTGGATGGCTTTCTGTATCTATTATAAGTATGTATTTACAAAAGGAAAGTATATAAGAAGTTATAGAGTATTATATCCTAACCACCATAATACCACAAGCATTAATTTGCTTAGCTTGGGGTAAGGTGGCGCTGTGTGAAATGGAATATTTTCAGGAATATTTATTTATTCCTGAAAATCATGGTCAAGGGGCAATCTATAATGAATAAAAAACCAAAAAAAAAATTTCAACATCATCTACCCGTTTCCAAAATCTTTGTAACCAGTTACGTGGGTTAGACTTTATTATAACATCCTATGGTAACTTTATGGTAATAAAAGGTTGAAAGGGTGTTAAGCGAAGGGAAACACTTATATCGGGGCTTAGCGATATTCATGGTTACCGTTACAGCCTTTATTATATGTGAAAACTTCGTGGGAAATCTATGTAATATGCATAATATGGGCATATAGATTTTTTTCCACTATTGCTGTAATACGAGATATTATAGATCGTTTTGTTTGAAACCATACACCTTTTTTATGTAAAGAAGTAGGAAGAAGACCAAGACGCTCTCCTGTTGTTAAGACAACGCTGCCCATAAACAGTACAGTGCTACAAACAATTTTCTAATGATGTGCAATTCTAGGTGCACTGCACCAACGCTTCTTACTCAAGACTCATAAGATGTTAAGACTCTTTAGAACAGTAATTTCACTTGCTACAGTGCCCTCCTAGCGAAGCACAGTAATGTTTGCACATCACTGCTCAGGCGGTCGAATAACTAGCACTGTTAGGGTGCCCACCTAGACGACCTCCTGCAAAGGGAGTCTACCGCCGGTAAATACTCGTATATAACACCATAGTGTTCACCATAGTGTGTTATTCCATAGAATAAGAAAATTTGTAGATCTTTGTATGGGTTATGTTTTTTTTTTTTTTTTTTATGTGATGAAGTAGAAGACGAGCAAGACGCTCTCCTGATGTTAAGAGATAACGCTGCCCATAATCAGTACAGTGCTACTAAGGATTTCACAATAATGTGAAATTCTAGGCGCACTGCACCAACGCTTCTCACTCAAGAGTCATAAGATGTTAAGACTCTTCAGCCCAGTAATTACACTAGCTAAAGTGCCCTTCTACCGAAGCACAGTAATGTTTGCACATTACTGCTCAGACGGTAGAATAACTGGCACTGTTGGGGTACCCACCTAGACGACCTCCTGCAAAGGAAGTCTACCCCCGGTAAAATGTGGCATAGATTTCTTTTCAAAAACACGGCCAGCGACTAATAAATAACTACCAATAGCTGACATCAACACCAACCAAAATTGAAGTCACACAATCAAGTTTGACAAACTAAAGTCACCGACATAGCCCGGCGGATTAGTAAGCTGAAGTGGCAATGGGCAGGCCACATAGCGCGCAGAGCGGATGGCCGATGGGGTCGAAAAGTGCTCGAGTGGAGACCATGGACTAGCAAACGAAGCGTAGGACGTCCACCCACAAGGTGGACAGACGACCTTATAAAGGTCGCCGGAAGACGCTGGATGCAGGTCGCTTCCAACCGGTACATTTGGAAGTCCAAAGGGGAGGCCTATGTTCAGAAGTGGACGTCCAATGGCTGAGATGATGATGATGATGATGAATCAAGTTTGACGCGTATTAACTCCTAAGCCTGATACTTTACGAGGATGATTTGTCAGAATAGGTTTTGTAATTGGACTGGACAAAACCGTGTCTCCAAGCGGTCATTTTGACCGTGTTTCGACATGATGTTCACTGAAGCCAGGTTATTTATCCCGCCTTCTAGGTTTAGTCTGCTATCATCTACGGCCATAACGTCACTTAAAATCATGCAAGATCGTGGTCAAAGGCTAACCTATAATGAAAAAAGCCTATGTAAAATCTTACTAATATTATAAATGTGAAAGTTTGTAAGAATGGATGTCTGGATGTCAGGATGTGTGTTTGTTCCCCTTTCACGCCTTAACGGGTGGACCAACTGAGCTGAAATTTTGTATAGGGATAGCTTAGACCCTGGAATAACACAGAGGCTACATAAGTACTGCGGGTAAAACCGCTGGGCACAGCTAGTATAATATAATGTTGCCGTACTAAGGCATTTTAACCTGTGTAATATACCTAAACACTTTTGTGTTACAAACTTATTTATGTACCTCAATATTGTTTATAAGCTTGTTCGTCTGTATGTAGCTAAGCTGTTACTGCTCCAGCTGGCCGGTGTTTAGAATTGTTGCTAATGTAAAAAATGCATTTTTCTCTTTGTTCCCTGAAGCGCAATCGCAACGCTTAGGGTTAACGCTTCCTTCTAGTTCCTTAGCAAAAAGAATGCCTTAACGCTTAACTGTCCTGTAATTTTTTTAATGCAAAGAATTAAGAAAACGAACAGTTAAATACGCTCTCCTGATAATGCGAGCTTAAGAAATAACGCTGCCCATAATCAGTACAGTGCTGCCTAGTATTTCACAATGTTGCGAAATTCTAGGTGCACCAACGCTTCTTACTCAAGTCTTAAGATGTTAAGACTCTTCAGCCCAGTAATTTCACTGGCTGTTTTGTAGTTAAAAACTTAATTGTCAGTATAAAACCGCGTCTCCAGCTCCTTTTTTGGTGTACACTCTCGACAAAAACACGTCAACACACAGCAAAATTCCCCTATACAAAAAAAAAAAGATAATGTCTATGCTTCAAGCGTCAACAAATGTTTTTGCTTTCCATCTGCTATGGAAAGCAAAAGCATTTGTTGAAGCTTACCGCCGGGCTCAGCTAGTAAATAAATAAATGAATAAACAAAGCAAAAACATTTGTTGAAGCTTGAAGCATAGACATTATTATTTTTTTTGTGTAAGGGAATTTTGCTGTGTGTTGACGTGTTTTTGTTGAGAGTGTAGACCAAAAGAGGAGCTGGAGACACGGCTTAAGATGTACTGTTGAGTCGTTTTTACTGGTGTACCGTGGTGTATTTTCTAAGGTCGAAGCAACATAGGTACCAAATTTAAGCCCAAAGTTCGTTAAAAAATCACAATAAATTTATCCCAACCACTCAATATTTTTAATAAGGAAACTCCCATAAAAATATTGGTACCACAATTTCTCAAGGAATCGAGTTTCATTTTAACAATCCTATTTGTTCAACTCGGAACTCTCTCGGATTTCTTACAAATGATACTTTGTACGATAAATAATAAAAATGTTTGTTTTTATTTAGGAAAAGGATGACAATAGCAGAAATTTAATTATCAATTTTATAGTTAAATCTAAAAAGTAGCTTATCAAAGAAATCTTTGCCGAGAATTCCAAACTTAACAAATTTAGCAACGGACATCATAGTTTTTTTTAAAATATTCATTAGAGGTTTGCCTTTGACAATGATCGCGCGTGATGTTAAGCGACGATGCGGCCTTGGATGGCAGCAGACCTAGAAGGCGGGATAGCCAGCGAGGGCGCTGGCTTCACTGAACATCATGCCGGAACACGGTCATGCCATTCGACGACACGGTTTTGTCCAGTGGGTGGTAACTATCCACGGCCGAAGCCTACCACCAGTTTAACAGTTAACCAGTTTAACAACTGCTGATGGTTCCAGCGGAAGACCAGCGTAGGTCTTAGCCGATCTACATAATATGCTGAGCTGGCACCATTTCACGGCAATGTAATTTAGTTTATTTACATTTATAATTTCATAGTTTTAGTCAAATATTGTTTCCTTAAGTGTATTATTTTTAAGTATGTTTTTTGCCGTGAATAAAGTGTTTTCTATTCTATTCTAAGTTGCTGCAGAACAGATATTATGTAAAGTGTACCTAATCCGTGGTTCAGAAATGGTAACTTTGCGCTTTTCTTTTTTTTCAATACCTTTTTGTATTTTTGCGAATAAATATTCTTGATTACAGGTCCTCATTATTATTGTCCAAATATCATTATTTAACAATTCCTCTTGATTAAAGCCTTTACAAATCCACAAAAGGCAGTTGTAAGTAGTTGTGGTTTGGACCAACATTTGGAACGCCGCATTTCGGTGTGAATTTTGACTTGAAAGGAGCGTACTGCTAAAATATTCTATTTGTGATTCTGTAGGTCATTGTGGTAACTGTGTACTAATGAAAACAGTGACTTAATGCTACGGATTTAAAGGGTATTAGGCTAGTTACCATCCACTGGTCAAAACCGAGTCGCTAAGTGGTCATTGACCGTGTTCAGGCATGATGTTCAGTGCAACCAGTGATAGATTATCCCGCCTTTTAGGTATATCCTGCTGCCATTTACGGCCGTATCGTCGGTTAACATCACGCGAGATCGTGGTCAAAGGCTTACCTGATATAATGAATAAATAAATATATAACTGCCTTTACGTTCTTCTTCTTGTCGATATAAATCTATTATGTAACTGTATGTTGCGGTTAAAGCGGCTACACTTAGATTTAGCCGGTTAGACCTAGGTGTGGCCGGTCACTATTGAATCTAGTTAGGTGTACATAATTAATTTTCGGCCTCGCCGTTTAAAACGCGAGAAAAATTGTTATCAACTTGTTTAATCGCTCTTATTACATTATGTTGATCGTTGAAGAACAACGTTGTTGTTGAAAAATATGTCTTCAACAATGAATTATTATGAATTTTGGAATAAGGACAAGTCGCACCTGGTGCGCCGCCGGCTGCCGTAGCACTTTCACTTCGCTAGCTCGACTCGTACATTGCAGTCATTCAAACTTCACTGCTCAGACGGTAGAATAACTGAGACTGTTGGTGTACCTATCTAGGCGACTTTTTTTAATGTTACAGGTGACAAACAAGCAGATGGCCCACCTGATGGTAAGTGGCTACCGTCGCCTATGGATACCTGCAATACTTGGGGTACCGCTGGTACGTTGCCTACCTTTCAAGACTCTGTTCACTTGCCTTTTGAAGAGTCCCATGTTGAAGCTCAACAGAAATACCTCAACTCATGCAAAGCAAGTCTACCCCCGGTAAACTAAAGTAAAGTTTGATTTGAGCTAAGTCACTGATATCCTTCGTACATTGTCCTAAATTATTGCGTGGTAAACACACGTTGTGAGGATTTTAGGCCACTAGTTGCCGTTATTTGTGGCACCACTCATGATCTGTGTTTGCCAAATATGTCCTTACTAATATTGCTACATTATTAGACGCGGAATTATTAGATAGGAATGTAATAAACAACTTACAATTTTGTCTTGTTAGTAATATTCGCGATAAAAGTTATAAAGAAAATATTTATGAAGTGTATAATTTCAGGGTTACATTTTAGCACTTGGTCCTTCATCTTCATCCTCCACACACTTTAAATGATCCTCTGGATATCATCATTCTATCTCGCCAATGGCCAAGTTGAGGGGCGTGCCATGGGGGAGGCCTATGGGCAGCAGTGGAAGAATGTAGGCTGATGATGATGATTGATCACTGAAACGAAATCTCGAGGTGGGGTTTGCCTACTAAGAAACCAGGAGTGTTCTTGCAATATAAGAAGATGTAAGTTCTAAGCCGTTTAATATATTCTAATATGACGGGACTGCATACATGACGAAGCACTCATCTACGGCAACAACAATATAAATTCTGTTCTGTTATATATTCCCACTGCATTGCAAAGCCATCCCATTTCTTTTATTTTCTTTCTACTTATTTCTCTGGGTAGCGTTAGAGGTCAATCCTTGAGGGAAGAGTCAAGTCCATCTCTCCACCGGTTTCTGGAACAGCTTCGTCGTCGTTTGTGGTTAGGTGGGCTCCACTGAGCGCTAGTCCAGGCCTATAATTCCTTCAAACTGTGGACTATTTTTTAATTTATTTTTAATAGACAATAAGTCACAACACAAGCCAATCAGATACGAGATGGCATCAGATTATGCATCACAAAAAAAAAATTTGCGTGGCATTGCTGTATAGGTATATCTGTCACCCTGAGATATAAGTGTTTGAATATCGGCATGCCCAGTAATTTCACAGGTAACATTATCTTTCATTCCGGAATACATTACTTGGCGGGTTAATAGAATAGAATAAATCTTTATTGCAAACCAAATAATTACAAAGAAACTTAATGAGCTAGATATCTAAATGCTAGGTAAACAATCGGCGGTGTTATCGCACTAGGCAATTTCTTACAGACAATCTGGGAGTGGTACAGGACTAATATTACAATAATAGACGGTGGTGTGCAGTATCTGTATACATAGACTACTACTCGACTCGACCCGACTTAATAGCTGGCAAAGATATAGTACTTTCTCAGGTGACCCCTGGAAAAGTTGCTATCCACTACAATCGGCATTAGGTTTGTCTTTATTCATACATCTCAGTGTTAACATTCACATAATATAATCTTATTTACTACAATAGTTTATTTCACAAGTTCCCACATAACAAGTCCAAACATAAAACACAGTGCATTACGAGTGGCATAACATTTGTGGCAATTTTATTTGGAAACTTTCGCAGAATTGATCCGGTATTTGGCATAGCTTCGACCACGGAATAAATAAGGAAGAGGAAAGGCCAAGATAGGCCTTCGAATGCGCGGTAAAATTGAACAAACCTTAAACTAAACGCGTACTAATGAGGTTATTGACATTTTATCATGTAGAGGTAGATTAAAAAATATTGAACACGTATTTTTTTTCTTTGTAAATTTGGTAACAATCGCGTGTAATACAATGCAATATTGCTTGGTCTTGACGTCGTTGGATACACTCGGGTACATTTTGGAATGGATAACGACGTTTCACGTCCACACCCATAACTTACAAGACAATAGAAATACTGTTCTGGGCTCTACGTATCCTGTTCTTTTCTGTGATCATTTTACGTTATATAGGAATTATAGTGGAGTCACTAAGCGACAAAAATGGGTCAAACCTGTTTTTTTCATGCAGAAGCATGAAACTTGGCACATTGATTTCTAATGTAAAAATAGGCTGATTTCGATCGGTAGCCCTCGGTAGCACCCCCTCTGGCAGCGAGGAGGGGGGTTGGAAGGGACGCTCCACCCGGCTTCATTTTAAAAATTCTGGGAGACCACACATAGCTAATAGGTCAAGTTTGGTATCAATTTCGGATAAATCGAGGACGTAGATTTCATTTCTGGAATAAAAAAATGTCATTTGTGATGATTTGTTTAACAAAAAAATTAAAAATTAGAATTACGTAACTTCGTTTTTATTGTTCAAATTACTGTAAATTCAAAAATACTAGTTTTTTTAATAAACAAAAAATATTTTAATAAAGTCTAGTTTATGTAGATTAAAAAATATATAATTTTATATTACTTTTCTTAATAACAAACCGCATAAAAAAATCTTTTGCTGTCCCGGGCCGCAATTTTCTTTTAACCGCCATGAAAAAGGTTGTTAGTAAAAAACTTACTATTTCATGCTGAAGTTAAAAACTTGCCACAATTACAATTCCTTGCGTTAAAATAAGCCGTTTAGAATCAGTAGCCGTCGGTAACCAGCCTTCTGACAGTGGGGAGGGGGAGTGAAAAGGGCGCACCACCCAGCTTCACTTAAAAAAATCTGGAAGACCACGTATAGCTAATACGTCATGTTTGGTATCGATTTCGAATAAATCAAGAACGTAGATTTCATTTCTGATAATAAAAAACGCATTTTATGGGTTTTTAACCAAATTATAACACAAAATTAGTTCTTAGTTTTTTTTATTTAGAGGCACTTTAATTCTAAATTATAGTAATATTTTGTGATAAACATAAATATTTTTTAAAAGTTTATTTCAAGTAGATTAAATAAAATAGAACTTTTATATTATTTTTATAAACATTTACTCGTACAATTTTTTTTAAGACACTAGAGTCGCTATTTTCTTCTCACCGCTGCGCTGCGTTGTAAACCCCCATCAACTGTAAAATACGACTATGTACATTCATTTAATATGTTATTGATATAAGAACTTGATATTGTCAAACATAAAATACAGAAAAATCCTATGGCACATCATAATTTACTCTACCTGAGACAAACTTTTAAAAAATAGGCCCGAAAGTCGTATCTCTTTAATAATAAACGGCTAACCAAAGTTATGCATCTATTTTTCAATTAAATGTAATGTGGCAAAATTATAAATACTACTGGCACCTACCTACAGCTTATTTATATCGTTATATTGTTTTCCAAGACGGATGCTCCATTTATAATATAATAATAATATACCTATAGTTCAAAACGTTTTATGACGAATTATGATAAGCCTTGCATTTATTTATTTAATCAGTCCCATGCACAATATTCTGACAACTGAAAGGTTTTCAGACAATGGAATGGTCTGCTTCTTGCTTCCTAAACCAAAAGAGAGGATGGGTTAGACTTAACCAAGAAATTATGCCTAGCCTCTCTCAAACAAAGTTTCTTGTAAAATGCGTGTAACAAATGCTATACAGACATATCATGGAAGTAGAAGTATATTTTCCAAATAGTGTTTTTTTTTTGTGATAAGGTGTTTCCTACATAGTTATTGATTGTCGAGTAGTAATTACTGCTTGATCTGCAGTTTCATTGACCGCAAAACATCATATCAAAACCATATAGGTAGAGTTAAGTTTGTGTGCGGTACTTTTATGCTAGTCGAAGGATACGAGTCTTGCTATTTTCCAGCCTCCTGCTTGGTTTTAGAAGCAATAAGCAAACAAAGGGACACCTTATTCATCTAACACCGTTTTGGTGGCCAGTATATTATGCACGAAACTGATTTAATTTATAAATAAAGGGCGGATTGCTGAGATTGATGCAAAACTACATGAAGACGGTCTTAAAATGTAATGAGCTATAATAACAATATTATCTTTGGAAGAATCAGTATTGGAATGTAACATACTGATATAAAAAAGCTTTTAGCCTGGAGTATTTATAATTTTGCTAGATTACATTTTGTTGAAACAGTTTGATTCATAACAATGTTTAGCAGATTCCGTTCCGCGATTTGATCGCGTTTTATCGCACCTATTTTTTAAAAGTTTGTCTCAGGGAGAGTAAATTATGATGTGCCATAGGATTTTTCTGTATTTTATGTTTGACAATATCAAGTTCTTATATCAATAACATGTTAAATAACATAGTCGTATTTTACAGTTGATGGGGGTTTACAACGCAGCGCAGCGGTGAGAAGAAAATAGCGACTTTTAGTATCTTAAAAAAAATGTACGTGTTAATTTTAATAAAATTAATTAAAATGTTCTATTTTATTTAATCTACTTGAAATAAACTTTTAAAAAATATTTATGTTTATCACAAAATATTACTATAATTTAGAATTAAAGTGCCTCTAAATAAAAAACTAAGTATTATTTTTGTGTAATAATTTGGTTAAAACCCAATAAAATGCGTTTTTTTAATATCAGAAATGAAATCTACGTCTTTGATTTATTCGAAATCGATACCAAACTTGACGTATTAGCTATACGTGGTCTTCCAGATTTTTTTAAGTGAAGCTGGGTGGTGCGCCCCTTTCACCCCCCCTCCCCGCTGTCAGAAGGCTGGTTACCGACGGCTACTGATTCTAAACGGCTTATTTTAACGTAAGGAATTGTAATTGTGGCAAGTTTTAAACTTCTGCATGAAATAGTAAGTTTTTTACTAACAACCCTTTTCATGGCGGTTAAAAGAAAATTGCGGCCCGGGACAGCAAAAGATTTTTTTATGCGGTTTGTTATTAAGAAAAGTAATATAAAACTATATATTTTTTAATCTACATAAACTAGACTTTATTAACATATTTTTTGTTTATTAAAAAAACTAGTATTTTTGAATTTACAGTAATTTGAACAATAAAAACGAAGTTACGTAATTCTAATTTTTAATTTTTTTGTAAAACCAATCATCACAAATGTCATTTTTTTATTCCAGAAATGAAATCTACGTCCTCGATTTATCCGAAATTGATACCAAACTTGACGTATTAGCTATGCGTGGTCTTCCAGAATTTTTAAAACAAAGCCGGGTGGAGCGCACCCTCCACCCCCCCTCCCCGCTACCAGAGGGCCCCTTCATTAGGCTACCGATCGAAATCAGCTTATTTTGACCTAAGGAATCAATGTGCCAAGTTTCATGCTTCTGCAAGAAAAAAACAGGTTTTGCACTAAAGTCCCCCACTATTAGTCCTATAACCAGGTCATTGGTCTGCTGACCGCATAGTATAAAAATATTAAATATCTTTGTTGTCTGGAAGAGATCGCTATTAGCAATAAGATCGTTAATTTTAGCAGTTTTTATATCAAATGTATTAAATGTTAATTATTGTGTGCGATAAAGAGTTATCTATCTATTTAATAATGTCAGATCTCATTTCTAAGTGATCTGTGTTTTGAACGATATGCTTCGATGATTCAATTCATTTAGTTCCACCATTATCTAGATTCATGTGGGGACTATAAACTATACTACAGTTATCGTATAAAGTTTGGCGAATGGATTGTTTTGTTCGTGTTCAATAACTATTTTTGGGAACGACACGACGCGATGTGAAGACTTAGTTGTTTTGGAAAGGCATTTTACCCATATGTAAAAATCGAAGATCTAAAGGATATAATACTATTCTTACGTTTCAGAACATTTATAATATATTTATTTGTTTAGATAGCAGTTACATAGCAGTTATTGTACATTGCATGTGTGTGTGTTTGCGCGAGTGTGCGTGTGTGTGAGTGCAGAAACGACCTTCACTAAAACGACTTTCGAAAATTTGTATCACCATTGAACATCAATAAAAACAGTTTCCCCTAGAAAGGGGTATGTTAGATAGTTTTTTGTCGTCATGCCCCTGACTTCACAATGAAAAAAAAAAACGTATCAAAATGTTTAATATTTTCTTAACGGCTAAACATTTTTTTGGACCCATCCCCCATTACATTGTGTAGCCATCCGTTATATAGTTTAAGTTACATCTCAGATTAGTGTTAAATACGAGAGTAGGGTAGGACAATTGAAACACACCGTGGCTAGTTTCGCACTGTTTATTGACCGTTGGTCGCAGCCAGCGGTAGATATCTATATCTATGTATGCGCATACATAACATCTCTCCCTCTAGTTAATACTATATATTTAACTAAATAATTAGGTATAATGTAATCGTACTACTTATTATATAGATATATGCTGTAATAGGTAATCGATGCCTATGTGTATATCCCTGGGACTTTTCTTCTTCTTAATCGGTTCGTTCTTGGCAGAACGGTCGTGGTCGTCATGATGTGTCTACGGTATGGGCTGCTGTTGGGACTTTTAATAAAGGTCAAGTAAACGTCACGCAGTTATCCTCTCCCTGGGATTCATCAGAACCGGGTTCGTATACCAACTGCCTTCTCCTCTCCGGGCGTGTGACACGTACATTGACGGGAGTCGCGAACTCTGACGAGTGTCCTGACACCGTGCTTACTGTGCTTGGTGATTGATCGACATCATCGGTCACTTGAGCGGGTGTCAGTCGGGGCGATGCAGGTGTGAGCGCTGGCGCCAGCACCTGCGGCGTTGATGGCCGCGGAGCACTGGGTGACGGCGGCATGAGTGGCGGCGCCGGTGTCGGCGGCGGTGACGTGGGCCTTGGCACATGTATGCATTTTTTGTCGTTACTTGTCCCTTTATATAGCACTAATTGGTTTTTATGTCTTTTGACATTAATTGAGCTGTCATTGTCCTTAACTAAATACAAGACTTTGCCTATCCGTTTAATTATGGTACCTTTGCACCATGTATACATAGTTTTTGATGTAAACTTTTTATACAATACTTGATCGTTTTTATTGTAAAACACAGTTTTCTTTTCCTCTTGACCTTTACCACGAGATCTAAACTTATCATGTAAGTTCGGTATTGTCAGTTCCGGGGATAACAAAGGCTTGGGCTTAATTAAATCAAGCCGGGATCTCAACTTCCGGCCAAATACAAGTTGTGACGGTGAAAAGCCCGTAGCAGTATGTATGGAATTACGATAGTCCATTAAATATTTTAATAATTTTATGGATGCTGTATTACCGTTTTGACTCGAGATCAACGATGATTTTATCCCCTTTTTGACTATTTTTACAAAGCTCTCCGCCTGACCGTTACTCGCCGGGTGATATACCGGAGAAGTAACGTGCGAAATTCCATTTGATTTGCAAAACGTCTCGAATTCTTCGGAGCAGAAAGCTGTACCATTATCACTCACCACCGTTTTCGGTAAGCCGAACCTTGAGATAAAATCGCACATTTTATTTTTAACCGCAGCTGATGTCGTGGTTGAATTCATGTTAGAAACTTCTACCCATTTGGAGTACGCATCTACTATCACTAGGTATGTACAGTTCCTGATCGGACCCAAGAAATCTATGTGTATGCGCGCGAATGAGCTGTCCGGGCATTCCCAGGCAGCGAGCGGGGCGCGGGGCGGCGCGGGACGCAGCTGATTGCATACGTCGCATGACGCAATCATGGTTTCTAAAGATTTGTCGATACCGGGGAACCAAAATCGACCTCGAGCTTCGGCCTTTGTTTTCACAATTCCTAGGTGAGAGGAATGTAACTCTCTTAGCATGGTTTCTTGCAGACTGCCCGGGAGGACTATCTTGTGGCCCCTCATTATACACCCGGACTCCACCGATAACTCGTTTTTACAATTAAAATATGGTTTATATCTTAAATCGTTACATTTCCGCGGCCAGCCTTGGTTAATGAGTGTTTTAATCGTACTGAGTACGGCGTCCTTATTTGTTTCGTCACGTATTTTTTCTATAGTCACGGGCATGCTACCATCAGTGACGAAACAAATGTATGTCGCACGATCACAACCTATCTCTGTCTCAGCGCAGTTTTGTTCGGTGCAAGAGCACGCGCGAGGAGTGGCGCGGGCGCGAGGGGCGCGCGGCCGGTGCTCGCTCGCTTGCTGGACAGGTAAACTTGCGCGGGATAGATAATCTGCAGAATTATCGCCGCTACGTATATACTCAATAGTATAGTTGTAGCTACTGAGGAATAAAGCATATCGTTGTAACCTGTTAGCCGACATTTCCGGAATGCCCTTGTAGGGGCCAAATATAGATAACAGAGGCTTATGGTCCGTCCTTAATATAAATGGCTCCGCTTTACCGTAAAGATACTGATGATACCTACGTATTCCGAATATGATGGCTGTGGCTTCTTTTTGTATTTGTGCATACCGTGTTTCGGCCACGTTCAATGTGCGGGATGCGAACGAAATGGGTCGCTCGACGCCGTCTACGTCGATCTGTGACAATATTGCCCCTACCCAGCGGCGACGCGTCCACTGTTAAAATTAACTTTGCTTTTGGATTAAAATGCGCCAGAACCTGCTCTGACGTCATAATTGATTTAATAGTTTCGAATGCTGACTGGTGTTCAGCTGTCCAGTTCCACTTGGTACCCTTTTCCAGCAAATCATATAGTGGGCATAGAATAGACGAAGCATTCGGCACAAAATTCCTATAGTAATTAATTAGCCCTAGAAAAGACTGCAGCTGTTGGACGTTTTTAGGTACTGGAGCCTCTGTCATAGCTTTTACCTTCTCCGGAGCTTTCTTAAGTCCGTCCCCCGACACAATATACCCCAAATAAGTAATTTCGTTTTGAAAGAAACTGCACTTATCGTCAACCCGGCCTCTTGTAGCTTTTTTAATACGGTATTTACCTTCAAGCGATGCTCGTGCTCGTTATTTCCCGCGAAAATTAAAATGTCGTCTAACAGGCACACTACACCCTCTATACCGGCCAGCACGCTTTCAATTGCTCTTTGAAAAATTGACGGGGCACTGGACAGGCCGAATACTAGTCTATTGAATGTATACAGACCTCGGTGGGTATTTATACATGTGAATTTTTTTGACTCTTCGCTCAGTTCCAATTGATTGTAAGCCATTGATAAGTCTATTTTGGAAAATATTTTCCCGCCGTGAATTTTAGAAAACAGTTCGTTAATAGTGGGCAGGGGATACTGTTCTACTAGCAACTGTTTGTTAATAGTCACAGAATAGTCGGCGCACAAACGAACCGCCCCATCTCGTTTAAGCACTGGGACTATAGGGGAAGCGTAGTCAGCATATTGAACCGGTTTTATGATACCTAAATCAACTAATCTGTCGATTTCCTCATCTACCTTTGCTTTCAATGCGAACGCCACCGAACGAGCCTTAAAAAAAACTGGTTTTGAGTTTTCTTTGACCTGCAATTGAACCTTATACTTATTAAATTTCCCTAAGTTTTCGGAAAACAATTGTGAATATTCTTTTACCAATTGGTTGACCATTATCTCGGTGTCATTGTTGTATATGCCTGGCACTTGGCAATGATAGTTCACGGGTAATAATTGTAAATTGAACTTTGCAATAAAATCCCTTCCTAATAATGGCGGGCCACCGTCTCGCACCACATAAAAATCTATCAGGTGCGTCTGTCCAACATAACTAACTGGCAGTCGTACCATACCTATACAACAAATATGCCTACCATTATAGGACATCAGCTGCTTTTTAGTACGTGATAACGGTACCTCTTTGAATTTGGTGTTATAATATGCCTCAGAGACCACCGTTACTGACGAACCACTATCAATCTCGAATCGAAACGGCAAGTTATTTATAGTAACATTTTCTACCATGGGCTCACCAGATATGGAACGAATATGAAGTAGCTCACCCTTACCGCCTTCACCGTTGTTATCCTGAACACTGTAATCCATTGTTTGATTCACGCGGGGACACATCCTGGCCAAATGACCGATTTTATTGCACTTCCTGCACTTATTGTTAGCGAATCTACACTCCGCCATTTTATGGTTCGAATAACCGCATACACTACACGTATTATGTTGGTTATTATCACTGTTTTTATCAATTTTAAACACCTCATCCTTAGCGTCTGCGATGCTGACGGGCTCCTTCCCACTGGACTCAGCGGCTGCGCGCGCGCTACTGATGTTCTCGGCGGTTTCGATGACTTTGACCAAAGTTAGACTCTTTATGTCTTGCGAATATAGTTTCTCCTTTACATAACCGGAACGCAACCCCATAATGAATCTGTCGCGCAGTGCTTCCTCCACATTAAGAAAGCCGCAGCGCGAAGTAAGGCCCCGTAGTCTCGCTGCCCACTGCGAGTGAGACTCCGCCGCTTCCTGTGCCGCTGCATAAAACTTATGCCTTTCTCCGAAGCCGACCGTCGTTGGAGTGAAGTGTATATCCAGGAACGTGATGATTTCCTGGTAGGGCACCTCTGTAATGTCCTTCGGCAGAACTAAATCCTGCGCCAACTTATAGGTAAATTAAATTATGAACAAGCTTTACAGACAATAAAGTCCGCTGATTTTTCACAAGCATATACTGCTAATGACGCCAATTTAGCTATGAACTATTTAATTGAAACCATCTCTACGATCATTTTAAGTAACACAATAACTTTGCAGATTCCCAGAAGAAAGAAAATCCTAAAACCTTGGATCACCTCTGGCCTTCTGAGATGTATAAAACATAGAGATAAATTACATAAAAAGTTAAAATTAGACCCTAATAATGCAATTAATAAAATAACCTACTTACGGTACAGAAACTTTTGTAACAACTTATTAAAAAGGCTCAGAAGAGAATATCATAAAAAAGAATTTCAGAAGGCCAGAGGCAACCCAAGGGGAACCTGGAAGGTAATAAAAAAAATTGCAAACATGCATAATGACTCACCTACGTCTTCTTCTCTGATAAAATCATCCGATGATCCTAAAGCTATAGTCAATAAAGTTAACGACTACTTCGTAGGTATAGGCCAGGAGCTAGCAAATAAAATTGTTAACAATAATGATAACTGCCCTAGTGACTCCATACTATCTTTGTCCGATATTCCTGTAGCTAATCACTCAATGGCTCTATTTGAAACTGACTGCGCTGAAGTTAAACGGATTATTTTGGAACTGAAAACAGACTCTGCTGCAGGCTGGGACGGCATCCCTACACGAGTCCTTAAAGACGCTCGGGAGATACTCATCCCACCATTAACACACATTTTTAACATGTGTTTGAATACGGGAGTTTTCCCGAGGGCATTAAAAAAGGCTTTGGTCTTGCCCATCTTTAAGAGTGGGAATATTGATAACATCAACAATTATAGGCCAATTTCTATATTACCATCAATTTCAAAAGTCTTGGAAAAATTAATTCATAACAGACTAAATAGCTATCTAAATAAATATAACTTAATCTCTTCAAAACAGTACGGCTTCAGGAAAGGCATATCTACTGATGCTGCAACGCTGGACCTAACAAATACAATTGTTAATCAAATTGACAGGAAGCAAAAATCAATAGGTATATTTTTGGATTTATCTAAAGCCTTCGACACTATTTCAATTCCAAAACTGTTATTGAAGATGGAAAGGTTAGGAATAAGGGGTCTGGCATTGGATATTTTCCAAGACTATCTAACGGATCGATATCAGTGCGTTAAGATTGACGGTCATGTAAGTCAAGATAAGCTTTTAAAGTTTGGGGTCCCTCAAGGGAGCATTTTGGGCCCTTGTCTTTTTTCGATTTATGTTAATGACCTGCTTACTTTGAGAGACATTCCCAACTGCCTGGCTTATGCTTATGCTGATGATACAGCCCTAATCATCAACGGGAATACCTGGGCTGAAGCAAAAAGCAATGCTGAATTCGCTCTTAGCAAAGTAATAGTGTGGCTAACAGATAATTTACTCACCTTAAACATTGAGAAGACCAAATACATGGCCTTCTCTATTAATGCCAACGCACAACCTGGCCAAAACGAACTTTCAATACTAGCTCACAAGTGCCGATCATATACTGAATGCAATTGCTCCTCCCTAGCCAGGGTACACGTCATCAAATATCTTGGAATTAATATTGATAGCTGTCTTAAATGGGACACCCAAATAAAAAATCTCACATCAAGAGCAAGAAAACTTATATACATCTTTAAGCAAATCAGATCATCTGCAGACTTGGACACATTAAGAATTGTTTATTACTCGCTAGCTCAGTCGATATTATCGTATTGTGACACGGTGTGGGGAGGAGTTGGAGTTACGAATCTATTACCACTTGAACGTGCACAAAGAGCAATATTAAAAGTAATGCTTCACAAACCTCTAAGATATTCTACAGCCGCTCTGTATCAAGAGGCTAAAGTTCTCACGGTAAGGCAACTGTTTATTCTCCACACTATAATAACTAAACATAGAAAACTCCAATATAATCAGTCCTCAGAAAAAACTATTACCAGACGCTTTCCGCATAGAGTCTGTCCCGTTGTTCGATTTCGCACAGCATTCGCTGGCAGGCATCATGAAGTTCTTAGCCAACGGCTGTATAATAAAGTCAACAAATCTTTGAATATTTTCCCTCTAACTAACAAAAAATTAAAACATAGTGTTAGTGAATGGCTAAAAAATCTAAACTATACTGAGACTGAACTACTTGTTCAACCAATCGCACTTTGAAGTAGGCACACAAATACACATTATAACGTCACACACACACACACACACACACACACACACACACACACACACACACACACACACACACACACACACGCACACACACACACACAGACTCACACGCACACGCACAAACACATTTCATCCATTATATACATCAGCCTGAGATTTACAAATATATCTGAGAATTTGTTATAATATCTTGTTTTTGCTTATCTTTTTTAATTATATATTATTACTAAATTGAAACATGTATGTAGCTTAAGGAGACACATGTAAACGGAAGGCTTTGGGGGCTGTAATACAGTTTCATTACTAGTACAGCCTCCATCGCTCCATTGAAGTATTGTCTTTATGTACATTTTAGTATTTAATAAATAATAAATAATAATAATAATAATAAGGTACCCTCGGCGAGTGCGCTGAGGAGAATGGCCCTCCTCTTCCTGCCATCAGGATCTGTGTCTTCGTCCAAGTCATTAGCAATAAAATATTGCGTAATGCGACCCTTGTAAACCTCCCAAGTTTGCAAATTGTGATCAAAACTGCACAAAATACCGAAAATCGACCGAGACATTTTTTCGATTCGCGGGTAGAAATCCGATCGTCGCCAATGTTAAATACGAGAGTAGGGTAGGACAATTGAAACACACCGTGGCTAGTTTCGCACTGTTTATTGACCGTTGGTCGCAGCCAGCGGTAGATATCTAGGTATATCTATGTATGCGCATACATAACATATGTATGCGCATACATAGATATTCTCGCTCTGTATGATATTCTAGCAAACGTAAGCCAAAATCCAGACAGATATTAATGAATGTTGACGAACCGAATACAGAATGCGAGAATACACATAACATGCACCAAACCTTAGGGACGATATCTATCAAATTTTCGCAAATTCTGCACTAAAATAGGTCAGCTGTTACAGCTATTAAAATTTACTAACGTATTTTGGAGCACGAATCATTCTGGAAATTCAGTTTAATAGATTATTGTAAATTTAGATACCGCTCTCCATTATTTTTATTTTAACATTATAAATGTACACACACATACATATACACGTCCGTGTTATGTAAGCGTGAGACCATGCTACGTGGACAGTAAAAAAAATTGCAATAAAAAGCGGTTTCCAAATATTGTATGCGTCTACGAGTTCGGTAAACATTTATAATAATAAAGCTTCCATTGGATTGTGTAGTTTTTTCCTATAATATATGAAGTAAGTTAAAGTAGTGATATTTTTTGTTTTAGGTAAGTGGTGTTTCTAAGATTGAGCTCGCTGCGGACGGGTACTGTGATTTTAAAGATTTGGATTAAAATTAAGCGAGAAAATCATTAATAGAGATACACTGTCTTGGACATCCTCTATACAATCTTGGGAACGCAGAAATATAATAAGTACTCACCACGATTGTGATGTACAAAACTACGATTCGATGCTATGCTACGAATTTCTTTCGATGCCTTCATGCGAGCTCGCAGATAATACCTATATAGGATAACGCATTATTCAAGCACAAAAAATATACAAAAAATACTACAACTACCTACTTGGCGATGAGATGCAAATTCTCTGTTATGTGTGGAAGATCTAACTTGGCTTCAATTTAGTTTAAGGTGATAGCGGTGTCTTTCTTAATTTCAAGTATGTAAGAGCACTTAGTACTAGAAATGCAATATTTTGTTTACTGCCAGTTAAAACTTTTGTAGTCCAATTTTATAATTCATGAAGTCAAAGATACGAGGAAAGTTCAGCATTGAACTATTCCTCTTGGCCAAACGGGAGTTCCTAACTTATATGAATGACCCAAGAATTTACAGAGCTAAACCTGATGAGTAAGAATTGAGGCACTAAGGGTTGACTCTTAGGCCCGGCCTGTACCAGTGCCTCGACGACGCGCAGTAGAGACGATAAGATGATGTGAGCCACTTACAGTGATTGGTGCTTAATTAGGCTTCAGTGACGCCCGATCTTAAAAACGTCTTTTCTCGTCTCCGCTTTGGACTTCTCCGCACATTACTACTTTGGTGGAGTCCTTAGGTCTACGTACGAACTAACCTACTTACCTACATAATATTTAAAATTTTGTTACCAATTTAATCAAAATTTTATTTAATGTGAAATTGTACCTGAAAGTACAATTTCTGTAAAATTTTGTTTGAGTTTTCTTAACATTTTTTACTGGTGGTAGACATCGGCGATAGGTACTTTATGCGTCTTTTATTTCTTTAACGGACGAAGTGAGGTAATGCAATAACTGGGAAGAATCGTACTTGTACAAAGTAGTCCAGTTTGAAACTGTACTTGTTACGAACAAAATGTTCGTAACGACGTGCAATTTAAGAATGGTCAAATTGTTTTGTACTTTTACCTGGTACCTAGATAATGTTGGTTCGACAATCTTTACAAAAAAAGTAAAACAGAGAGATATGGAGAGAAAGAGATAGTGAAAATTAAATTATTGTGAATTTGTATGATAATAATATGTATGAAGTACATTTAAGTTTTGTTATTATGCTACAACTGCTACAAGTTAATTATGTATCGTTAAAGTTGTTTGTAGGGTTTCTATTATAATCATAGGGCCTTGTTCACTAACTCCAAAGCTATGTGAGAACCGACCGATAGGTGATTTAAATTTTTAATTTCAACATTAATTTACAAAAGTGTTATAATAAAAGTCATACTTATCTATTACATAAATCAACAAACTGATTATATTTTTTTTGCTCACAAAAAATCAGAAAAATCAATTGAATCTGCAAAAGCTGACCAAGCTTTTTAAAGATCTACTTCTCTACAATCTCTCTTTACGACCTCAATGACGTAAAGAGATATAGTATGTTAAGTTTAGGATTGTCCATGATATTTGTCTGCACTCCTCCCACTATTTTGTTATTTTTTTCCAGCAAACAGGTAGAAAATGCTATATTAGCATTAAGTTAGTCTTAGCGTTGTGCTGAATAATAAAATAAATAAATAAATAATAACGTTTTAACTTATAGAAATTATGGCAATTTAGTTGTCCTATATTATTAACAATGATAACAAACATATATATACCTACAATAAATTTATTTATTTATTCATTTATTTGTCAGAATTTCGGTTACATAAGGTCTTACAAATCAGTTAGTACAAACAAAATTCTACCTCAAGAGGCGTACAAATATTAGTTTACATTATCATTTAACTTAAAACATAATGCATTACAATAATAATATTATTCAAATGGTCATTATATTAATAATAAAGATTTTTTAAAATTAAGAATTAATGAATAATATTGCCATAGCCAACAAATCGACACGAACTCTGTTTGAAAAAATCATTAATCGTATAGAAACTTTTCTGGATTAACCAACTCAAAAATAGGTCATTATTAATATATTATTCACACAACTAAATAGATGTTTGTACGTATTTACTTGAATTCCAACACGGAATAGTGCGCATGAAACATCTAATCAATACCAAAATTTAATTATGCCAATATAATCAACTGCGTAGTTGATAACGTAGTCAAACTCCTTGATAGTTTTCTACACAGCAATAGTAAGGAAGGGAACGGCCATAGCAAGCTTTCAAATGTACCAACTCACTTGCTCCTACTATACTCGTATTAAGTCATTTGACACACAACATTATAGAAAATACCAACACTTATAAGGATGGTTTACCATTTATCAATGAAAAATTTAGTCAAGGTAAGTAGCGTAATAACTATTATTGTGATCTCCAGGTTTCTATAATATAATACCGTCTTTCATCGCAATCAGATTATTTGCGAGCAACAAAAACTACATAACATTATTATTAGTCACTTTCTAAATCATAATAATTATTATAAGGCTCTATGAAAAAGTTTTTAGTGAAAATGCATGTCGCTATTGAACATTATTACAAGCTTTTATTTACTTTCACCTGTCTGTTGTCTGTCTGTATGTCTGTCGGTCTGTCTGTCTGTAATCAAATCTTGCAAGTTTAATTTGACCCACTTCCCGGTGTCCGATTAAGCTGAAATATAGCATGCTTGCATAAATCGGATGACAATGCAATATTTTTATGACATCGAGTTGATCTGATGATGGAGCTGGAAGGTGGTCATAAGAACTCCATTTACCAACAAACCAATTAAACGACGCAGCCCCATTGAGTTTGAGCTCATTTGATTTCTCTTGACGAGTACTTTATGGTGCTAGATGGTAATAATATTAAAAGCTTGGTTTTAAAAAGGTTTTTAACCTCAAACGATTGACGCTTATCTATGGGCACCTGATATCGTATGATGGCCATTCTAATCTAATAAGTAGTTTGTGGCAATGTACGCAAGTTAAACATATTTTATGAACGTATCAAATATAAGAGGCAGCGGATTATTTGGAAAGTAGCTCGAATGATCAATAAAAATATGTGTCAACAACCTTAATTCACTATGAAACAGTATGGCATAAAACGAAAATTAGTGAATAGAGTCTTGAAAGGTAGGCAACGTACCAGCGGTACCCCTGGTATTGCAGGTATCCATAGGCGACGGTAGCCACTCACTATCAGGTGGGCCATCTGCTTGTTTGTCAACTATACATAAAAAAGGTGCTTGATGGCGCTCGGTGTTTTAAAACATATCATAAATTTCTGTATCCTCATATTTTTGTTTATTTTTATGTTTATATAGTTTCATGGTTAGATATTCTGTAAGTGTTATATTGTTATGTTTGTGTTTTTTTATTAACCGTGAATTAAGTGTTTTCTCTTCTATATTATGAGATTTGATTGGTTTTTAAAATCAGCCCAAAACACATTGTATCTTGGCGGACAAATAACTGGCAAAGGTGTCATCAATTCGAATGCAATGAGCCTAAACTCGCCGGTTTTACCTATACTTATAGCCATTGAAGAAGAGTTCCAGTAGACACCTCCCGGCTCCATCATTAGATTAGTTCAGTGGTACCAGATTATTGAACTGTCATCAGATTTCTAGACATTTGCAAAGTTTCATTATAGTACGACAACCAGAAGTTGGTCAAATTTTATTTTCAAGATTTTTTACCGACTTTGTATGGAAAACTAATATAAAGCGTCTTAAAAATAGACCTTGTTTGGAAGCTCATAGCTGGACAACGATTGGAGATGGATAAAAAATGTTAAAGCCAAAGTTGTAGAAAATTTTATTACGTTTCATAATGTAGTACAACAAAATATCGTACAACGCACAGTTTTTGACATATAAGCAAAAAACCTAAAAATGGGACCTTCTTCGGCCTCACCCCCCTCGGGTTCACCTCGGAGGGGTGGGAACTTTTAGTATGTTTATCTCCTAACTAGTCCAAACAAAGTCCCTAAGTTAGTTTTTCTGCTTTCGACTTTTCGATCCACATGCCCTTTTTGAGTACTCATTGACTGGACTAAAGCATTAAGTTGCTTAGCTTGGGGTTAAGTGGTGCTGTGTGAAATGTCCTGAAATATTTATTTATTATTTATTGATTTTGTTTGAGAAACCATACTGCTTCTATGTAACATGGTTCTATAATAAAATGTATGGGAGAACAGTAACTACCTAATACTCATAACGCATAAAATATTTTATGTGGTGGTATCATAAATGTTATGGAAAAATGTAGGCAAGTTTATTACAAGGACTAGTTACTTTTAGGTTTATTAAGTAGATAGTATTTCGAATGTAGTGGAATAAAAAAAATTTTGAGTAAGGTATGCTCGCAGTTTTACCCATGTAAAGAAACCTATCTGTGTTCCAAGATTCATCACAATCTTCGAAATAAGCAATCGTATAAAAAACGCAGTTTTAACACTTTCCTGGAATTTTCTTTAGCTCATAATTTATTTTTCTTTTAATATAATTAAAATAAATCTTTTGTTTCAAAAGGTATCTATTTTAAACTGTTTAAATTTTATCGGAATCGGTCAAGCGGTTTTCAAGTTCTGAATCTAAAACTTCGTGTTAAAAACGAGCTTAAAGCTGTTTTTTTTTAAATTTCACTTGAATACCAAAAAATCTGTAAAAAAACCTTAATTAAAATAAAAAGTGACGTACGTAGGTACGTATATAAAATTTTTATTTTAATTAAAGTTTTTATTTTTACGCGCCACTTTTGCTACAGCCAAACTAGGTCCTATTGGCTCGGAAAGTGTCGACTTGCGCAAATTGTGACCGAAGTAAAATTGTGTGCGTGAACTTAATTAGAGTGATCCATTTGCGACACGCCTGTAGCGTGTCTTACATTCTATATACTATTTAATTTTATCAAATCTTACAAAATATTTTCAGTCGCTTAATGCTTATTTCTTGTGCCATCGACAAATAGTTTGACAACTTAATAATCAGTAAACATTATTCGGAGTATTTGTTTTACCGTATTTGAACGCAACCATGCTACAGAATTTACGAGGGGCTTACTTATTAATAGGGTTTTAATTGTGTTTAGGATAAAATAGGCGGAAAATATATTAGGGAAAAATAGTCATTAGAACTAAATCTACCTTCACGACGCCGCTGGCCGCCGCTTCTCTAGTCTTCTCGTGACCACGGCTAATGTAAATGATCCGAAATATTTTTTAATGATGATTTTTATAATGTTTTCAATTCAATTCATTTAATCCTTGCTAGAAATGTGTACTGTTATTTATTATAATATTGGCTTAACATATTTCTGCCATAAAGAGCATGCAATGTCTATTTTTAATTTTAATTTATTAGAATGTCAATAATAAAAATATTCGTAAATCAAACATTAAAATAATTTTGCGATAAATCCCGAGTATTAAATTAAAATGAGTTACGAAAACCCCGGGACCCACAGTTTTACTTATCTGCTGTAACACGGTAGCGTCCAGGCGTAAAAATTAGCCTGACACTGATTACAAGCCGAACGTACAGCCACTGTGCCATGGACGCGGGTGATTGACCAGTGGGTGGTAACCAGCTAGCAGCAGATTTTGTGTAGAGGCGGATGAAACGCCTCTCCACCTACTAAGAGTGTGTGGAGCTCTGATGCGAATACGTAGCATCAAAAGCAAAAAAAATTAAACGGGGGTAGACTTCCTTTGCACGAGGTCGACTAGGTAGGTACCCAACAGTGCCAGTTATTCTACCACCTGAGCTTCGGTAGGAGGGTACTGTAGCTAGTGAAAATACTGAAGAGTCTTAATATCTTATGACTCTCATGTAAGAAGCGTTGGCGCAGAGCACTGGGTGCCATTGTACTAATTATGGGCAGCGTTATCTCTTACCATCAGGAGATTATTGCTCGTCTTCTTACTTCGTTGTATTAAAAAAAAAAGCTAGCACGCATGTCTAGCCACAGTTCCCTGACCCCGCCAAGTCCATTATACAGTCTATCAGTCTAATACTCACTTAGTAAGCATCATAGTACATTGTACATGTCTCAGACCAAACTTAGATGAATTTGACTTTAGTTAAACTTAACTAACAATCCAATAGGTAATCATTGTAGGGTGCCTTTTAGACGTAGACAAGAGAACCAAAATAGATCCCGCTTTCGTGATTTTCTGTGTGAAAACACAATCGACTAAACATGTGCAGGAGGCGGTTGGCTAGTTTTGATTAGCTCGTTCAGTATAAAAACTGTATGGTTCAAAGACAATGACAGATATAGCTAGTTTTGATTAATTCGTTCAAAGTAGAAACTCTTTGTTCCAAAGACAATCGACGTGTTATGCAGCGTCAATACGTATCGTCAACGACGGTATACCTCTGTTAATACGCGCTCTATATCTGAGTCCTCTATGCTTTTAGATGAATTTCTAATCAAAATCAAATTTATTTTGAAACTTATGGTTCGTCTCAATTGAGTCGTAAAATCAGCTATGCATTGACAGTTAACATTATAGAACGTATTGCGCTTAAGTTGACGAAAATTTTTATCCCATCCCAGGCCTACCCGATTAATTATTAGGTTTCGTACCGCTAATGGAAAATACGAAGCCCTTTTAAGATCACTTGCGGGTCCGCGTCTGTCTGTATGTCAATATCATTTTACTCGGGAACGAATGGGGTTTCAACGATAAAAGGGTGGACCGATTGAGCTGAAATTTGGTGGACATACCAGACCCTGGAATAATACACGTTGACTAGGTACGTTTCAGCGGGTAAAACCACTGGAAGCTTAAATAAAAAAAAAAATAGAAGAGACGATATGCACTATCGTTGCTTTGAGCAGTAATTATATCGATAAAAATTGACTATTTCTCATTTTTTCCATGTCTATTGAGCCATTCAGTCACCACACATTAGTGTCACAACATAATAAAACCGAATGCCTCAAAAGACTGCGATATCGTTGATCAAAATTGTTAAATGGCACGGCTATTCCACTTGACGTGGAGGGCGGTCGCCAAACAACTATAAATCTGGGGAGCACCATGCCGGAAATACTATCTCAGTAACTGTCCTACTGATAGGTTAGGAGCTGCTGGAGAAATTTGTTGTGCGATCTGCACACTATCTCGGTTGATATTAGTGGCCTGTATGTGTACGTGTACATGAGGTGAGGAACGACCATTCAGATCTTCGCAAAACACTCTGGAGAAATAAAATTGAAGGGCACCACCAACCTTTAAATCCACGCTGTCTCGGGCAACAGCAGACGCAGTCCAGCACGACAGTCCTGCAGGTTGGCCAACCACTGCACTCCAAGAATAACTTCCAAAGGTTGGCAAACAGTCCTGTCACGGACAAGAAAGGTTCTAAATGTATATCACACGCACACGGCGAGGGCGCCGCAGAAATCGGCAGGTTTAGCAATAATATATGCACGGCATAAAATCACTCGGCACTGAATCTCTAGGCACCCCTCTGAGGTTGAGGGTGTTCGGAGAAATTTGGAGCGAAGACAACGTGCCTCCGGCTCGGTTCCGATTTGAACACGCCCTGACTGCACTTTCGGCAAGACGCAGTATTTAAGATGTTGGTAGAGCAGTTTTCAAAACTACCCTCCATTATGAATTGTAAAGACCGAACATTTATTGTTACGGCTGGATTTTATGGAAAGGTTCGTCACGAATTTATTCTGGGTTAAAAAATGGATTGTATGTAAAGGTTAGAGAAAAACATGTGTGTACTGACTAATTACTTTTAAAACTTTTATAGTTTAACAGACATTCACACATTGGACGAGTAAAATTTTTTGTATTTATTCGTGTAAGTTACGGAAGGATTTTATGTAAATGTTGCAATATCCTTATCTTAAAGTGATATTAATTGCTGGATTCTGGGCCCGGTGATATGTGAGGATGGCAGTTGGAGGGCTAGACTAAATCTGGAGATTGAAGATCTTGTGGCCGAGCCGAATATATCATCGGCGAAATTAAAGCCCACAGACTTCAGACTCAGGCAGGCGGCCGGTTAGATGTCCGCGATATCGCTGAAAAGATGAAGTGGAAAGGGATCTGGAAGCGTTTCAAGCTCAGTCATGACAAGAAGTAGCCCGGAATCGGGAAGAGTGGCGTAATCTTGTATCGGAGGCCAAGACTCAGTTTGGGTCGCTACGCCGTAGTAAGTAAGTAGTATTACAACGTAGATATCATAATTAGTTAAATATCGAAATATTTTATAGAGCTCCAAGTCCATTTTTAAAGACAGTTATTTAAAAGCAAGCAGTCCAAACTAATATTGGGGTGAGAATCCTATCACGGGAAACAGAAAAATCCTTGCGTTATAAAATTGCGTAGCAGCTCCTAACCTATATGTCACAACAGCTGAAACTTGAAACAAAACTCCGAAATTCTCGTATATCTCGCAATATTTTTTACATGAATTGCATTTGCGAGCGCCACACGACACCAGTGACATGACTTTTTGGACAATCTATCTCTTCATCTGATGTTCTTTTGTTTTTAGTTGAAGCTCGCATGATACATTTTCGGTGGGGATAGGAAATACTTTTGTCTAGTCTCTGTTTGGCTGGTACTTTTAATCTAGTGGAGATAAATAATGATTTATAAATATTTGAAAAAAATAATCATTTAGGTATTTTTAGGGTTCCGTACCTCAAAAGGAAAAAACGGAACCCTTATAGGATCACTTTGTTGTCCGTCCGTCCGTCCGTCCGTCTGTCTGTCAAGACCCTTTTTCTCAGGAACGCGTGGAGGTAACAAGCTGAAATTTATAGAAAATACTAAAGTACATTGCTTCTTAGAGCTGTGAAAAATTCAAACTTCTAGGCCAACGCAATCAAAAGATATAGTCGAATATGTCGCAAATTTCAGCAAATTTTCGACATTACCAAATAAATCAAAACCTACGGTGCACTTCCCGTGAACTCAGAATCTTGAAATTTGGCACGAAGCAACTCCTTAGAGCACAAATAAAGGAAAAATTGCGAAAATTATAAATTTTTAATTTCATCATATGAAAAAAATATTTTGAATAATTTTATACTTACTACCCCTTTTCTCATGAACGCGTGCAGGTATTAAACTGAAATTCATATCAAATACTAAGGCCTATAATACCTTTAAACTGTAATAAAATCAAACCACTATCTCAACGCATTCAAAAGAAACAGCAATTTTAGCCGAAATTTTAAACACGCAACTACTCTCAAAAAACCAAAACCTACAGGGTACTTGCCGTGAACGTAGAATCTTGAAATTTGGTAAAAAGCAATTCCTTAGAGCACAGATAAAGGAAAAATTCCGAAAATTGTACATTTTTAGTTACATCATATAAAAAAATATTTTTAATAATTTCATACTTACTACCTTATTTCTCATGAACGCGTGCAGGTATTAAACTGAAATTCATATCAAATACTAAAGCCTATAATACCTTTAAACTGTAATAAAATCAAACCTCTATCTCAACGCATTCAAAAGAAACAGCAATTTTAGCCGTATTTTTTAACTCGCTACTACTCTCAAGGGAATCAAAACCTACAGGGTACTTGCCGTTAACTCAGAATCTTGAAATTTGGTTCGCAGCAACGTCTTAAATTACAGGCACAGGAAAAATTGCGAAAACTGTAAATTTTTAGTTACATCATATAAAAAATATTTTTAATAATTTTGTATTTATTATCCCTTTCCTCAAGAACGCGTACAGGTATTAAATTGAAATTCATACCAAATACTCAGCTTTATAATAACTTTAAGCTGTAAAAAAATCAAACATCTATGTCAACGAAATCAAAAGAAACAGCAATTTTAGCCGCATATTTTCAAACTCGCAAGGGAATCAAAACCTACAGTATATAATATTACACCCACTTTTCCTTAGGGTTCCGTAGAATGCCGTAGGTTTATACGGAACCCTCGGTGCTCGAGTTCTACTCGTACTTGACCGTTTTATTTTCACACGACACCAGTGACATGATTTTTTGGACAATCTATCTCTTCATCTGCCCTTCAAGCACAGACACCGCGTATCCCATACATTCACAAAAGTACAATATATGGGATGACAGTTCTACTCATGAAGTTTCGTCGGGATCCCATGTGTTATGCTACGGTCACCGGAGTCCTTTTTTTTAGTAAACTTATAATATAAGATAGTTTTTGTGTTTATTTTGGTTATTCGTTCCTGAGCAGCAGAAATGTATTTTTTTTTAAATTCAATTGTTTAATTGTCTCGTATTTGAGTGCAAAATGTCGCACTTAGAGTCAGGGTCCTTAACAAAATAGTTTCCGAAACTACCTCCCAAAAACGTTACAAACTTTACAAAAGCCAAAAAGCCATATTATTCCTATCAGTTTTATATGAAAACCTCGCTATAGCGGGTGGGTAATGTCATTAAAATCCCCAACAAAGATTTCAAAAGCGTCATTTGACTCGGTGACTTCGTTACCGAATCGCTTCCATCGCTCAAACTCAAACAGAAAACAATGGGACGATCTATAAAGAAGTAGGGCTGACTCTTTAATTTAAAAATTTAATTATTTAAAAAAAAACTGTAAGTGACTTCACTTACCACTGCACTGGTGTTACATAAGTACATCTATTATTATTTAGGCAATGGTAACTGTTTACTACCGGACATTAGGCTTTATTTTTTTTATTTATTAGTATGAGTTATTTACATTAACAGTTAAACATTCATTAAAAACTAGCTACTAAACAATATATTATTATTTAGTTTAGGTTAGCCTTTGACTATGATCTCGCATGAAGTTAAGCGACGATGTGTATGTGTATGTATGTAGATGGTAGCAGACTAAACCTAAAAGGCGGGAAAAATCCCTCCCTGGTATCACTGAACATCATGCCGGAACACTGTCACAATGACCGCTTGATCTCTCTCTGGCTTCACTGAACAACATGCCGGAACACAGTTATAATGACAGCTTGGAGACACTGTTTTTCCAGTGGGTGGTAACTAGTAACAGCCGATGTCTACCACCAATATAGCGAATGGAAAACCGTCAAATCAGCCCAAACTCGATGGGGTGCGTCGTTTAATTACGGAGTTCCTATGGCCACCTTCCAGCTCCATCATCAGATCAGCTCGATGTCATAATAATATTGCATTGTCATCCGATTTATACATGCATGCAAAATTTCAGTTCAACCGGAATCCGGGAAGTGGATCAAATTAAACTTGTAAGATTTGATTACAGACAGACAGACAGACAGACCGACAGACAACAGACAGGTAAAAGTAAATAAAAGCTTGCAATAATTATAGTCATTGATGCGGATTCAAACTCGATGATCCAAAATTATAACTGCACCACACAACCCCTTGGCCATTACCGCTTCAAAAAGCTATTTCTAATTCTATGATTTTTCAAAGACCAAAACCGCCTAGCACTGATTTTCTGAGTAGTAAACTGACGTAGAAATCACTTCAAATCCCACATCTGACGTCACTAAATCCCACAATCAGTACCAGGAAAACAGGCACCCCTAACCGCAGTCTTTTCAAGACAAAACACGGTCGGAACAAATCATGCCGCTCCTGAATAATTCATAATTCATATGGCCAATAATAGAACAGGTGAGCATAATTTTTTCCCCTTTTTGTTCCCGTTGAATAGAACGGCTGGAAACGAGTGATAATAACTCATCGATTGTTTAGTACCCAACAACGTGTGTGAATAGAGCCTTGTTCAATTTTTATTGTCGGAAAATTTGGGCGATACGGTTAATGGAGTTTCAGTGGTCATCATTCTGGGTGTCACGCTTTTGTGCGGTTTTGATTGTGGACAAATGACACTGGTAATTTGTACCAAGATTTATAACTTTCAATTTCAATTTCTTTATTAAACATCAAAGAAAGCTTACAGTTGCACCAAGACGCTAACTAAGATTAACAATGACATTTAAATTATGGTATAAACTAGCCAAACGTAACGCAGCGTAGGACGTCCACCCACAAGGTGGACAGACCACCTTATAAAGGTCGCCGGAAGACGCTGGATGCAGGTCGCTTCCAACCGGTACATATAGAAGTCCAAAGGGGAGGCCTATGTACAGCAGTGGACGTCCTACGGCTGAGATGATGATGATGATAAACTAGGCTATTTGCCTTGCTATTGCCTATTTTTAACATTACTTGCTGAGCACAGCGTTCTTTTTTTATTCATCATAGGTTAGCCTTTGACCACGATCTCACGTGATGTTAAGCGACGATGCCGTAGATGGTAGAAGACTACACCTAGAAGGCGGGAAAAATCCCGCGACGCTCGGCGACACGGTTTTGTCCAGTGGGTTCTAGGCTCGGTCGAAGCCTACCCTACTGGGGCGCCGATAAAGAGCGTGAACTTAATTCAGCGGTAAACTTATTCCTTTAAGAGCGTATATATCGAGTGACGACTCTCTCGCTCGGACAATTTGACAAATTTTGAAATATAAATTCAAGGAATTAATTTATTGAAAATTCCTCTATACTTTCCTGCATAATATTATTGCACACATTTTAAAAGTGTTTTCAGTGAGATATATAAAAAAAATGGAATGAGGAGCGATGTCGAAAAAGTTTTTTTTTTTTCAAAAATCTCATTATTCCATTTTTTAATATATCTCACTGAAAACACTTTTAAAATGTGTGCAATAATATTATGCAGGACTTGTATAGAGGAATTTTCAATAAATAAATTCCTTGAATTTATATTTCAAAATTTATCAAATTGTCCGAGCGAGAGAGTCGTCACTCGATATATACGCTCTTAAGCGGCTCTTTCTTTCTGTAAGGCTTATGTAAATAAGATAAATAACTCTTTATTGATACATCCTAAAAAAGTAAATATACAACCACAAAATTAAAATTAACAGTATTAAAAAAAACCTTTGCAAAATACTGGTTAGCACCGAAATAATCGCTTACCATCTGCTGGGCTATGATGCGCACGTCGACATAATGTCGCGTGAAATTTGATTTAACTTGAATAATACTCTATGTGGCTGACATAAAGTCGAAAATTACACACCAGTGAGATCATTTTGATATAGGAGTTTTAACGACAAAATCATTTCACTGGTGCGTAAACCTCGACTTTATGACAGCCACATAGAGTATTATTCACATTAAATCAAATTTCACGCGACATTATGTCGACGTGCGCATCATAGCCCCGTAGGAGAGCGTCTTGCTCGTCTTCTTACTACGTTGTGTAAAAAAAATTGTACCAATTAGCGGTCTTATCGCTCAAAGCGATCTCTTATTTCTTATTCTGTAGACAACCATGCTGGGAGAGGAAATATATAATACTAGAAGGATGTAGTTCAAAAATAGACATAAATAAAATAATTATAATTAAACCGCAGGGCAGCTTATCCGCTTACGAAAACATATTTCCTTTAAGCCTTTTGAAAATAAGTACCTATAGGGACTCTATCGTTAATACGGTTTCGATTAAAATGTTCTAACCCATTGTACAAAGTTGTATTTTAGTTGAAGTGCGGGTTTATCATGACATTCCAATATATTAATTTCACGGTCTGCATGGCTTTGACCGCACGAATTACTTTGGAATAACTTTATGATTTAAAATTAGTATCGTATATATAACTAGTTTACGCTCGCGGCTTTGCCCGCAAAATCCTTTCTCAGCGGAGGTCTACGCTATAAAACCTATCTGTGTTCCAAATTTCGGCCCAATCGGTTCAGCGGTTTAAGCTGTGCGTTGAACGTAGTCAGTCAGTCAGTCCTTTTATATATTTGGATACTGGTGGACTAGCGCGCACTTCGTGGTGCCTATCAAAAAATTGGCAGTGTCTTTCTACTATATTATGCATGTTTCTACTATATTGTGCTTGGGTATCTTCAAGGCACGAGTGAATAGGTACCTTTCTAGGCGTCATACGTGATCCATCGTCGACCGCATTTTCACTTTCTATCAGGTGGGATGTGGTCAAACGTAGGCCTATTTAGTATAAAAAAAAATGTTTTATATCAAAATCCATCTATACAAATGTATATAAGTATCCGTTATCCTAACCACGATAACACAAGCATTAAGTAGCGCTTGGGGTTAGGTAGCGCTGTGTGAAATGTCCTGAAATATTTATTTATTGCGTAGCTTTCATGTATCTATTACTTTAACTTCAATTCATATAATGTACATAGGGCACAGACAGACAGACACGGAAAGGGATTTTGTTTTTTTACAAGCTTTAATTTACTTTCACTTGTCTGTTGTCTGTCTGTCTGTCAGTGAGCTGAAAATTTGCATGCATGTATAAATCGGATGACAATGCAATATTATTATGACATAGAGTTGATCTGATGATGGAGCTGGAAGGTGGCTATAGGAACTCCGTAATTAAACGACGTCATCATCATCATCATCATCTCAGCCATTGGACGTCCACTGCTGAACATAGGCCTCCCCTTTGGACTTCCATATGTACCGGTTGGAAGCGATCTGCATCCAGCGTCTTCCGGCGACCTTATTAAACGACGTAACCCCATCGAATTTGGGCTCATTTGATTCGTCTTGAAAAGTACTTTATGGTAATAATAATAAAAGCTTGTTTTTAAAAAGTTTTTTTAAAATTTCACTTGTTTTTACTATGTAACTGTATGTCAGTATCAAGATAAATACGAATAATTTCAAAATTTGTCCTATCATACGATTGAAAGAGTCACACGTAAGTTAAAACTCTATTATTATAATAGGTATATAGAAATAGCATAATACTTTAATGCACACCAAATTATGTCAAAGAAAAAAATATTTAGAATACCCCACTCACCGCAATAGTTTAAAGCTTTGTGTACAACTTCGTAAACAACAATTAAAACAAAATAACAGTTTATTAACCATCGGTCCGATTGCCAGGAGTTTATAAACTATTCAGTTAACTTACGGATTCGGTGGATTTAAATTTGTAATTCAGACTTTAATATTAATAACTTTAGTTCTAAATAACAATAAGAATAATCCTAATCTAAACAAGTGAAATTAAAAAAAAAAACTTTTTAAAAACAAGCTTTTATTATTATTACTATAAAGTACTCGTTAAGACGATTCAAATGAGCCCAAACTCGATGGGGTTACGTCGTTTAATTACGGAGTTCCTATGACCACCTTCCAGCTCCATCATCAGATCAGCTCCATGTCATAATAATATTGCATTGTCATCCGATTTATACATGCATGCAAAATTTCAGCTCACTCGGACACCGGGAAGTGGGTGAAATTTAAGTTGCCAGATTTGATTACGGACAGACAGACAGACAGACAACAGACAAGTAAAAGTAAATAAAAGCTTGTAATATTATATAAAAGGAAAGAGTCACTGAATGACTGACTGATCTATCAACGCACAACCCAAATCACTGAACGGATTCAGTTGAAATTTGGAATGCAGATAGGTTTTATGACGTAGAATCCGCTAAGAAAGGATTTTGCCACGCGGGAAAAGCCGCGATCATAAGCTAGTATTTTGTATAGGGTTAGCAGCCTGAGCAGTGATGTGCAAATATTACTGTGCTTCAGTAGGACGGCACTGCAGCTATTAAAAATTCTGGGCTGAAGAGTCTAACATCTTATGACTCTTAAGTAAGAAGCGTTGGAGCAGTGCACCCAGAATTTTACCGATGTAAATTCCTGGGTGGCGCTGTACCGATTAGGAGCAGCGTTATCTCTTACCATAAGGAGAGCGTCTTGCTCGTCTTCTTACTTTTTGTATAAAAAAACATAAGTGAATTTAAAAAAAAAGCTTTTTCAAAACAAGTTTTTATTATTATTTACATCTAGCACCAAAGTAGGTAGGTACCAGGTACTTGTCGAGACGAATCAAATGAACCCAAACTCTATGGGGTTGCGGCGTTTATATACGGAGTTTCTTTGGCCACCTTCCAGCTCCACCATCAGATCAGCTCCATGTCATAATAATATTGCATTGTCATCCGTTTTATACATACATGCAAAATTTCAGCTCAATCAGAAATCGGGAAGTAGATCAAATTAAACTTGCAAGATTTGATTATAAAAAGACAGACAATAGACAGGTGAAAGTGAATATAAGCTTGTTATTATACACTACAGCTGCTATGTGTCTATTTCTCTAATATACAAAATATAAAATAGCATTTGCCCAGTAATTTTCGCTTCACTTTAGCTATTTAATTTCTACCTTAATTCTAGAGACCACTTTATCTGTGCTTTTACCACACGAAGGAATTTTGCTATGTTGTTAACCGTTCTGAGTATTTGTGCGAAGATTCCTGTGCTATTTTAATATATTATTAGGAATAATGCTCTCTTTAGACGTTGACCAGAGAGAACGAATTTATTCGCGTATGTCGCAAGATTAACTTGAGATTTCGCACGAGATGTATATTCTCGTCTTGCTCATCTTAACCTTGCTGGTTTTTCCTGTAATCTTGATAGCATCGTTGACTCATTTCAATCGAAAATACGAGTAACATTTACATTGATGCTGTAGTTCACTCTAGGGCCACAATCAATGACGGTTGCTTTAGACCAACACAAACCAACAAGCCTCCCTAACTGTCAATGTTACAAATCAACATTTACAACACAGCATTTACACCGACTCGCAATACTAACAATTTGTTCATAGATTTTCGTTTCAGCTTGATTTACCTATTCAATCCCCATTTCCCGTTTTATTGCAACCCATAAATATCAAACAGTTTCCAAAATAGTCCAAATTGAATTATGAACGTTATCAATTGCGTTTTTTGAAAATACTACACTTAATAAAGCTATCGTTTTAAATGAGTTATTACTTACCAATTATTTGTAGAAGTTATCATATATCTATTTATTATTTTCTATGTATTTTTTATTCTTTAACAAGTGAAATTAAAAAAAGATTTTTAAAGAGTTTTTGTTTTTTGTTTGTTTTATTATTATTACCATCTAGCACCAAAGTACTCGTCCTCCATGTCATAATAATATTACATTGTAATCCAATTTATACATGCATGCAAAATTTCAGCTCAATCGGACACCGGGAAGTGGACCTAATTTAGCTTGCAAGATTTGATTACAGATATACAGACGGACAGACAGACAACAGACAGGTAAAAGTAAACAAAAGCTTGTCAAAAAAGTCAATTTTTTTCCAAAGTCTGCTTCCTAGCTGTTTTGTCTTCCCTTCATTAGGTCGTAAGCAACAGTCTCAATAAATATCTCAAATAGCTCTAAGTCATCCAAAGAGGCGATTTCTGAGCACAATGCCGTCTGTCAGTGGTTAGGACTCCTAACTTAGGTTAATTCCTAAGTTACGGGTCCTATGGACCCATAACTTATTCCTAGGCGGTTTCTAAGGAGTACTTGAATTTTCTGTCTTGTATTTTGTGTATATGATCAGTCTGTGTATAGTAGTGTTATTTACTTAACTACTTTAACGCATACTAAGTTTATAAGAAGATGTAGAATTGTATCTTTAATCTTAAAATGTATTTTACACATTATTTATTACATTATTTCTGTGGTTAATAAAAGTGTTCTTTACTGCTGTAGTAGCTGTAGTATTGTTAGTTTGTTTTTCTCAATAAAGGCATTTGCCACAAGAAAAAAAAAAAAAGTTACACATCTATCTATTAAATTATTTAAGAATTATAATTTCGATGAACAATAAAAAGCAAGTTTATTTTCCACAACTTTATTTTGTTGTTTACATTATCACTAAAATCACTTTCAATTTAATGCACAATTAGGCAAAGTCAATGTAAATACAATGTCGGTAAAACTATTCACATACAGTTTCGTTCAATTCCGTATCTTCCCGGATTATTATATTTTGAGGTTACATTAAGACATTCAGTTTAGTATTTAACGTATTATTAACATTTTATAGATGTATTGTACTTATCTAATTAAACGCACCATTGTAATTATTTTCACTTATAAAACAGTGGAAATTAATTTGATAAAATATGAAAGAATCAACTAGAAATTTTAACAAGCACAACAATTTTAGCAGAAATAAATATAGAAGTACGACAATAAATATAACAATAGTACACTAACTGAATAAACTCTATTCACAGCTCAAAATTACTTAAAACGCTAAATATTTAATAACCAATGCGAACAAATAAATACCTATTTGAGGAAAGTAAATTATCTCGATATTCGTAAAGCTTTTGCTTTCAACATAAAAACTGCTTATCTGATCTTTTAAGCTCTTTTAATGGCATAATGTTGTACTTTACTTTAACACTCACACTTGAATAATATAAAAATACCTATGTAAATTATAATTATGTAGTAATATCATTATGTAAACTTAGTTGCAACATAATAAAATGCATGGCATTGCACAAGGGAGTACTCTAAGCCCCCAGTTCCTTAATTTGTTTTATTCTTTAAAAGTTCACATAATATATTATTATTATCTTAAGAGATTTATAATATTATTCTGTCAAAATCCACTTATTACGAACATTGATGGCGGTCTTTTGAAATATACCAAGTATTTACAAAACAAAACCTATTTATATATTACAACATTTAAACCTACGTAATCAGTCTATGTTAACAATAAGTATGAATTCTAAACGTTATTAAATAGCCTTAAATTAAAGCCTGTTTTCACTAACAAACACTTGAAATTGAATTAATTACTCTCGAATATTGTGAAAACAAAACTCTCGACCAAAACTAGACGCTCTAAGATAAATGAAAACACGAAATTCAAGTAGAATTGTTAGTGAAAAGACTTTCGAGATCCATAAACAATTAACAATATTAAACAATACAAATGAGACTTTATACATTTACACAAATTGCTTGAAACCCTGAAAATTGTTTGTAATAACAGAAACACTTAGAACATAGCGGCTATCTGATCACTGTGTAACTTTGTAGGAGAAATTGTAGAAACACTTGAAGTAACAACACCATTATTGTTGGGAGACAAGTTTCTGTAGCTGCACCTGGAACGAAGATATGAAATTTAAAGATCTTGTTATTAATTTTCAGAGGAGGTATAAACTGAGTTTTCAATAGGTAAACTTTAAGTGCCTCGTTATCTTTTTTCTTTTGATTCTTCTTTCAAAAATTATATGTTCAACATTAGCTGATAATATGTTGGCCTTAAAAAAGGAGGAAAATATGGGGGTAATGGATAAAAAGGCAGAAGACAATCTTTATGGTATTATTTTTAATGAAATGAATCAAAAATGCTTAAAATATTATGGTATAATATATTTAAGTACATCCTAATAAGTAAGTGTACCACAGATCTAGTCAGTGGCATTAAAATGCAGATTAAAAATTAAATACATAAGCCTAATACATAATGTTTACTCCAATATCCTTTGTAAAATATTAAAATAAAACAAAAGTATACAAATGCCTGAGTAGTGATGTGCAAACATTACTGTGCTTCGGTTGGAGGGCACTGTAGCTAGTGAAATTACTGGGCTGAAGAGTCTTAACAACTTATGGGTCTCAAGTAAGAAGCGTTGGCGCAGTGTACTTAGCACTGTACTAATTATGGACAGCGTTATCTCTTACCATCAGGAGAGGGTCTTGCTCGTCTTCTTACTTCGTTGTATAAATAAAGTGTTACCTGTAAAACTCCTTCCCAAAGCGGAGGCAGGGTTAGCACTCCTCTCTCGGAGTATGAGCGTGTGACTCGTCGCGCTCCACACGTCGAATATCGACGCTTCACATCTACAACAAAGTCACTTTTAAATATTCACAGTTACGTCATCATCATTATTGTATATTATTTTTGGCAATAAAACTATTTTTTTTATTATCTTCCTGCCCTTTTTCTATATAAAGTAGAGTCGGCACTACACGTTTTCCTTCCACCAATATTAAAATGTTTGAAAAGACCTCTTAAAGTTTCTGAACGCCTAGTACAAACCGCCTCATAAACTAAACTACTTTTATCGTAATCAGGTTACGTTAGAAACGATACATCGAGTTACGTAGATTGTTCACCCTGGAAAAACACATTACACATCGTCACCCTGCATTAATGGAGGTATGTGAAACTCCCCCGCCGCTCATGGGCGTAGCAGTGATGAACCACACTCACACCAACCCACCCAACCCACTAAAAACCATGACCCATTAATGGGTGTTCCTGTGGTACGCCGCGCCATAATGCCGGGAATTAACGTTAGGTATAAATTATAATAATACGTTTTTTTTAGGGTTCCGTACCTCAAAAGGAAAAAACGGAACCCTTATAGGATCACTTTGTTGTCCGTCCGTCTGTCTGTCTGTCTGTCTGTCAAGACCCTTTTTCTCAGGAACGCGTGGAGGTGACAAGCTGAAATTTATATGAAATACTAAGGTCCATTGCCTCTTAGTGCTGTGAAAATTTCAAACTTCTAGGCCAACGCAATCAAAAGATATAGTCGAATATGTCGCAAATTTCAGCAAATTTTCGACATTACCAAATAAATCAAAACCTACGGGGCACTTCCCGTAAACTCAGAATCTTGAAATTTGGCACGAAGTAACTCCTTAGAGCACAGATAAAGGAAAAATTGCGAAAACCATAATTTTTTATTTGCATCATATGAAAAAAATATTTTGAATAATTTTATACCTACTACCCCTTTTCTCATGAACGCGTAAACGTATTAAATTGAAATTCATATCAAATACTCAAATCTATAATACCTTTAAACTGTAATAAAATCATACCTCTATGTCAACGCATTCAAAAGAAACAGCAATTTTAGTCGCAATTTTAAACTCGCAACTACTCTTAAAAAATCAAAACCTACTGGGTACTTCCCGTGAACTTAGAATCTTGAAAATTGGCACGAAGCAACTCCTTAGAGCACAGATAAAGGAAAAATTGCGAAAACTGTACATTTTTAGTTACATCATATAAAAAAATATTTTTAATAATTTCATACTTACTGCCTTAGTTCTCATAAACGCGTGCAGGTATTAAACTGAAATTCATATCAAATACTAAGGTCTATAATACCTTTAAACTGTAATAAAATCAAACCTCTATCTCAACGAATTCAAAAGAAATAGCAATTTTAGCCGCATTTTTTAACTCGCGACTACTCTCAAGGAAATCAAAACTTACAGGGTACTTGCCGTTAACTCAGAATCTTGAAATTTGGTACGCAGCAACGTCTTAAATCATAGGCATATGAAAAATTGCGAAAACTGTAAAATTTTTGTTAAATTATATAAAAAAATATTTTTAATAATTTTGTATTTACTACCCCCTTTCCTCAAGAACGCGTACAGGTATTAAATTGAAATTCATACTAAATACTCAGCTTTATAATAACTTTAAGCTGTAAAAAAATCAAACATCTATGTTAACGCAATAAAAAGAAACAGCAATTTTAGCCGCATATTTTCAAACTCGCAAGGGAATCAAAACCTACAGTATATAATATTATACCCACTTTTCCTTAGGGTTCCGTAGAAACCCGTAGGTATGTACGGAACCCTCGGTGCTCGAGTCCTACTCGTACTTGACCGGTTTTTTTTCAATTACTAACATAACCCGTAATCGGCTTACGTTTTCGAGTTAACAATAAAATTTTTAGTTAAATCTTACCGTATCATCAAAGTAGGCACTGGTGATAGCACGGCAGCCTCCAATTCAAGCGTGGCTAAACTGGACGCGTATCCATTACTGTAGTTCAACACGTGGTTCGCTGTGAAGCCGGGAACCTGCGGATTAGATCCTTTGAGGCGGATGTTCAACAAAAATTGGGCAAATATTCGATTGGAAAGGCTTTTGCTATGGGCATTGAGGTTTTTCTTTGGTAAATACATAGAGAATCAATTTCCAACGCTGACTGTATGTTGCACCTGTTCGTACTTCAAATTTTATCGCATGTTTCAAATTTCATAGTTTCGATATGAGAGAAACCAAAGCTAAAATCGTGCTAACTCAAGTGTGTATAATCTTTCATGGCTTGTCTTATAACTTTTTTCCAAAATTATATCAGAAATGTTGGGATTTGAAACTTAATGAAGACTTAATATGGGAGCACCTTTCTCCACAATAATATCGATTTAGATTAGGTTATGTGATAGGGCACTCGACATTTTGCCATAGCTGGATCACCTCATGTTCAGGGTTTCCAACGCCTATTGACTTCTCGAATATCAGGAGCGTCATAGTGTGCTGCTGGCTTTGGTAGAAATTGTAAATATCCTTTTTTAAAAAGGACATGTTAAATTATTGTGAAAAGTCCCATGATGGCCAAGACCATGAACAAGACTAAGACCATAACCAAGCCTCTATTTATATAGATAATAAAATATAATATATAATACTATATATCTTCTTTATATTACCCTTCTACTACCGTACGTCTTAGCAAACAGCACTGCGCCACCAATGTTTGGTTGATTTAACAACAGCTCAGACGAAGCGCGTTGCTTCGTATTTCATTATGAGAACGGCGAAGCTTTGGAACTCGCTACCGTCGTCAGTATTTCCCGTATGCTACAACGTGGGGTTGTTCGAATCAAGCGTGAATAGGTTCTTACTGAACAAGCGTGCTACAATTTTTTATTATGTGTATAAAAGTTTATAATAAAATTCCAAATCATTTTAGGGAATCGAATTTAACACTAAATGTGTTTAAATATAAATTGACGCAATGGTTGGCGGAGAAATGTTTTTATAGCATAAATGAATTTTTTGAATACAAAATATAAATAATCATGCATACTCAATACAATGTAACTAAAGGCATTATTCTTAGCTATAAGTCATTATTGTATTTATGTATTATTCATACGTCTGGAAGAGACAGGTTTCGGCAGAACAATGCATTACATTAAGATCTGATATTATGTACCTGAAATCTATGAATAAACAAATTCTTATTCTACAACTTTGACTGCATCGTCACTTACCAACAGGTGAGATTGCGGTCAAACGCTTGCTTTCTTTGCTTTTTGAGACATAGAAGAAGTCTTTGTACTTACCATTTGTTCATTGACGAACCACGTAATGTTAGCAGCGGGGAGGGAAGGAGGTGATGAACAGTTCACCCTGATGTGATCACCACCGATGTACGACATCCGATCCGACGACACGTTCGGACTTATTAGTGGTGGTTCTGTTGGACAAGAATTAAATGAAACAAGTTTTGTTTTTCTTATTACAATATTTTTTTTTTTACTTTCTCCTCTCTGTCTGTCTGTAATCAAATCTTGGCAGTTTAATTTGATCCACTTCCCGATTTCCGATTGAGCTGAATTTAGCGTGCATGTATAAATCGGATGACAATGCAATATTATTATGACATGGAGCTGATCTGATGATGGAGCTGAAAGGTGGCCATAAGAATTTCGTGATTAAACGACGCAAGCCTATCGAGTTTGGGCTCATTTGATTGGTCTTTGGTACTAGATGGTAATAATAATAAAAGTTTGTTTAAAAACTTCTTTATTAAAATTTCACTACACCTACTATAACAATAAGTGTATCAATAAACTAGCCTTATTGGACTAATAAGTAATTTAGTTCTAAATAAAACTGCTAACAACAGATAAATGAAACAAGTGAAAATTAAAAACAAGTTTTTAAAATATTATTACCATCTAGCACCAAAGTATTCGTCAAGACAAATCAAATGAGCCCAAACTCGATGAGGTTGCGTTGTTTAGTTACGGAATTCCTACGGCCACCTTCCAGCTCCAACAGTAGATCAGCTCAATGTCATAATATTATAGCATTGTCATTCGATTTATACATGCATGCCAAATTTCAGCTCAATCGGAAACCGGGAAGTGGGTCAAACTAAACTTGCAAGATTTGATTACAGACAGACAGACAACAGACAGGTGAAAGTAACTTAAAGCTTTTAAAAACAAGCAAACAATACTACAGCTACCACACTTGTATTAAGAGCGTTTACCACGCTTGACGCTCTCTTCGATACATTTTGAAATATAAATTCGTAGACCAAACTTTTAGATATCCAAATTCAAACTCAAAATTCATTTATTCAAATAATTCAAACTCAAAATTCATTTATAAAAGTGCTCCATTGTAGGAGCACTTTTACAAGTCAATTTTACATTTTATTTTAATATTCTACCTGTCGTTCGCAAGGCACCTCTATGAGAAGAACGAGCAAGAAACTCATAGGGATTGTTTTTTTTTAATTATATGTGTTTACAATTTTTATCTTGGTTACATCATTAATTTACAGGTGGTTGCAGAGGTTTCCCCAAGAAAAGCACTGTGCAATATAATTGCACACATTTTAAAAGTTTTCATTCAGAATGAGAAAAACATGACTGACTCATTGACTGATCTTTCAACGCAGTTCAAACCGTTTAACAGATGAGTTAAAATGTTGCGCATAAAGATAGGTTGTGATGTAAGAATATTATTTTTCAATGTGGGCAAAGCACCGCAAATAGTATAGTATAATAATGCTCATAATATCAAAATTACCCATCATATAATAAATAAATATTTCAGGATATTTCACACAGCGCCACCTAAACCAGCTAAGCAACTTAATGCTTGTGTTATGGTGGTTAGGATAACGGATATAATACTTATACATACTTTTCTATTAATATAATGTTAAATACTGTAAGTAAAATAAAGTAAGGTTTTGATGGTACAACAAAGGGATAAGTTAGTCTATTCATTCTGCAAAGCTTTTTCTCAGCGCGTATTTTAATTCTGCTTTATACCAACACAAATTTAACCGACCAGCGGAAAAATTCACTCCATCCAATTCGCTTACCCCACATTTCTCTGGTGTGAAACAATTATTTACGTAGATCGCTAAAAGCCCGGGTTTTAACCCTACATTTTTCAAGCAGTAACAAATTAAAAGAACTTCTTAGATGCGGGGGTCGTTATTTAAATGGAAGCTGTAAAGTTGGAGTTTATTAAAGATAGTGGATTTATATGGTGAATCAATGAGAAAGTTCCTTTTTAGTGCTTAGGAGGGGTTTATCCCGTCTTCTAAGTTTAGTCTGCTACCATGTTCGGGCTTATACTCGCTTAAAATTTCGAGATCGTGGTCAAAGGCTAATGGTTGGCAAACGTAGGTACTTATTGTTAATCCATTACGGAATTATTTTTTTGTGACAATGACATAAAGCAAAAAATAAATTATGCTGTGCTTCGGTAGGAGGGCACTGTAGCTAGTGAAATTACTGGGCTGAGGAGTCTTAACATCTTATGACTCTCAAGTAGGAAGCGTTGGGGCAGTGCACTGGGTAGCACTGTACTAATTATGGGCAGCGTTATCTCGTACCATCAGGAGAGCGTCTTGTTCGTCTTCTTACTTCGTTGTATAAAAAAAAAATGTGCGTGTGGGTTACAGACCCACCAGCCGACCAAGCACAGACATTGCGTAGACTTGTCTTGATGTCGAGTCAGACTGTCATCCCATACTTTGTACTTTTGTGAATGTATGGGATGATAGTTTGACTTGACAGCAAGACAAGTCTACGCAATGTCTGTGCTTGGTCGGCAGTGAGTTCAAAATTCAGATTTTTACGAAAGCTAATCCTCCTGACTCCTGTTCAAAAATCTTTTCTTAGTGGATGTCTAAGCCATAAAACCTATCTGTGTGCGAAATTCCATCCCGTTCAGCGGTATGAGCTGATCAAAAATATAATTTTTAAATTTATTAAATGAAATTCGTGCTATAATACAAAATATCAGTTACTAAAATAGTTATAAATTAAGTTCAGTAGGTCAAACTGAACCCAGTTAAAAGTTAATCTAAAAGTTAGTGCACTATTAAACTTTGGTTTTATCGGAGCTTCCTTGATCGCGTTTTGATCACTTCATCTTTTCTTTGATGTTTTTATCGATAATTAAGTTTTGCAGCTTTTTTAGTTGGAAGCGTAAATGAGGATTCTTTTGATAGGAAATGCGTTTTTTATTAGTTTTTATTCGGGTGCTGAACGGAATACAAAGTATGTGGCCCCGATAAGTGGATAGTTATAATGCATATTCATTGATCTATTCACCACAACTGATTAGTAAAAAATAAAAAAATCAGATTAAAAAATCGGTAAACGGTAAATCGGTAATCGGTATAAAATTCAGAATCCGTATAATAGAGTATAAATTACACAAATCATTTTTAGCATCAAATCTTTGGTTCTATGCCAAATCATCTCATTTCTATATCATCTCATTATGATCCTTTTAAGAGATGCGAAGCATAACCCGCTCCATAGCTCGCTGAGCAACATTAAAATTTTGTTTCAACTTTTATGGAACAGTTTTATCGTTAGTGTCCAAGACGCACTGGTTGAAGATTTTAGTCTTGCTACACTGCGGTATGAGTGAAGAAAGGACTCAATAATTTTTATTAAATGTAGCCTACCCCTAGCTGCATCTTCCGATTGGCCTCTCTCTCAAAGTTTGTTTTTTGTGTATGGCGTATATAAAATAGCAAAGTCATCTTTGTAAATTCACGGCATAAACTCACTTGTACTTACTTTGGCTTCGTGCCGACCGTTTTGATTGAGTACGAGGATATGCGGGGAGCAGACGCCAGCGCGCAACCGCAGCCGCTCTCTGAGGAAGATCCTTGTACAGGATTGAAACGGTCGGCACGAAGCCGAAGTAAATACAAGTGAGTATGCCGTTGTTGAGTTACAAAGATGAATTTAAATACTCACGAATCTTTTAGTGTAAAAAGGCAAACTTACCTACAACCACCATCTCTGCCGACTTGATATCAGTGTGAAAGAGAGGGGCATCCGCCGATACCTCGCACTGGTACTTCCCTGTGAGTGCTCTGTCTACTTCAGTTAACGTCACTCGGTTCTGGTCTGACGCTGCGACCTGACGAAACAGAAATAGGTATTAGTAGACTGACTAGGAGGACAGAAAAAGGTAAAGGTAGGAGGAGATAGCAGTAGGGAATCTTCTTATGGCCGAAGCACTCATCCGCGAGTGTTTCGGCGTATCCGTTGCCCCGCCATTAAGCTTACGACAGACTGAGGCGGTAAATCGAACGCAATCCGCGCGCAAACGCAATCCGTTCGAATTTGTACGTAACCTGTCACATATAAAGCGAACGCAGACAGGAACAAAATGAAGATCGCGACCGCTTTACCGCTCCGTGTCGCCTCTGTCTGTCGTACTTTTATAGCGTCCCGCAGGAACACCACCAGGTTTTAGTGGGTATCCCCGCCGCGCCCAACTTCGTTGGGGGAGCCCCAGATACCTACCGATTATGATGAGTTTCACCAACTAATCTCAGAGTGACAGGCTCAGTGCCGTGTACAGTTTTGTGTCTATTATTATACAACAAAGTAAGAAGACGAGCAAGACGCCTTCTTGATGGTAAGAGATAACGCTGCCCATAATTAGTACAGTGCTACCCAGTATTTTAAAAACGTAAAATTCTGTGTGCACTGCGCCAACGCTTCTTACTTGAGATTCATAAGATGTTAAGACTCTTCAGCGCAGTAATTTCACTAGCTACAGTGCCCTCCTACCGAAGCACAGCAATGTTTGCACATCACACAACACAAAACACTGGGCGGCACTGTGTCGGATATTATAGGCAATTATGATGCTTATCATTACGCACCTGATTTGCTCGTCTTGTCACTCATTGTTGCTAAGAAAGAAAAAATTAAAAAACCCCCAACGCAATATGTAAAAACATTTTGTGGTTGCGGCCATATTGGATTTTAAATTTATCATAGTGCGTTGTATTCTACTAGTTAAGCCCTTTCATTTGATACCCATATTGAGGGGGTCGTGGAGAAAAAAAGTAATCCGCCATTTTGCAGCGGCGGCCATCTCGGACCGATTTCCACCAAACATGGCTAAGAACACTCTCGACTAACTCTACTTTCAAACATAAAGAACTAAATTAACAGATAGACATACAAACACGTAAAAATTATAACACTCCGTCGTTTTTGGGTCGGGGGTTAAAAAAAAAGAGAGAAAAAGCTTTATTTACTGCAAAATACAGTTAGAGTATAAGTACATAGAACAGTATTACATTTGCCGTAAAAGGGCCCCAGCTCAGCATAATGTACGTTCAAAGAGGACCTACGCTGGTCTTCCGCTGGCACCATAATATTAAAATGTTTCCAGTTAAAATCAAACATTATGGCATTAAAATTAGAGTACAAAGTGTGACACCATTAAAATAACAATCATTTATTTATTTATGAAATCACGGAATCAATAAAATTTAAATATTTAAATAAAAGGCACGCGCTAAATAATAACAGTAAAATAAACGTTCCGAAATATTCAATCTGGTATAACAACATTGAATGTAATTACAATTCGTAATTTTAGATATTGGGTGACTCCAATTTGGTGAGGCGACTCCAATTTTGGGATCAGGCGTGTTTTGGTCACATTTGCAAAATGACAAAATGTCATTTTCGCACATCGTCACTGTAGCAAAATGTCACAGTAGCAAAATGTCACAGTAGCAATTTGTTACATTCGCAATTTTCGAATGTGACATTTTGCTACTATGATAATCTATATTTTTAAAGCGACAATTTGAATTGCAGCATTAAGTTAGTCTAGTTACGTTAGATTCATTTTATTTTGACAAAAAATGTCTACTTGTAGGTAATGTATTTCTTAATCCTATCAAAAACATAAATGTGAAATTAGAGCCAAGTTCAATATTACGATATATGTATTATGTAGGTACCTATGCGTTAGTTGTTTGTTAACTTCAAAGACAAAAGAAGGGAGATCTAAATTGGTGCCAAGTTCAATGGTTAGTCCTGAAATATATTTATAACATAAAATATTTTATTACAACTTAAAATATTATTTCTTCTTATAACTTAAGATAAATATGTTATTGCCTGAGATCTAATTTGGCTTCAAACTCAAACTCAAACTCAAAATTCATTTATTCAAATAGGCTACAATGGAGCACTTTTGCAAGTCAATTTTACATTTTATTTTAATATTCTACCGCTCATTCGCAAGGCACCTCTATGAGAAGAATGAGCAAGAAACTCATAGGGATTGCTTTTTTTAAATATGTGTTTACAATTATTATCTTGGTTACATAATTTATTTACAGGTGGTTGCAGAGGTTTCCAGGCATCTTTGTCTTCTATGTATTGGCTAATTTTATAATAGGCTTGTTCTCATATACGACATATTATTAAGTAGATACCTGCATACAAAAACAGTCACGAAAGAGCCCTATGTTCCACGGCGGCTAGTTTTATAGATAGTTTTAGTAGGCAAGTTAATTATAATATTTCGCATAATACAATATGAGAACAAGCCAAGTCAGATCTCAAGCTATAATATATTTATCTTAAGTTATAAGAAGAAATAATATTTTAACTTGTAATAAAATATTTTATGTTATAAATATATTTCAGGACTAACCATTCAACTTGGCACCAATTTAGATCTCCCTTCTTTTGTCTTTGAAGTCAACAAACAACTAACGCATAGGTACCTTCATAATACATATATCGTAATATTGAACTTGGCTCTAATTTCACATTTATGTTTTTGATAGGATATCATTACTTTTTGTACAGAATTTAATAGTAGGTAGGTACTTATCCATAATTTAATGATGTATACCTAATGCGCTGGCGTGGTCCGAAATACCTATCATTTAATTGTATGTAAGTATACTAAAACTGATAAGAGTAAGGTTAAATAAAATAAAGGTGGTATAATACCTACTCCATTCGTTATAATATTATTCTCACGTGAAGCTCTTAAAATCCACATGTAATAAATAACTGAGCCAATACCAGACGCATATCAGAAATGAAGTAGTCATAGTAAGCCCTATCATATAGATTAATTATCAAGCCCTTTGGGCTTACTAGAACTTAATTTATATTTATTTGATTTTAATTATTTCCGGTGCACCGGCCATGGGACTGTCGCTCTACTCTCCGCCGACGCGACGAGAGAGGATCGAGGTGGAATAGAATAGGTATTAGGTATCTACTCTTTATCGTGACTCATAAACAATATAACAAAAGTATATACTTAAAATTACCATACCATTATTATCAGTCATAGATGTAGTTTGTACTTATAGTAGGTTACATGTAATTTTTTTTAACAAACATTTATTATTACTATCTAGCACAAAGGTACTCGTCAAGACGAATCAAACGAGCTCAAACTCGATGGGGTTGCGTCGCTTAATTATGGAGTTCCTATGGCCACCTTCCAGCTCCATCATCAGACCCTGATTACTATATAATATCAAAGTACTCGTCAAGACAAAGCAAATAAGCCCAAACTCGTTGGGGTTGCGTCATATAATTACGGAGTCCCTATGGCCACCTTCCAGCTCCATCGTCAGATCACCTCCATGTCACAATAATATTGCATTGTCATCCAATTTATACATGCATGCCAAATTTCAGCTTAATCGGAAACCGGAAGGTGGATCATATTTAATTTGCAAGTTAATTACCATACTTTAAAATTAACAATTTTTATAAAATTTAAAAATATTATTAAATCATTAAAATTTACTAGTTTCTGATTTTTTCCTTTGTTACTATGACTTTGCCTATCTGGATGCCAAATTTGAACTTTCTAGGTCATCTGGAAGTGGGATATAATTTTGATCTATCACCCTTATCACCCTTAAATTAATTTGGAACACAGATGTAGTTCGTATATAAGAGTACATGTGCCAAATTTGACTTGTCTATGTGTAATAGTTTTTGTATAACGAGGGTGTAAAAAGTCGTCAAAACGCGCTTTGGACGGTTCGTGTAATATAACACACGGCGCGGTCGCCAGTTCCTTTGCTTGAACTTGGCTTGACTCGCTGCCGCGTGTCTAGATTTGTGTGGTGTAAAAGCATCTATCTATCTAAATAATAAGAAATAAATAAATAATTTGCCCAAACACGCCTGATCCCAATTTTGGAGCGCTGACTCCAATTTTAAGCACACAGTATCCACGGCCTCCGTTGTCAAGATTTGGTTTGCAAATTAACGAATAATCAATCAGCAGTTTCATTTAACAACCCAAGTTTGCATTATATTTCCACCAAAAGCTTGTAGGACAGGATCCCTGGGCAGGCTGACCCTATATATTTGTGTTAATGTAATGTATAAAATTGTGTGTCTAAATTTATAATAATGGAAAAATACATATTTTTCATTTAATTTTATGGGCCTAGCACGGCGCGTCCAGGGTCTGTGACTGACAGATTGAACTGTCATATTACATTACAAATACAACACGGCTGTAACAGTACTCGTGTACATATTAATTTCAGTGGACTTCAGGCGGGGAACTCCTAACGAGGACATCGTAATTGTTCGAAACCGTGGTTGAGACAATTTCAACAAAATACGTGAGTAACAACCATGTTGTAATTTCAATATCACGGTAGTTTCCAAAATCGTATGTCATTACAAGCTTTTAATTACTTTCACTTGTCTGTTGTCTTCTTCTTGCAAGTTAAATTTGACCGACTTCCCGGTTTCCGATTGAACTGAAATTTTGCATGCATGCATAAATTGGATAACAATGCAATATTATTATGACATGGAGCTGATCTGATGATGGAGCTGGAAGGTGGCTATAGGAACTTCGTAATTAAACAACGTAAACCCATCGAGTTTGTGCTCATTTGATTTGTCTTGATGAATACTTTATGGTGCTTAATGCTAATAATAATAAAAGCTTGTTTTTAAAAAGTTTTTTTTTTAAATTTCACTTGTTTTAGTCATGAGCAAGCCAAGACCCCGCGAACTCTGTGCTAGGTATAGCGTTAGTAGGATCTTGCACTATTGGATTATACCTACATGCAGAATATGGCAATTTCAATAACAAATATGATCGATATTCAGCGACATGGTTCCAGCGAGCGAGTGGATGTTTGCTTAATCGCTCGTACAATCGTGATTGTGCTCTTGTCAACGTGCTGGGTACTTTTGTTTGATTGCAAGTGGATTTTTTGGTTCACTGGTTTTTATGTTACCTACATAACAAACTGAATAATTTCACATTTACTTATAATATTAATTAAAACTTTATACATCATAATATTTTGTTAATACGTTATAGGTTACTGATCATGATCTCATGACGTGATGATGTGGCCGTGGATGGTAGCAGACTAAACATAGAAGGCGGGATAAATATTTCCCTGGCTTAACTAAATATCATGCCGAACATGGTTTTGTCCAGTGCGTGGTAACTAGCCACGGCTGAAGACTAATAATAACATTTGCATTTTTTATTAATAATTCATAAAATATAAACAACGAGTGTTAATAATAAAAACTAAAGTACGTACATATATATAAGTTATAAATAAAATACAGTTGAACAACACGCGCCTGTCTCTCACGAATACCTAAGTACGAGTAGCAATCGTAGTGTTACCTAGTTTCTCAAATGTACAAAGAATTAAAAAATAAAAACTACACTTTGCTCGTCATACGGAGACATATAAAATGTAAAGGCTTTACATGAGATGTTAAAATGTTGCAATACTCACATCAACTTTAATTTCAGCGACAGGAAAGACCTTGGTTGCTGGAGACTCCTTAGGAACGTATCGGTAGAACTCGATCATATTTCTGTACCATCGTATTGAATACAATTGGGCTCCTGTCGAAAAAAAAACAATTAGCCGTTATAGCAAAGCGCCCAATTATTGTGGCTGACATAGGCGGATTTAGGGGGAGGGAGCAGGGGGCCAAGGCCTCTCCCAGCAAGCTGCTCGCGCATTTATTATTAAGCATATTTGAACTTTCTACCTGTTCAGAGCGAGCTAAACACACACTTTTCGCAGTAAAAATTATAATATTTTTGCCCGTCTGCACCTTGCCCCCCCCCCAGAACCAAATCCTGGATCCGCCCTTGGTGGCTAACGCCAAAAAACTTACTGGGATGACAGTCGTTGTGTATTTAACTTGGAACTTTTTAGAGTTCTAATATTATTTATCGTGTCAATTTAGCGTTAGCATTCTGATTACGCTTCTAGAGTCAATAATAATTATTATTAACGGTTGAGTGGCCAACAAATTTGTTGCAGTTTTTACTCTACAAAATCACAACACAACGCCTTCATATTACAGTTGTCTAAATATCTAACTAGTTTTATGCTCGCGGCTTTGCCCGGTGGAGAAATCCTTTCTAAGCTGTGGTCTCCGTTGTAAAATCTATTCTGTGCCTATTCCAAATTTGTGATGAGCCTTGAAAGAACAGTCAGGGCAATCTTTCCTTTTATAAATTAAGCTTTTGACCGTGTGAGGGTAGACGGTTTTACCGGGGGTAGACATCCTTTGCAGGAGGTCGTCTAGGTGGGTACCCCAACAGTGCCAGTTATTCTACCGCCTGAGCACTGATGTGCAAACATTACTGTGCTCCGGTAGGAGGCACTGTAGCTAGTGAAATTACTGGGCTAAATAGTCTTAACATCTTATGACTCTTGAATGAGAAGCGTTGGTGCAGTGCTCCTAGAATTTCACATCATTGTGAAATCCTAAGTAGCACTGTACTAATTATGGGCAGCGTTATCTCTTAACATCAGGAGAGCGTCTTGCTCGTCTTCTACATACTTCATCACATAAAAAAAAAAATGTAAATCTACTCTTGACGCTGAAGGACGGCCGCGTCTCCAGTCTTCTCGTGACCACGGTTCATGTCACAGAGCCGAAACGTAGAGGTAGGTTTATAATGTTTGTGTAAAGCTGCGTCTCCAGGTTCTGTTTTGGTTCAAACATTCAACATTAGCATGACTACTTACAAAAAAAATCTCGGCGATTTTGATGAATATTGATATAATGTTTTGTTGTACGTGCTTTCCATCGGATATGAAAAGCAAAAAATATTGTTGGAGCAAACAAGAAGTCAAAATCGCCGAGATTTTCTTTGGATGTTGTCATGCTCATGTTGAATGTTTGAACCGCGCTGGAGCTGGAGGCGTGGCTTTAAAATAACATAAAAATAATTACGCGATTAATAAAAAATAACATGAGTTCAAATCGCGAAAGTTAAAAGTGTTATAAATTAAGGTTAGAAAAGCTACTTTATAAAATCAAAATGTTCATAAAACAAGTTTACCTTCAAGTTCATACGTGCACATGAGTTCTGCGTTAGTTCCTGTGAGTATTGCCTTCGGGACGTGAATTTGTAGAGACTTCAGCGAATTCACTGTACCTGGAGACAAGAGAATAAACAATTTTTAAAACTACTGTCAGTGAAGGAAATATACATTGAAGCTACATTATAATATGTTCGCAGATATATTTCATCTTTTGGAGTTATCTATCCATATATCTTTAACGGGGACTGGCAAATAAACCAAAAACACGTCGACCCATTGGCATCTGTTGTGTTTTCCCCTACCTTACCGTTTCCTACTCATGGAAGAAGTGGGTTATTAAGGCGGAGGTCCCACTTAAAGGAAGATACCTATTCTCCTCCGGTTTGGGATGGCATATATCCCAATATGCAATCCCAAGGAGCCTCATGCGTTTCGTAGCTAAAATATCGCATTCATATAAAATATGCCCCATTGCCTCCCTGACGTCTCCGCAGGCCCTACAATCGTTTATTGTAGTCGGCCTCATTTAGAACAGCATGTCGTTGGTTTCATTATGCTCATTTTGAGTTAAGTTATGGCACACTATTCTTCGGCCTTCGGCTTTGGTCAAACGATGTCGCCAAGCGGTCAATATGACCATGTACCGACACGATATTTAGTGAAAACAGTGAGTGGAATTATCCCACCATTAAAGTTTTGTCCACATCATCGTTCTCTTAGACCACATAATCGCTTAAGGTCTAGCGAAAAATAACTATTCATTAAATGCCGAGTCTTGGACTGTTTTACTGTTCGAGCTGATTTATAAATAGTTAGCAATAGGTTAGCCCTTTAAAAGACATAAAAAAAACTTTAAATTTAGACAAATCAAAAGACTGAGCAAGATATTACGAGTAAATGGTTTGATAATTTACATAACAGGTGGTTCGTTTAAAAATTAATTAAAATACTAAATGACAATAAAACCCCAGTCAACGTGTATAAATGAAAACCTTATTGACGACACAGGTCACAATTTCGCCCTAAAAGGGCCTATTTACGCAAGCGTCAAGCAAAATAAACAAGACAGTTAAAAGGGCCATAAACACCGCATCTACCAGGACATCAGAACTGGCAAGGAGTTACATCATAAGATTTTACGATAAATATTCATTAATAATATTGGTCGAGTCGTAGCTTAAGATCAGATCAGCAACAGCCAGCAGGCTATAGGCTATAGCTCACCCGCATGTGAAACACTAAAATCCATAGACAAAATTGCATACATTATTACTTGTTTAAACCTCCTCATTAATATGATTAAATTAACAAACGCAGTAATGCACCTTGAAGTGGATATCAATCTTAGTGGGTGTGAATAAGTCAATTGCCCTGCAGAATGTAGTCTAATGGTAGCTTATAGTCAATACCCAAGGTGACATCCCCAACTGCCAGATCTTTGCTTATGCCGATGATACAGCCCTAATTATCAATGCTGATACCTGGAACGAAGCGAAGAGCAATGCTGAATTTGCCCTTAGGAAAGTTATAGTATGGCTAACCGACAATCTACTAACCTTAAACATCGAAAAGACCAAATATATAGCTTTCTCTATAAATTCCAAAGCTCAACCTGGCCAAAATGAACTCTCAGTACTAGCTCATAAGTGCCGATCTCATGCTGAGTGCAATTGCTCATCTCTGTCTAGGGTTCACGTTATCAAATACCTGGGAATTCACATTGATTGCTGTCTCAAGTGGGATACACAAATAAATAATCTAACCTCAAGAGCAAGGAAACTTATTTACATATTTAAGAACTTGAGATCATCTGCAGACCTGGACACGTTAAAAATGGTATACTACTCGCTAGCTCAATCAATATTATCATATTGTGATACGGTATGGGGAGGAGTTGGGGTTACAAATCTATTACCACTTGAACGAGCTCAAAGAGCAATATTAAAGGTAATGCTACGAAAGCCCCTCAGATATTCCACATCCGCATTGTATCAGGAGGCAAAAGTTCATTCTGTGAGACAACTGTTTATTCTTCACACTATCCTATTTAAACATCGAAACTTACGATACAATCAATACTCAGAAAATATTAGAAACAGACGACTACCGCATAGAGTCTGTCCCGTGGTTCGATATCGCACAGCTTTTGCTGGTAGGCACCATGAAGTTCTTAGCCAACGTCTATATAATAAAATCAACAAATCTTTGAACATATTCCCTCAAACTTACAATAAGGTAAAAACAAATGTTAGTGAGTGGCTAAAACACCTAAATTATAGTGAGACTGAACAGCTTATTCAACCAATCGCACTTTAAATTAGTCACACATACATACAGTATAGTCCTATGTGTAATCACATACACATACTCACACACACACACACACACACACACACACACACACACACTCACACACACACATACACACACACGCACACGCGCACGCACACACACACACACTCGTACGCACACACACACGCATACACTATCCAGAGAATTTCGAATAGATCCAATAATTTGTATTTATATTGTTTTATAATTTAATGATTTATATTATTTTGGTTATTTATAATGTTATATTTTGTTTCTTTTTAAGTAAGAAATTCAAATATTTAACTGTCAACCAGATTTCATTTATATTTGGAATAATATTCATGTAAACTTTACGAGTCACTTCTAAACGGAAAGCCCTGGTGGCTGTAATACAGTTTCATTACTAGTACAGCCTCCATCGCTCCACTATAGTAAGGACATTATGTACAATGTATTATTATTAAATAAATTAAATTAAATTAAATTAAATAATAAAATAAAACTTTACATGGAATGCGTTACTTACAGTGTTGTGCTATAATCGTACTGATTATTATAATTGTACCCATAAATAATTAATTAAATCAAATCAAAAGACTGTGCAAGAATATCACGAGTAAATGGTTTGATAATTTCACATAACAGGTGGCACGTTAAAAAATTAATTAAAATACCAAATGAAAATAAAAACGTGTACAAATGAAAACCTTATAGACGCAATTTCGCCCTAAAAGGGCCTATTTACGCAAGCGTCAAGCAAAATAAACAAGACAGTTAAAAGGGCCATAAACACCGCACCTACCAGGACATCAGAACTGGCAAAGAGTTACATCATAAGATTTTACGATAAAACCCGTACATTTTTACCTTGGAGGTGAGCAAATACAGAGTTTACGAGCCTCGTTAGAAGTTAGGCAGTAACATTAAACGACGTCCTTGCAAGATACATGTGCCTGTATAATACAGTACCTAAGACCCACATTAAATCGTATAAAGGACATTGACCAGGGATATTACTATGCTTATGAGACTTAATATTATTCATATTATATCTCTGAATGACGGTCGCAGTAGAGTTAAAAAAGGTGCCTTTCCACCAGAGATGTGCTATGCAGCTATGTTAGCAAGATCTGAAAGCTACGCTACGAAACTATGTGACCGTTTCCACCAATGATAAGAATGTAGTTATGCGAGGAAGATGTGCTATGTAGATGAGCAGCTGCGAGGTAGCTGTGCGAGGAAGATGCGTTGCCATAGTAACGGTGTGGCGGCGGCGGTGGCGGAACATAGCACGCATCCGTAGCACGTATCTATAGCACGCATCCGTAGCTCGCATCCGTAGCACGCATCCGTAGCACGCATCCGTAGTACGCATCCGTAGCTCGCATTCTTCCATACAAAAAACATAGCTAAAACAGTTTCCACCAGTGCTAAGCTATATGCACCAATGAATATGATTGGTGAATTTCAAACGTATCCATAGCAACGTAGTATAGCACATGTCTGGTAGAAAAGCACCCTTAAATTAACATTATTCATATTATTTCTCTCGATGAGGATCGCAATAGTGTTAAAGTGCTTTTCACGAATGTAATCCCCAAGACGTGGCGCCACAATTGCACGCTTAAAAGTTACAATTAGATTTTTGACTCCTCATAATTTCACGTAATATTTTATGTCTTATAAAGAAACCTATTTAATTTCTTAATTAATCTTACAAATAAAAATAATCTTGGACATGAAGTTATCGATAAAATTAAATTTATTTTGCTTATTTCCGTAGGACGTGTTTTTGTGAAAAACACTCTACGTAACACTTCTTACTTATTGAACACCTAAGTAACATTGGTAGTCATGTTTTGTTTATTAGAATTAGCCTTTGACCACAATCTCGTCTGATCTTAAGCGACGTTGGCCGTAGACGGTAGCAGACTAAACCTAGAAGGCTGGAAAAATCCCTCCCTTTTTTTTACCCAGGAAAAATGCGTTACGCATCATCACCGCACGCCGGGGGGCGCGGGGCGGTATGTGGGACTCCCCCGCCAAAGATGGGAGCGGCGGGGATTTCCACTAAAAAACCTGGGGGTGTTCCTGCGGGACGCCATAATGCCGGGGCAACGGGTACGCCGAGGCACTCATCCGCGGCAAAAAAAAAAACCCTCCCTGGCTCTACTGAATATCATGCTGGAATACGGTCATAATGACTGCTTGGCGACACAGTTTTGTCCTGTGGGTAGTGGGTGGTAATCCACGAACGAAGCCTACCAGTGTAACGACATCAGTTCAGACCAGTATAAACTATCATAGGCTTCCTTAGATTAAAAGAAAATGGGAAGATGCGTCATAGTACTATCGTTGCTATGCCAAACTCGGGCCTGTTGGATCGGAAAGTGTCGGTTGCCTCGCCGACTCGCGCCGAAGTAACATTGTGCCAGGCACAATTTTCCGCTTTTAAATTAGGCCCATGTACCTAATTAAAGGTTCGTGTCAGAAACGTCAATACCGCATCTTCCTTTTTTAATCTATGTAGACTTCTGAAGATTATTAACTGTTTAAAACGATACGGAACCCTTCTGTTTATCGTGCTACGCTCAAATCTGACAGATGATACTTCTTGGAATTTTATTATCGCCTGGTACTTGTGGCAAAAGCCATTAATGTTATGATTTTAGCTTTATTTTTGGAGTTTAGCATGTTTTTTCCCTCGAATTTTACATTTTGTTGAATTATTTACAGGAAAAATATATCTTAAGCTGAGGTGCCTTTCTAAACGATATTAACACGACACACACGTAACTTTTTATATTTCATTATGATATTATTATCACTAAAATACATTTAAATGCAAGTTTTGTAATTTTTCCTTTTAATTACCTACCTATTTAAACTGTATTTTTTCTAAGAACCTGATTTAAACCCTGTTTGCTGTCAGAATGAATTGCCAGCCTATCATCGCAACGTTCACGCAACTCCATTAATAAATAATTAAAAAGAGCTCTTTCATTTTTAAATTATTTTCTATAAAATTTATGCTTATTTCGGTTTTATTGGTAAATATGGGAAAGATCACATCACTGCGTTGCGGCGTCGTTTCGCAAAAATAGATCGCAGAGCAATGCGATGCGATGTCGCAACGCAAAAATCATCGGATACAATGACAATAAGACGCTAACCTGCGTTTCAGTTCTTTTTGCGTTGCGACATTGCATCACATTGCTGGGCGATGTTGTCCTTGCGATACGACGCCGCAACGCAGTGTTGGGGCTTGACCTTATGTGCTTTGTACCAATATTTTCGAGCGATAAAAATTAAAAATAGCAAGTTAACGTTATTGAACTACAATATAACGATAGCAGTTTTATATTCAGCTCGGTGCCCAAACAACCGGCAAACAAAGAGATAAAAGCTTTTTGAAATCTCCTAATTTATGGTTTGTTTGTGAAAACGGAATACTATTTGTTAAAAATGAGGTACGGTCACTTACCGGCACAATACTTCCGGCCAATCCGGCAAATTTACCCCCTTTTATATCCTACTAATATAATAAATGCGAAAGTATGGCAGCCTGCGAAAAGATGGTTCTGTCTTTATAAGTTCTAAAAACCTTTGATGGATTTTTTTACATTTTTTTTTTATGTGATGAAGTAGAAGACGAGCAAGACGCTCTCCTGATGTTAAGAGATAACGGCTGCCCATAATCAGTACAGTGTTACCTAGGATTTCACAATTATGTGAAATTCTAGGAGCACTGCACCAACGCTTCTTACTCAAGAGTCATGAGATGTTAAGACTCTTTAGCCCAGTAATTTCACTAGCTACAGTGCCCTCCTACCGGAGCACAGTGATATTTGCACATCACTGCTCAGGCGGTAGAATAACTGGCACTGTTGGGGTACCCACCTAGACGACCTCCTGCAAAGGAAGTCTACCCCCGGTGAACACATAAAATAGGACTGCGTTTGACCACAGTCTCACCTGTTGGTAAGTGATGACGTGTTCGAATTTGAGCTAAAATTTACTTAGGCTACTTTTTGGGTAACACCACTGAGCGTCTAACGATCTCTTCCAGATAGTGCAGGGAGAGGAAAATATCAATATTGATTTACCATGGATGAAAGATTGAAGTATACTTACGTAAAGTCAACCTATTTGATGAAAATAAGATAGTTATTCAGTTATCAAACACTGTATTTAAGTTTGATTTATACATTGAAAGTCAAGTTTAGCGCAAATTCATAGTTTTAATTAGTCAAAGTTTAGTTGCAGTTTGTTAAGTTAGTAATCAAACTACTACAATAGTTAAATAGCATTGTGATAATATTTTCTATGTATTTTGAGACTTTCATTAACGAGCAACGTGCTTGTTTTTAATACCATAAATCATTGTTTTATTTACAAACGACACCATTTATTTATCGCTAGTGCCGTAGTGTTAGAATACCTGGTGGTGATTTGGATGAGCTGTGTAACAGAGAATATAAGTGCTAGGGGATGAAGATAATATGACGGATGATATAGTAGAATCGAGGAGAAAACGTGATGTGCCGACCCTACCTAGTGTGGGATAAGGACAGGAAGATGATGAGAATACCATTTAATTTGTAAGCAATACAGCGTTATCACATTAAATAGAAAAACCTGTTAAAATGTGTAAGGTTTTAAGTAAAAAAATATTCCTGTCCACATTTTAAGCCGGATAAACCGGCCAAAATAAACAAGCTCGTCCCTAAAGCTCGGGTAAATCCTAGCAGCCGTCCGATATTATTTTAATACTTGCTCTGCACGACGTTATGCGGCGTCACGTCGGGACGTGTACATGTGTAGACTCGGACAAACTCGGCCGAACTCGGACAAACTCGACCGAACGGGATATATCGGGTTAAAATATGGGGAATTGTGGGGATTAAAGTTTCGTGAAGTAAGATGTATTGGCAGAGGATTTGCGAGGCCTTTAAGGGTAAAAGGTTTCGTACGCATACCTGATATAAAGATATCACACGTATTATGTTATTAGTGGACCCGTGCGCACATCGTAGTGCCTAATAGAAAATCATATCCCACCAAAAACATTCTGTAAAAAACTAGCCAAGTCTCGATGGAGCTGCTTGTTTATCTCTAAAAAGTAATGAAATCTAGACAAAGTCGTGCCAAGTATAAGGTTCCTTACTGCGATTTCTTTATTATTATAGTTAATGTTGTGTGACTTGGCCGTTGAAGGGTACACAAGGGTACAAAACCAGATGCTCCATGACACTTGGATCGCCTAAACATAAGTATTATTGAAATACGCAGCTTTATCAAGCCTACAATTGACTGGTTATCCAATCAACGTTTTCCAAGTGGAAATTTTCTATCGATAATGGGTAGCGGACAGATTGGTGCAATAGTGTCATGGAGCACCTGGTATAATACCCTTGTGTACCCTTCAACGGCCAAGTCACACAACATTAACTATAATAATAAAGAAATCGCAGTAAGGAACCTTATACTTGGCACGACTTTGTCTAGATTTCATTACTTTTTAGAGATAAACAAGCAGCTCCATCGAGACTTGGCTAGTTTTTTACAGAATGTTTTTGGTGGGATTTCACTTATTTTTGTAGAAACGCTATATTATAAGGTTATCAGAAATACAAACCATAAGCGCGTTTTAAAATACAGTCAGCGCTATCTAGATACGTGTGCGTTCACTCTTAGTCCAATGCATCATAATATTATACCGGGAAGTGGGCCTAATTAAACTTGCAAGATTTAATTACAGACAGACAGACCGACAGGTGAAAGTAAATAAAAGCTTGTAGTAAAGGCGGTATGTCGATCTCTTCTAATAGTTTGGTTGGGCTCTTATTTTAGTTGGCCACGCTAGATATCTCTGTATTCTTATGGAAAATTAATATATTTGTATTTGTATTTTGTATTTGATATCGCCTGATCATAACTGACGATTTACGACACATATACATATACTATGCCTTAAATATATTTTGAATTAATAAGTTGGATATTACACAATTTTAACCATTGACTGCAAATGTAACTTTGTAATCCTATACATTTATATGAGATTACAAAGTTATTTATGCAGATGAATTATCTCGAAAACGAGACCGAAATTGCATGTTTTTTTAGTTTTCCTATGGTTTATACAATAAATTCTAAGTATGTACCAAATTTCAGCTCTCTGAGTTTATGGGAAGTACTAGTTCTATTTTGATGATCATGAGTTTTCGCTTAACTTCGGAACATAATGACCTACAGACTTGAAATTTTGGATTTTAAGTATGTAATTATAGCTTACTGGATGACGAAAATTTCTGTGTTCTGGTCTTATCCAGAGGTTCTCAAATAGGGGCCTGAAAATGCAACGAAATGGTTCCTGTAAAGATGGTACGGCAGTGCTTGCTTCGCGCTCGACTTGGCGGGGGCACTACCGTGCCCCCAGATCAGTGTTACTCTACTGCACTCTACTGTTACGACGTGATCAGGGTACCTATCTGCTGTAAATATTTTAAACTACGCTTCTATAATATCTTCAAGAGGAAGGTTTGTATATGTTTAATACATCCATTAATATAGTACCTAGAGAAACTTTTTGTTAGGCGATACAAAGTGCGTTCACTAGAGAAAAATATTTCTGTAACCATGTTACTAAACAGACCTTGTTTATATTTTACAAACAAAAATAAAACCCAACCCCCTATACAAATAAAATATTTCAAATATGAAAGCTATTTCGTTTATTATCCCAATAAAAAGTAGCAGTGCTGACGTAATTAAATATTTTAAAAAAAAATCGCTCAACATTGCGTTGCAGACACTCTAAAAGACTAAAAAAGCATAATAAACTCTATGGTAAGAATCTTTTCTATACGTTATTTTAACAAAGAGATTATTCAAGATTATTTTGAAAACCAAAAGCAATTTTCTCTGCATCAAACCTCTTTTGTCCAATATAAAAATAGAATGGCTACGAGAGCCACTCAAAAATGTTATAGAGGTGCTTTGACAGATTTTTAACGTTGAGTTAAATAAAAAAAACAAGCTTTTAGACACGAGCGTGTAGTACCAAACACAAACGTGATTGAAACTGAAGGACGTAACGAGTGGAGTTTTTTTTTTTTTTACTTTTTTAAACGGCTTTTCACGGAAAAATAGATTTGAATTTTCTAGAGCATTGTTGAACGTTTAATACTTGATATTTGGATTTTTTGTAGCTTTGTGTCATATATTTAATGTTTGTGTGTGATTTTGCGACGATGGTTTTATCTTTGATGTTATTTTCAGTGTTAAGATCTTCCTTCGTCACTTGTGACCTCGAGATTTCTTAACATTTTATTCGAATCTAAATTTTATTTTATTTTTTTAGTTTATTTATTGCACAAAACACATCGTAATCAGAAAAATATACAAAAACTATAATTATTAATATAATTATTTTTGATATCTCAAAAAAAACTTGTAGATGTTTTCCAAATAATCAGCTTGAAATAAAACTCTGTATAATATAATGTCTAGGCTATGTGTCTAAGTAATAAGATTTTTTTTTTTTTTATTGTCACCTATTATTGTATATCTTTTCGCGGAAGATCAATGGCACTCATATTATAGCTAATGAACGACCTCCCCAATAAGACCTATAAAACTCTACATCAATGTACTAAATTACCAATTACCCTGTATATTGTATATAAAGAGCGACAAAAAACGCCAGTTGTTAAGGAGGTTAGAAATAGAAAGAAATATAAAATTATCTATCTTTTTTTTTTTCTATCTAAATCAAGCATTTAATTAGTTTTATTCTGAAATGTACATAACACACTTTGTATTTTTAAGACTGTCAGTTTATATAACTAATACCTATAAAATGTAAATTCGTAATTGGCCGTAGGTTAAGTCATATTATGCTTGTATTATAGTTATTTAAGGGCTGTGAGTTTTGTGAAATAAATAAAATAAAATAAAAAAATCTTGCATTCAAAAAACATTTTCTTTTCATGTTATCTTCATGACCTTTTTAGTAAAAAAATCAAAGAGCTACCGTTAATACAGCTTACACGTTTTCCTAGAAATGATTAAATTTTTATTCATTAATTCATAGGAAAAGCAAAAGGTACAAAAATATAATTATGTTCTCGGAACAGGAAACAATATTTCTTATTGGCTAATAATAATATAGTGATGTTCTTTAATATTTTAACGTAACTTTGTGTCGATACTAAATGGCATTATTTTATCGACCTATCTATACAGCAAAGTTACATTTGAAAAATCATTAGGTACCTCTGAATAGCTAGTAGGAAATCGTCAGATGTAACTTTGTTCTTCGGATATTTACATAATATCTGGAATTAAGATCTGGGGGCACGGTAGTGCCCCCGCCAAGTCGAGCGCGAAGCAAGCACTGCCGTACCATACTTTACAGGAACCATTTCGCCGCATTTTCAGGCCCCTATTTGAGAACCTCTGGATAAGACCAGAACACAGAAATTTTCGTCATCCTGTAAGCTATAATTACATACCTTAAATCCAAAATTTCAAGTCTGTAGGTCATTAAGTTCCGAAGTTAAGCGAAAGCAAAGTTTCGCATTTACGACACTCACTTACTCACTCACTCATGATCATCAAAATAGAACTAGTACTTCCCATAAACTCAGAGAGCTGAAATTTGGTACATACTTAGAATTTATTCTATAAACCATAGAAAAACTAAAAAAACATGCAATTTCGGTCTCGTTTTCGAGATAATTAATCTGCATAAATAACTTTGTAATCTCATATAAATGTATGGGATTACAAAGTTACATTTGCAGTCAATGGTAAAATTGTGTAATATCCAAATTATTAATTAAAAATATAAAAAAGCCATAGTATATGTATCGTAAATCGTCAGTTATGATCAGGCGATATCGTGGTCTAAGGCTTAACCTATAACGAATCTATCACAAGAGCCCAACCAAACTATTAGAAGAGATCGACATACCGCCTTTATTACAAGCTTTTATTTACTTTCACCTGTCTGTCTATCTGTCGGTCTGTCTGTCTGTCTGTAATTAAATCTTGCAAGTTTAATTAGGCCCACTTCCCGGTATAATATTATAATGCATTGGACTAAGAGTGAACGCACACGTATCTAGATGGCGCTGACTGTATTTTAAAACGCGCTTACGGTTTGTATTTCTGATAACCTTATAATATAGCGTTTCTACAAAAATAAGTGAAATCCCACCAAAAACATTCTGTAAAAAACCGGTCAAGTACGAGTAGGACTCGAGCACCGAGGGTTCCGTACAAACCCGTAGGTTTGTACGGAACCCTGAGGAAAAGTGGGTATAATATTATATACTCTAGGTTTTGATTCCCTTGCGAGTACTTTCGAGTATGAAAATATGCGGCTAAAATTGCTGTTTCTTTTGATTGCGTTGACATAGATGTTTGATTTTTTTACAACTTAAAGTTATTATAAAGCTGAGTATTTGATTTGAATTTCAATTTAATACCTGTACGCGTTCTTGAGGAAAGGGGTAGTAAATACAAAATTATTAAAAATATTTTTTTATATGATGTTACTAAAAATTTACAGTTTTCGCAATTTTTCCTGTGCCTATGATTTAAGACGTTGCTGCGTACCAAATTTCAAGATTCTTAGTTAACGGCAAGTACCCTGTAGGTTTTGATTCCCTTGAGAGTAGTCGCGAGTTTAAAAATACGGCTAAAATGGCTGTTTCTTTTGAATACGTTAAGATAGAGGTTTGATTTTATTACAGTTTAAAGGTATTATAGACCTTAGTATTCAATATGAATTTCAGTTTAATATCTGCACGCGTTCATGAGAAATGAGGTAGTAAGTATGAAATTATTAAAAATATTTTTTTATATGATGTAACAGAAAAATTACAGTTTTCGCAATTTTTCCTTTATCTGTACTCTAATAAATAGCTTTTTACCAAATTTCAAGATTCTAAGTTCACGAGAAGTACCCTGTAGGTTTTGATTTTTTGAGAGTAGTTGCGAGTTTAAAATTACGACTAAAATTGCTGTTTCTTTTGAATGCGTTGACATAGAGGTTTGATTTTATCGCAGTTTAAAGGTATCATAGATTTGAGTATTTGATATGAATTTCAATTTAATACGTCTACGTGTTCATGAGAAAAGGGGTAGTAGGTATAAAAATATTCAAAATATTTTTTCATATGATGCAAATAAAAATTTATGGTTTTCGCAATTTTTCCTTTATTTGTGCTCTAAGGAGTTGCTTCGTGCCAAATTTCAAGATTCTGAGTTCACGAGAAGTACCCCGTAGGTTTTGATTTACTTGGGAATGTCGAAAGTTTGCTGAAATTTGCAACATATTCGACTATATCTTTTGATCGCGTTGGCCTAGAAATTTGAAATGTTCACAGCTCCAAGAGGCACGGGACTTTAGTATTTTCTGTAAATTTCAGTTTGCTACCTCCACGCGTTCCTGAGAAAAAGGGTCTTGACAGACAGACAGACAGACAGACAGACGGACGGACAACAAAGTGATCCTATAAGGGTTCCGTTTTTTCCTTTTGAGGTACGGAACCCTAAAAACTAGCCAAGTCTCG